>CM052440.1:93330992-93361064 GCA_028533085.1 Varecia variegata
CTCCTCCTCCTCCTCCTCCTCTCCTCTTTGTAAAAATGCACTCGGACTTTTCCGGGGCGGGGGCGGGGAGACTGGCTGGGCTGGGCTGGGGAGGGGGGCTTCGCAGATAGTTGATATTCCGGGTCCAGCCGCTCTCCGCGCTCCCATTCTCTAAGCTCAGCCGGGGGGAAGTGTCGCCCCGGGCCAAACATATGCTTCTTTCCAGCGCGCTAATCCACCTTCAGCGTGGAGGCATAATTGCTCGAGTGTCCATGGATTCTCGGCGCTTTGTCCCTCGCTGGCTCCCATCAGCCCTGGCACACGCCATTTCAATCAAATCTTTTCAGAAAACTGTCTCCTTTTATCAAGTCCCAGCCCCTGCGAACGACGGGAGCATTTAACAAAACACCCTTCGTGTTCCTCCCACCTCCCTCGGCCCTGGCGGAGCAGCAAGCAGAGATTATTGCAACAACTTTTCATTGAGTTCAGTCTGGGGGAGGGCGGGGAGCGGGGAGAGAGAGGGAACACGAACCACCAACAAAAAAGCAACATCAGCAACATCAGCACCCCAGACCTCAAACAGGTCTCTTCTAAGCCCCTGGTGTCAGGTGTATTGGAAAGAAAGGTCAAAGGTCACCCTCAAAGAGAAAACATGTTTCATCTCAATTATTTTTCTCTTTGAAACCACAGAAATCGACTGCTTCTGTGGAGTGTTTGGGCAGTCCAGTGGGATAAAAAGACAGGCAGAAACAAGCTCAGCGAAATGGGCCGGGCACCTGGAAGGGCCCTGTCTAAACGATATTACTGGTGGTTTCTGCCTCAGAAAGCTATGACAACCCCCGCCCCCAACACCGATTTCCATGTACATATCCAATCTCTCTTTTGTTGCCAGTGACAGGCGTAAATAAAAGTTGAATCTGAAGATCTCTGCCTTGCTAAATGTGGACATCTCAGACGCTCCTGATTTAATATTTTGACTGACTTCCTAGCTTCTGGAGAAAAAGCTTTTCATTGATTAGGAGAAAAAGAAAGGAAGAATGACAGAGTGAGAAGATTAACTCTAGAAAAGACCTTAGAAGCAGATATAAAAAATATTTTTGATGCTGGAGAAAAAAAGATGAAGCTAAATGCAAAAGACCGAGCATGAGGTTTGATTTTGTGTAGCAATTATTATGCAAATACACAAACAGAAGAGATCGTGCTTCTATTATGAGAGCACATCTTTGTCCCTTGTTTATAAAATGAGAAAGTCTGGATAATATACAGTTTTCTTCAAATCCCAAGTCACTCCATATTGAGACTGATTTCAGTAACTTAGATATTTTCCTTCTGCAACAATTTATTTCAAGGGGAGGAAGGCATTGTAAATGGACATAGTCCCTTGTTCTACAGTAGACTGAGCCTTTATGGTGGAGCTCCATGGAGCTTTTTGGTGATTGCCCTTCCTCCTCACATGTCAAGGCTAAGGAAGACTGGGAAATGCTTGAAAGTGATCCTTCAATGCCAATGCTACTGGCCTTGGTCCATGTTCAGAGTGAGATGAAATCACTGAGGTCTCTTGGATTAAGCAAATAGATGAGCCAAGTTCACTGTTATTGTCAGCGTCCAGGTGTTTAAGTCAGACCTTCATGATCATAGTTTTAGTATTTGATTGGAAATATTCTGCCTTAAGTCCTCTAAAATGTTCAGGCTGCAGGATGGGAAGTGATAGGACTTTGGGGAAAAGGCTGTTCTGATTCATCCTGGAACCTGGAAAATGAAGTACATTTCTTTGCTAAGTAGCTTCATGTCTTGAGAACAAGAAATCACTTTGTTACAGTTATGAAACAGGAAAGAGTAGGTAAAATCCTTCCAAACACCAACCATGAGAACTGTCAAAAGAAAGAGGGGATTAGGGTAATTTTTAAATTTTTATTAATTTGCTTATATTGTGATCTTTTTATGGTTATAAAACAAAGACTCAAAACACCAATACCTCCAACCTCTTTTCCTCATCTCTGTAGTTACTTGGAGGTGGGAGTGGGAGTAGGTAATGGATTCAGAAGAAAACGATAATCTTGGGAAGAGAGGGAGGTTCATTAGTAACCAGAATGGTTCTAGGAGAACCCTCCATTGGGTGAGACCATAGTCAATAAACATAATTGTTGCATATTCTATTTCCCACTCCTACCCTCCATGGCCAGTTGAGTGGAAGGACCCAAAATAAAGGTTCTAAAAGGGGAAACTGTTTCCTCTGAATAACAGGGAGCATGGGAGTATTGAGTCTTAACCTTGAGGATGTTTCTTCCAAGCCAAAATGGTCTTGAGGATTCCTATGAAGTTCAGAGCCTAGAAAACTGAGTGGGTTTCTCATCTTCTTGCATCATGAGACATGATCAGGTGAGCCCAGCTTCTTGGATTTACTGGAACAAGATGGGCTTGGAAGAATCCAATCCCATTATTAGGAGATAATGAATTCCAGGGGACTTCTAACCAATTTTGAGGCTGCACCTGTGCAAACTCCAGGAATAGCAGAAAAGAGGAAAATACTGATCAGAAAAATCTAAAATTAAACCAGTCCATTCATAGTGAGACCATTCTTAAAGAAGTTTTTCTTTTTCAAATACTCAAAGAGATTGAGATCTTTCCAAACCCCAGCTACCTCCCACCCCTTTCCAACTCTGTACTATAGGGCTGTGTAATGTCTTGCTGATTGGGCTCAGGAAAGCCAGGGGGAGGGCTGGCAGGGACACCTGAAGTGGCACTCCTCTATTTTCCTCAGTGACATAGCTTAGAAGGGGGAGAATCTACCTGCCTGTTTCTGCAGAGGCCCTTTGCTACTAACTCCATTAGGAGGTTTGAGAGAAAGGCTGGAGCTGACTGAACGAGGATGTGCCTCAGGGACTCCTAGGACTGGAAAATCCCTTGCTATATACCCTCTAGTATAACTTCCAGCTCTTGGAAATGAGTGCCATATCAACAGAATCAATCAGTGATCTGTGACTGTGAGATGCTAGAGCTTCTTAGGAAAGCCATCTCAATAGGTGTTACTAAGTTTGAAGAAAGCTCTTCTAAGGAGAGGAATCTAGAAGGAAACAAGAGTTCAGAGAACCTTCTTGAATTTCCCTCCCACCAGTCATCTTGCCTTCTCCCCCTACTGAGCATTTTTTTTTTTGGCTGGACTTAGTGCTTCTTTGTATTTCCCTTCTTTGCTGAGAAAACCTTAAGAACCTTCCACTACGCTTAGATTTAACCACAACCTTTACTGATTCTGGCTTATGAAAACCAGACTTCTCTAAGAGACGGGTCTTCTGGCAGCAATTAGTCTGACTTTTCTTTAACAAAATTCTTTGTAATGCCATTCAGAAAACGGGTTGGTAGGAGTTTGTGGCAGGGAGTGTGTATGTGTGTGGGTGAGTATGGGGGGGGCGTTTGGGTGGGGGATGGTGTTACAGAAGGCCAATTTGTATGATTTGGTGGAAAAAAAGTCCCAATGTTAGCACATTAACTTTGGGAGCTGTGAAATATTTAATTAGTGCACTGGTTGGGATCCTATTAAAATTGGCTCTATTTCTGAAGACTGCCCTGAAAATCTGCTTGTTCCTTTCCTATGTGCAAAGTATAAAACAGCATTGCCATCTCTCCTTGCCACTGAATGATTTCAAACAGTTTACAAAAGCAATTTATCTTTAAAAGCAGGGCTGCCCGGAACAAACGAAAGAAAGATCCAATTAGTGCATATTCCAATGCAGAGGATTCCAGGGGTAGATGTGAGGAAAGGGAGAGAGAAGCTGGAGGGTAAGGGAACAATAGTCTGTCATCAGCCCAGCAGCGGCCTCTCTGTTTCTGACTCATGGGGCAGCAACACAGCCCTAGAGATGACCCCCCCCCCCACAACATGTATTTAAAAATCCAACTCCACAACACACACAAAACAAACAAGAGACCTATTCATTGAGTCTGCAAAGCCACCTTCTTCTCGTGGTTATGCAAATACTGAATTGAATCAACTGGCTATAACTGTTCAGCCTATTGCTGAAATATGATAGAAAAAAAAAAGTTGAGTATTCTAAGGAAATTGATTCCAACAGTTCATTTCCAGCCGATGTGGATGTCTGTGTGTCTGAAGGTGGAGACACAAACGCATCTTGTTAAAGTTGAGGCTGCCATTCTGAAAAGCAGCCTACAATTTTAGATTCCCCACTGCTTTCTCTCCTGGGGAGATAAGAATTTGAGCCATTTTAGATGCCATGCAGCAAACTCGGGGGCAGCCCCTCCCTAGGGGAGAAGACTCCTCTCTGAACTCCCTCCTCCGTCTAGTTTCCCTGCGGTTGACAAGACCCTTCGGGCCAGTTTAATTGAGAGTCCACCCCAGGCATGAAGGCAGCCAGCTCCTGCCTTCAATCCTGCCCGAAGGAAGGAAGGGCTGTGGGAACGGCCCTGAGAGCCCGCTGGGAGCAAACTCACGCTCCCCTGCCCGTTCAGACCTGGGCGCAAGGACTTTCTTTAGGCTAAAGAGAGAACTGGGTCTTGTTCCAGAAAACCAGGGGACACCCTGGGCGTTCCTTCTCTTCTCCAGGCCTCCAGAGTAGCTGACTTCGCAAACTTATGGACAACCATGCCTGAAGTATCTCGTATCCCTAATGCGGAGGCCAAGGCGGGAAGTTTCTGAGGGGCCCGGGGACACGCTTGCCGTTTGAGAAACCAAAGTGGAGGCCGGCAGGAGGACGGAGGTCAGTCTCTCCTCTCCAGTCCAAGGTGCTGTTCCCAGTCGCCGGACCCTGGGTACAGTCCCAGTAATCCAATCCCAGCTCAGAACAATCAGGGCAAGATGCAGCGCAAGCTCTCTTCCCCCATCTCCATCTTACGCATTGTGAAAAAAAAAAAATCCAATCTTTCTGCACACCCAATACATCATTTCAATAAGAATGACTTCACTTTAATAAAGATTTAATACGTTAAATCTGTCTTTGTCGCTGATTGATGCTCCTTTGTCTTGAAAACGATTTGGTTTTTACTGATCAAGAATTCTGGGGGAAAATGCTGTAATTCAGAGTCAGGGGTTGTTATTGTTGTTTGATGACACTTCCTGAAGAGCATCGCAGCCCCGCGTGCGCACTGACACGCACACGCGCTCACACGCTCAGAGGCCTGCTGGCTTTTCCTCCGTGGGCTCTCCGGCGTGGAAGCCTGGAAAGCTCTCCCGAACTGCCCGGGCCGTGGGGGAAGGGGAGCGCGAGCAGGGGAGGGGGCGCGCGCTGGGAGGGGTGGGACGCGGAGCGGAGCGTCTGTCGGAGAATCATTTGCCCTGAATCACAAATTTTCACGGCTTAAAAAGAAAAGGTAAAGCTAATGTCTGGCTCAATTAATAAACATGGTAATTTCACACCCGGAGAAGGACATAATTTCATCCGAGCGCTATCGGCGCCATCACAAAGGGTCAGGGCGCAGCTGCGGCGAACCCGGGTCATTACGGAGTCGCCAAGCGGCTCCAGCGCCCGGCCCTGCGCGCGCCTCGAGGCGAGGAATGGCTGCGGGCGAGGCCGGGGCTTCCCCCGATAAAGGACTTACCCACCGTGCGGGAAATGGAGCTGCTTTCAGACGAGGAGTAATCAGCTCGCAGACGTAGCGCCCGCCAGGGCTCCCCCTCTTCCCCCTTCTCCATTTACTTTTTACAAATAAAAGATGGAACAAACACCCTCTCCCCATCATCTCTGTCATCCCCTTCCCGTTTTATGTCCTTTTATAACAAAAACACGACCAACACAACATACGTACGCACACATACCTATTTTTATTTTTAGAGGTTGTCTTTGATTCGCTGTCCATATAAACCTATTGTATCTGTAAATTTCAGGACAGTTGTAGTTGATAAATTTCTGGTGTCAAGATTTGGGGCCAGGAGCTGGGAGACAAGATATTAGCTTCAATCTCATAATCTCTTAATCACATTACACTTTAAGTGAGCATGTGTAATTTCACCCATCAATGATTTATTTAAGCAGTTGGAGCACAATTACTTGTCTCATACACAAATACTGACTGGAGCATTGTTTGCTAGAAAGAAAGCTCGAGATTTAGGAAACAGAACATATCTTTTCCGTTCCACTACGTGCCCCACCTCGGAATCAAAATTCATCTGTAATCGAGACCCGCAGGGCCCGTCTCCTCAAAGGAAGGGGCCCCAAAGGCAAATCCACCCGAACCACAAGGGGGGCGCCCCTCCCCCCTTTTCTGGGTTTAGATTTTTAAGAAGATCTTCAAAGCTAAAATAAATGCCCATTAAATAGCCGCATGCAAATAGGATGGAGCCGGGCAGCTAAACACACAAAGCCCATCTCACATAAAACAAAAGCATGATTGATGGCAACCCGGATGCTCGTGTGTTTGGGAAAAAAATTATACTTGTCCAGTCTCCCAGGTGTCTAAATTATTGAAGAGCGATGTGCATATTTCAACGGGAGAAGGTGGCCGAGGTTAGGGACCCGCGGTCGGCGCCGCGAACGCCACAGCTTGTTATATTTGGGCTGGGAAAGACTCCAGTGCAAAGAATTTTAACACATTCTTCTCTGGGCGGCAGGAGAGGCAGTGCTAACCTGACAGCTCTGGGGCAAATGGTTAGAGAAAATGGATCGCTCTCCTCGTCCGGGGGCATCCCCTCCTCCTCCGTCCCGGCGCGGGGCGGAGGGTCCCCCTCTGCCTGGCCGACCGCAACAGCCAGCACCCCGCCCCGGCTGCAGAGGGCGGCGGCAGAGCCCAGGTGGTGCAGTGGTTGGGCGGGGCCTGCGCCGACGCCCGTGTGGGTCCCTCTGAGCCCAGCCCAGTCCCAAGCTTCCACTCGCGACGTGGTTGGGGGCCTCCGGGGGCCGAGCTCAGTCCAGAGGTTGGCTTCTGCCGGCTCGGCCCAGGGCGCTCGGCCCCCACGAAAGGCATGGGCGAAGTTGGTTCTTTGTTCTGGCATTTTCAGGGCCTAGGAGTTAGGCAACTCTGGGGTGGTGCGAGGGGTTTCCCCGTGGGTGGGAGGACCGGATGGTGGGGCGCAGGGTTGTGCGGGAGGCAGGGTGGGGGGAGCTGGGACCAGGCGGCTCCTTGGGGTTTACTCAAGTTGGGTGTGGTAAAGCCAGTGAAAATGGAGGGAACTTCGCACTATCTCATTTTAAATCTAGGAAGGAAACAATTGAAAATAAGCAAGAATCTCTGTCGAGGTCCTCTGTCTTTTTCTCTGTGCTTTTTCTTCTTTGTCTCTCTAACTCTCTAAATGTCTCTCCTCTATTTCTTCAGTTTTTCCTATCCTCAACTCTCCAGCCCGTCTCTCTACCTCCGTTTATCTTCTTTTCCTCTCTCTGCCTTCCTTCTCCCTCCCTCCACCTTTACAAATGTGCAGGAGAGGAAACTGAGCCCCAGCAATCCCTGATCAGAGCCACTAGGAGAGAGTGGATCTGTCGTGCGGGGATCAGGAGTGACCGCCTCTTGTCCGAGAGGGAACCCCAGCGCCCCCCTTCTTGCTGGCTGAGGGGAAGACACGCGTGGGCCCGATGTTGTCCTCTGCGTGGGGAGAAGCCAGTGTTTCCCACGCATCGAATGCCAACCCCAAACTTGAATCCATCTTGCTGCTCGAGTCAAGCTTGGTGGATTCATAATAGCAACGACAAAGAGTAATTACATATTAGAAAACAAAACAATAATTACACCACCAAGTTGACACACCAGTCAGCGAAGCACAGTCGCTTGGGTTGGAAACAGCAAAGCCTGCGGCGCCCGCGGCTGACTCAGCAAATCGGAAAAGCTCCAGACCGCGTCCACACCGGCCCCTGCGAACAACCTCTCCCGAGGCTGGACAGCAGACGCGCTCCTGCGCCTGCCCCGTCACTTGCCAACAGGCCTTAGAGGTCTCCCTTAATGAGATCTGATTTGGGGGCTGTCTGGCAGAAAAGCATGTTTCAAGTACAAATAACCGGTTTCTTGGAGAGCTGAGTCAGTCTTGTTTTTTTAATGAAGGTGGACACATAGATTCTTGAGTTTGAACTATTGTGTTATGTTTTTACATTTAGAATAGAGAAAGCCCGTTCTTACATGTTTATCTACCCCAGCACCTGTCACCTGGTTTCTCGGTTACTTTACAGCGCCCTCAGGCAGAGCGTCTTCGGGTTTCGGCTTTCTGCCCTCAAGTGTCTAGGCCGCTGGGGCGATTTTACCTCCTCCCTGGGGGCCTGGAGGCCGGAGATTGGGCCAGGCTTGGGACGGAACTAGAGAGGAGCGAGAGGAGCGTGTCCCTAACCAAGGCTCCTCCCAATCGCTGCCACATCCCGGGTTCCCTTGGACCAGCAGTGGGGGCGTCTCCTCTTTCCGACATTGATCCCTCGCACTTCAGGGGCTCCAGCGCGTTCTCCGCCTCATTGCGAGGTCCTGGCCTGGAGAGCGGATTAGGGATTTGGGGACGGCTGGGGAGTGGAGGCGTCGCCAGCGTCCGGAGCAAGATCTGCCCCAACTGTCCGCATCCCGCTGCCCAGAAGCGGGCCCGTTGCAGTCCTGGTATGAAAACAAACACAATCTGCGTACTGGGAGAAGATGCAACTGATCTGGCGACAAGGGGGCCTCAGCCAGCAAAAGATTGAGCCAGGGCCTCTATTCGGGGCTCCAGCCCTGTCTCCCCGGGGTTGGAGCCTGCCTCAAGGGCGAAGGGGCTTAGGTGGGGGGCGCCGGTGTGCTTGTGACAAGGGGGCGTCGAAGGGCGAGAGCCCATCTCCGTGCCGCGCAAGGCGCGGAGATGCCGCGCATGCTGGGCCCCGGGAAAATGCCCAGGCATCCTCTTAGACCCCAGGTGGGAGCAGGATTCAGGCCCAGGGACCAGCAGCACGCTGTCCGTAACCAGGCGATACCACCCACAGGCGGTAAAAAAAAAAAAAAGCCAGATTTGGCCCAGGAGGGAAAAGGCCGCAGCGCCCCAGGGCGGGCACCCCGGATTTGGGTCTGGAAAGCAGGCGGAAGCGTGCGGGAAGTCGGCGCCGAGTCTAGCGCCCTCTGTAGGGCTCCCGAGCCCCGCGGTGTGTGGACGGCTCTCCTTTCATCCCCCAGGGCTCAGGGAAGGACAAAGGACCTATAAAAAAATCCAACAACAAAAAAAATATCAGCTTGACCCCCAAAAGAACACTGTTTAATGAGGTGGAAAATTCTTCCACACAAATTGCTTTTTCTACTACTTTATGAGAGTTCATAAATGTTAATGAAATCCAGTTACCAAAAAGTAACATACATCATTGCAGCTGAAGGGAGGCAGAGGAAGGAAGGTGGTGGTTAACGTACAATCATTATTAAAATAACAGTGGCGGCGGCAACAATGCTGCCTATGGCTAATGTGGTTGGAGGCCCGGTCTAGAGTCGCACCATTATATCCGATCTTGGTTGGCCACCGGTGTTTCTCTGGACAGGAACAACTACAGTGTGTCAACAGTGGCAGCAACAGCACAAGCAAAAATGTAGAGAGGTCGGAGCCCGTGGATCAGAGTGAAAATAAAATCGTGAAACGCTCCTCTGTTTGTTTTCTTTTGAAACAGGAAGCTTGTTACAGACTCAAACTTCTTCAAAATCTATGCAGAAAAAGGAGCCGATGACACTGCCTAGGAGAAGAGGAGGGGAGAGGCGAGCAGCGAAACCGTGGTCCTCCACACCTGCGTGTTTGCTTTTTCCTTCCTCTCTGCACATCAGACTGTAAGCTCCTATAGCAAGCGACCTATTCTGGCATTTCTATGTCCAACACCCAGCCCAGTGTTTGGAATACAGTAGGTGCCTAATAGATGTGTGTGGAATGAGTGAGTGATTAAATGGACCAACAACAGAAAATTAAATAACTCAATGGACAATCTCTTTGATAACACCTGGAGATGGACTGCCATGCTCAAGCACTGAATATTTTCACTATGTGTCAAGAATGTTCTAGACACTGGGGGTACAGTATGCAAACAAAACAGATAAAAATCTCTCCCCTTATACCTTCAGTCTTAGTATGTTTTGGTAGATGTATTATTTTACATGGCTGGGCAAATGCTTCCTATCTAACTTTTGGAAAATAATTTTCATCTTCCAGTTTTCTCTTTATTCAATGGAGTTTTGGAGAAAAGATGGAAAATCTACTAGTGAAAGTCATTATTTAAAGAATATGTTTTTAAGGAAGAAGTTTTTATATTTCCTTAATGGGATCATTTTTCTTATGGCTTTATTTCTAAGGAGTCAAAAAAGATTTATTTATTTATTTTTGTAAATACCTAGGACAATTTGAATATTTTTCTCTTCTCTTTGAGAACTGCTAAAATTAAGTCATTTTGGCTTTACATATATTGCTTAATATTTTATGTAATCTAAATGCAAGCACTAATACTAATAACTATTTTTTTAGCCTTTATCTTTTGCTAGTTACTGTGCTCAGTGCCTTATAGACTTTGCATCATTTAAACTCTCAACAACCCTTTGAGATGGGTACGTTTTTTCCTCTCTTTATTTTTTAAAGGAGGGAACTCAGGCTGAAAGAAGGTAAGTAATGTGCCTTAGGTCACCAGTGAGTAACTGGCAGTGCCCTATCAGAACTCAGGTATCTGTTGCACTAGAATGGAGAATCTCCCACCATAGAATTCCAGCCATTCACCCTCAGCTTTCTTGTCCATAAAATGCGGTGCACACCTGTCTAATCTACATTGTTCAGTGCAGTGTGGTGAAGATAAAATTTGACTAGTTTATGAAGACAATTTGTAAATGTTCAAATGCTTCAATGACTACATTGTAGTTTTTGTTATTATTATTATATGCTGTTTCTTATCTGTAATTGCTAGTACGTATGATAACTCACTCTGCAACAGCAATTGCTGAAATTGATTGAACTTTGGCTCAGTGATTGTGATTGTTCTGGAACATGGGTGGTGGTGGATCTGTTGAGAATGAGGTAGAGAGACTGCAGGTTTAATGGAGGAAATACTGTTGGAGGATAGTTGTCTCTTCCCACTGAGTCTCTGTGCGTCCTGTGGAATCTCAGGGTCTGGCAGGAGTGGGCGTCTGAGGCCCCCCACTCACCCCTCACTATCTTCCTTAGGAATATCCTCCCTCCTAATTGCAGGGTGCTCTGCTCCACCTTGCGTGGGCCATTAGCCCTGCTGTCGGCCATTACTCTTAGCAGCCAGTCCAGGCATAACAGTGAGAAAGGTTAAGTGTCCATTTGTGTGAGTAAATTTGCAATGCTGCTTTGAGACAACATAATTACTACTTCCCTACCTTATTGTGTCTGGTAGAGAAATGGTCACAAAGACATCAAACAAACATCAACTCTTCTGTCACTGCCTCTTGCACCTGTCATCCTCCAAAAAGTGGGCAAGACCTTATGGGTGTTTGAAAACCTCTAGTGCATTTTCACACTAGTCACTTGTCTGCGGTAACACCTGGAGAGGCCTTTAATATTTGAAACTCAGGTTAGTGAGTCAAGGAATGAAGAGGCAGAGTTGTTGAGAACATACTGGCTTCTTAATTGTTGTAGCAATCAGTTTTTACATTTCATTCATTCATCTGTTCATTCATTTATTCAACACTTTTAAGCTCTTGTAGGAATTAAAAAAATCTCATTGAGAATTTCATTGGCTGGTAGGGAGGCAGATGAGTACAGATATAATTACAGAGCAGTGAAGTAAGTTCTGATAAAGATTTATACATAGACTGGGGCTGGATCAGTTGGTCATTCCAATGTACGGAATTAGGCTGTGGCATTCTCAACTGGGGTGATATTGTCTTCAAAGTGGCAAAATTAGTTCTTGGGGGGCAAAAAAAATCTCAGATATTACAATGGTTTTTGGTCCTTCAAGTTCAACTCTACCTGAAAAATCTAATTTCTTTGTGTTTAATTTCTTTTGTTAGACTTTATACTGACTTTATTTTTTTCTCCTTAGAGATGGTGATAATGAAAAAAGGTGGTTAACCACTGAGCTAGATAGAATAACTTGATTCACTAATGGAAGCTGAGTCTGTTTAAGACTATCAGTTTAGCTATCGTGGCTGACTTGTCCAGTTGGTTGAAAAGCAGCAACTGGCTTGTCTGATTTGTCTAAAAACCTGTCATTATTTTATTGATTAAAAAAATCCTCCATTTTATGGCTTGATGTAGAGAGCCCCTCCACAGCATGCTTGATAAAATAGATAAGTGAATTCTCAAATATTCCTCCAGCTCCCTTAGAAATTAGTTAGCTCTGAAGAAGCATGAAAACCAACTACTGGCCTCAGTTTCCCTGCTGCAAAACAAAGTTGCTAGATAAAACCATTGACACCTCTAGAAGAGTGAGTGCTTGGACAGATGAATTTCCATATTATTAATTACAAATAGATGATTGTTGAATTTACAAACATGTTTTCTTTCATTCATGCAGAGGTTAAGATATCAAATTTTAATACACAGAGAAAACAATGAAATGCCTTCACAAGGTTGTATGTAATTTATTCTTTGGTTTGCAGTTTTTATCTGTTATGCTAACTGTAATTACCACTTCTATGCCTTGCCCAAAGCTTAAGCTAAGAAATTGCTAAACCCAAGGTCTGAGATTTTGGAGACAGCTTTGGAAGGATTTTTTCACTATATAAAGACATTTAAGTAGTAGAGCTTAAGATAAGTTGGAAAATGTACTAATAGTTGGACTCTAACAATCAAGAAAGCAGAAATGATGATAATTACGGAGCAACTCAGTGAAGGGGAGTGGTGAGGAAAGGTGGCCTGAGGGGGTAAGAGGGATGAAAATGGTCACAAAAATAGCTTTACCTGAAATGGCCTCATTTACAAAGAATACTAGAACCTCCTATTCCCCCTTCCACCAAAGTTTAAAAAATAAAAAGCCCTTCTACCCACAAAGATGTCCTGGGCAGTCCTAAGGAGTCAGTGAACACATTGGGGTACATTGGGGTGTGCTAGCAGAAAATCTGACTTGGGACTCATCCCCCACAAAGGACAAAGCTGTGTCAGCTAGAGCTAGTGACTTCCCAAAACAGGGCCAGGGAAGGGAGGGGAGTGAAACCAGCCCACAGTGTCTCCCGAATAGCATTTCAATCCATCTGGGTCAGAAGGCTCCAGCCGGGGCTACCGGTAGATATAAACCTTTGTATATAAACCCTTCTTGTGTGAAGTAGCTGCTTGTCCAGTTACATACCATAGTCACATAGACAGGGACACAAAAGCCATTTGTTACTGCTTCAGACAAGGCTGCAGGGGAAGCATGAGAAGGTTGACCCACATTCCTACCCGAATGTAACAAACAATTCTTCCCATTCACACCATATTAGTATTGACTGTTTTATTGTAGTCTTGTTATTGTGGCTGTTAGTCCTTTAATGACACCATTTTCAAAAGTTTAAAAGTTGACTGCTAACATTTGCTTCACTCTAAATCTTGGCATTAAAGTTGTGTGTGTGTGTGTGAGTGAAGAGGCAATTTTGTTTAAAGGAAACTAGTTTTTAAATTCCCAAATATTTCTGCCTTTTTATCTGCAACGTTAGATATCTTTGAGTAAATAACCCCTACTCTAAAATCAAGATGGACACACTTGGAGTTGGCTGTGGTTTAGGGGAGAGAGGAGTAGATTTGGAGGTTGAGGAACTGGTGGTTTTGGTCGTGGGCAAGCCACTTACTACGGATGCACTTCCATTTCCTCATCTGTACAATGGGCGTAATAATATATCTATGTCTCACAGGGCTGTTGGGTGGACTCTGTGAAATAAGGGCTACTGCAGAACTGCAGGGTGCTCTGAAATGGAAGGTGGTTTTGTAACCAGGCTGGGAATGAGCTAACCCCAAGACTTCCCCTCTGAGATGCTCATATCCCGTTTTTCTCCACTCAGGTCCCTCTGCCACACTGGGTTAGTGACGAGTATTTCATTGTAGCCTAGAGTTGTATCCCTAAACAGAGGTCCAATTATATCCATTGCCTCCCCACAAAACTGCAACAGCTCCCCATTTGTAAAGGTTAACTTCCAAACTTCTTAGCATGGCAAGCAAAGTCTTCCCTGATCTCACCCCAAACTGCCCTTCTGGACTTTGGCCCCATTAAATGCCTCCAAACACCCCATGCTTTGGGCCGCTCCAGTCTTCTTGCCTTTCCTTGAATATATCAGGAACTTACAGGATTCCTTCTGGCCTTGGCTCAGTCTCGAGTGCCACTCCTCTCACTCAGAAAATGAAAAAATTTTCTTATCCTTTAAATCACACCTTACAAATTCTTCTTATAAAGCACCTCTAGTCTCCCCAGTTAGAAGCAATTGTCTCTTCTCCTGACTTTTTAATGGCATATTTCTTGAAACTTTATTTAATCCTCTTTTAATTCTGTTTGACACCCCCTGCTGTGAACCTAGAATTATCATTATTTATTGAACATCCTTGATCTTTATAATAAAGTTAATAAATGTAATGCTTTGCATGCTTCAGGTACAATGAGGCCCTGTTTAATAAAGCATGAAAAACACTCGCACTCTGTTTTGTGTTGGATTAGTTGTTTATGTTGTTTCCTTTAACAGATGGCAAGTTTATTGAGGGCAGGGCCCATGTTTTATTTAGACATTATTCTCCATAGTGATAGGCAGAGGACCTTGTATATAATAGTGACTAAAAAAAATATTAGGTTAATCACATACATTTGGTGAAGGTTTAGATCTCTTGAAGTGAAAAATGTTATCAAAGGAGACTTGGAAATGGGTGCATTTAGAGAGGAAATAGGTTCTTGGAAATCAATGACTAAATCCAGTTGCTTTGTCTGTGAAATTGGCTCTGATTTTTCAGTTCAATAAATCTTTCTAAAGAAACCCAAGTACTGAATTCTTTTGTCTCTGAAGACTTTGCTCTAAGTTTTCATGTTGGATTTTCTGTGAGCAGAGAGTACTCATAGTTTAGCCTTCCCACTTCCCTGAAACCCCTACAACTCTGAATTGTGGCCAGCAAACTATTTAACTGTTTTTTCATTTTGACAAACCAACTCCTCCAGGTTATTGCAGTGGAAATATCAGTGTCTAGGTCGGGGCTGGCCTTTTTGCCACTGAAATTTCCCATGGCTTTCTAGGTGAATGGGGGTCATTTGAATTCGTAATGGAGACATCAGGTTTTATTGGGTAATTAATAAATGCTGGGGAGGGGAATCCTGGGTGATACATATTTGCCCCTTTTTGTATTTACAAGGGAGGAATGTAAATCCAAGACGAAGGATGCTTTGGGCCAGTTGTATTAAATCGACTCTGGGCTGGTGGGGACATACTCTAACTATCTCAAGGTAGTAAAAACATCAGGGTTTCTGAGGGCTTATGTAAACATGCATTTATTTCCTTCATGTATATATTTTTTACTTTTCTTTTAGCATGCTGGGAAAAATCAAACAAATAAACAAAAAACATAATCAACTCCAAAGCAAGCACATCCAAGTGCAGGCAGAATTCTCATACGGTAAAGTTTCAGAATATAGCTGAAGAAGAGCATCCCTTTTCTAACCCTGTGCTAATTTGTGTTGGGAGTCGTTTTCAACTATAAAAGTTATGCATTTATTTTTTGCACATGGCATGAAAAAATAAAACGGTATGAAAGGCAACACAGTGAAAATTTCTCCCCACGATATTTGCTATGGGTTGGCTGGTGTCCCCCCAAAAGATATTGAAGTCCTAACCCCTAGTGCCCCAGAGGGCAATCTGATTTGTAAATGGAGTTGTTGCAGATGTGATTAGTTGAGGTCATATTGGAGTAAGGTGGGCCCACAACGCAATATAACTGGAGGGAAATCTGGACACAGACACAGACAGGGAGAGTGCCTCGTAGTGACAGAGGCAGAGATGGGAGTGATGCAGCTGCAAGCCAGGGAATGCCAAGGATTCACAGCCATCACCAGAGGTTAGGAAGAGGCAAGGAGTTTTAGAGGGAGTGTGGCCCTGCTGACACTTTGGTTTCGGACTTCTAGCTTCCCGAATTGTAAGAGAACAAATTTCTGTGTTTTAAGCCACCCAGTTTGTGGTACTTGGTTACTGCAGCCCAGGAAAAGAATACACCATCTTCCCATCTTTTGGTTTCTCTGTCCAGAGGCAATCAATGTTAATACTTCTGATGGTATTATTTTATTTTATGTGTTTGATTTTTGAATAGATAATACATTCACATGGGTCAAAAATAAAAATACACAAAACATTATACAATGAGAAGTCTCTCTTAGTCCATCCCTCCTCATCTGCTCATTTTCTATCTTTTCCTACCTTGTCTCTCCACCATGGTCATTCACATTAGTTAATTATGCATATGCAGTCATTCATTGCTTAATGACGGGAATATGTTCTGAAAAATGCATCATTAGGCTATTTCATCATTGTGCAAACATCATAGAATGTACTTACAAACCTAGATGGTATAACCCACTATACACCTAGGCTACATGATATAGCCTGTTGCTCCTAGGGTGTAAACCTGTGTAGCATGTTACTGTACTGAATACTGTAGGCAATCGTAACACAGTGGTAAGTACTTGTGTATCTAAACATTGAAAAGGTACAGTTAAAATATGGTATAAAACAGGGGTCCCCAACCTATGGTGAGTTGTATAATTATTTCATTATATATTACAATGTCATAATAATAGAAATAAAGTGCAAAATAAATGTAATGAGCCTGAATCATCCCCAAACCATCCCCTCCACCCCCACCACAGTCCGTGGAAAAATTGTCTTCCATGAAAACAGTCCCTGGTGCCAAAAAGTTTGGGGACCGCTGCTATAAAAGATAAAAAGTGGTACACCTGTGTAGGGTATTTACCATGAATGGAGCTTGCAGGACTGGAAATTGCTCTGGGTGTCAGTCAATGAGAGGTGAGTGAGTGTGAAGGCCTAGGACACTACTGTACAATACTGTAGGCTTTATGAACACTGTACACTGAGGCTACACTGAATTTATTTAAAAATATTTTTTCTTCAATAATGAATTAGCTTTAGCTTACTGTAACTTTTTACTTTATAAACTTTAAATTTTTTTAACTTTTTGATTCTTTCATAATAATATTTAGCTTAAAATGCAAACACATTGTATAGCTGCACAGAAAAATTTTCTTTCTTTATATCCTTATTCTAAAAGGCTTTTTCTATTTTTAAAATATTTTATTTTAATTTTTTTACATTTTAAACATTTTTTTCAAAGTCTTAAGACACAAACACATGCATTAGCCCAGGCCTACACAGGGTCAGGATTATCAATATCACTGTCTTCTATTTCCACATCTTGTCCCACTGGAAGGTTGTCAGGGGCAATAAACACACGTGCAGTTGTCATCTCCTGTGATAACAATGCCTTCTTTGGGAATAATTCCTGAAAGACCTGCCTGAGATTGTTTTACAGTTAACATTTACATAAATGTTTTACAGTTCAATATACATAAGTAGAAGGAGCGTACTCTAAAATAATGATAAAAAATATGGTATAGTAAATACATAAACCATTAACATAGTCATTATTATTATCGTTATCAAGCATTATGGACTGTACATAATTGTGTGTGCTCTACTTTTGTGTGACGTGCAGCACAGGAGGTCTGTTTACACCAGCATTACGTGAGTAATACGTTGTGCAGAGACATTATGATTACAGTAACGTCACTAGGCGATAGGAATTTTTCAGCTTCCTGAGAATCTTAAGGGTCCACTGTCACATATGTGGTTCATTGTTGACTGAAACGCTGTTATGTGGCACATGACTGTATATAAGTTTTTATTCTCATCTTCATAATAGAAATCTATTATGCACATTGTTCTTCACCTTGTCTTTTTTTTTCTGATAGGAAAAGTATTTTCCAGTCAAATGTTCTCCAGCATGGAAACTGATGAATGTGGTTTCTGCTTTGTATTTAAGGAGAAAGGAGAGTAAAGACTTCTTCAAGGTCACCTTCCATCTCAGTGTCAGAATTAGGCTTACTTTTTCTAGGTGTCTGCACTTATGGGCCTTGTAGAAGAAATATGTCGGCCAAGGCTGGGAATGCCTAAAGCACTGCTTCTCATGTTGGAAGTTATAGATTCATAGAAATTGGGGTAGCCCACAACCAAGCTTCCAAGCCCCAAGTAGCCTCTTGGGGTTGGTGGCAGTGAAAAGGACGAGGGTGAATGAGTTGGCCTTTTGTGTCTCCACCATCTCCTGGAGTCTTCCTGGTCAGGTGGGACACTCAGAGGGGGCTGGGCCTCCGGATCTCTGATAGCCACTCAGTTCTGGGCTATAGGTTTTCTGATTTATGGAGGAATGGTTCAATAGAGCATGGGGTTTAATTAAAAGCACTGGCTTTGGAGTAAGCTGTTTGTATTGGAGTTCCTGTTACCCGCCAGGTGACTTGCCCTAGTTACTAAACCTCTCTGTATTTCGGATTCATCATCTGCACAGTGAGGATTGTCATGAGAAGTGACAGAGACCATTTACGTGAGTGTTAACACTCTGCCTGGCACTTTATGTTAAGATGGCGATGAGAAGATGAAGGTGAGGTCAGAGGTGTAGGACTGAGACACTTGGCAGTGCTGAGGGATCAAAACTTAGAGAGCCAGTGGCTTAGGTTGGGCCAAGGAGGTATTTTTTTCCTTCCTGAATAGGTTAGCTTGACCTCCTTCAGCAGAGGCTGGAGGGAACTGGGGATGCATAAGATGAAAATACATGGGCCGAGGGGAATTGATGTTCATTTTGACCTCAATTAACTTATAAAACATATAAGAAATTATATGCAAATAAGTACCAATTATTTTCTGTCAAGATCTTGTGTCCTTTTTGCAATCTTGGCATCTACATCATGCTGGGTCACTTGATCTTCGACGTCCCACGCTGAGCCGTCACCCTCAATCCACTTGTACCCGCCAATTTACTGACAGCATTGCCAACTGCAGAGCGACTATCTTCATATTTATTCTTTGTTCAGATCCTGACTGCCCTTGTACATTTCCTTATTGCCTAAAATTAGTATTATATTAATAGCACTTCATAAATTAATAGAAATGTTGCCTTTTAACATCACATCAGCAAAATGACTGAGAAGCTGTTGAATTCATAATGTGTATTCATAGAGATTTGCAAAGCATCTCTTAGGGTTTCAGTGTACAGTGCCCACTAAAGCTAAATGTAATTGGAGTCAGCCCCTCAAAAATCCTTACACAAAAGTTCTCCTTGGATCTGTTTTAGGGCAAGAGTCTACTTAATTCAGATATTTGGAAATACCAACTTGGGCAAAGAACTATGGCAGCACAAGCAACATGCCTTTTGTCTGTTCATTCGACAACTGTTCACTGAGTATCTGGTGTGTGCCCGGCTTCTTAAGAATGACAGCTATATGAAGAAGCAGCTACTGGCATTTCTGATAAATGTTTAAGTAATATATTGTTAAAATGAGCTTACTCATATTAGTCATCGTTTCACATTGTCAATGTCGTGTGCTTCTGTCACATTGCAAGGTCAAGGTGATCAACACCTTCAGTCCTAAGATGTAGGGTAATGGAGGCATGTTTATGTCAGGTTTATCTTAGGAGATGAGAGAGTCTCTGAATGGGTGGCAGAGATAACCTGGACAAGAGTTGCACCTAGAAGCCTCTCCCTGAATAAGAATGTTGAACCTTCTTCTGTACAATAATGTTAAACCAGGAAGAAACTAAGCCAGGTTGGAAACCCCCAGCTGAAGGCTGAGAGGGCCTCGTGTACATCCAAGGAGAATCTACCCACAGAAAGTAAGTCTTCTTAGGTAAGTTGTTTAACTAAGTTTGACTCATCTAGAACTATATTATCATCCAGCTTACATTTATCCATCAACACCACAAAGGTAAAAGATTTTAATCAAAAACTTTTTAAAAAGTCAAGATATTGATGTTGAAAACATTCTTCAGTCTGGTAATCTTATGTAAAAAGGAAATGAACTTCGTCCTCTCTTGGATGTTCTTAGTGAACCCTTACTGACTTGCGATCTTATCTTCTTTTTCCTCTGTTCACAAGTTGTTTTTCTCCCCTTATGTTTATTCTTCTAAAATGTTGCCAGTGGATGATGTCAGATTCACTGATCTAAGATTTGCAGAATGACATCTTTGGTAAAAACCGAAACTCTGTTTTGATCTAATCTTCCAGAATCTCATCGACTTTCCGACACTCTTCAACAGTTATTACTTGATCCTCCCATGGAAATTTGTTGCCTTGTTGTTTCATCCTTGCAGTTGACTTTCTTTTTTTTTAATAGCACAAATCAGATCTTAATGTTTTCCTTATAAAGAATATTTTTGACCACAAGTGTCACTCTTTAGGGTATGACAGCAGTAACAACTTTGGAAAACCACCAGATAAGGAGGTTTCAATATCTGCCAATAAATCAGCAGGGTAAACAGTTGTGACCTAAAAATGGGACCAAGGAACCAGTAAAATGGACCAGATTCTTTTAGTGTCAATACGAACTACTGACATATCAGACATTTTCTGGCATTGACCCTCTGTATTCTAAAAGATGTAAAGTCTTTAGCACACAGGAAAACCTTATACCACCCAACAATAAGCCTTGAAGTAGCTCCTACCTGAAAAGAGAGATCACAGCTATCAACAAAGACTTTAATCTGCCCTTGAACCTTCATTGGTAGAACGTGTCACTCTCTTGTAGGCTCTAAAGAAGAAAGCTTTCCAAGTATGTAGTTATGGGACTAAATACCACGGGAGAAATGAAAACGATAGACATCATCCCTGCATGAGTCAGCAATGACATGAATCACATGGTCCAAGACCTGTTGGAGGAGTTTAGGATCTTGACGGATGAACTACTCAGAACCTTGGGAAACATAGATAGACAATGAGCCCAATATCCTCTCCTCAGGCAGAGGGCCACGGGGCTGTTTCAACTTGTACTGACAGTGGGGAAATGTCTCCCATCTTCATCGCCCCCATCCCAGGGCTTGGGTGAAACTGCAGCACCGTTAGCTGTTACATAACACGGGGGCTGTGTCTGAAGCATGCCAAAGTGGGAACCCCACAGCACCTTCCCTTTGGTGTGCCTTTTCCTTTTCTCTCTGCCTGTATGAAATGTGCTCATTTTCAAAGATTCCTCCCATTCCATAATCTCTTCCATGCATATTCCAATATCCATTGATCATACCCTAATTCGATCTCCAGAACTAGTTCTCGTACCCCTCATAGTTAATTGTCTCTGGGCCTCATCTTTTCCAGCCAGTTTGCAGTTTCTAGTGGTAGGGACCATATTTGAATTTCATTTTTGCTTGTTATGTTTTCCTTTTAGCACCTTTCATAGTACAAAAGACTTAGTGAATTGAATACATGATTGATTTTTCTATATGTCACCCTTGAAAATTCCAGTTTCTTGATGATTTGAGACAGACAGTCCCAACTTTCTCCCATGAATACTTCTAAGCATTTGAATCCCAGTTTTTGATTCAGAAAACATGTTCATGGTACCTCGTCATAGCAATTTTATCAATATATCAATCTTTATCAAGGGTTTGATTGCTGAACAATTTCCAAGCCAGTCGTAATAGCCAGTAGCTCTCCTTTCGCAGGAGAGGCAAATACACGGTGCACAGCACTCCCTGCTCTGTTAGTCAGCAAGCTGTGTTCTCGTCATCATCTATCAAGGTAAATTTCTATCCAGAAAAGCCTGAGGTCACCTCCCTTAAAAGAATGTGCTACTGAGTTGGTTTCTATCGATGCTCTATCAGCAGGACACGCATTTTCAGTTGTTCCCAGAACTGTTGTTGTTTTTTTTGCTGATCTGCTTTTGCTTATAATCAAAGGCTCATATGTCAAGGGTAGAGTCAGGGTCTGGGGGCTCGAGCTCTGGATGAGAGATTAAGTGATGCCCCTACTTCCCAACTGAAACTTGGGCCTGGTTTGCACTGATTTCTGTACAAGGCAGAGGCTGCTGCCGGCTGCACAGGAGAATGCAGGAATCGGCCAGGAAAGCATTTCTTCTTGGAGCAGGAGTCTCAAGTCCACCTGGCTGTGAAGGTAGACAGGTAGATAAAATTTTATACAATAGATTTCAATCTTGTACAAACCAGAATCCTTTTGAGAGTGAAAAGAGATGCTAAAAACAATTTTAAACAATTAATTGACCTACAATAGGAGCAAGCTGGGACTGTCTGAGGATTTATAAAATTCAATAGCTCTGAATCTCTACATAAAAACTCACAGATGCAGCTGCTCACAAAGTAGTACATGTAAGTTTTGGGGTTTCATGGAGACTTCCTGAAGCCAATCCAAGAATCCAGCTGGACTGGTGAGAGGGACCCTAAGGTTAAAATCCCTGATTTGGGAAATTCTGTAATTTACTTTGTGCTAGCAATCTTGCTGCTTTTAAAGATTTGATTCATCCTTTCTGTGACTCAGCATACATTTATTTATTTATTTATTTTTTGGAGACAGAGTCTGACTCTGTTGCCCGGGCTAGAGTGAGTGTCGTGGTGTTAGCCTAGCTCATAGCAACCTCAAACTCCTGGGCTTAAGAGATCCTACTGCCTCAGCCTCCCGAGTAGCTGGGACTACAGGCATGTGCCACCATGCCCGGCTAATTTTTTCTATATATATTTTAGTTGGCCAGATAATTTCTTTCTATTTTTAGTAGAGATGGGGTCTTGCTCTTGCTCAGGCTGGTCTCGAACTCCTGACCTCGAGGGATCCGCCCGCCTCGGCCTCCCAGAGTGCTAGGATTACAGGCATGAGCCACCGCGCCCGGCCAGCATACATTTATTGATCACCTGCTACCTCAAGCATTTTGCTGGATCATGGAAAGAGAAGAATCATTCGAGTCCTTTACCTTGAGGCACTACCTTTCTGGTTTGGGAGGCAGATAATCTCAATGCCTCAACAGGAGTATTGGTAACGTACCGCCATGGCTTAAGAAAGAACATCCTTCCTAAATTCAATTTCTGTATCCTCTTTGTAAAACTCTCTTATTGCTGGGGCTGGCAAAGAAGGGGGTGACACCTGAATTGGATTTGGAAAGTTTAGAGGCAGTTTGCCAGTGATAGGAGACTGATTTAAATATCCAACTTGTGTGAGGAGACTAATCCTTTGCATTTGTCAGATGCAGAAACGATAGTAAATTTCACCAGCTTGAAGACCAGTACCATTGCTAGGCATATAGTACCAGGTGTGATGGTGAGTTTCGTGTGTGAACTTGGTTAGACTGTAGTGCCAAGTTATGTAATCAAACACTGGTCTAGGTGTTATTGTGAGGGTAGGTGTAGTTGACACCTACAATCAGTTGACTTTAACTAAAGGAGATTACCCTTGATAATGTGGGTGGGTCTCATCTAATCATGTGAAGGCCGTAAAGGGAAAACCCAAGTTTTCCTGGATAAGAAGAAATTCCGTTTCAGGACTGGAGCATCAACTTCTGCCTGAGTTTCCAGCTTGGTAAACTGCCCTACAAATTTCAGACTTGCCGGCCCCTATAATAGCATGATCCGATCTCTTAAACCAAATCTACCTGCATCTATATATATTTTCTATTGGCTCTGTTTCTCTGGAGAGCCCTGGCTGCTCTACCAGGCTTGAGGACTGTGTTCGAATCCTGGCTCTGAATCCTGATTCCCGCAATTCCAAGCTGCATGACTTTAGACAAATTATTTGATTTGCCAAAATATCAATCTCTTCACATGTAAACTGAGATAACAATAGTAGTTCCCTCACAGGGTCGCTGAGGGATGAAATGAGTGAATGCATTTAAAGCACTTGGCAAATTATCCAGTGTAGGTTAAGGGTTTAGAAAAGTTACCTCCTGTTCTATTTTTAGTTTTTTGGTTTTTTTTTTTTTTTGTCTCAACTTAATTGATGTGAGGTGTGGAGGTCATTTAATACATCGTGCATCGTGATAGCCCGAGCTTTTCTGGGGAGGGAGAGAAGCCTTGTGTTTGTTTTTAGAAGTGCGCTTGACCCAGCATTTCCATCAGCCATATGAACAGCCAGGGGATTGTTCCGCAGCTGCTACTTCGCCAGCAAAGTGGGTCACCCCCAAGTGGGCTGAGGAAGTGATTCTGGGAAGCACAGTCTGGACACGGGGACTGGTCACCAGGGAATAGCAGTCGTAGAGATTGCTGCAGTGACTCAGGCGTCAGGGTACACAGTGGGGTTCTGTTCGAACCAAAACACTGTGTAACCCAGGAAGCAAGAGGTGGTGCCCCAAACAGCATGGGGCTCGGAATACATTAAGGTTACTTACCATTGGCTGTTCCTTGGCTAAAATAGATTGCTTCACAGAGGTACCCGTCTAATATTATGTACTGTGTTGAGCCATTCAGTATTGTTAGTTGGTAATCTTGCTGCATTTGTTTGTGTACATGCCTGGAGTGTACAGAAGGGTCTGTATGGCATAAATTAGCTGAATGAAAAAGCTCAGTGTCCAGGCTATAATATCCAGCGCTGTGCCATTCCGGGCCACTGGAGAGATCTGTGCCCCTGGAGCGAATCGAGGGGCAGGCCCCAGGTGTATGTTTGTACAGAGCACAGTGACTGGGTTGGAATGGAGCCTTCCTCAAGAGAGGACATCTAAGGAGTCAGCTCCATGCTGCCCCCGGATATGTGCGGGACGATATTCCTGGAAGGGGTTGTTGGTTATTTTTGATGGTGGTGGTATTTGTTGAAGGTTGCAGGCTGTTGCTACCTGGGAAGGGAAATCATGAAACCACAGTTCTCAGTTCGGGGAGGATCATTTTATAGAATAGGGACTAACTTGGTAGAGATGGGAAGCACAAACACAAATCACTGGTTCTCTTTCCCAAATATCTTAAAAAGCACAAATGTGTAGTAAATTAAAAATAATAATAATAATTATTATTAGTGGGAAATCCTTTTTTTGATCCAGAGAAGGTGGCCAGGTATTTGCTTTCTTTTCTGGCTCCCCACCTCCCTCTGGCTTAGAACCTGGCCTGACCCTGCTCAAGTATCTGACTGTGGTGTTAGGTGTCCACTCCCACCTGTCTGGGGCTGAGGCCACGCAGCGTCCTGGCTCATGCTGGACAAGCTGGGGATCAGTGTTGGGGCAGGTGGTGGTTCAGGTCTGTGTATCAAACATTTCCTGCTCTCTGCCTTTTGGACACATAGTAGGATCACTTCTTGGTTCCCTTGTAGTTGGATGAGGCCATGTGCCCGTTCTGGCCAATGAGATGGAGTGGAAGTGACCTGGTCTGAAATAGTCTGAGCAGGACCATTGAATTACCTCTGTGAGACCTTCTGGTGTTTGCTTTTCCTCTGGAATAGCCACTAGCAATGCTTGAGATTGTGACATTCCCATTGGCCTGAGTTCCTAAGTGGTTACAAGAAGAATCTGCCAGATGACCAGAAATGGACAGAATGCAGATCTTTTTTTGAGACATCCATGGAGACTTTGGGGTTACTATGCAGCATAACCCAATCTGTCCCGAGTGACATAGCAGCTTGACCATCGAATGATCATAGAATGTCATGTAACCAATATTTCTTGCATTTCTCAGGTGTGTTTGCATCTCCGAAAGTGAGTCCCACGTTCCCCTAAAGTGGTTCAGCCATCCTTTCATCTGGGGCTTACTCAGAATATAGCAGATACAGACCCCTGGGCAAGAGCAGCCTGTTCATCTTGTTCTAGAAGTGAATATTTGAGCATTTGTTTGGAATTTAGCCAGGGTCCAGAAGTGAGAAGGTAGAGTAATTTTTAAGTTACTAGTTAACAGAACTGGAAGATGACCTTGGAATCAATTGTACAAAACTTTAACTTTACCAAGAAGAAAACCAAAGCTTATGGAACCAACGAGAGTGCTTTAACCAAAGTCATGTACAGCTTGCCAGTTGGCTAGCAGTACAGGCAGGACTAGGACTCAGGACCTTTGGTATACTTTTTTTTTTCTGTGTAATAAAGGGGCTTTTTATAAAGGTCAAAAAGGAGTCTGCTGGACTTGTCAGCTCGGCCCAGTGATGCAAGCCACCAATGTGCCATTTTTTGGTAGCTACGTAAAAAAGTAAAAGTAAAAGATGAAATTAATGTTAATGATCTATTTTATTTAAACCAATACACCAAAAAATAGTATTACATTTTAACATGTAATCAACATAAAAGTTATTAATGAGACATTTCACTTTTTCATATGAAGTCTTCAAACTCTGATGTGCATTTTATGCTTAGAGCATATCTCATCTGGACGAGGCACATTTCAAAGGCTCAACGGCTACATGTCCCTATCGACTACCGTATGGGACACACAGTTCAAAATTCTTGTAGGGCAGGGGATTTCAACTCGGTTCCCTCTGTTAAATACCTGATTTTTTGTCACACCTAATGTCATGTTTCTCAATGTCTTTATCTGGACACCAGACACCGTAATACTTGGCCCCTAGTCAAGGGGATGGGAAGGCAATGAATGAGATAACGTCTGAGTTTAGCAGAAGGTTCTATCTGTCTAATTCAAGGTGCTGTTCTGTTTTATGTGTCTGCGGGGAAGTCCCATTAGCACCCATGGGAACTATGCATGTTACTGTAATGGAAAAACAAACATTCCTCATCAGGCAAGAAATAATACTAGGTTACTAACAGCGCTGTGCTCTTCCGTGTGGGTGGGGACTTTCTGCTGAGAGCTGACCAAGTTATAAAGTCTCGCGCTACCGCAGGGGCGAAGATCTGGATCTAGGCTGCTGGGCAGGGGAGGTGGGAAAGGTGAATCTGGGGAGTCAAAGACTGTTGTTTTCAGAGCTCACCTGTGCCCACTGTCGCCTCTAGTGGCAGGGCACTAAAGGAAGGACAGGCGGAGTGCTACTCCTTTAGGGTTCAGAATGGCTAGTTCAGGTTTACTTTTTTGGCTGAGTTTGGACAAGTTTCTATCAACCAAGCTATGGGGTGTAAAATCCAGGGACAGCAAAATTTGCTCTTTTTCGTCCTTCATGAACTCTCTCCAAATTGCAGAAAATACCGGGAAATGCTGGGACTCATGCCTGTTGCCTTACTGCTTTGATCCTCTGGTGACCATATACTTTCAAACCCTTTAAAGTAGTTCTCTGAGGCTGGGCGCAGTGGCGTGCCCTGTAGTCCCAGCTACTCTATTTATTTAGCTTTATTGTTTTATTTATTTATTTTATTTATTTATTATTTTTTTTTTGAAACAGAGTCTCACTCTGTTGCCTGGGCTAGAGTGAGTGCCGTGGCGTCTGTCTAGCTCACAGCAACCTCAAACTCCTGGGCTTAAGCGATCCTACTGCCTCAGCCTCCCCAGTGGCTGGGACTACAGGCATGCGCCACCATGCCCGGCTAATTTTTTTCTATTTTTAGTTGTTTGGCTACTTTCTTTCTATTTATAGTAGAGGCGGAGTCTCGCTCTTGCTCAGGCTGGTCTCGAACTCCTGAGCTCAAGCAGCCCTCCCGCCTCGGCGTCCCAGAGTGCTAGGATTACAGGCGTGAGCCACCGCGCCCGGCCCCAGCTACTCTAGAGGCTGCGGCCAGAGAATCGCTTGAGCCCAGGAGTTCTAGGCCGCAGTGTGCTATGATTGTGCCTATGAATAGATCCTGCACTCTAGTCTGGGTGACATAGTGAGACCCTGTCTCTAAAAGAATTAAATTAAATTAAACTAAATAAAAAAAATAAAATAGTGCTCTAAGTCGTGGGTGGGCATGGCTTGCCTTTTCAAGCCACACTATACCTTTATATAAATGAATTGAGCCACACCTCACCACCCAACAGCCCCCAATCACTTTTCAAAGTTATGACACATACACGTTCTTTTTAGCTTCAAAGCACAAGTAAGAATTGTCTGTGGCAAGCTGGGGAAGAAATATTTAGGGAGCCATGTGTATGCTTCTGGCTCCTAGTAGCTACTTTTAATTTAATACCTACTTTGTGCCAGACACTTTGTATGTACTATTTCTCCTCCATGCAACTGCCCTTAAAGGTGGATATTATTATCTCTGTTTCACAGATGAAGAAACCGAGCTCCAGAGAACTTAGATAACTTGTTCAAGGAGGCAAGAAAAAAATCTGAAATTTGAAAATAATCAAGAAAAAAAATGACTGCCTGTATTTCTTTTTAGTATCATTGGAAGCACTAACAGAACCCCTAACCCCAAGAATTATTTAAATCTCTAGGGAGAGAATCTTTGATTTACTACTTTTTATGATTAGGACCTAGACTCTGTGAAATTACAGAGTCCAATTTTTTAATTTGTAGATGGATAAATTATACATTATTTTTGTCCCATAGAAATGGAAATTATTTCCTTCTATTATAAAAGATAGTCCTAAAGACTATAACTTTATTGTCCAGTAAATGAAACATTACCCAGTTTTATATCTAATTTAACAAGCTCATTTCTTTCCTGATAGGGTAAATAAATGTCCATTTTCAAATGCTCTTAGCACCACCTTTACCATCTTATTGGGTTCCTCGTTAATGAGTTAAATATATCTTTGACATGTGCTCGCTATATGTTTATATGAGAATTAATGGAAAGAACTATGAAGGGCCAAGGTTTTACCCTACCTATAAGCTAACAAGTAGCCTGCCATAGTTTCATGGATGCTGGCAGAAGACATGAGACTCTTGGGTCAGAGACAAAGGACTTTATGATGAAAGCTATGGCAAACAGCATGAGCATCAGTGTACTTGTGCCAGTTCCCCTGCCTCCCTGAAGCCCCACAGAGGTGACACAGATAGACCCAAGTGGATGCCTACACATTCAGTGGGTCACATTATACTAAGTATAGGGCACCCGAATCTTTTATAATGCTTAGTAAAGCTGACTCCCCTTTCCTTCAGAGTGAGACACTACTTCTGTCTTCTAAGGCTGTTAGTTGTGTAAGCATCCTTGCAAGAACAGTTTGGAACAAAGTGCCTTGCTTATAAGATACCCGTGGAGAATTGTCTCCCAACAGTCAAACTTTGAAATTAAAAAAAATTATACATTGACTAAGATTTCATGGCCAGAAAGTGGCCAAGCCCGAATTCTTCCTGGCTGCAAAGCCTGCGCTATTTCTACTGTACTAAGAAAGCCTAAAGCCCACTGCATGTGACCAACAAAAGAATCCCCCACTACTATTCATTAGCTTTTGTATCTTTTCCATTTCAGAGTGGAAGTGGCCTTGGTTTGGAAAACATGCATCAAAGCACAAAAGAGATGGTAATTAATTAGTCTTATTACCAAAGTCCTCCATGTCTTGAGATACTTAAAACACTTACTGTGATAAAATTTTAATAGAAACTCTAAAGCCACAAAAACTTTAGGCAATTAAGACACTAGTCTGTGAGCAATTTCAGAACGGGGACCTCGTCTTTTCGTCCTTGGAACCTAGCACAGTGTCTGGTACCTAGTAAGTAGGTGCTCACCAAAATTTTTGTCGAATTAGTGAATAAATGAATTATAGGTGGAAGAAATACTCTTATTTACCCCTTTCCTACCCAATTTCTTGTTGGTCCTTTCCTCTTCTAGCAAACAAAGCAGATATCTGTTGAACTCATTTATGCCCTTTGCTTTAGCTGCTTGTTCCGATAACTTATTCCATATGTCTATTTCCTTTAGTGTGAAAAGATTTGGCTCAAGTTTTCTTTTTTTATTTATAGTTTCCTGAGTTTGCAGTGCTGTCTCTGCTTGCTTGTTCTCTTCCCCACACGCACTCACCGGGCGTGTGGAGGAGCAGAGTGCCACGGCTGCAACCTTGATTCAGGGGTTCTTGAAAGGGTTGCTGTTCTAGACGGACATGCCAGCCAGGCCAACTGCTCGGCCTGCAGCCCGAGCCTTCCCTCCCGAGACACTCTGCCGCTGTCCGCTGACCACATGCCCTCTCCCTCCTCAGGTGAGTGCAGCCCATATGGTGGCGGAGTGAAATGGGAACAGACCCACTGAGCTCCCACAAGGAGCCTGGAGGGAGCTGACACGAGGCTGAGCTTGGAAGGGCACAGTGAGTCAGTCCACTGAACCCAGAGGAGCAGCCGAGACTGGGGACCTAAGCTTAATTAACGGGGGATGAGGAAGCCATTTCCAGGTTCACCCTGAACTTTTAGAAGGAAATTATGAATTGCTGCCTGAAGAGTTGGGCTTTAGAGGATAAAGTCCATTTTTATGTTCATTTCTGAACCTAAACAAATGGAGAAAGACAGACATTTTCTGATCTGACATTAGA
>CM052440.1:93361164-93387396 GCA_028533085.1 Varecia variegata
CTCTACTAAAAATAGAAAGAAATGATCTGGACAGCTAAAAATATATATGGAAAAAAATTAGCCGGGCATGGTGGCACATGCCTGTAGTCCCAGCTACTCGGGAGGTTGAGGCAGAAGGATTGCTTAAGCCCAGGAGTTTGAGGCTGCTGTGAGCTAGGCTGATGCCATGGCACTCTAGCCTGGGCAACAGAGCAAGACTCTGTCTCAAAAAACAAACAAACATAAAAACCTCAAAAAACAAAACAAAAAAAAAAAAAAGAGAGAGAGAGAGAGAGAAAGAAGTGGCCCTTCTCTTGCTAGTGCAGGGGTGAGTAATGAGTCGCATATGCCAGGAGGGTGGTGAGGCTCACAACCTTTATAGCTACATTTTCTTTGGGCTTCCCGAAGGAGGGAGGACAAGGAGCAGGTTTGGGGCAGGTTTGGTTCCATTAGGGCTCTGCGGCACTGGAACAGGCTGCCTGTCAAGTCCTGAGTTGTACAAGCCACAGAAGGGTTTCTGCTTGGTATGGGAGGCTGGAATAGATTATTTCTAAAGTCTTTTCTAAAAGTAAGGCTAAGGTTTTTCCGCATTTAACTCTCTTACAGGAGGGCAGTATGGCGCGTTGATAACAAGCAGAGGCTGAAGCCAGGCAATGTGGATTTGAACTCTGCTACTTGCAACCTGTGCTGCATAACTTCAGGCTAAACCGTGTCTCAGTGCTCCCATCTGTAAAAGAGGCATGACGATAGCAGTATCTATTTCGTGAGAGAGATGCGGCCTCATCTTATGGGGTTAGTGCAAGAAATAAGCGAGTTAAATATGTAGTGTATAGAACAATACCTGGCCCAGGGTCTGAGATTGATAAATGGTCTCTATTAGTATTAAATGTTTAAAACCAAAAGAAAATATAAAGGTTCTGAGTCCCTCTCTTCCTCATGATAAGTGATGGGGCACTTTCTGCCTTTTCTCCTAATACATCCTCAGACTGATGGGACCTGGATGGGCTGTGGAGGAGGAAGCAAAGATGCCACGTGACAGCAGGAAGGTGAGAAGAATCAACTCACCCTCCTACACTGTGCAAGTCACCGCTGTAATCATGGGTCTTGTTTGCAGCAGCAAAGGAGGAAGAAGCAGTGAGATGGCAAATAGACAAGGTCACCATCAGTCATCATCATCACTGTCACCATTGTCTTATGGTCCTTTTCCTAGTAGCTCAAAGACAATTAGTGGTGAAACAATAAATACCAAGATGATTAACAAAATAGTTTCTGAGCTCATGGAGGCTGGTTCCAACCTTTCCTGGGTGTAGCAACTGTTGCAGATCAGCCAGAATACTTCCCGCACACAGTAGGCGCTCCAGAGGTGCTGAAGCCCCATGATACCTCTTCCTTCTCCACCTCCTAGTCAGTTTCCTTTCACCTACTCTGGGGCTGCTCCTCCCAAATCTCTCCAATTCCATTAAGTCTAATACCCTCACTCCACCCTGACCTCGCTCTTAACAGATGACGTCACCTCCTTATTTACAGAGGACATAGAGACCGTTAGGATAACCACCCAATGTCCTACTTTCAAATTGAGCTTACCCATCATTCTTCCATCTCTCTCTTTTGTCTGAGAAGATAACAGATCTCCTCCTCTCTGAGGCCAAACCCTCTACTACCTGGCACCACATCTGAGTCCCTTCTGTTTTATCTGCTACCTTTATCCCCTCCTATGTGCACAGTGATAGCCTCTTTCCTTAATATTCCATTGCTTCCAGTCCTATAGCTCCCTCCTCAGAGCCAACAAATGTGTCCATGTCTCTTTAAACCTAAAACATCTCCATCCCTGCTACTGTCCTATCTCAAGGTATACGCTGCCTTCCTCTTCTTCCTGTGTGGATGGTTTCGTTCATTTGCATCGCTTTGACCAATGTTTATGTCTCTATCTGTGACTTTGCCCTGCTGTCTGCTCCTGAGGCTCTGCAGGTGCCTCCAGTGTAGTGTAGCCCACATCAGGCTCACTGAGTTCCTCCCTGAACCAACTGGTCCTCCTCCTGCCCCCTCTTCCATTTTGAATAATGCTGTCACCACCTGTGCAGTCTCTCTGACCAAACCTCAGCATCATGCTTACTCATTCATCTCCTTCAGCCTCCACATCTAGTGAGTCAGAAAGATTTTACTGGAAGATAATTCACAGCACACTCTCGCTGAGTCCTCTTAGACACTTTTCTCAAATCTGACTTCCTACCCTCCAACTCACTGCAGTCTCTGTTCAGCTGCTCACCTTTCCCCTGAGCTACTGCACCTGTCCAGCTGGTCTTGCCCTTTCGCCCACCTCTTCCCTTGCTATGGGCTGAATGTTCGTGTCCCCACAAAATTCATATGTTGAAATCCTAACCCTCGAGGTGATGGAATTAGGAGGTGGGGCCTTTGGGAGGTAATTAAGTCACAAAGGAAAGAGCCTTCACCAGTGTGCCCTTATAAAAAGAGGCCCCAGAAAGCCACCTTGTTCCTTCCACCATGTGAGGCTATAATGAGAAGTCGTCTTCCATGAAGCAGGAAGTGTGTCCTCACCAGACACCAAATCTACTGGTGACTTGATTTTGGACTTCCCAGTCCCCAGAACTGTAAGAAATACATTTCTATTGTTTATAAGCTATTCAGTTTATAGTACAGTTGACCCTTAAACAACAAGGGATTCTGCCAGGTGAGGTGGCTCATTCCTGTAATCCTAGCACTCTGGGAGGCTGAGGTGGGAGGATTGCTTGAGGTCAGGAGTTTGAAACCAGCTTGAGCAAGAGCAAGACCCCATTTCTAATAAAATAGAAAAAATAGCTGGGTGTGGTGGCATATTCCTATAGTCCCGGCTACTTGGGAGACTGAGGTAGGAGGATGCCTAGAGCCCAGGAGTTTGTGATTGCTGTGAGCTAGGCTGACACCACAGCACTCTAGCCCAGGCAACAGAGCGAGACTCTGTCTCAAAAAAGAAAAAAAAAAAAGTCTTTACTGGATATTGAGTTTTCCCTGAGCTTTATTGAGATATCATTGACAAATAAAATTGTATACATTTAAGGTGTATAATGTGATGACTTAATATACATACACAACGCGACATGATTACCACAATCATGTTAACACTTCTATCACCTAGTTGCCATTTGTGTGTGTGCGTGTGTGGTGAGAACACCTGAGATCTACTCTCTCAGCAAATTGCAAGTATATAATACAATATTACTAACTATAGTCACTGTGCTGTGCATTAAATCTTCAGAACTTACTCATCTTCCTACTGAAACTTTATCCCCATTAACCAACATCTCCCATTCCCCAATCTTAGCTCCTGGTAGCCACCATTCTACTCTCTGCTTCTATGAGTTTGAATTTTTTTAGATTCCACATGTAAGTGAGATCACGCAGTGCTTGTCTTTCTGTGCCTGGCTTATTTCACTCAATGTAATGTTCTCCAGGTTTGGCCACATTGTCGCATCTCCTGACAGATTCTCATCCATTCTTCAGAATTCAGCCCCCCAAGTCCCGCGATCTGAGCAGTGTTGGCCAGCTCCCCCTCACAGTAGGTAGCCTTTTAGATTGGAACAAAGAGAGAGAGGGGTACTCAGGAGAGGGTGCTATGGTCTGACAGTGTCCCCCCACATTCACATACTGAAACATAATCTGCAATGTGGTTGTGTTAAAAGGTGGAGCTTTGGGGATGTGATTGGAACATGAGGACTCCACCGTCGTGAATGGGATTAGTGCCCTTATAAAAGAGGCCTGGGGGAGCTTGGTCGTTCCTTCCACCAAGTGGGGACACAGCAAGAAGGTACCATCTATGAGGAAGAGGGTCCTCACCAGAAACTAGATCTGCTAGCACCTTGATCCTGGACCTTCCAACCTCTAGAACTGTGAACATTTCTATTGTTTATAAGTTACCCAGTCTAAGGTGTTTTGTTATAGCAGCTGAAATGGATGAAGACCCATCAAGAACAGTTTTAAAGCAGTGAACGAGTATATTTTCTGCAGAGAACTGTGAGGAGAACAGCCTGTCTAAGGGGCAAGTGGGAGGTGGGCAAGGAGACTCTTCCTAGGGAAGGGACAGTGTCAGGCTGAGAAATTGGGACTTCTTTGGTAGGTAAGTGGAAACCCTTGAGTGTTTTTAGTTTGGGGATGACAGTAAAAGCTGTGAACCAGGAAGTGAAGTTTGTCGATGCCCAGCAATCCCTTCTCTCCCCAAGTCCCACCTGCTTTTTTGCCTCCGTGAACATGGTACTAGGGACAAGACTGTTACCTACATGCTGTGAACAGTATCTCATAAAAAGAAGGAATGTAGTTCATCTACATTTGAAATTTATTTAGCAGGTGGTAGTGGGTTGAGCATCCTGACCTCCAGCAGTTCACATTCTTAAATGTTCCAGGATAGTCAAGGCAATTCTATTAAGATATCTGCTCTCTAAGAGAGACACTTTTAGCAGCAAAATAGCCTGGATCCATGCAAAGAATGCACCTGTTAGATGGGAATCCAGTTTTGGTAACCACACAATCTAATTTCAAGAGAGCTAAGTCGGAGTGTATGCTGAATTATGAGACAGGACAGAAAACTTCCTGATTTTAAGGCTCATTAACAACTGTTTTGCAAAATTGGTAACATGAAGGTGTTTCTTTTCATCTGGAGATTTTGGGTTGATGGATTCATGGAAATGGTCTGATGCCAAGAACATAATTCCCTTCCCTCTCCTCTCTCTCCCATCTTCCTTCCTTTAGTCCTTCCTTTCCTTAGCAATATTTTTTAAATGCCTCATCTTGGGTTTGTTTTCACAGTGGTAAATAAGCAAAGCAAGGTTTCCTTCTTCCATTAGATGCATATTCCAGAAGGGAAGGCAGATAAATGATAAGTAAACAAATTAACAGATAAGATAATCTCATGAGGTGATGAGCTGGGAAGAAAGAAAAGAAGGCAGGAGACAACACTGGAGAGGGCTGGGGGTGTTATGTTTATTTCCCATGCAGTAGACAGGAAAGGCATTCTGAAAGGGCACGTCTGAGCCGAGACCTGAGCTGGGGGTGGTGATGGGGGCTTGGGTGGGAAGCATTGCAGGAAGAGGTGGAAAAGAAAAAGGGTCAGTCACCAAACAGCAGCGGGATGGGTGTAGCTGGAGAGGAGAGGCCAGGGGGACAAAGGTAGGACCAGGAGAAGTAGGCAGGAGCTAGATCACTTGTAAACCAAACAAGGATCTTACATTTTATGCCACATGCAGTGGGAAGCCATTGGTGGGAGTTGAGCAGGGGAGTAGGATGATCAGATTGACAGTTTAAAAAGCATACCCTGACTGCTCTTGCAGAACATTCTGTTGTGGAGATGGAAGGATGTGGGAAGACCAGCTGCTCGGCTGCTGTAGAGGACCGGCGGAAGCTGGCAGTGGTGGAGGTACGGAGGCAGCAGTTGGAGGAGTGAGAGGTGGTAGGTAGGGCTCAGCATACGTTTCTAGGGATTGGCAAAGGACTTGATTATAATGTATCGGCTGTGCAGTGTGGTTGGCAAGGGAGGAGTCAAGGATGACTCCTAGGTTTGGTTTGAGCAACTGGGCGATTTGCGGGGCTGTTTTCCGAGATGGGGATGATTAGGAGGAGGTGGTTTAGATCGGAAAATTAAGCTCTCTTTTTATCATTTTAAGTGAGAATATGGAGTGTTAGATCCATACAGTCGTCTAGAGTTTAAGATAAAGATAGGCGCTGGAAATATACTTTGGGAGTCACCAGCGTGTAGATGGTATTTAAAGCCACAGGTCAAAAAGACCTCACCTGGGGAGGGAGGTGCTCACCCTGAGCCTGAGCCTGAGCTCAGGGGCATTCTGTTATTTAATGGACAGTCCAAGGATAAGATGCCAGCAGGAACGACTAAGAAGGAATGGCCAGGGAAACAGGAGGAAACTCAGAAGGGAATGGTGTCCTGAAAACCAAAATGTTTCTGGAAAGAACAGTGGTCATCTGCGTGAAACCCTGTTGGGAGTAAATTGAGGACAGAGAATTGACTGCTGGGTTTGGCACGATGATCTGGACACAAGCAGCTGCATTTGGATGGTGGGGATGAAGTTCTGAATGAAGTGGATTCCAGAGAGAACGGGAGGTAAACAAGTGGGGACAGCAAGTATAGACAGTTCTTTCTCAGTTTGTTGTAAACGGGAGTGAAAAATGGGGATGTGGAGTCGGGTGGATTTTTTTAACGAGGAGAACTATTAAAACATTTTTGTATTAGTATATAGTGGTTTGAAAGAAAGGGGAAAATAGACGAATAAGAAGAAAAAGGAGATAATAGGGGTTGCTAAGTCTTTAAGCAACTAGAGCCCAAGTGAACATTTGGGCTTCAGAGGTAGAAAAACAGGGGAAAGAGAGTTAGGGTTGCAATCCAATTCTAGATTGGTAGAATTGGGTTGTGGGAAAGCAAGGTAGATCTCTTCTTATTGTTTTTATTTATTTATTCTTTTCCTGAGATATCAAGCAGTGGGAGTAAGGAGGAGGGAGCAAGGAGGAGGTCTTTTAGAGTTTTGAGAAGAGAGCAAAAGGTATGAAATAGTTATTTTGGAGGATGAGAAACTGAATTGATTAACGTTGTTAGGAAGTTTTGAAAAGGCACTTGAGATTTTTTGTTCATAGATTTAAAATAAAATCCAAATTTAAAGTGAAACCTGTTGGTACAATTGTGTGCTTTTCCCTGGTCATGTTCAGCTGGGGGCAGATGCTGAGCAGATGACGGGTTTAACCAGGCTGGGCGTTGTGCCAAATGAGTCCTAGACAGCGGGGAGAGAGCAAAAGGAGGCGAGGGTACGTGCCAGCGGGAGGACACCCAGATGGATCACGAACTCTAAGAAGGGCAAGGGAGAGAGTGAACCTCTTATGGAGCTGATGAACAGTGAACAAAAATATGGTGGAGTCAGTAGACTTAGGGTCAGTGTGGGACTAAGAACTGTGGACTTTTCCTCTTACGCCTTGTCCACCTTCCCCATTGTTCATGGTTCCACGTGAGAAGACCTCTGAATTCTGAGACCCAGGTCATTTCCTCCATGAAATCACCCATAACTCTGATTGTCACTGATGTCTCCTTTCACCTCCTGTTATGTTTTATTATATATACTTCATCAAATTATATTTATGATTAGCTATCAAGGGCTGGTCATTGTAAGTACTGGGACGAAAGCATGCGCAAACACAGATGTGAACCTGGGCCCTCATGGATATAGGGTCTATCATAGATAGACACATGCTATGTAATACAGGTAAATTGCATCGCACAAAACCTGATTCTGAAAAATTTCAGGTGCGATGAACATTTCTTTACAACTAAATTGTAAGCCCCCAGGAAGGAAGGGCTTGTTCCACACCAGCTGCAGGCGCTCTGTAAACATTTGATTCCTTGAAGATGTACCCTTCAAAGTTCTGAAGGAAAAGCTGAGGGGAGAAGAAGGAACTAGGAAAAATTTTCTTGGAAGACGTGAGTTTGAATGTGTTGTACCCACCAGGTTTGGGAAAACCTGGAGTAATGATGGAATAATCATGTCAAGGAAGCCTGGCTGCTTCCTGGAGACAGCAATCCCTTGTGTTCGTTCCATAGTTTAGTTGAGACCTTATGTCCCTGGTAACCCATTGTTTCTTTTCTGCATGTCCCTTTCCACTTAAATTAATTACCTCGGAAGGCTGAAATGTGTGTGACAGTCAGATCCTAGGAGGAAATACATTGATCTCAAAGTTGTGGTTACTCCAGATCGCTGCAAGACCTGGTGCCTGGAAGCATAGCCACCAGGAAATGACCACCTGCTCAAACCAAACACAGCTTTCTCTGCACCAGTTGTGTACGTTTGTCAGGGACTTTGTGCTGATTATTCAAAGGGGTCCTAGAACAGCACATGTGCGCTGTCTTCAAGAAAAGCCTGTGTTTACAATACACATTTGTCATTGTTTGCAGATAAAAAAGTCAGGTGGAGTCATTGCTTTACATAAAATGTCTGTCAATTACATGATGCAGTTCGTGACAAAATGCAATGTATAAAATTGGAATTTAAGCCCAGCTTTGTAGTCATGAGAGGTTATGAGGTAGAGAGATGTGGTGGATGAGTGCAAGGACTCAGAGTCTTTTTATTCTTTTCCATTAGGGACAACTGATCAGTAATATCCAGTATCTTTTTTTGTTCAAATGGAACATGTGTGTCTGTGATTGAGTTTTGGAAGTGAGCAGTTAGTTCAGATGTCGGTGATGGGCTTGAATGCCAGGATATGGCACAGTTATCTTAAATCATGCTATTTGGGTGATCCTAAAGCCTTGATTCTGTTTGGTGTGTAATTGCTCTATTTAAAAACTGATAGATTGTGGCTGAGCATGGTGGTTCACACCTGTAATCCAAGCACTTTCAGAGGCTGAAGCGGGAGGATCACTTGAGGCCAGGAGTACACGACCAGCATGGGTAACATAGTGAGACCCTGTCTCTACAAAAAATAAAAAAATTAGCCGGGAGTGGTGGCATGAACCTGTAGTCCCAGCTACTTGGGAGGTTGAGGCAGGAGGATTGCTTGAGCCCAGGAGGTCCAGCCTGGGTGACAGAGTGAAGCTCTGTCTCAAAAAAAAAAAAAAAAAAAAAAAAAAAGATAGATTGGGCTGTTCCACTCATCTTTTCTGTCACTATCACATAGAGTTCCACTTATGGGTATGTTTTAAAGGTGTGGAGTTTCCTGTAAGAAACCATCTGATCTCTCAGCGAGACCTACTTGGCCTTTCAGCTTGTAGGTGAATCACACATTTGAGAGAGATGAGGTGGAGTTAGAGGTCATGAGAGGGTGCACACTGTGTTGGGAATGTGGCAGACAGGCAAGTGTCTTTGACTTTCTGTCCCTCTGGTGACAACCCATATCACAGCACAGAGGTACACAGGGCTTCAAGGCACTAGCTGGTGATGCTGTAAACTCATGGAACCTGCCAAGGAGAATTTTTACATCTGCAGAGAGCTTGGAATCAAGAATACCCAGTGTATTAGCTAGCTAGGGCTGCCATAGCAAGGTACCACGGACTGGGTGGCTTAAAAAAGAGAAACTTATTTCCTCTCGGTTCTGGAGCCTAGAGGTCAGAGATGAAGGTGTCAGTAGAGTTGATTTCTCCTGAGGCCTCTCTTCTTGACTTGCAGTTAGTCACCCTCTTTCTGTATCCTCACGTGGTCTTCCCCCTGTGTGTCTCCTAATCTCCTCTTCTGATAAGGACACCAGTCATCGTGGAGTAAGACCCACCCTAATGACCTCATTTTACCTTATTTACCACTTTAAAGGCCCTATTTCCAAACACTGTCACCTTCTCAAGTACTGGGGGTTAGGCTTTCAACATATAAATTTGGGGGGGTGTGGGCACAGTTTAGCCTGTAACACCAGGAGAACTTTGGAACTGGTGCCCTTCATCAAGGAATCCACTAATTTAGATTCTGAAATAAAACCACATTGATTCCATGAAGAGTGACAATGAATTTTCTAAACTCTAATTTTAGGATTGTTGTCTAACTTCTCTTGGCCTGAGGGGTCTAATCTGAAATATGGTGTTAATAATACCTGCTTTCATTTCTTTTTCTGGTGATCCATCTGATGAGATCCTGGCTATGAAAGTGATTTGAAAATATAAACTGCTGTGCATATAACAATATTAATATTAGTGATAATACTAATAAAATCAGAAAATACTCATCTCTGGAGTACATTTTGGGGGCTAAAGCGCCTTGTGCCAAGGGTCCTTTACTGCTTGCAAGGTGTTTGGGTTGTGTCTCTTTTCTACATGCAGAATCAGTGCTGACTATTGAACGATGCCTCACCTACCATGTATCTGTTTGATAAAATTTGAGTCAAAATATGTCCAAATATAAAAAAGTGAGGGGGACAGGTAAGGAATTTTCCTGTCCTTATTTTCATTTTGCTTTTGATATTGGCCATTATTCCTTTTCCACTTTGATTTGCTTTCTAGAAATTATCCTGGGATATATTTTGGATGCAGAAGTTTTCTTAAGCTGGTAAGTAATAGCCATTTTATTATTGAAGTTTTTTGCTTGTAGAAAACATACCTCTAACAACAGTCTATGAAAATAAATAACAATCACATTTATTGTGCATCTATTATGGACCTTGGAGCATATGAAAAAAAAGAATTTTAAGCTTGTTTTATGTGATTTGAGAAAATGGAAGTGATGGGAAAACAGATTTCAACTCATTAGAAAAAGGAACTTTCTATCAGTCAGAATTCAGAAAACAGAATGGAGGACTTTTCTAGTAGAACTTTTCTACTAGACTTTTTTCTAGTAGGACTTTTCTAGTAGACTTTTAACAAAGTCTTCTAAACTGGAGACCTATGAATCTATGTTTCATAGATACTGGCTTTGAAATACTGGCTGGTATGTCAAAGAAGCTAACTGGGGACACAGCCCTAAGTGGCCTTGACAGACCCCCACAGTAAGATTGTAGCCAGTGCATGGAGTGGCTGGCACTGACCCTGAGAGTTTGGTTAAATCTTGGGGCCACTCTGGGGTGTTGTGGGGTGAACAGTGTGTACATAGGACGGTGAGAATTGGTGAGGGGTGATCAGTGGGTTGTAGTCACTGATGTGACAGATGAATATTTTTTAGAATCAGAAGTGCGAGTGTTAGGAAATTGCAAATATTTCCTGTATACACAACTGATTTCCTGGCTCCACTCTAAATGCAAGACCTTACGTTAAACCAACACATCCATTTGGAGTGGTCAAGTCAGTGTGTACGGTGGGAGGTGCTGGGCAACCTTTGCCAGGGGGAAGAAATCAGCCAAGATGTAAGTACATATCAGTCAAAACCCAGTGAGAGATAGGAGGTGCCTGCTGGCCTTAGTCTCTCTCTTTGCTAGACTCTATTTCCTTTTCCCAGTATTGCCAGACACTGGCACAGAGAGGTGGGGTGAGGAAAAGCAAATATTTATTGAAAGACTATTATGTATTAGGCCCTTTACACGTTCTAACTCACTTTGTTCTTACAAACATCTCATGCAGTAGGTTACTATTATCCCCACTTAGCAGATGAGGAAATTGAGTCTCATGGTAGTCAGGAAGTAAATGGCAAAATTGGGGTCTAAACCTGGGCTTGTGACTCCGTAGCCCGAGGTTTTTCCACCATGGTGTTGAATAAGAAAATGAGGCAGATGGGGGATGGCAGGTATGATCTTATACCTTCTGGGACGTCAAACATCGGTGAAGTATTATTCATTTTATTTATTATATTGCCATAGAGATGTAAAATTGTCATACTTGTAATTTAGAATTCCTGGCAAAGAATGGGTTCTCCTAATCAACAGAATTGTCAGTAATTACTCTGTCATGGTATCTCCTTACTTTCACCTCTCTTGTTAAATCCTGGATGCACTTTATCACTACTGCCCCCTGTTATCTTTTAGATGTCTCATCATGAAGTCGGCTAGGTCAGAGTTTATCAGACATCTCTTATTCATCTTCAGCACCCCACCCAATTCCACTCTTATCTCTCTCTGGATTCTCATCTTGAGCTACACCCTCCTGGCCACTCCCCTTCTGTTCATCCTCATTCCTGAGCTCTCATTTATCTCCTTTCCATTCATCCTTTTAACATTTTCTTCCAGTTGGTGTCTTCAAGCTACAGTGCATCTAACAAACTGGTGCCTTTAGAGTCAGCAAAAGATGACATATCTGTGACACCACCTACTTCAGCTTCCCTGACCCTGTCTCAACCTCATCTGGGCTATTCTTCACAGTCCTTTAGATTTTTTATGTAATCTGGATCCTATAGACACATTGTTTTACCACCTCCCCTTTTCATCTAGCAAGAGCAATCTTTTATATTGTAAAAGACAATTTAGCACTTGCATAGTTTTGCCTGTGTGTGTACCATTATTCATTTAATGAACTCATTATTACTGCATATGTATGTTGCTTCCCATTTTTTTCTTACTATAAATTACCCTGCTATGAACATCTTTGTGCCTAAATCATACTGCATTTCTCTGCTTACTTTCTTATGGCAAATTCCTAGAAGTAGTGTTTCTGGGCCAAATTACATGCAGATACTTAAGGCCATTGAAAAAGACTGCCTAAATTGTTTTTCAGAAAGGTTATCTGGGTTTGCTGCCCTAGCAGAAGTATGGGAAAAGTTCCTGGTATCACGGGATCCATGCTTGCACATCACTAATCAGTCACGTGATCTCTGGTAAGTCATGTAAGCTTTATCACTTGCAGTTGAGGTCTATGTAAAAACTAGGCGTTGGTTTAGAACTCTGTGTTCTTCCTCCATCTATTCTGTTGTGCTATCATTTCACGTTATGGGGATCATTGCACTCCAGAATGTTCTCTAGGGCTCTCACAAGGGAACTTAGTGAAGCCTTACAACAGGAGTATGAATGAAACAAAGATGTGGGTTTTCCTGATGTTTTCTCTTTGGAGGAAGAAAGGATTTACTATTGTCTTCTCTTTCACTTTGGCCTTTTTAAAAATTGCTCTTAGTGGCACTAAATACTTAACAAAATTACCTTAAATCTTGTCCCCATTTCAGTGAGTAGTGTCAGTCACATATATTATTATCATTCCCCTTACACAGGTGAAGAAATAGAGGACGTGGAAGGCTGGCGACTTGCTCAACCTTAGAGGGTGAGTCAGAGGTTCGGAAGGAAAGTGCACATGGGGCTACGGACATGTAGGCTAGTCCCCCAAGGCCCTGAAATACTCTGCCTGAGGACATTGTCCATCCAAGGAGGTTATGCGGATGGGTAGATTCAAGTCGTTCAAAACACTGTCCTCTACCAAGGCCCTGGGGCCATCAGCAGCCAGGCACTCTTCACTCTTCTCTGAATCCTATCTGTCTTCTCTGCCTCTTTTTTTTTTTTTTTAAGACATGGGCTGGTCTTGAACTCTTGACCTCAAGCAATCCTCCAGCCTTGGCTTCCCAAAGTGGTGGGATTATACGCATGAGCCACCGAGCCTGTTCTCTGCCTCTTTTTCATCACTCTAGCAATGGGCATTCAGGCCACTGGGACATGCCTGCAAAAGGATGAAATTTGGTAAATACACTGCCAAACTCAGACATGGGCTGGTAAAAATTAAGTTGAAAGAGATGATGCAATGGCAGCATCAAGGGCAGCAATAAAAGCAACTTGGCTTACTTAAACATTTTTATTGAGCAGTGAGTAGGTGTAGGTTGCATGAGGGCAGCACCCAGAACAGAGGCACAGAGCTTGATAGGTGCTAATCAAATGCCAGGCTGTGGAGGTACAAGGAAAAGTAAGCCACGGGTCCTTCCCTCAAGCAGCTCACAGTCCAGCGGCAGAGATAGGCAAGAAAACAAACACAGCAGTAAAGTCATAAATAGAAATTTATACAAATACCAATGTAGCACAGAGGAGGGAGTGATTAACTTGAAAGTTGTACCAGAATAAAACTTCAAAGTCTGCAGTGTCTGATGGATTGCAGGTGCAAGCTCCTTTTAGAACAGCTGTACTGCTAAACTTTTTTCTAACACGAATTTGTATGTATCAAAGCCTATATCGTTTCATTATACAACTAGATGTATGTACGTTAAAATCACATTTGAAAACTGAAATCATTAAATGACCTAATGGTGCTTTCCCCTCTTTTCTTAGCAAAGCAAAAAAGTTTCTTAACTGAATAGTCACATTGGATTGAATAGGCATTTGTTTCTAACAAATTGACACTTCATTATTTTCCACTGGGAGCAAATGTGCACCTCCTTTTGATTAGTCAGAGCTTGTTACACAGAACAATAAGGAGGCAGGCTCCTCTGGGCTGGAGAAAATGCAGAAATTCGGAAGAGGTTGAGTCTAATTGTTTCAGTAAATGAAGTAAGGGGGTGGGGCATGTTTACTGGAATATATGACTGAACAGACTTGAAAATGACATAAAAGAAGCTTTGGGATAAAATATATTGAGTTAGTTTGCTAGTTTCTAAATTCTATAATAGTGAATTTCAGTGTATCAGATTTCTATATAATGAGGTGTACATGTGAGAGCTACATACACAAATCCACTTCCTATTTCCGAAATGATTTGTGACATTTAGGAGAATCATGGGAGATTAATACTAGAAAATCCTCCTATCTGTAAAGAAGAAAAACATTATATAATGTCATTGTCAAAATGTTACTCTTGTAGAGAATGGTTGGAGAAATCTAAGGCTGAGAACAACAGAAGTTCTCTATGTTAAAATGTCAAGAGCTATAGTGAGGAAATTCACCTACCAACAGAATCAAGATTGTGGAGAAAGGCAAGGTTGGCGCTTGAAAAAACTCTGTAATATTTCTGATTTTTATTTAGCTTGATAAACTATTTAAAGATTTGCTGATTCCTTTAAAGTACCAAGTAGAGGAATTAATGTGTTAATGACTGGAATATTCTTCAAATAAACAGTTTTAGTGTGAAACTGCTATTCCAGAAGATGTGAAAAACTGAGGCTGAAAGGAATTAGTTCTATGTTTAGAAATAAATGTTTAATGCTAAGGAGTAAATAAAACTCATGAGTGCTGCTGTATGTGTTAGCTTAGAACTTTTTAAAAAATTTTTATTTTTACAGAATGAAGGGTTCTTGAAGACAAATACAACCTATTGTGGAGCATAAAAATGTGTGCAAGTTCTTCTGTCCCAAATGCCGAAGCTGGAGAGGGGCTCGAGGTGAGCTTGCTGAGAATTCTCCTAAATTCACCCCAGATTGAACAGGGGAGGAAGCCATTCACCTGGAGTTGCAAATAAGGCAATTACTGATGCAGGAGAGGACCTAGTGTTCTGGAACTTTTCCACATTAACCCTTAGAAGGGAGAAAATCCCTTACCCTACTCCCCTTACACCACTCAGACCATCTGTTTTTTCTACACTTTATTTATTCAGCAAAATATACAAGTAATGGAATTTGCCTTCTAATGTCTAGGCAATTCTGTGGGAAAGAAACTCCAGTTGTACAGTTTCCACATAGCACTGTTTCTTTTCAGAGATGGAGATGTATTCAGGAAGACTGGATTCAAGGAAGCCGTTCACCTTCTTCATTGATCCCTTTGAGTGCTTCCCGAACCTCTGAAACGAGGACTTCTCCCCTTTATACTGTTAATTAAATATTACAAAGTGGACCTGAGAATGAGTCTGTCAGCAGCCGATTGCAAAGAGGGCCCTTATTTTGAACATGTTTAACTTCTCTGGTTTGTTACTTGGTTGGATTAAAGCCCTACAACAAAAATAAGATCTGGATATTGTTGACAAGAGAAGATTCCTGTAATTTCTCAGGCAATAAGTATTTAATGAGTATTTACAAGGTGCTGGTTATTTTCAGAAACCTATCAACCAAGAATTTGCAGAGACTGCCTCTGTCTCACTTAATGGTATGTCCCCAGGGGCACACTGGTGTCCCTGTCTCGATTACCGGTGTGTCTGGCACAGTGACTAGCACATAAATGCTAGTTAAATGAAGGAATGAGTGCATGAATGCATGAATGAATGATTGAATCTACCTGTGTAGTCCCTTGGTTTGTAACCTTAGTAGCAAGAACAATGCCTGCCATGAATTAGGCAATCAATAGAAGTTTTGTCAAGTGAGTTAATAAATCCAATCAAGCCTTCAGTAACTTAACCAACTATTCTGTTTGATTATTTGTAACCTTGAAAAATTCTCCAGTAGGGTTGCAATCTTTGCTCAAAACAATCATTATTTGGAAAATAATTGCATTTCCCATGTTCTTGCTTGGTACACCTGTGCAGATGACATGGTTTTTAGCAGACAGATCCAGAGAGAAGCCTCTGCATTACAGTTAGGCTAGAAGGAAAGTTATTGTTGAGACTTTGAGGTGACCAGTCTTACCTGGGTTACAGAAGTGAGTATAGCTCCTGCCAACTCAAGTACTGTCGCCTCTGATCGGAGTCCTCCCTCATACAGCTTATTTCTGTTCTGATGGAGAAACCGTCTGGGAGGCACAGAGAGCTGAAGACGGAGAGCAGAGACCCTTCCCCCTGAATGCAGCACCGTAGCTAGTGCTAAGTGACAGGAAGAGGCTAAGAGATTTAACATTCACAGAAACCTAGGATGCAGGTATTATTATTAGTCCCATTTTATAGGAAACCGAAGCCCAGAAAGGTTAAGCAAATTACCCAAGATTAAATGGCTAACAGGTGGCAGAACAAAGATTCAAGCTCAGAAAGTCTGACTCCATTCTTAACCACCATATTATGCTAATTTGTGTCCTTTTGACCTGGCAAATCTTCATTTATAGAATTTGCAGTAAGGCAAGGATTTGCTATAATAATCTCATTTGGACTTTCTTTCTTTCTTTCTTTCTTTTTTTTTTTTAAATAATGTGTCCTTGTCTATAAGACAGAGCCCATGGCATAGGACCTTAAAGACCATAAATATAACAAATCTCTAGTTTTAAAATATGCTCCATGACTATTTACAAATCATTTTTACAGTGTCCCAAAGAATATGGTCCTGGCCTGAGAGAGTAAAATCACCTGCCATGGTGATCTTGTACACTGGGACCTTCCCCTTCACTCTCTTGCCTTTTAGGATGGGATAGCTGAGTAAAAGAGTCAAGTGGGTTACTATGGAGCATGCCAGCTTGGTGGAAAATCAGCAGGTTGGTAGGCTTTCCTTTTTCTCCTTTATAGGCTTTAAAAATGCACGTAAACGGTACACTCCCATAATCAAAGCAAACTTATATTAGACACCACAGAGATGGGTGTGCACTGGAATGAAATACTGGAATTTATATTGTGGCATTACACTAGTTTCAGCTTCCGTTTTTATTTTATTTTATGCTTGAATGTAGGATAAGATTGCTCCCATTGCTGCTTTTGCAGTTACTTCTTTGACCATGTTTGGTTTGGCAGTTAAGAAAAAAATCAACAGAAGGATTACATTTCAATGGCACAACACCTAATCCTCAGGCAAATGATTTGTCCACGCTTAATATAAAGTACTTAGGATGCATTGTTTGATGTAAACACTAGTTCTAATAAAATGGTGCCTGAGGTAGAGTTCTTTAACTTGTAATACCCTATTTGTGTTGGCCTGTACACATTGGATATAAAGCCATTATGATAAAATATATCCTCTTTAGCCTGATAAAAAAGGAAATCAGAGTATAGGACCCATACCAAGAGAGAGAAGATGCTATAAAACACGACGTCCCTTATGATCGTTGGCACTGGGGACACAGCAGTCAGCACTTCTCTGATGGGAACTTCTCCACTGTCTTGGCGGAGCATCGGTTTCATCATTTAAGGTACTTTATTGGAACCTAACGTTGCGCTGAGCCCAACTCCATTTAGCTGCTGCGTTTGTGATGTCCCTAAGCCAGGCAGGAGCGGCTGCATCACAGTACTGGATGGCAAACACAAAGGAAGGTTAAAAAGGAATCAAATACAATTCAGCCTACCGGTGATAGCAATCTCTGCCCTCAAATATCCACTTGTTATAACCTTTCTCTCTAGGACCCCGTGCTGCTTAGAAGCATGCAAGGTTAATAATAGCAGGCAAAAAAATGCTAGGCATTTCAAGACGCAACATTCATCTTGCCGTTCCACTAATGCGGGGATGACAGAAAGTCACTTTCAACCTCCTTTCCTGCTGCTTATATTACCTGCGTGTTGTGAGCTACTCCTCCAGGTATTGGAGAATGATTGCTGTTCATATGGTGTTCTAAGGAAGCTAGGCATATTTGCCATTATCCTCATCTGATTTAATGCTTATAAATCAGCAAAAACTCCACCTCAATCCACTTCTCTCTGTCTCAGAAGAGCAGACACTCAGTAATAGCTTCATTCACAGTTCATCTGATGACTCACTTCCAGGATACCAGTGATTGAGAGCCTTCTCTGTAATTGTAGCTTTAGCCAAAGGATGAAAAATCACAGCATCTGAACTAAAGTGACTTGAAGTTTCAGGTTCCTGCCTTATCCTGACTCATCTGCAACTCTTCAAGAGTTACAGGAGAAGTGAGCTTTTCAATGAGATGCTGTTTTGTTGATTTGGGTTTCAGTCTTAATTTCTGTCCTTTCCAGGAAAAGACTCATTCAAAGAGCAAGTCTTTGAAGGTCGTTTTTGGCTTAGATTTTTATTCTGAGGATATTTACAAATAGATTAAGTGCCTAAATCCATGACAGTATCTTCCCTTTGACTAAAAATCTGGAAGTAAAAATGAAAACAGGACTGGCAACAAAGAGGTTGGGGGAGGTGGAACGGAAAACCGACACCTTGCTTTGCCTGGGCTTAATGGTGCCGCTTAACCATGGCAGCGCTGAGAGACCTGTGCTCACCCTTACTGAGAGCCAGGGACAAAGGTGGCCCCAGAGCACAAAGAGGCTTCCGTCCAACCCAGCGTGGGCCACATGTCCCTGGACATTGTGAGGAGGGCAGTGTGGTCAGTGACCTCTCCCCGCTTCCGTTCTGCTCTCCTGCTCCATTGCCTGGAGGAAAGAGGTCTCCGCTCCAGTTGGCTAAGGGAATCTCTGGAAAGAATTGAATGGCTGGCTCCTTCTGGAACTCAGCTTTCTGTGCTAGCTCTAGAATTAGGTTTAAGTGAGCTCTGTAGCTGTGTGCTCAGGACTGTGCTGGAGGCTTCCAAGGGCTTTTTCCAACCAGAACAAGTGAGATTTCCTGAAAAGGTCCCTCCTCAGGTCAGGTTCCCACCTATGGAAGTGAGGCTGGAAGCATCTTCCTGGGGGAGAGGTAGAATTGGAATTGGAGGTGGAAGGGAAAATAAGGAAACCTTGTAATGATTGGAAAAGAGGAACTCTTTTGTTCCTACAAAAATTCTCTCCAATCAAATCCTAAATGTTTTCCTACTCTTCCTTGTTTTTATATTTTATTTTATTTATTTTTTCGAGACCAGGGTCTCACTATGTTGCCCAGGCTGGCCTCAAACTCCTGGGCTCAAGAGATCCTCCACCTCCGGAGTAGCTGTGGCTACAGATGCACCACCACGCCCTGCTTCTTCCTTATTTTTCAATTTTTAGTCTGATGGCCAGTAGTGAAGTTGAGGTGATTTTCCTATACCACCTCCCTTCCTGGCCACATGAGTGGGTGTTTGTATTCACCCTGGATTCAAATCTTTTTTCAATAGGCTCTAGGATGCCATGGAAATTCTTTTGTTGGCTTGGAATTTTGTTATCCCGTATAACTATCTCAGTTAAATGAAGGAAGAGTTGTATTGGGTTTAGGAGTCTTTTACTTACTCGGAGATATTTTCCCCCCATTACATATGGTATTTTTTTAAATGAAGCTATTCTCTTTCTTTTTTGAAAACTCCTTGAGAGGGGTATGAAGGGAAATTGCTCTTATCCAGCTACCTGGGAGAGTGCCTATTTTTAGTATCAAGATCCCTATTATATGAGCATTAGAGAATTTAAAACCACTTGTGTAGCTATTCTTTATTAGGGGGAAAAAGGCTCATATTGAGAATTCAGAATCCTTTTCTGGGGAAGGAGAAATTGACTGTCTAGGATATTACAAATAAGTGAAAAAATACAACTAGAAACCTGGTAGGATACTTAACTGTGCCTAGAGTTGTTACTGATATGAAATGTTCTTGCTGTGGATATTTTTAAATTTCTAACTTACTTTTAGTTTCAGATAATAGAATTTTTGCCTCTAGACTTTTCAAATAGATTCAAAATTCCCTTTCTGGGTGACTGTATTCTGAGGGCCATTGGTAGCAGTTCTCTGCAATCAGTAATTTCCTTCATTCAAATGTCTATTGTTGCCTTCACTAAGGGATGGGGAGGTGGGGGGAAGAGAGGAAAATATTCTGTGGTTATAGGGTGTTGATCTTCTGATAGTTCAATGTGGTTTATCTTATCATTACAGGTTTTTTTTTTCATGCCACTTGTAGAGGATTGAATAAATATCATTGCTACTCTTCTCCATTTTAACCAGGGAGAAACTTTTTTTTCCTTTAGTGAAGGAGGAGTCTTGCCATGTTGCCCGGGCTGGAGTGCAGTGGTGTGATCAGAGCACCCTTTCCTAATACCACCAGCCTGGGTAGGTTTGCTTCCCCAGACGACGAGCAAGCTCCCTGTTTGCTTGTAAGTGAGAGTAGGGCCCACGCCTGTGCTATCCATTGTGAGCACCCAGTATGTGCTGAAAAGCAGCATGTGCTCGGTAGAAATTTATGAATTAATATGAAGTCCAAAGGGCTGATGATCTCAGGTTCTTTGTCAATGATTCAACCATCGTGTTAAAGAAAACCCAGGCCTTCCCATCTGAAAAACTATGTTACCTCACAGAGATCCAAGGAATATCTGGAATTCCCCTTCCCCAGTGTTTTGATGAAGAATGAAAATTAGACTAATTAGATCAAGCAAGCAGCTGTCCCTTTGATGTCCCCTATTCCTGCTCCTGCTCCTCATATATGCAAATAGGTTTCATAAAGGGAAAAAGCCAAGAGCCAAAACACAAATCTAGGTATGTTTGGTCTTCCCTAATCAGGAGATAACAATGGCCCTGTTTATTTTTATTGTTATTATGATTCAAAATGAACTAAAAGTCAAGGGTTTGATCTGGCACGTAAGGAATGCAGGGCTGGCCTGGGAGACTTAACTCTCTGGAGTCAAGAGAATAGATCACCAGTGAGGGAGTGGTAGGTTAATATAACCCTAAAAAGGTAAATAACTTGGGAAATAAATGTGGAAAGTTATGTTTCGGCATCGTCCTCCTTCCCACTTACTGCGACCTTCCCATCCGATGAGAAATCTCTTCTGCTCAGAGGTGTTTCTCTCCTGGAGCCGCATGTGGAGATGTGTGCCGAGCTGAGGGTAAACACGGCAGTCTCTCCGCTCACAGAGCTGGCGGGCACTCAGGGAGCCAGGCAGGTACGACAACAGTCTCAACAGTGTGTGATGTGTGCTGTGACAGAGACAGCGCAGGCTTTTAGAGGAGTGTGGAAAGATGTACCCAAGAGTCTGGCGGGAGCAGGTGGGCATGGGCGTGGGGACAAGTGGTCAGGGGGGGCTTCTCAGAGGAGGTGATGATGTATAGTGAGACCCAAAGGAGAAAGGGGGTTTGGTGAGATGGGCGGGTGGAGCCTCGCAACCTTTCCAACAGCGTCTTACACCAGGAAATGTGCATAGCTAGGGCTGCACAAATACACCCGCTATGTTAATATATAGATATCAAGAACATATCAAGAACAACACACCAAGAACATTAATGAATATACAAGGCCTGTAAAGGTAATCAATATATAAAACCAGCAGCTAGGAGTTGTCTGACATCTCCCAAGCATCTGATTGAATCCTGAGGGTTGCATAGAGCTGTTGAGCAAGCAGCATGCTTTCTCCTGTCACTGTGCTGACCTTATGCCAACACCTGTGCAGATGGCATATGATCAGAGGAGATCTTCCAGATAGATTGATCTCACCTTGAAATTCTTCACATGCAAGGCAGGTTACACAGGACAGTCTCTGCCTGTCCCATTCCCAGGCATCCCTCTGCTCATTTCTGTAAGGGGAAGCCGGCGGTGGTCTTGGCCTCCTTCCTAGCATCCCTGGAGGTTGTTTGCACCAGACGCCTTTCCAACTGGTCACTTGCTGAAACACCTTTTAATAAGATAAACTGCACATTACACAGCTATTTCCTGTTGCCCTGTCATGATGTGGATTTGCTAGGATAAAATACAGAAACTGTGTTTTTTTTTTTCCTTCTCCTGGTGACATGCTTTGTTGTTGCCTCTTTAAAAGGTCACCATTGAAAAGACTGAAGAATATGAAAAATGATATCATGGTCTCTCTTTTGGAAGCGCTACAGTTTTTAACAATTTGATAAAAGGCGAAGAGGAGGAAGACAGGAGAGAGGGAGAAAAAGGAACCAGAGCAGCAGGACTCTGGATTTAGAAACCTTGCTGGGCTCTCTGGATCTGATTTGGCCCGAGAATGCAAGCATCAGATAAAAATAACAAGTCACACAGTAGAGGACAGATCTCCGGCTTCTCCTCCGCCTGGGGCCGCACATGCCCAGTGCGTGCCTTTTTGGTGGAGAAGCGCGGAGCAGCATCCCCCAGCAGAAGGCCGGAGAGAGAAGGGCCTGTGTTTGATGTATGAGCTTTGGCTCGCCATCGTGAGTCACCCCAGAACTAGCTGCAGGCAAAACAAAAATCTTTTGTGATTAATTAGAAAAACTGGACAATTATGAATTGACTGCACACAGCCAGGGTATGGTAATATAAATAGTAATGACTCTGGCGGAGCCTGATGAACACTCGTGTTTATGTGAAATCACTGGAGAAAGGCAAATTTTTAACACGGAATCTGTGGAAATAGGATGATTTCTGATCTATGACAATCTGAGGGTCTCGAGCAGGATCCCGGTTGACACTTTCCAAAGGGGTTCTAGTTGACTTTTTCCCCCAGATCCCTCCAAACACTGGTATCTGTGCCAAATGGACCATTCTTTTCTTTCTTTCTAATTAAAAAAAAAAAATTAAACCCAAACATCCTTTTCAGCAGCCCTATGAAACGACTCACATCTTTTGCTAACCTCCCTTCCAGCACACAGAGTTGCTGGCTGGTTATCTTGCCCTTTTGGGGCATTTGCTGCCACTGTGACACTCTCAGAGGACTTGAACACAGATGTCATTTTTATTCTGAGGCGCTTGTTGGTTTTATCTTCAAGAGAAGAAGGAACTATCACAAGTGAGCTGTTTTATCAGAGGAAGGAAAGATCAGCATGTTATAGAGAGTTATTGGATTAATGATTTATTCTGTTTGGGGAATGTAAAGTGGAAAGAAAGGTCTCCAAACCACGCAGTTGAACAAAGCTTTTAAAACCCCCTGGATGTGCACACTATATTTTTTGGCATGATTTAATCAGGCACCCCGGCACCCCCATCTCCCCTGCCCCTGCCCCCAGAATAAGCACATCCTACATGGTGGAACTGGGGGGAGGGGGGATTGCTCCTTTTCGAGGAAGTTCACAAAGAAAAATAATTAAACCCTGACAGTGCCTGTGAATGTCAAAATACGAATTTCCTCCAGTGATCATTTTTTAACCACTGGGGTAAGCACGTTATCCTTTGTCCTGGGGCAACAGTGTGTAGCCAGCAATGGTCACAGACCCAAGAGAAACAAAAGAAAAAGCCATCTCACTGCTGTTTCCCCCAGCACCTACCCTACTTGGATAAAACACCTCTCAGACCTTTGAAATTTGATTTCTGCCAGGCAATTAACTCGTCTTAACTTGTATTCTACATATCCAAGTGCCTTTTCTGGCCCTCTGTTTGCACTCGCCAGCGTTCACATTGTTTTCTATTATTATTCAAGCAGCGCCGCCTCAGTAGTAAACCCATTGACCATTCAATCAGAGCAGTGGCTGTGGTGGATAATTAAAAGTTCCCAACCTCTTACCCCAAGGCCAGGCTAGAGCCAGTCAGAGAGGAGCCAGGTCTTGGCTGCTCAGGGACCAATCGATCAGCTGATTAACCCTTCTTACTGATTGGTTAGAGCTGATTGCATCTCCAGTAAAGAAATCTCCTCTGGCCCTGGGGCGCTGGGGGCGGCTGTACATTCAGGGTGGCTGAGGTCCAGCATCACTGTCCTCGCACGTAAAGGGAGGAAAAGAGGAGAACTCCTAATACAGCATTTTAAAGATTTTATCTCCCAACCACTGTTTTTCCCCAGACTATCTCTGATTTTATTTCTAGAGGGAAAATATCTGTTTGAGTTTCAGGAATGGCAGAAAAGATCCCTGGCGTAGCAGCAGCTGCTATGTAGCCTGTGAAACGGCAGATTCTTCCTGACAACAGTGTCCCCAAGTGTCCCCTTGCAAAATGGCTGAGGTCAGAAAGCACTGAAGACACACCCTTCGTAAAATGGGCCCCTCTGCTGGAAGATTGCTTTTGGACCAGTCGACTCCCACAGGATTTGTATTTGCTGGCTAGGAAATATTTATCTTTGTGTATGGGTAAACAATCTGTTTTCCATTGTGCTGACATTTTGGCACTGTGAGTAAAATATACTGCACTGGAACAGAGGCATTTAAAAAAATTACTACCTCGTAGTTGTCTTTGAAGGGAGTAGCTGAGATGCTATCAGACAGGTGTGGTGGACAGGCCTTCCTGAGCAGCCTCGCCCGGTTTTCTTAAAGACTGATTTCCTAGGATTTGGTAGAAGAGCCCAGCCAGGGAATCCCCTGTGAAAACATTATCTCTGCTGGCCCCAGGCTTATCATTTTATCTGTGGCATAGGGGAGAAAGCTGAATTTTGCAAAGCTGACTTTGCAAATATTATCTTCGTCTCCAGAAGGCCGAGCTCCCATTGACGTCAAAGGCCGTTGGCCTGTGGGGAATGTGCGGGCTCGGGCCGAGTGCGTGTCAAATGCCTCGCAAAATGCAGCTGGCAGGTTGGGAAACAGATGTTTTCCAAAATGTTCATGTTTTGCCCTTCTTTTGCGATACTTATCCATGGAAGTGCAAGAACAGAAAATGAGAAGACTTTCCCAGGAACCGAAACATTATCCACCTGACAGTGAAATTGATGGCAATAGGCACTGATCCGAGATTCTACTGAGAGGGCTGGTTGCGTGGGACGTGACTGTACCTTAGGAGCCCCCCTCGGAGTAGGGTGTGGGAACTGCAGGCTTGTGAGCTGTACAGGACTGTTCCTACACAGCGCTCCACTTTGAGGGATCTGCTCCTCCCTTGGGCTGAGGGCAAACAATCAGGGGTGAAGCATGCTTGGAAAAGTGCCTTGAGGCCCTGAAAAGAGGGAAAAGTATTGTAGGAACATAAAGAATGATGGTTATATTTTCATTCTTACAAGAACCAAAATAACCAGCGGTTATATGACCCCAGACAAATTTATCAAAATCAAAATGGTCTCAGTCTCATTGTCTTAAAGTAAGTTTATCAGAGCACACACGCACAAACACACTCACATATGGAGATTTTTTTTGTGGATTTACAGCTGCTATTTAATTTATTCTTGAACACATACATTTCTGAAATCAAAGCCAAAATTGTAAAAATTATGTGCCAACCACATCTATAGGTCATTATAGGAAAACTACCAAACCTAAAGAGGCATGAAATAATAGCATGGGTCCTGTTAATGCAATCATTATTTAGTAAGAACTTAATTATATGACACTGTTAAATATATTAGGTTATTAAGTATGAAATGTCTGATTTCCTTAAGTATTAAGTTTGACAGTTGATATGTCTGACATTTCACTTTGACATTTCCTGTTTTATTTTCATCATGAAGGTTCATCCTCAGTCTTGCAAATGCATGTTTTGGCTTGGGATTATATTTCAAAATTTTTTTTAGAGCAAGTTTTGTGAAAACATGGATAAGTCAAAAATTCATGTTATTTTTGAATATGAGTTCCGTTGTGGAACCCATACGATGCAGACAGCTTGAAATATCAACGAAGTGTTTGGGAAGGATGTGGCTAATGAATGCACAGTACATGACGGTTTGAGAAGTTCTGCTCTGGTGATTTTAATCTTGAAAATGAGCCATGTGGGTGACCTGAGACCAAGGTGGATAATGATGAACCGAAAGGTATAGTGGAAACAAAGCCATCTCAAACTACATATGAATTAGCAGAAAGGTTTGCTGTTACTCTTCCAACAATATTGGACCATTTGAAACAAATCAGCAAGGTAAAGAAGCTGGATAGATGGGTTCCACATGAATTAAACAAGCATCAGAAGAGAAATCGTCTCGAAGCTTGCCTTTCTTTGCTGTCACGACATAAAGGCCAACCATTTCTACACTGTATCATTATGTGTGATAAAAAATGGATTCTTTTTGACAGTTGCAAGCATTTGGCACAATGGTTGGATAGAGATGAAGTGCCAAAACACCATCCAAAACTGAATATTTGTCAAAAAAAAAAAAAAAAGCTAATGGTGTCTATTTGGTGGTGCAGCACTGGTATTGTCCACCTCAGCTTTATGAAACCTAGTCCATCGATCCATTATAGCAGATGTCTACTGCAACCAGCTGGATGAAATGATGAGGATGCTTGAGATTAAGCAGCCAAGATTGGTCAACAGCAACAGGCCAATCCTCTTACAAGACAACGTTTGACCATGTGTTGCCCAAACAACACTGCTCAAATTATAGAAGCTGGACTTGGAAACTCTCTGTCGTCCACCGTATTCACCAGACCTTGCACCAACTGACTATCACTTCTTCCAGGCTTTGGACCACTTCTTGCAAGGAAAAATATGCAATTCTCTATAAACTGTGGAAAATGCCTTTTGCGGTTTGAT
>CM052440.1:93387896-93445531 GCA_028533085.1 Varecia variegata
ACAACTAAAAATATATAGAAAAAATTAGCCGGGCATGGTGGCGCGTGCCTATAGTCCCAGCTACCCGGGAGGCTGAGGCAGGAGGATCGCTTGAGCCCAGGAGTTTGAGGTTGCTGTGAGCGAGGCTGATGCCACGGCACTCTAGCCCGGGCAACAGAGTGACACTCTGTCTCAAACAAAAAAAAAAAAAAAAGCTTTAAAAAAAAGAAAGCTGATAAAAACCAGCGACTAGATTTAGCTTATGAAATGAATGCAATTGACTTTTTTGTTTTAGTGATTCTGCTTCTAGAGCATTCTTGAGTATTGCTCAGAAATGCCCCAAAGGTTAAAAAACTGGATGTGGAGGTGAGAGCTTTTCAAACACGTGAAACAGAAGTTCAGTTTGCTTTCTCCTACTCTTTGTTTTTGTGTTTCGAAGTTTTTCTGAAGTACACAAGACATCACAGAACAAGAAGCCCAACCGAATATCAAAGTTCATTTTGTATAGAAATATGTGAAACAAAACAAGCGTAGCTGTTCACATTGGTGCCAACTTTATGCACCTATCAATTAATTCAGAGTAAAAGAAGTGCAAGTGGTCACCAGATCGTGTTTGTTAGGAAGGAGTACGGCACTGACATCCAACAAAACGGTTCAAGTACTTTTTTCAAAGCTCCAGATATGGGATATTAAGGGGAAAAAAGCATACCTGGTGTACAAATTTTCTTTTAAACAGACCAGAATGCTATGTTTGGCTTTTGCTGTCTCAGTCTGCTTAGGAATTCCTAATGAGTAAACCATAGCGTTTAACAGTAAAATATGGTTATGGCTCTTAAATGCGGGCTACATTTAACAACCGTATATTGATTTTTTCTTGTAATTTTATTTCCATGAACATTTCTGGTTTCTTAATTAGTAGCCTCTTAGAGAGAGATTTAACATTCTCTCTATCAGAGGATTTGGCTTCTATGATACAGCTACCCAGGGGAGGGAAAACTCTAGACTCGTAGTCCCTGTTGAGGAGGAGGAAGGCCAACACGCTGTGCATACATGTGCAGATGCACACAGACACGGGGACCTCCCTCCCTTGCCCTGCCAACACAATTAAGACAAAATAGCACTGCTGAACCTGGTGACAAAACTCAACAATTTCCAATTGCACACTCACCCTGTAACGGGAAGAACTGTTTACCCCATGTTCCTTATTAAACTGAAGTATTTTATTTAATGAGCATGACTCATGCAAGGTGTTCCCATAAATCATCGGCTGGTTTACAAACTCAATAACTAGGCTTCCTGCTCTAACTAGGCTGTGCACACCTTAAATTATTAACACGCCAGGGCCTTAAGGCAGATCTTTGATGATGATGATATAAACACTGTGAAGACAAGGTGCTCTCTCAGCAAAAGATTATTGACTCTAATTACCATTTACCACAGGAAAAGAAAAGAAAAGACAATAAAATATGAGGGAGAATTTAAATCTAAGATTTAATTTTATGAGGAGCTTTAAATGTCCCTCCCCCTGCAACTTTTTTCCTTTCATTTCTTTCTTTTTTTCTTCTTGTTTGGGGCTGCCGTGCCCACCTTGCTGCGCTGCTGCGTGGAGCGATAGCCCACGGTCGGCTGGCCGTAAAACGATGACAGTTGTTAAGAGGAAAGGAGGGAAAAGAATGGAAACGGGAGAGACTCTGCAGTTGATATTACGTAGGTTCTTTGAAATGGGATGGAAAAAGGCCAGGGGGAAGAGAAAATGATAATACACTGGTGAAAAAAAATCCCAGCTTTAATTGTTTTCGTGTATATACGTAATAAAAAGGTTAAAGGACTAATATGCCCGACTCCAGTCATTTTGGTTAGTAAACTAGAACTTCAGGTCAGCTTTTTAAAAGGAATCATTTGCTCTTATTACGTGCTTTGGTTTTACTGCATCCTCATTACACAGTTGTGGGAAGGATGCAAAGGAGCTAGAATGAGAGAGGTTTAATGATAAGAGAGCTTATTAAAAAATGAAAATTCAGCAAAATGACACATGGTTGGTAGTTGCATGAATAATATGTGTTTCCTTTCTGGGTATCAGGAAGGTGGGCGTCTCAGCTGGGGGAGGAGGGACCAGGACAGAATGCAAAGTGGGAGAGAGAGGCTCCCTATAGCTTCCTGCCGTCAAAGGTTTTTGTTCTATCTTCTCCTGTGGTTTTGCATATTTTTCATTTCAAGGACTGACTCTTTGCCCAGGTCATTGTCCCTGTAGGCTAAACAGTTGACTCAAATTCCCATCATTAAAACAACTCCAACTTGTTATCTAATATTTATTTATAGAATCATAGAATGGTGAAGCTGGAAAAGACACTGGAAGTGTGATCAACCCCTTTATTTTGCAGAGGTGAAAATTTCATCCTGAAAGGTGAAGTGATTTTGCCAATAACATCCCTCCCAGGACTGTAGATGTCTGAATAAAGGTGGGACCCAAACCAGCCCCTTACTGTGCCAGAAGGTGGTGTCCATCGGAGCTTATCTCAGGAACAAATGAAATGTGGTTAGTGATTGGGAAATTTACTATCAACCTCTGGCATAAACTAGATGACACTTATTACTGTATCTGTCCTGGAGATATTTAAGGCAGGTCTTATAATCCAATAAAACTGTTAAAATATGACTAGAGCGAGAGAGGGGAGGGGAATCTTTGATACATGTTTACGATCTTTTGCTTTATATTTGAACTACTTTCCTAGGTTTTAGGATCACGTAAGATTTTTGGTATAGGCCAGATTCAGGGACATAAGAATTTGCTTCCAAGTGTTACTTTCTCCAGCATTTTCTTGGAGGTCACCCATTCATCTTATCCACCCGTCAAGGCATTTAGACTGCTAAGGGACAGTGGAGGGGAAGTTACTACAGGCACTAGGAGGCTCCTTCAAGAGGCCTTTGGGTGCACCTGTGCTTGTTCGCCACCTGGTGAGGACGCTGTGTGCGGTGTGGCTGTCTTACCCAGGGCGTCACGCCCTTCATACCCTGCATCAGGGCCTGTGATGGAGCAGCACTCAGGGACAAGAGCATGGCGCCTCCCTTCCCTGAATAGCAAACATTCAATATTTTGGGAAAATACCCTCATGGCTACTTCTCTCTCCGGTCACTCTGTTTCTGTCCAAGCTGGGCTGGGTCACCACTTGAGACTGGAAACCAAAGACTGGGACTGCTCAGGAGCCCCAGACTACCCTGGATGTTCCCTGGGAGCCACGGGGTTCTGGTCAAATTCCAGTTGTAATTACCTCACACGGGGCTTCCAAAACACTTTATTGCATAGTCTTATTTTTCTCCTTGTCAGAGGAAAGGTAATGGAATTTTGCCCTTCCTCGTTAGCCAATGGCGGTAATTCAACCTCCCAGTTGTATTATGCCTCAGAGGTAACCACACATAAATATTGAGAGAAATAGTTCCTATGTGAGGTATATAATACAGCCTTATGAAAAACCTAGCATTCTTTTTGGATGACCAAATGGGTACACATTGTTATTTTGTGGGACACCATGAAATACATAAATACTAGGGCAGAAGACCTAAAATTATGTGTGTATGTATACACATAAAATGTCAGGGTGCAATATTCATTATAAAATGCAAAATTTACACATCAAGGCCATTTCATGCTCTTTGCCTTGGGCTGATTGTCATGCAAAGAACGCAACTGGGGCCTCTTCTTGAGCTGCTTTTCAAGGGTCCTGGCTTGGGGTGGGCGGACCAGGCTGTTCCCAGCCCCAGTGTCTGGGCTCTTTGCAGAGAGATGGCCTGGAGCAGAGCCCTGTGGACTGCCCCTGCTGGCCTCCTCCCAGGGGTCAACACAGGGCTCATCAATCTAACCTGGGGAAGGGGAGCTAATAGAAGAGTGTGTCTGTGCCTGTCTGTTCCGGAAGTGCAGGAGCAGGAGCGGGGGCCGGGTGAGTTCAGGGTTCAGGCAGCTCTCCGATGCCACTACCCAGAACCCCGGAACCAAGACTCCACGCCTGGTTCAGGACCGGAGAACCCAGGCTGCCCCTCTGAGATTGCCAAGTGTTATTCTGTGACTTGTGTAAGTCTTTTTCTTTTAAAATCCCATTGTTTTATTTAATTATATAAAATACTAAATTTTATTTTATTTCATAATTTTTAAAGAAATATTTAATTTAATTTTCATTTTGAAAGCAATGCATGCTCATGCAGTCCTGTTCTATGCATACATTGGCAGATAAGCTTTCAGAGGAAACCAAATCATGATCGTATTCTATATTTGGGGTTTCTTTTATTTTTTAACTTTTTAAAATAATGGAACATTTCAAACATATACAAAAGAAGACAACAAAAAAAAAACCCTGTACTCATTACTCAGCTTTAATAATTAACAACTCATGGCCAACTTTATTTTATCTATACTGAACATCCCTTCCCCCCACTATTATTTTAAGGCAAATCATAGATATCACATCATTTCATTGTACACATTTCCATTGCATTGTTTTTTTAAAAATTCTGATAAAATATACATAGCACAAAATTTGCCATTTTATTCAACTTTAAGTATATAGTTAAAGGTGCATTAAGTACATTCCTATTGTTCAGTGGCATTAAGTCCATTCACGTTGTTGTGCAACAGTTACCGCTATCTGTCTCTAGAACTCTCCGGAACTCTTGCAATATTTTCCTCTCCCCCCAGCCCCTGGCAACTTCCATTCTAGTTTCTGTCTCTGGTTTTGCCTACTAAAAATTGTGAAAAGACCTCATATGAGCGGAATAATACACTATTTGTCCTTTTGTGCTAGCTTATTTCACTTAGCATGATGTCGTCGAGGTTTATTCATGTTGTAGCAAGTGTCAGAATTTCCTTCCTTTTTTAAGGCGCTGTGTGTATTCTATTTTATAACCTGTTTGTTCATATGTTTAACTCTCAGCTTTAATTATCTCCTTCCTAATAGGTATTATTGTTTGCTTTTGATGTGTTTATTTGAAAAGATATTAAATAACTGATTCCCAGAGACAAAGTCTTCTTTTCTCCTGCTGAAGCCATGGGCCACAGCGGGAAGAACGTTAGTGAGTTCTGTGCCTTCAGTAGCTTAAAGTCACAAACACAGGACAATTAACTTCAGTGTGTTCACTTGTGGAATTTTGCATCTGTATGTTGCATATAGTCTGTGTTCTCTGTATGATAAATGCATGCTAAGACCAGGCATTTTTATAATGCTTAACTGTACGTTTTCTGTGGATGTAAAAGACAATCTGAGGACTTAAGTGCACATGATGAATGGAGAGGAGGGTGAAGAACCATGTTTCTCACAGGAACCCCAAGACTTTTTGGAATTAGCTAATTAGTCTTCAAAATGCTTCAGAAATGGTGGATACGCTAGATACCCTGATTTAATCATTACATAGTGTGTACATGTATTGAAACATCACACGGTACTCCACAAATATGTACAATTATTATGTGTCAATTAAAAATAAAATAAAACCTTAAAAAAAAGGCCAGACATGTTGGCTCATGCCTGTAATCTTAGTGCTCTGGGAGGCCAACGTGGGAGTATCGCTTGAGATCAGGAGTTTGAGATTGTTTGAGATCCGGAGACCAGCCTGAACAAGAGCAAGACTCCTCCCTACTGAAACCAGAAAAAATTAGCTGGGTGTGGTGGTGTGTGCCCATAGCCCCAGCTACTCAGGAGGCTGAGGCAGGAGGATCGCTTGAGCCCAGGAGTTAGAGGTTGCTGTGAGCTAAACTGACGTCGCAGCACTCTAGCCCTGCAGGGCGACAGAGCAAGAAAAAGAAAAAAAAAAAAAGAATACCCCAAAACAACCCCCCAAAATATCTCATTTGGGTTCACAATCAAATACTAGATTGTGAAGCACAAGATGCTTTCCCTGTTTGACAAACAAGGAAAATTAAAAGATACCTAAAAAAAGACAAAGAGAGGCCTGGAAGGACTGTCTTCTGTCCCTGAACTTGTTACATCTGCTGTCTTAGCTATAGTCTCTCTTAGTAGAGCTCAGGAAAAAAAAAAAAAAGGAAAACCTTGTGCCTGTCACGTGGTAGGTGCTTCCTGTTTGTTGAAGAAAAATCAACAATGAATTAGCCTAAAAGGCGTGGCAAGGCGAGGAGACTGTAGGATGATCTGATGCCTACGGGGCCCTTCCCGCCAACCGGCCCTTCTCTGCCCCCGTCCCCCTGCGCCTCGGTGCGGGAGCCAGTCTGCTGCTCTACTCCCCTTCCTGTAGGGGCGGCGCTCCTGGGGAGGCCTCGCCCAGGTTCTCACGGCGCTGCCAGTAGGAACCAGCCTCAGCTTGACCCTTTTCCACACTGATGCTCTGGGCTGGCCAGCCCTGTTGGTCTCGCCGTTCCAGGCTGTGACCACAGCATCTTTATCTTCTCCCTTCCTTTTAGGAAAACAAAAAAAGGGAACAAGTATAAAAGATATGAAAGAGCAATAAGAGTGCTTAATCCAGTGCCTCCTTTTTGCACGAGTAATATGTGGGCACACGAGTGTGAAAGCATAACAATAGTTCTTTCTCCTTTCTGTCTGCTTCAATCCCGGTTACCTCCAAGTCCCCTCCTCCATAAAAACCTCTTGTTTGACTCACTCCTACTGCATTGAGTCATCTGCTTGCTATGGCTGTCATCTGTAGTTGGCTTCGGTGGTTATTTAATTCTGTTTTGTTTTTTAACCTCTTGTGATTTACTGTTGCTCCCTCAGTTGCATGGTCACTTCCTCTGGGACTGGACAGAAGTGCCAGTAACATGTTTGTGTAACTTTGCACCAGGTGGGCATTCAGGGCATTTGCACTCAATAAGCAATGGCTGTTCATTGGAGGACAAATGGAGGGACAATGACCTGAACTTAGCCACACAAAGTCACACAGACAGAGGTGGGAATAAAATGGAAAGCAAAGCTTTGCTTTTCCTTCGTACCTGCCCTAGAAGAAAGCAGGACTGAGCTGGCACAAAGATTGTGGCAAGCAATGGTGCTTCATGCTCTTTTTGAAGTTATCATTAAATGGAAAAATCATATGAATTGGCCATGTCCTCTGAAGCTACCTACCTGGAATACTCAGCTGTTGGCTAAAGGTATATCGGGTTTTATGGGTTTGGTTATCTGTATGTAATTTTAGCAGAGGAGCAATGTATCACTTACACCCCTTTTCTAGACTTCTTGCCACTTAGCTTTGGACTGCCAATGGTTTTAATAAAAAGGGCTTGAGGACGTTGACAGTCTTTGTTGGAAAAGAAGCTGCATGGTATAAGTAGCCAAGATATTATTTAAGGTGGTTGACAACTTACCAATCTTATTTGCTAAGTGTCTCTTGCTGAAGCATGCCAAGTGGCCCATAAATTAGACATGATAACCAAATTTTAGTTTTGATATCACTAGAGAAGCTTAATGCTTCTGAATGCAATAGTACATAAAACATTTCTGTAATGAGGAATTTGCAACTTAAAATATAATGCTTTTGTAACTCTGGACCTCTTGGGGGAAAAATAAAATGAGTCATTAAGTCTGTGAAACACAATATATGCGTTCAGCTTTAAATGTGTTCACCAAATAGGCTCTTTTCTCTATGATGCGACTCTTTTCTTTATAGAAGAACATAATCATTCTATTGCAGAAGACGTTATTACATTGGGTAGTAGGAGCCATAAGTCCATACCTGTTTCCATATATTCGTAAACTGAAAATGATATTTGTCTTTTTGCAGCATAGTTTACACACTTACGCAGCCTTTTACATGTGAGTGTGTGTCGACTGTACGACTGCTTCTTGGAACTTCAAGCTGATTATTGGCTTATAAAATCAAAGAAGGGCAAGAACGCCAACTCCCACCTTCCCTCCACTAGGTTACATTTATGGGGATTAACTAGGTACATTATTCAATGTATTTCTTAAGAATTAAATTAATTATAATGCATTTGGATTCCCTGAGCATTCTCACAATTAATTTGTGCTATTGAGTTATCAAATATCCCTTTCTTAAGGGATTAGCTCATTTCTGATATTTTGCATTGGTGTCCCAAGAAGTAATTTTAGACTAAAAAAATTGGATCCTTATTCCAAGGATTTGTTTTTAATCTCCAAAGGAATTCTTGGAACACTGAAATAAAATAGTATAGCAGTGACTAATCCCTTAAGTAAGGATATTTGATCACCCAATAACACAAATTAGTGAAATTAGTGGGCAAAGAAAATGCACTCTTCTTCTCATCTGCTTTTTGTATACTAAGCACCAAGAGAGTGCCTCTATGAAATGCAGAGTTCCTGGTTCCTATAGAGCTATTAAATTCAATTTTTAAAAATTGCATATTTTAATAACTTCTTTTAGATAAACAGATAGCTCAGAAAATACCCTGAATTTAAAAAATATCTTAGTGTAAGTTAAAAAAAATTATCATAATGTCACTCAACTTCCTTTCCAAAATCAAATATGTTCATGTTAAACACATTGTACAAGGGTGCCACATGGCAAAGGGCTTTTATTTCAAGTAAATGGTGAGATTGTTGATCCTTTAAAAATACTGGGTCCATATACTCAGGACTAAAATAAAGTACAGTACTAGGTATTCTCTTTAAACACATTTATTTACTTGAAGTAATCTAGTCAAGGCCTCATTTGCCTGTCAAAGTTGGAAGGTAAAATATTGGCATTGTGATGTCATTTGCAGGAAACAGTTCCTAGCTGAGAAAATGTAGTTACAAAATTACTTTTAAGAGCAAAACAAATCTAAGAAGATGCTTATAACATTTTACCAGTAGATTTAGAATATGTAAATAAAATGTTTTGGACCAGTTTAAGAAAAAACTAGTTTACGTTTTTGGAAATTACAATGCCAATGGAAACTGAACCTAAATTAATAAAATCAAACTAAATTTAAATGTATCAATAAAACATTATTCTGCACTTGGCAATTTTGCATTCATATGAGTTTTTTAATGAATTATATGGCAAAAACATACCTAGACTTTTTTTTAAAAGAAGAGCTGCCTTTTCTTGATATCTTAAAAATCATCTAAGTGTATGAAATAGAAAAACAAACTTTATTTTTGAACATAGTTTTTACTGAGTCGTATTTGAAAGGATATCATTTAATATCCAATTCAATGTTCATTGTTACCATCACCATATAGCAGTATACATGTAAGTAGATTTTTATCATGCAATACCACAAAAAACTTCATTTCTCATTTTTTTTCCTGTTTTATGCTATATTTGTCAATACTCTCCTTTCTCATCCAGTGGAGCAGAGCAGTAGCTTCTTAGGAGAACAAAAGTGCAACCAAATCGTGGCCACCTCTTTCATGAACTGATGTTCCTGTAAAAGTTACAGTCAAAGACATTCAAAATCTTACTTACCTTACCTGATGCATATTTGGGGTATGAGTTAAGAAATAGTGCACACTTACTTTCAAGGTACCTAAAATGTCCCTCAATTTTTTTTATGGCCATCCTTTTTTGGGGGTAAACTGTGTCCCTTTAGCACCTGCCCTTCCTCCCAATACATTTAACAGCTGACTTTCTTCCCTACAGTTTTTTGTCTGCTTCAATTTCTTCATCTTTGATTAGGATGGCACAGTCCAGAAAAACTGTTGGTTGGGGACATTCAGGCAAACCAGTGACTTGAAGAATGCATATATTAATTTTGCTCCCACTGAACTACAAAATCATTGAGGTCTAGCCAGTTATGGGCTCTGGAGTAAAGATTGGCTGAGTTTGAATGTAGGTGCTACCATTTATCAACAATGTGACTATGGAGTTGTTCCAAATTTCTCTGTGTCTCGGTTCTTTCTTCTGCAAAATGGGCATATGAATGGCTGTGACTGCGTAGGATTGTTACTGTGTTTAAGGCTCAAATGTCAACATCTAACCAGAGTAAGCCTCCAGTCATTTGATCAATAAATATTTATTAAGAGGCTACTAGATGTCAGGCACTGTTCGGGGGCACTTGGGACCCCTCGGTGAGTGAAAGATGAAGATTCCTGCTCCCGTGGAGCTGATGTTCCAACGGGGGAAATTAGACCATAAACAGTGAATGTAACACGCAGGACGTTAGCAGGTGGTAAGAGCAATGGGTACAAATGGTGAGCAGGCAAAGCGGGGATGGAGGGCCAGAGTGTCTGGGTGCAGGTTGCAATTTTTATTTTTGTATATATTTTTTTCTTTCTTTCTTCCTTTTTTAAGAGACAGGTTCTCTCTACGTTGCCCAGGCTGGGGTGCAGTGGCTAGTCACAGGTATGATCTCACTACTGATGAGCACAGGAGTTTTTACCTGCTCTGTCCAACCTGGGCTGTTTCATCCCTTGCTAGGCAACCTGGTGGTCCCCTGCTTCCTGGAGGTCACCATGTTGATGCCAAACTTAGTGTGGACACCCCCATTGGCATAGCTCACAACAGCCCAGAATTCCTGGGCTCAAGTGACCCTCCCTCCTCAGCCTCCTGAGTAGCTGGGACTAAAGGTGCGTGCCCCTGCTCTGGAACAATTTTTAAATAGCGTTAAGCTGGAAGACTTCAGAGAGGGGGTGATGTTTGGGCAAAGATGTGACGGAGGGGTTTAACCACATGGATATCTGGGAAGAGGCTGTTGTAGGCAGGGGTGGCAGCCAATGCGAAGGCACTGATGCCAGATGTTTGGGTACCAGCAAGTCACTTAGTCACCTTCTACGTCTGTCCCATATCCTGACTGCATAGAACCAGCTTGGATCTGAGTGGGCCAGGAGGAGAGCAGTAGATGAAGTCAGATCACGTATGGGCTCCTAAGCTACCCTAAGCCCTGCGCTCGGCAGGGTCCACTTAGAGATTCCACGATCACATTTACATATTTTTAAAAAGATTCCTCTGGCTGCCTTGTTCAGACTAGACTAAGGGTTATCGTTCATTGCTGCAGCCTCTGAGCCTAGTAAAATGGCTTTTCAGGAACAGGACTGAATGAATACTTAATGAGCTGGCGCGCTTATTTAGTGTCAGTCCTTTCTCTAGTCCAGTCATCGCTATTATTTTGCCTTTGTACTTTGTTTTCTCCCCTTACTCACATTTTCTTCCTTGTGCTTAGTAGGCTCTTCTAGGTAGCAAGGAAAAGAATTGCACTAGTTACCCTGAGGCAGGCAGGGGTTGAAAACCCAACTGTTGGCAGGGCGCAGTGGCTCACGCCTGCAGTCCCAGCACTTTGGGAAGCTGAGGGGGAGGATCGCTTGAGGCCAGGAGTTCGAGACCAGCCGGAGCAAGAGCGAGACCCCATCTCTCCAAAAAATAGAAAAATTAGCTGGGTGTGATGGCACGCACCTGTAGTCCTAGCTACTCAGGAGGCTGAGGCAGGAGGATCACTTGGGCCCAGGAGTTTGAAGTTGCAGTGAGCTATGATGACACCACTGCACTCTAGCTGGGGTGACAGAGCAAGACCTTGTCTCAAACAAAACAAAACAAAACAAAACCAAAACCAAACAAAACCAAAACCAAAAACCCACCAAGGAACAAATCTCCACTGTCTTTTGTGACAGCAATTGACATAAATGTGCAAATCAGTTGGACAAGACGATGGAGAGGGGGAGGCATGCTCCCACTAAAACCTTGCACATTGCCAGTCTTAAAAACTTCTGTGTAGATTAAACCAAAATACGTCTGTGGCTGGACAGGGTTAGGCTAGTGTTTGTGACAGCTGTTTACGGCAGTTCTCGCTGTTGAAAAGGGTTGAGAGGAGAACATGAGATAGTCTCAAGTCTGCATAGCCAGCATCACAGAAAGCTGCTCTGTCTTCTTCTGGACCCACTGGTAGGTCCTCTGGGGCCTCTGTGCCATTTAGCAAAGGCTGAGCGAGCGTGCTTGGCCCGGTAGGCGATAGGTGAACTGCATTTCCATTCCCACTTGTTTCCTCAGCCAGAGGTGCTTGTGCAGTGCCCAACCTGCACATCCCATCTTTTAGGACATGACACAGCTCCAACAAAACCATACAATTTGTTTCTGTCTTGGGAGCAGGTATAGGTTCCTCTTTGCTTGGGTGATTTTCTATTTTGGTGACTCAGCTACTTTCTCTCTCTTGACTTTTTTCTCTCCTGTCATCATGGACTTGGTAATTCTGTCTTGGTGCCTTTAATTCAAAATCCCTGAAAGAGAATTTAGTAGGTTTGGCAAGTGACCTGTTGGTAGTGATCCTGTGCAGGCAGCTTGTTAGCTCTGAGTCAGGAACTGGTTCCTGAACCAAGCAGCCCTGTCCGGGGCATGAATGTCACAAACCCCAGGAGAGAATATGCCCACTGAGCCCATCATGACAATGTAATCTGCAATAGCAACATTTTGCTCTGACTTACATCTTGGCCAAAGTGACTTGACTTATAGGAAAATACCTAATAGTATTAGCCAGAATTTTCTCTTTCATTACCTTGACAAAGAAATTGAAAAGTGTTTTTGTTTACCGGAGAGAGGTCATTTTAGTGCACAGATTAAGAGTGAAGAGATGTAACCAGTGAGTGGCCTCCTTGTGTCATGCCTAGTGCTAATTCAGTCACCTCACCCTCTGTCACTCCCATATCCAGCCAATAGTCTTATCATTGTGCTCTCTAAGCATGTGTGTTCCTGCCTTTCTAGTCTTGCTATCATTAGCGTGCCCTTGTCATCTATTGTGATAATTATTACCATAACTTTCTCACTGTTACCTCAGTGTGTCCCTTCCCCTCTATTTAGACCACCTCTACGTTGCCACCAGAATGACATCTCCAGAATCCAACTTCGATCCACGATCACACTACTCTGACTTATGGAGTGCTGTCCAATCAGGTCTTCAGGATTTACATAGCTCCTCGACATTCGAGGGTTATCCCAGCTACGCTCCTGAATCTTGGCTAATACCCCACATTTTCTTAAGCCTCTCAGCCTTTTTCTGTGATGGAAAGCCCTTCCTCCTTCTCTTCCTTGGGCCAACCCTACTTGACCTAGAGGGTGGAGTCTGTGGGAGGCCTTCCTTACCCCACCTACAGAGTTAGGGTCTCTCCTCTGGGGGCCTCAGGCTTCTGTGAATTCCTGCATTAAAACTCAGTGAGCTGAGCAGTGGTTGTTGGTTTCCATGTTGTCTCATCTACTGTACTGCGGGCTTTTTGAGGTCAACGACTCAAAGTACTCATCTCTACGAACTCAGGAACTGTCAACATGCCTGACTCCTAATGGATGTCCCATAGTGTGCTTAATTAAATGATTTTAAATTGAATTGAATAGAGTAGACTTTGTTCCTAAAGATTCCTCTACAGAAGACACTCAGCTTTTTTGAGTAAAGTTTACTACCCTACTCACCCCACTCCACAGCCTCTATTTTAGGAAAAAGAGGATAATATTCCTTCACTCCCTCCTGTATTTTTCTTTACCAATTCTCTTCTTCAAAGCTGTCCTCAATGCTAGTTATTTCATGTGATCTGATGACTGAGAATCACTGAGATCCAAGGATGTCTAAAAACTTGGATGACTTTTTTTTTTGGTGAGTATTGCTGTCTCTTGAGTTTGATTGATCTCATATCTTAAACATTGAACTTGCTTTAGCTTTCTTTCTTTCCTTTTTTTTTTTTTTTGTTTTAAGACAGTCTTACTCTGTTGCCCAGGCTAGAGTGCAGAGGTGTCATCATAGCTCACTGCGATTCTCCTGTCTCAGCCTCCTGAATAGCTGGTACTACAGTGCATGCCACCATGCCCAGCTAATTTTTCTGTTTTTAGTAGAGATGGGGTCCCACTCTTACTCAGGCTGGTCTTGAACTCCTGAGCTCAAGCAACCCCCCCGCCTTGGCCTCCCAGAGTGCTAGGATTACAGGCGTGAGCCACCATGCCTGGCCTGCTTTAGCTTTTTGGAGAGGCTGACTTAAAAAGGATTTCATGTTTGTGAAGTTCGATCTGGTCTGTCTGAGAGTTGGGGAAGCCTTGATGGCTTTCAGGCCAGGAAGGAGAGTCTCTCTGGCTGTAGTCTGGAAAGAGGAGTCTCACCCAGCTGGCTGTTATGTTTTTATCATGTCCCCAGGTATGGCCAACCACCAGTTGGAAGGTAGTCATTTCTTTCTCCTTTCAATTGTGTTTCTTTCATTAGATCTCACACGCTAACAAAAAACTAATTCTTCACATGATTGATTACCCAAAGCTTCCCTGAGGTCCTACCTTCCTTCTCTCCCTCCAGCAGGCCAATCCCATCATACTTTAAGGTGTCTACAAGGTTACCTCTATAACTTAGTTCAATGGCTGCCTACCACAAGGAGTTGATAGGCTGTTTGGGCTGATTAGGAGTGTTTCTGTCTTTTCCATACCTCTTAAGAAAATATTCTACCAATGTGTCACCAATTTAAGATGTCTCATTTATTATTTTACTTTAAGCAGGCTTTATATTATAATTTAACGACATAATGGAATCCCTATTCTAGTTGACAAACACTGTGGTGCAAATGATTTAATTTACTAGCTTAAGCATTAGTCTACATATTATTGTACTGATCAGTCATTGCATACTAAAATCACTCATCCTTAATGTAATGATTTGGTATCCCTACAGAGAATTCCAGTCATCAGAATGTCATTAGATACAGTAAAAAATGAAAATTACTATTACACAGCAGTAAACACTATTAACTGTTAGTTAAAATAGCATTTAATTTAGCCATGCAAGAGTTTACAAATTTCTGCAGTTTACTTGGTCCTCGAATAATCATGACCACAAAGTTAATGGCACTTCTGCCAATGAAATGACAGAATGAGAAGGGACCAATGATGAACTGGTGTTTTCATATGGCAGATGCCATGTGGTGACAGTGCAGATTGCTCGGCTATCTGGGGCATTTCATTGATCAGGAAAGGAAGCATGCTGGTGTCCTGAATGTGGGACGCAGGGCAGAGGAGTCTGTGTGCCCCCACATACAAAGGAGCATCAAGCATAGCCAGAAGGGGAGGAAATATTCTTCCCATGCTGCCCTTCTCTTCCTCCCTCAGCTCAGGTTTGCACTTCGGGGTTTCCAGGTCTGCTGCAATGCCAAGAAACTGGAGCTGCCATAAAATTCTTGCAAGTGTCCCCGGCTGGTGGCCCCAATCAGATACCAGTTGTTAGGAACTATGGGCCTGTTTGGAAAGTGTGTATTTTTGCACGAAGTTCACCCACCCCAGGCTTACAAATAGTACCAGCTTAAGTTGCAAACCATTTGCATTCAAATGGTCCTTCTCTGTTGCAGCCTGAGTCCAGCATTCCCCAGCTTTAAATAAAATCAGCAGCAACATCTATGCAGCCTATAAATGTGGGCACTCTGTGGGTTTCTTGGCTGCAGAGCTCTGTCTTCTTCCAAGCTGTTGTGATTCATTTCCTTGTTTATTCCATAACTGCACGTTACTGAATAAAATGTTGAACTTAGATACGGAAAGGGACACCAGGGACCCCTCTGTATATGCAGAAGGCAATAAAAACAAAATAACAGACTGCACCACTTTCTGCTCTGCTTATGCTTCTCATGCCAACTTGACAGGGAAAATGATAGTTGGAAATGACCAGCCCTGGTAAGGCAATTGTTGAGGGAAACAGTGCCCAGTTTGCAGGATCTTGAAGGAGAGCTCTACTAAGTGCCAATCCTAAATCAATGAAATGGCAGTAATGGGGCAGGATGTGTGTCCATAGAATGAGTTTCCAGTCTGCAGTATGGTGCCCGCCAGCCACCTTTCATCAAGAATATGCAATGGAGAATTGCCCAGAATCGGATTCTTTATCACATGTGGCATGGCAGAGTGGAAAGACTTGACCACACACAGCAGGCAGCGTGTAAGGAGACATCAATGCTCCCACTGAGGTGACAGTCCAGGGGCTTGGTCCTGCTCCACTGACCACCCACAGATTACTGAGTCCCTCAACAGTGGGTCCTGAAATGTTATCATTCAGAGTAATTGCATCTTTTACTCTGAAAAGAAACTTGAAGAGATATAAATAAAAGTTACTGTCACTCAATGAGAAAAAAAAAGAACATGCATTTGCTGCCCACACCTGGCTTGGGGATTACCTGAATTTATTTTTCAAGATGCATGTGACTAGACACCAGGACAACAGGATCCTTTTGTCCCTGCTAGGGTGAGAGCCCAAGTACGGATTGTTCATCTGTGAAATGGACACAGAGCTATTTCAGAGTGATCTTGGAGGTCAAAAGTTTCTGAAAGCATCCTTCCAGAAGTGTCACCGTGTGAAAGTCTCCTAAATTCTCTCCCTTTACAACTGCCCTTGTCCTACCTATTGGGAAAATCAATGAAAAGGAGTGTGAGCATCACATTAATTGCAACTCATCACCCTGCTAGGAATGCTGAGTAGGTCTTGGCTAGAGTTAGCATTCACCCTGGGCTCTTCTGCCTCCCTTTGGGAAGCTTGTCTAAGACTGGCCAGAACTGATTCCAGTCGGTCTAGCCTGGCAGACACTTGGGCTGTGTGTGTGTGTGTGTGTGTGTGTGTGAGAGAGAGAGAGAGAGAGAGAGATGTACAAGGCTACAGCCCTCCGACACCCATATGTATTCCTAAACACCAAACAGAGTCTTTGGTTAGCCTTTGACCTGTAACAGATGGAGATCTCTTTGCTGACATATCCCTGATGGAAATTTTCCATCATGCATCCAATACACATCAGAAATAGCCAGATCCAGAGAGTCAGTCCAGGACCAATTTCGACCTATCTTATTGATAGGAACTGGATTGAAAGTAAAGGGGACCTGCAAGTAAACCCACCTGTTAATCTTTACTGATTGATTTTCTTCACTGTAAGGTATAAGCCTGACTTAGGGGGTGCTTTCTTAGCCTTCTTCAGTGTTGGAAAGAATGCTCAGAAAATAAGGCATTAAAAATATATGTATGTGAGATACATATCATATATATTATGTATTATTTCCTTATGTTCTTCCTAGATGTTTACTATTAATATATGAGATAACAAATATATAAATGCTGCAAAAAGTTTAAAGCACTATGTAACCACAAGATACTATTGCTTTCTTATTGTGAAAGAATACTACTTTATAATAAAAATGTATAGAGACATTAAGCAATGCATTTACAAAAATTCTTAACCACACAGAGTGGGAAGAGTAGAGCACAGACGTGAGCGTTGTCAGACCGGGGGCTGCCTGGGTGACCCAAGGTTCCCATCTTCTGACTGCCTCCTGCTTTTCCTTGTCATTTGCTGTCACTCCCCAGCAGAATCCTCTACTCCAGCCGGCTTCGGCTCCCTACGATGCCACCAGCCTACCCTGGCTCCTCTTGCTCCAGTACCTACAACCAATTCCTGCTCCTAAAATGCCTTCTTCTCCTCCCTCTGCTTTTCTAAGTCTCACTCCTCATAGGAGGCCTCCTTCTGTGTCCTCTCCTTCATAAAGCCTTGCTTGTACATGAATTCATTCCACCAATATTTTCTGACATCCGTCATGTGCTCAGCTCTGCGAGGGACCCAGGGATGAATCAGGCCTGGGGCCTCTACCCAGGGTGACAGTAGCTAACACTTACTCCGTTAACCATACGGCTGTGTGGTTCGAATGGTTATGAAGGTATTAACGCATATGATCTTTGAAATAAACTTATGAGATAGGTACAAGTATTATTATTTTCATTTTATAAATTGGGAAACTGAGGGGCATAGAGATTGAGTGACTTGCCTTTGGTCACATAGCCATTAAGCTGCAGCGCTGAGACTTGAAACCCAACCATCTGCAGGAGGAGGAAGACAAGCGTAGACAGTTTATCTGTCTGAGTTTAAGAACGGAGATGACAGATGGTTAAAAGATTCTTACAGGGTCTGGTTTTTCCTTGCTACTAGAGAGTGGGCCTGTATACACCTGGGCTGCTGGCCTTTGAGGATTTAGGAAGCAGGACAGTACAGTGGCTCATCCCACAGTTGGCAGGAGGCCCGAGTTCGAAACCCAGCTCCATACTCGTTAGTTCTGTAAACTTGGGCTGATTATTAATATTTCCATGCCTCAGTTTCCCATCTGTTAAAGAAGGATAATGATGATGATGATGATGTGAAAGACTTCACTTGTTGTAAGAATTAAATTAGGGGATGTATTTAATAAACAAGCAGAATAGAAGTGCTATATGAGTGTTAGTTTTTAGTATTATCATAGAGACAGAATTATGTAAAATATTCACTTCTGTATGTGATTTTTTTTTAAGTGCCTTAAGGAACTTAAATGTCCTGTGCTGGAATAGTCTTTTGGACATGTCTGCTCCATTGGCTGTAGCAAGGCTCTAAACGTATCACATGGCTCAATCCTGTTTTTAACCTCAATGTCAGCTCACTCGACTGTCCTTTCACGTTTGGTGCTCCATCGGTTGACTATCAGACACAGTTTTCATACAAACATAGCTTCCTCTGTGGACATCTGCAGCAGACTGGAAGATTCGTTCCCAGAACTTTCTGTCTTTGACTGCAAACTTAGCTTGTAAGACAGACTTCCACGGTTTCTGTGTAACCATGGCACATGTAACACGGAACACACTAGCCACACTCACAGCTGTCTATGCAACTACAGTCAAGAGGAGCTGGTATTTTATTAGTGTTGTACATGGTTAGATTTTAGCTCAATAAATGCTTGGGGCAAATAAAGTTGGAGCTAATTTTTCTGAAAATGTCTAGGGAAGATAGAATCTTTGGAAGAAGTGATTAAATATTAGGGGTGCAAGGGAACTCTCTTGTCTATCTTTTCTTCCTTTCAGCTCTTCCGCATTCCCACCACCATCACCTAAATATTATACAATAGGATTCTGTTTTCAGACTCATGGCTCTAGAATTTCTTCATAAGGAAATTGTGCTCCTTGCTGTTTCAAGGAACTTGACATAAAGTGGGTTTATTTGGGGCATTTTCCAAGGGAGGGAGAGGGCATTTCTAAAGGTAGGTAAGGTACCCCAAGGACGGTATCACAGTGAACACCTTTAACCTCCAGTTCACATGCATACTGGATGTCCCCATAATAATTTTGTTCAGTTTATTTTCTGCTGATGTTTGGTTTTCTTTCTGAATAAGGATGATTTTCCAGATAGTGTCTTTCCTCTGTTGCATTTCCCTTGAGGAATATATGCATTGAGAATGGAGTTTGTTTTACGAAGAAGTCACCTATGCAAGGCACAAAAACAAAAGCAAAAACAAGGAAACGCTTGCGACCTCCAGCTCGAAGAGGCAGCCTGGCATTGTGATGAGGACCCAGGACTCTGAGGGACGACGGGGACCCTCCAGGATTTGCATGCCTACCAACTCACTGCTTGGCCAAGGGACTTCACCTTTCTCTTCCTCAGTTTCCTCCTTTTTAAAATGAAATAAGAGCCCCGACCTCAAAAGGCTGTTGAGAGGAATAAACGGGCTGACAGGCTAAGGAAGTTAGGAGGATGTTTCAGTACTGTCAGTAGCAAAACTTCTCAGCCAGGCTGTTTTGTGTCAACCCCCCTGTTCGTTCCCCATCCGCTTTGAACGCTCAGTGCCCTCTTGCTTTACAATCCATTACAGACACCTTTTTAAAAATTGTAGACTGAAGGTTTTATTGTGAGTAGGCAGTAAGAACTTTTAGGGGATGATGGTGATATTGTGCTGCTTTTTTTTTAGACAGGGTCTCACTCTGTCACCCGGGCTAGAGTGCAGTGGCATCATCATAGCTCACTGCAAGCTTCAATTCCTGGGCTCAAGCAATCCTCCTGCCTCAGTCTCCTCAAGCTATTGTCCTGTCTTAGCCTTCCTGAGTGCTAGGATTACAGGCGTGAGCCACCGTGCCAGGCTGACATTGTGCTTCTTAAATGTTAATGTTTACAATTAAAGTTAAAAAATCTCTGGATCCCCTGGGCATCTTGCTAAAATGCAGATTCTGATTCAGGAGGCCTGGGTGGGCCTGAGAGTCTGCATTTCTAACAAGCTCCAAGGTAACGCCCTTGCTTCTGGTCCGTGGACCACACTCTGAGGAATGAGGGTGTAAGATACATTTGAAATCACCCCGTGCATTGATTATTTCACAAGGATGAAAACACAGGGCCTTTGTGATTTTTGAATGATTGGCAGGGTTGGAGTGGGCAGGAGGAGAAAGGAGAGTGTAATGGCAGGAGAGGACGGTGGCCCGGGGATCTCTGGAATTGACTGGATGTGAGCAGCCTGGAGACTGGTGGGCATCACGTTCTGTCCTCTCCTGGCTGCGGATCCTGTCTGCGCCCAGCGGGGCTTTCGATGTGACTGTCTGGGCAGAGCTCTCTGACTAGGCACCAGGGATGTGCACAAGTCCAGGAATGGAATGAGGGGCAGGGATTGGGGAGAGAGGGGGAGTCTATTTCATATATTACTTGATAATTTAAAACCATTAAACATTTTATTGGTGGTTGATATGATCACATCAAACTGTCCCCATGTGGGATGGATGGGTCAGCGTGGCCACATCGGAATGTTTTGTTCTGGCTGCAGTGGCACTCATGGGATGGGCTGTTGCATGTCCCCAAAGCCGCCAGCCCAGCACTCTCTCTTTCCTCCTCCTTCCTTCTCTGTCTTGGCTCTTTCTCTGTGCCCTAAATTCCCAGATTTATGTTTTATGATCCTGTCATATTTGGTATCGGATTGTATTTAATGATGTATTCATGTCCCTGACACCCTACCCTATGCCCTGTCTGCTGCCCAGGTTACCCTCACCCCTGCCTGGCTGAGCGGTTTATAAGGCACAAGGGTGTCTCGGGACAGCATCCTCTTCATCAGTAGCGACATTGCCATAGATGTTGGTGCTGCTGGCTAGGCTTTATGTAAACAGTATTTTCTTGCTATTTCTTAGTTTAGAGCCTGATTTTTTTCTATTTATGTTAGAATTATCTTCAAATACCACATCTACTAATCAAAATGTTGTTTCTTCTTCTTTAACTTCTCTGTGTGTGTTTTCAGTGTACTGTTAAAAAATAAGAAAGAAGGAATTACCAAAGGTAGTTCAAAAATTTAATTTTGCCAAGGTGAAGCTTAAAGGCTAAAAAAGCAGAATGAGGAAAACAAAATGTAAAAAAAGGTAGAGATATATATAGAGAAGCCAGAAGGCCAACATTAAGTTTGGAAATCAATCCTTACTAATAAATGGTAGGAAAACCCCCATATTCATTGATATCTAAAATTCACTTGTATCTTTTAAATTGAAGTCCTTAGCACTGTGTGGAACATAAGTAGGTGCTAAGTAAATGTTAGCCATGATTATGATTATTATGGCCACCTGAATTTAAGACAGAATCAACAATATCAGCGGTTATCAATTATTTATACAAATGAAGCTCCAGGCCTTGTGCTAAGCACTTTAAATTTGTTACCTTAATCCTTATAACAACTTTATGAGGCATTATTTTAATCTCTTCCTATATATTTTTTTCAGACATTTTTTCATCTCTAGAAGTTTGATTTGGGACTTTTTAATGTTCTCTTGCCAGGTTTCTCTGTGGCATGCTGTGTTTCCCTCTGCCTTCCTGACTGTACTGTACAGGATACAGTGTCAACAACTGCTTTAATATTCTTGTCTGCTAATTTTATCCTCTGTATCATTTTTCTCCTTATTATGGGTCATATAGTTTCTGCTTCCCTTACATGCCTGGTAATTTTTGATTGAGTCCCTGACATTTTGATTCTACCTTGTTGGATGCTGGATATCCTTTTGTTATTTTAAACATTCTTGAGCATTGTGCTGGGATGTAAGTAAGATACTTGGAAACGGTTTGACCCCCTTGAAGCTTGCTTGCAAACTCTGTAGGCAGGACCGGGGTAGCCTCGAGTGCAGGGTTAGCATTTCTCCACCACTGAGGTAGCACCCTTCTGGCACACTCTTCAGTGCTCTGTGTGTTAGGAAGTTTTTCCTCTCTGGCGGGTGGGAACTTGACTATTCCAGGGAACTGTGTGAGCTCCAGGGATTGTTCTGCCTACTTCTTTGGGGTGATTCTTTCCTGACCTCTGCTAGTTTCCCCACAGCCATGGACTGGTAGGTACGTAGCTAAAGTTTTGAGGAGGATCCTATGCAGACCTCTGGAGTGCTGTCTCTGCGCGGCCCTCTCCTTTCTGGCTCTCTGCCCTGTGCACTCTGCCTTGTTGGCCTCCCCAAGCTCCCAACTCTCAACCCAGGGGAACTGCTGGGCTCCTCCTGCATTGGGCTTCCTTGAACTGTGTCCAGGTAGTCTGCTGGGACAGTCACAGCTGGGACAGTCCCTCTTTGCTCAGGAATCACCATCCTGTGCTTCCTATTGTCCCGTGTTTGAGATCTTCTGTTTCACATATTTTGTCTTGCTTCTTAGTTAAGATGAGATATCCTCTTGCTTTAAAGTCTAGTTCTCACCACTTCATCAAGACTGGAAGTGAACATCCTTAAGTATTACTTTTATTCCCATTTTACTGATGAAGGAACAGACTGAGTACGGTGGAGCGGTTCACAGAGCCCAGGACAGCCCGTGGTAGAAGTCTGTTGCTGACACAGCCTGTGCCTCTAACAGCCGTAAAACACGGACTCCTAAGATCCCAGATTCATAACGCAAGGCTAGAATCCACACAGCCACTCTTTGACCTCCCCCTACAACCCTAGCAATAATTGATTTGCAGGATTAACATTAGTAAGTTCAAAACATGTAAATAGTTTTTCCTGAATGAATGATGCTCACATACATCTTTAAGGGCAAACCCGGATTTTGATGATCACCCACCCCGAATGCCTCACGTATGGGGAGTTTCTTTACCCCTCCTTGCCATTTTCTTATTAAACATTTATTGATGAAAGGAATGCAAAGGAAAACAGAATTAGCCCCACAAATTACAGGTCATAATCACATCAACAATTTGGATTTGCCAGAGCTATTAATGCACACGGGTGACAGCTGCGGAACAGAACCGTACGTAAGCTTTGTGCCACGCACAATTTGCTTGTTCGTGGTGATTCTCTCCATTCGAGGAAACAGCACGACAGAAATGAGTGACCTTGTAACAGGGATAACCAAGGATCTCCTCTAGTTTAAAACTTCCCAAAAAAAGTCAAGCCCCTGGTACTCGAATCACAGCAACACACCGTGAGTGTGTCAGTGTGACGAGGGAGCCGCTGGCCCCACTTTCACGGGACGACTGTGATGCAGACTGCAGCTTGGTCATTGTAGTTGCTGTCTAGGGCTACCATAGCAAAGCGCCACAGACTGGGCGACTCAAACACCAGAACTTTCACAGTTCTGAAACCCAAATCCAGGTGCCGGCAGGGTTGGTTTCTCCTGAGGCCTCTCTCCTTGGCTTGTGGATGGCCGCCTTCTCCCTGTGTCCTCACGTGGTTCCTTCTGTGCATCTGTGTCCTCATCTCCTCTTGGTACAAGGACACGGTCCTGTTGGATTGGGGCCCAGCCATATGACCTCCTTTTAACTTAATCACTTCTTTAAAGACTTTAACTCCACATACAGTCACTTCTGTGGTCCTGGGAGTTAAAACTTCAACATATGAATTTTAGGGGACGTAATTCAACCTGTAATAGTCATTACTATCTGGAAAAGTTAGGCAGTCCATTTAACCTTTCTGCCCTTCAGCCTGCCCCTCTAACCAACATGGTTCCTTTATACCAAGCTAACTGGTTTGTGTACCTGAACTTATTAAGAACTCAACTGGCTAGTTCAGGCCTGTAAGCTGCCTCGTCTGGAAAAGGCCCATATCTCTGGTCAGTAAAAAGATACTTCTGCTGCTCCTCTACGTGACATGAATCAGTTCTCCCAGGGCAGCAAGGCCGCACTTAACCGATTCTGATGTACTCAGCGAGACCCTGGTGCTTGGGAAGGCTTCACCCGTCCCGAGTCACGGGGCACCTTGTTTCTAGGCGTCTACTCACACATAGTTATCTGGGGGAGCTTGCCCGGTGCATGCAGAGCGTTTTGCAGGGAAACTCCTGCATCTCCTCTGCTGCCTTCACGCCCCGCTGTGCGTGGTATTCAGTAGGAGCAGCAGCTAGGTGGAGAGGGACAGGAGGTGGTGGAGGCAACAGAGAGGCCTCCCCAAAGTGCCTGTCTCAGATGCACTCTGGCTGCCAGTGTGCCCCGAACAGCAGCTCCAAGCGTGGAAACTTCTCTCAGTGAGACATCATACATGAGTATTTGAGGCCCTGGGATTCTTATTTTACAATTTTCATTTTGGGTGAATCTGGAAGAACATGAGATGTATTTACTGTGTGACAGAATTTGGCTATGCCTTCCATGTCCAGTAGGCAGTTTTCTTTGTGAATCTGCGTATCTTATTTATTTCTGCAACATATTCAAATCCTCACTTCATTACTCTGAAAATATACTGTAATCCTGATTCCTGGTTGTGTATTTATTGAAACCACATCTACAAATGTAGCTCATAAACATTAGTGGAAATGAATTTACATTCGGAAATCTATTAATCTAACCCTACTCATTATGTAAGTGAACCCATAAATAGCAAATAAATCAAACTATGTGAAACAATAAAACAAATTAACCAGTATCATTTAAATAATTACCATCACTAACAGTCATGACACAGCCTAACAAATTAACACTTTAAGGATGTTCTCATTGTAATCCCATTCTTATATAAATAGCAGCAGACTTCAAATGGATTTTGTAAACCTTTTAAGAAAAACAGTGGAAACCAAGGTTGAATTGGGCCTGAGTTTTTCCAGCCTCCCGGGGATGTTTAAATGTTTGTATGTTTAAATCCCTAAAAGAAGGTGGGTAATTCCTGGCTCCAGGCCTGGCTTCTCTAAGTTCCTCTCCCTTCTCCAGTTTTCATGGGTCAGGGCACCTCGTGGCCAACGCCAGGGTTATTTACTATTCCGGAGGAGAAGCTGGGCAGTGCTACGGGGGAGACCACTAGCTCTCCCATCAGGGTTTGTTCTCTGGCTTGGATATTTTCCAGCTAGGTGGCTTTAACTTCTGCAAGCCCCGGGTTCTTCATCTGTAAAGTTGGGATAGTGATGAAATTTACCTGAAAATGGTGCAATGAGATAATGCATGGAAAGCACTTTGCAGGTGGCTATTGCAGGTGTTCCGTAAGCAGTCAGTGCTACTGCCCTGAGGATGACCACCCCTTCCCTAAAGTGTACGTTTTCATGCTTCCTTTCCCTCTGCATTTTTTTTCCCTTTATTTTTTTTTTTTTTGTGACACTCTGCTTTGTTCTTGGGACATAAGGGTATTTGGGTATATGTATGCATGTGCATTTTGATATTTTGATGTATTTCTATGATTGATGCCTGAAAATGGAGAGAGACTCAATTCTAATTAATCTCTCTGACTTCCTGTTGAGTAGAAATACAGCACCTATTCAAAGACTCCCACCTCCTGCCAGTGCCTCCTCCTATTTTATTTTTTTAGCTTAACAACTAATTTTACTTAACAAACACTCATGTATGCCACTTATTATGTAGCAGCCACAGTTCTGACTTTTTAATGAAACTTTTTATTTTAACATAATTGCAGATCACATGCAGTTGCAAGAAATCATGCAGAGATCCTATGCACCCTTTCCTCAGTTTCCCCTAATGGCAACATCTTGTGATGTTGTACAGATAGTAAAGAAGCACAACCAGCACATTGACATGATATAGGCAAGATACAGAACATTTCCATCACCAAAAGTATCCCTCATATTGCCCTTTTATAGCCAGACCTGCTTCCCTCCCACCCCTCCGTCTTCTATCCCCTGGCAGGCACTAAACTGTTCTTCATTTGCATAATTTTGACAAAATTATAATAAATTGTATCATATAGTATATAAACTCTTGGCATTTTTTTTCCTTACTCAGCATAATCCTTTTGAGGCTGTTGCATGTAGCAATGCATATACTCATATTTACGTATATGAGTAACATCCCATGGTATGGATTTGTTGCAGTTTGTTTAATCATTAACTTGTTGAAGGACTTCTGGGTTGTTTCCAGTTTTGGGCTATTATAAATAAAGCTGCCCTAAACATTTATGCATAGGTTTTTTTCTTTATTTCTCTAGGATAAATGTTCAGAGTTCAATTGTGTGGTATTTGACGTTTAAAAAAACTGCCAAACTGCTTTCCAGAGTGACTGTACTATTTTACATTCCCACCAGCAATGCATGAGTGATCCAGTTTCTCTGCATCCTCACCAGCATTTGGTGTTGTCACTATTTTTTATCTTAGCCATTTTAATAGGTGTGTAATGATATCTCATTACGGCTTTAAATTGCATTTCCCTAATCACTAATGATGGTGAACATCTTTTATGAGTTTATTTGCCATCTGTATATCCTCTTTCGTGAAATATCTCTGCAAATCTTTTGCCCATTTTCTAATTGGATTGTTGGTATTTTTAAAACATTATTTTGAGAGTTCTTTATTACCTAGATACTAGGCTTTTGTTGGCTACATGGTTTGCAAATATTTTCTCCCAGTTTGTAGCTTGTGTTTTCATCCTCTCAACAGGATCTTTCACAAAGCAAAAGTTTTAATTTTGATAAAGTCCAATTTATTATTTTTTTCCTTTTATGGGTTGTGGGTTTTGGTTTTAAGCCTAAGAACTTTTTGCCTAATCTTAGCTCCTGAAGATTTTCTCCTGTTTTTTTCCTAAAAGTTTTATAGTTCTGTGTTTTATGTGTAAGCCCATGATCCATTTAAGTTAATTTTGGTATAAGATGTGAGTGTTAGGTTGAGGTTTTTTCCTATGGATAGCCACTTGCTCCAGCATTGTTTGTTGAAAAGGCTATCTTTTGTCCATGGAGTTGCTTTTGCACCTTTGTCAAAAATCACTTGGGCCTATTTGTATGGGTCTGTTTCTGAGTTCTCTATTCTGTTCCATTGATCTGTGAGTCTGTCCCTCCACCAAATCCTACAATATGTTGATTACTGTAGCCATAAAGTCTTGAAATTGGGCAAAATAATTCCTTTGATTTTGTTGTTCTTTATCAAAATGATTTAAACTATTCTAGTTCCTTTGCCTTTCCATATAGATTTTATAGTACTCTTGTCTATATGTACAAAATATGTTGCTGTGATTTTGATAGGAATTGTGTTAAACTTTGTAGTGGGTTGAATAGTATCCTCCCAAAATTCATGTCCACCCAGAACATCAGAAAGTGCTCTTATTTGGAAATAGCATCTTCGTAGATGCAATTAGTTAACTTAAAAGGAAGTCATATTGGGTTAGGGTGACCCTAAATTCAATGACTGATGTCCTTACAAGAGGAGAGGACACAAAGAGATACAGAAACATATCTCTGAGGGAAGAAAACCATGTGAAGATGGGGGCAGAGAATGGAGTTATGCTGCCACCAGCCAAGGAGTGCCAAGGATTGCTGGCAGCCACCAGAAGCAAGGAGAGAGGCATGGAATAGATTTTCCTCAGTGACTCCAGAAGGAAGCAATCCTGCTGGCCCCTTTATTTTAAACTTCCATCCTCCAGAAAAAAATCTCTTGTTTTAAACTACCCGGTTTGTGGTAACTTGTTACAGTAGCCTTAGGAAACTAATATAAACTTGTATATCAATTTGGGAAGAATTGACATTTTATTATGTTGAGACTTCCAATCTGTGAACAGCATATGTCTCTCCATTTGTTTATGTTTTCTTTGATTTCTTTCATCAGTGTTTTGTAGTTTTCAGCACACAAGTTCTGTACATGTTGTGTTAGATTTACATGTGTTTTTCATGTTTTAGTTTCTTGATGAATTGTAAATGATCTTATATTTTAAGTTTCAATGTCCACATATTCATTTTTAGTATGTAGAAATATGATTGATGTGTGTTTATGTTATAGTCTCGACCTAGCTGACTCATTTATTAGCTTTATGAGATTTTTGTAGATTCCTTAGGATTTTCTCTCTAGACAATCATGTCCTCTGAAAGTTTTATTCTGCAGTTTTATTTCTTCCTTTTGATATGTATGCCTTTATTTCCTTTTCTTGCCTTATTTCACTGGCTGGAACTTCCAAGACTATGTTAAATAAGAATGATCGAAGTGGACATCCTTTCTTTTTTCCAGTTCTTAGGAGAGAAGCATTCTCTTTCATCACTAAGTAAATGTTAGTTGTAGGGTGTTTTGATATACACTTTGAATTAATTTGAGGAAGTTCAACTCTATTCCTATTTTTCTGAGCGTTTTTACCATGAATGGGTGTTTAATTTTGTCAAATGTATTTTTCTGCATCAATATACACAATAAAGTGATATTCTTCTTTAGCCTGGTGGCTTACATTGATTGATTTTCAAATATTGATCTAGCCTTGCATGTTTGGAATGAACCCTAGTGGGTCATGGTATATCATTTAAAAAAATATTGCTGAATTCTATTTGTTAACATTTTGTTAAGGATTTTTGTGTCTATATTCATGAGGGCTATTGGTCTGTAGTTTTTTAAAAATTATCTTTGTTAGGTTTTTGTATCAGAATAATATCGGCTTCATAAAATGAATTTGAAAGAGTTTCTTCTTCTATTTTTTGTAAGTGATTTATAGAATTAGTGTTAAATTTTTAAACATTTGGTAAAATTCACCAGTAAGATCATTTGGTCCTGGAGGTTTTTATCTTGGGAATGTTTAAATCACAAATTCAATGTCCTTGATAGTTTTAAGGCTATTCAAATTAGCTACTGAAGGGTTGTGATAGTGTATACTTTTAATGAATTAGTCCATTTCAGCTAAGTTTTCAAATTTATATGAGTAAAGTTGTTGGTAATATTCCTCTCGTATACTTTGATGACTGTAGGGTCTTGTCAAAGGAAAAATTATTCTTGACACTTGTTAAGGAACTTCTGAAGTCTATTCTAGGGGGGCTGCTACAGTGGGATTTTGTGGTAGGAGAGAGATCTGGTTCAACTCTGAATGCAACAAGTGAAGATTTATAGCCCAAGGAGCAGGGTGGAGGTGAGTAGATGGAAAATTACTAGGAGGAGATGTGAGGGGTAAGGGGGATTCTGGCTAAACTGACTTGACAGGATTATTGCTGAAGGCAGGCAGAGTGATAAGATGTGGAGGGTAGGGGATAAGGAATTTGATCAGATATTATGGGTGGGGGATTTTCACTAAACTGACCCAGCTGGATTCTTGGTAAAACTGGACAAAATAGAGATGAATATGGAAGCCTAAAAGTTAGGGCCTCGCTAGAAGAGAGTTCATAGGAGCCTGATTAGAGTTAGCTCAAGGAAGAGAGACTTTCTCAGTCTACTGTGATAGCCCCTGTTTCATCCCTGATACTGGTGATTGGTGTCTTCTTGGTTTTTTTCTTTGTCCGTCTTGCTAGAGTTTTGTCAACTTTATCAATATTTTCAAAGAATCAGCTGTTTTATTCATTCTTTTCCTACTGTTTTTGTTTCCAATTTTACTGATTTCAGCTCTTATCTCTATTATTTCTTTATTGTTTTGGTTTTACGTTAATTTTTTCAGGGTTCTTGGGGTGGGAGCTTCGAAAATTCACTTGAGGGTTTTCCCTTTTTGAATATATGCATTTAGTGCTATAAATTTCCTTCTCAGCACTGCTTTAGCTGTTTTCCACAAATTTTGACATGTTTTATTTTCATTTGCATTCGGTTCAATGTATTTTAAAGTGTTTTTGTAATTCTCTTAAAACATCCTTTTTGACTCATGGGTTATTTAGAAATGCTTTGTTTAGTTTCTAAGTGTTTGGAGATTTTCCTGTTATCTTTCTGCTACTGATTTCTAGTTTGATTTCATTATGTGGAGAACGCACACAGTATGATTTCAATTCTTTTAAATCTGTTGTGATGTGTTTTAGGGCCCAGGATATGGTCTATCTTGGTGTATATATCCTGAGCACTTGAAAAACCTGTTTTCTGCTGTTGTTGGGTATAGCGTTCTATAAATGTTGATTAGATCCTACTGTTTGATGGTGTTACTGAGTTTTCTATATCCTTGTTAATTTTTTTTGTCTAGTTTTCCTATCAATTGTTGAAAGAAGATGCTGAAGTATTCAATTATAATTGTGGATTTGTCTATTTCTTCCTCCAGTTTTAGCAGTTTTTGCTTCACATATGTGGCAGCTCTGTTTGTAACATATGCACTTAGAATTGCTATGTCTTCTTGGAGGATTGACCGTCTTTAACATTATATAATGTTTTTCTTTGTCTTTAATAACTTTTTTTTTTTTTTTTGCTGTCAAGTTACTCTATCTGGTATAAATAAAGTCACTCTTGATTTTTTTTTTTTTTTTTTTTTTAGGAGACAGAGTCTCGCTCTGTTGCCCGGGCTAGAGTGTTGTGGCATCAGCCTCGCTCACAGAAACCTCAAACTCCTGGGCTTAAGCAATCCTTCTGCCTCAGCCTTCCGAGTAGCTGGGACTACAGGCATGTGCCACCATGCCCGGCTAATTTTTTTAATGTATTTTTAGTTGTCCAGCTAATTTCTTTCTATTTTTTTAGTAGAGACAGGGTTTTGAACTCCTGACCTTGAGCAATCCTCCTGCTTTGGCCTCCCAAAGTGCTAAGATTACAGATGTGAGCCATCATGCCTGGCCCACTCTTGATTTTTTTTGATGAATGTTTGCTTAGAATATCATTGTCCATCTTTACTTTCAACTACCTATATTGGTATATTTGACATGTGTTTTTGTAGACAGCATATAGTTGGGTTATATTTTCAATCTACTCTGCCAATCTTTGTCTTTTAATTGTTATATTTAGACTACTTATATTTAATGTAATTATTGATATGTGAGAGCTTAAGTTTGCCATTTTATTTTTTTGCTTTTGGTTTGTTTTTTCTATTTTCTTTTTCCTGCCTTCCTCTGGGTTACTTGAAAATTTTTTAGAATTCCATTTGGATTTCTCCATAGATTTCTGTTTTGTTTTTGTGTGTTTTTGAAAGCCCCATTCTCAGAGATATAGTGTTTTGAATGTATCCCTTTGTATTTATATTTTTAGTGGTTTCTCTTGGTATTGAATTATATATGTATAACTTATTGCAGCCTACTGGTGTTGTCATTTTACTGGTTTGAATAAAGTGTAAAAAACTGACCTCCCTTTACATCTCTTTACCTTCCCTCTTTACAATATAATTGTCATAAATATTTCATTTATATACATTTAGTACTACATTGGATAGTGTTATAATTTTTGCCTCAACCATCAGACATAATTTAGAAGTCTCGAAGGAGAAAGAAAGACTGCTGTATTTACCCATATTAATACTTACTATTGTGCTTGCTTTGGCAGTACATACACTAAAATATTTACTGTGTTCTTTCTTCCTTCTAGTTTGTTTCATTTTTGCTTAGAGGATTTTCTTTAGTCATTCTGTTAATGTAGGTCTGATGATGACAAATTGTCTTAATTTTCCTTCATTTGAAAATTCCTTGATTTTCCTTTCATTTCTGAAGAACATCTTGGCTAGCTATAGGATTCTAATGGACAGTTCTTTTCTTTCAGCACTTGTATGATGTTGTGCCACTTTCTTCTGGCCTTCTGATGAGAAATCTGCTGTCTTTAAATTGTTTGTCCACTTATTGGTAAGGCGCCATTTCTCTCTTGCTGCTTTCAAGAATTTGTATTTGCTTTTAGTTTTCTGAAGTTTGACTTTGTTGTGTTTTGGTGTGAATTTATTTGGGTTTCTCCTGTTTGTGATTTCTTCACTTCTCAGATTTGTAGGTTTACGTTTTTTGCCAAAGTTGGGAAATTTTCAGCATTATTTCATTTTTAGCTCTGCCCTCTTTCTCCTTTCTTTCTGAGACTCTTAAAACACAAATCTTTAATCTTTGGTTATAGTCCCACAAATCTTAGTCTCTGTTCACTTTTTTCCAGTTGTTTGGTTTGGGTACTTTCCATTGTTCTGTTTCAGTTCTCTGATTATTTCCTTTTTTCCCTTTATTTTGTTATTGAGTACATGCAGTAAGTTTTCTATTCAGTTATTGTGTTTTTCAGTTCTAAAACTTCCATTTGGGTTTTCTTTATATTTTCTATTTGTTTGCTGAGAATTTCTATTTCTTATCTGAGATTTTCTACATTTTCATCTGTTCAAAGTGTGTTTGTAATTGCTAATTAGAGTATTTTTATGATGACATCTTTAAAATCTTTGTCAGGTAGTTCTAATATCTCTGCCACCTTGAGGTCGATATCTATTGATTTTTTTTTTCATTCAGTTTGAGATCTTCCTAGTTTTTGGTCTGATGAGTGATTTTCAGTTGAAATCTGAATGTATTTGGTATTATGGTATGAGACACTGGATCTTATTTAAACTTTGTGTTTTAGCTGCCTTCTTCTGATACTCCATGACAGTAGAAGAGAGGTTAACTCCCCATTACTGCCAGATAGCGGTAGAAGTCCAGGGGGTGCTTGTTAGTGCTGAAAGAGACTGGGAGTTTGAGCTCCCCACTAGGCTTCCACTGCTAGCTATGTGGCTGGGAGCACAGGAGTGCCTTATTGCTGTCCCCCTTATGGCCTCCACTGATATCAAACCTCCTATGGGGATGAAAGTTCCACCTCCCTATTTGGCCTTCTCCAAGGTCTACCATCCCTGTGGGTATGTTTGGAAATCTTGTTACAAACTCATTAGGGTGGAAGTCTAGGCTTTCTACTTGGCCTTTGCTGGTGTGAGTGTGGTAGGGCCTCAGATGTTTTGTAGTGTTTTATTGGACTAGAATGGTTACTGCTTGAAAGTTTTTCTGTCTTGTTAGGCTGTTCTTTTCCTGGTGCTCAACTTTCATTTGTTTGTTTGTCTGTGTTTGTTGGAATTTCTGGATTAACTTCTTAGCTCCAAATCTGGCATATATGGAGGCAAAAGGAAAATTCATGGAATTCAACACTGTATCATTTCTTGGGTCCTGAGGTTCTTAGCTGGTCTGCTTTCTCCTTCTTTCAGAGTCTTCTTATGTTTGTTTCATATATAATGCCCAGGGTTTTTTGTTATACTTAGCAGGAGGAATAGGTAAAAGTCTGTCTACGTATTCATTTTCCCAGAAGTGGAAGTCCTAATTGACTCCTCCTCTTTCTCCTGTTTTAAGGAGAATGTTGAGTCCTTCAAAATTTCTCATTTTTCACTTCAGTATTTCTTTTCATTAAGTTTGCCTTCATTTCTTATTGCCTTGGCAGAAGAAATTCTACATTAGTTCTCTGGGGTTACAGTCGCCCTTGTGGCTCCCAGGCCATCACATTCCTCTTGTTTGTTCTGAAAACTTGTTCTATCAATTATCCCTCCCTACTTGTATCTTCAATCTTATTTGATAAATACCCTCCTTCAGTTTGAGGCACACTAGTCTTAAGGAAGCTGACCTTTGACCTTTGCTTTCCTAAGATAGTCTCCTATTTTTTCCTTCCCCTAAATGCCAGTCTTCTTGAAAGCATTGTCTGTATTCTCTGCTTCCACTGATTTTCCATCCTTTCCACCCTTAATTCCTTGAAGTTGGTCTGCTGACTTGGCCAGTCTATTGAAATTGCATTCTCAAAGTTCACCAGTCACTGCTTGGCCGTCAAATCCCATGGCCTTTTCTCAGCTCACATCTATTTTCATCTCTTTGCAGTATTTGGCATCATGAACTTTCTGAAATTCTCTTCTTCTTGGATTTCATGTCTTTGAATTATCCTTTTCCCTCCCTGGCATCCTTTCTTCCTCCTGCATTTAGCTAGTCACCAAGGTCTATCCTCACTTTTCTTTTCTCTCTTTTTCAATTTCATGGCTTCAGCCACATGGCTGATCCCAAAACTATGTGCAGAGACATAGTGCAGTAATTGTTTTTACTTCCAGTTTTGACTTCTGTCTTAAGCTTAAGTTTGACATTTTTAGGTGCCTTTCATTTGCTAACAAATATCCAGCCATCCCTTTGGGTAGTATTTCTTTTTTTTTTTTTTTTTTTTTGAGATAACATCTCTGTCACCTGGGCTAGAGTGCAGTGGCATCAGCCTAACTCACAGCAACCTCAAACTCCTGGGCTCAAGTGATTCTCTTGCCTCAGCCTCCCAAGTAGATGAGATTACAGGTGGACATCACCACACCCAGCTAATTTTTCTATTTTTTAGTAGAGATGGGGTCTCACTCTTGCTCAGGCTGGTATTGAACTCCTGAGCTCAAGCAATCCTCCTGCCTTGGCCTCCCAGAGTGCTAGGATTACAGGTGTGAGCCACCTCTCCCGGCCTCCAGACATCCCTTTAAAAGTAGTACATCTAGGCTGGTCATGGTGGCTCAAACCTGTAATCCAAGCACTTTGAGAAGCTGAGGTGGGAGGATCACTTGAGGCCAGAGTTCAAAACCAGCCTGGACAACATAGTAAGATCCTGTCTCTACAAAAAATAAAAAAAACACAAAAGCCAGGAGTGGTGGTGTGTGCCTGTAATCCCAGCTACTTGGGAACCTGAGGCAGGAGGATTGCTTGAGCCTAGGAGTTTGAGGTTGCAGTGAGCTGTGATGGTGCCACTGTACTCCAGCCTGGGTGACAGAGTGAGACCCTGTTTCTGGAAAAAAAAAAAAAAAAAGATACATTTAAAACCAAAATCTTTTTTTTTTTTTGAGACAGGGTGTCACTCTGTTGCCTGGGCTAGAGTGCTGTGGCATCAGCCTAGCTCACAGCAATCTCAAACTCCTGGGCTCCAGCAATCCTCGTGCCTCAGCCTCCCGAGTAGCTGGGACTACAGGCATGCGCCACCATGCCCGGCTAATTTTTCTATATATATTTTTAGCTGTCCATATAATTTCTTTCTATTTTTTTTTTTTTTTTTTTTAGTAGAGATGGTGTCTCGCTCTTGCTCAGGCTGGTCTTGAACTCCTGAGCTCAAATGATCGGCCTCCCAGAGTGCTAAGATTACAGGTGCCAGCCACTGCGCCTGGCCTAAAACCAAAATCTTAATCTTATCTCCCTGAAAGACTCTTGTTTCTGTGTTCCTAATTTCTGTGGGTGGAACCAGTACCTTCCATGCCACCAAGCACTGAAACCTCAGTGTGTTTTTTGACATGGCCCAGTTTTCATATGTCAACTTCTGCTAGAACTTCACCAATTCTCATCCACACTGCCTTTACCCAGCTCAGGTAAACCTTTTTTTTTTTTTTTTTGCCTGGACTATCCCAGTAACTCTCTAATTGGTCTCCCTGCTGCCAGTCTATTTCCAGTCTAATCATTTTTACACATTGTGGCCAGATTAATCTCCCTTTACTGGCTGCTCTTTCTGAACTTAATTTTCTTTGGCAGGCATTCAAGGCTTCTGTGATCAGCTTCCACCTACCTTTCCAGTATTGTTCGACATTGTTCCCACCGAGAGACACCATGCTCCTGCTAAACTGATACCTGCTGTTCCTGTCATCCTCACTCTGTCTTCTCCCTTCAGCACCCAAAATGTAAGTATTTCTCCATCCTCCTCTAGCACTTAATGTGTTTCTTTATTAGGGTACTCATCAATTTAGAAGTTGTGTTACACATATTTATATGCAAACCTGACTTCTAGGCTGTTGGCTTATGGTGGGATTGGTTGATTATTGATTGATTGATTGATTCATTCATTTATTTAATAGATTTCTGAGGTTCACTAGGCTCTGGGTGAGGCCCTGGGAATATGATAGCAAAAGAAGCTTTTCATGGAACTCAGAGCCCTGGGGTCCTTATTTTTTGTTGTTGCTGTCATTAACCTGTTTTTATAGTGTGTAGAGTGCCTAGTCCTATATCAAGGCCTGGCACATAGTAAGTACTTCTTATTAAATGAATGAATGAATTAGCAAGTATCTAAGGTGAAAAGATTACCAAAGTTGCACAATGACTTTGTTTTTAAACTTTCTGGCATTTAAGCCTTTCTGATAGAAGAGAAAATAAAAATTGAACAGCAGAGACAAAATATTTATTAGAAATAAATGCAAATGCAGGACTATGTCATCTGGGTCTTTGGATTAAGGCTACAATATGCCAGACATTTTCAACCAGTTTTACAAATGATAGCAATATTTAAAGGACATCGGTCTCAAAAGACTTTTTTTGTTAGAATGAATAAAAACTATGACTATGAGAACTGTCTATTCCAAGTAGCTGTACACACTTAATTTGAGGCTTTTTTAGCATAATAAGACATTTGTCCTCTTTGTGTTTTAGACAGGGATTTCATTTTACTTCCTACTGAGTTTTCCAGTGTGAATTTTTCATTATAGTTTGCCCAACTTATAAAATGTGTCTTCTATCTCACTGAGGTTTCTTTTCTCAACTTTTCTCAGGATGGGCTTCTGAGCTTGAACAAAAGAATTGCTGGGAAAAGGAAACAGCAAACCAGGAAAGTGAGTGGCTTCTATGGATGCCTGCACTTTCTGTAGACTGCAGAAGGTCGGATGTTAGTCGGTTCCTTCCACTCTTGCTTTTCATTGCTCGTATCTTAGCAACGTTGTTACAAAGTCAACTATAGAAACGTGAAGCTTGGGCAACTGCTTTTCTGCTCCTCAAACATCACACTCTGAATGTGTCCTCTGCTCCTTAAAACACATTCATTCCATTATCAATGGCCAATGAGAATAAAACAAATTCATCCTAAAGATATAATTTGCTTTTCCCCTCATACTATTTCTTAAATTCTTAAATCCTTGGATGTTTCATACGTTTTTTTGATTTCCTTATAAAACGTTTTTCAAATACATTTAAAGTTTTAGAGTCACTAGCTAGGTTCCATTCTTGCAGTGAGTCATTTCTAAAACTATGCCAAGGACTTTGGGGCCTTGGATGAATTTTCAGTCAGTGGCATCTCAGACGGCCCACTCTGACATGCCTTCATCTGTCTGGGCTAGAGACATGAGATAGAATGGAAAGTTAAAATATATCTTAACTTTCTTTCTCCAGTAGGTTATTGAAGACGACTTGCTCAATCTTTCCAGCTGTTTTACCCACAAATCTCCATGTACTGAGATGAGCTCTGGGGTACCTATACATCAGGTTAGTAGGTGGTACATGCTGAGCTAGGTACTTCCCAGGCTATGCTAGACAGCTCTGGGGCCATGTTCTAGCTAGACGAGTTATTGGAGTTGGGCTTGACATGGGGTGGTGTAGAAGGACAGTTCACCTTTCTTCCCTGTTCCACTTCCTTAAAGAACTGACACTTACTCTCTAAGATGGGTCTTGGTGGTATAGAAGAGACTTAAGTTTTCTGAAGTGATAAAAAAATACTTTTAGGGCAATTTTCTCAGTAGTCATTTATCCTGGCATTGAGTATTTTGTTTTCATTTGTTTCTGATAAAGGACTGAGAAAGACAATTCCTTTTTTTCCCCTCCCCGCTTTGGTAGGAAGCACCATTTAGCATGCAAATTGTGTTGAGGTGCATAACAAATTTGGCCCTAATACTGACTTATTTACGTTTTAATGTTAGAAAAGGGGAAGGTGATACTAAAAAGAAGCTTTAGACAACACATAAAATAGGGGAGTTGGTTAGTTTCACCACACAGCAGAACAACTTTCACACAAAACCAAAATGGCTGCTGGTTCTGAGGTTTCATGAACACATAAGAGCCCAAATGCCAGGAACCAAAAAATTCTATTTAAGCAATTTTTTCCCTCTCTATAGGAACCGAGCCTGTCAGCAGCATAAACACTTGCAATCCTGCCCTTCCTAGGATGCATGTGCTATCGAAAAGGGAGGTGTTAATTGCTGTGCTAATTACAACATGATTGCTTTGCACTTGTTTTGCACTTGTAGGTGATTAAATTTTTAACGAAGCATATTACTTGGCACTGTTCGCACAGTTAACACATTTCTCTCTCTCTCTCTCTCTCTCTCCCTTTCTTTTTTTTATGCCTTGGGAGAAGTCCCGCACGGCAGACCCTTCCCTGGCTGTGATGTGCTGTTGTGTTTGGAACAAGCCTCTGTTTAGGCTGTCGGTTACAGGACTCCAGCTTCCTGCTTGGGAAAGAGCAGCAGCCTATTATAATCATACCCAGCATGATGGCACTGGCCAGATGCGAACGCAGAACCCACAAAGGTATTAGCTAAAAATTAGGCAGTGCTGCCAATGCCAGTTTCCAGCCTTCATTTAAAAACTACGGCGACTCCAACCAGTCAAGCGGCAGTGTCGAAGGGTTTAGCAGGAAGGTAGAGAGATGACAGCAAGTTCCATGTGATTTATTTCTGCTGTGCAGCCTGCATTCCCAGCTGAACTGGAGCACGGGAAACTTGCATCTGTTACACAGGCAGCCGTGTATCTCTTGGTTCCCGCTGTGCGGCAGGCTGCAGTCCCCCGTGGAAGCCGGATTTTGTGTTTGTGCGCCTGTGCGTGCACACTGCTTCTGTCTTTCTCTTCCTCCCTAGGCCTCCTTATTCGGAGGCACCTGGGAAAACAAGTGTGGTTGTAAGAGAAGAGCTGGGCAAGTGTGTGTGGAGGGCTGGTTTACAACCTGGGAGTTGGAGGTCGAAGAAATGACATGTAGCTAAATTGTCTTTAATGCTGCATGTCTGCAAACAAACACACCTATAAAGCCAGAAAAGTTGAGCATGCAACTTTTTATGACTTAACACTCATGACTTGGCAATTTTTGCAGCAAGGAGCCTGGGATGATGGTTTTAGGAGAACCGAGTGAACAAAGGAAATAAATTAAGCAGACTGAGTGAGAAGTGCCTGCTCAGCACAGGCAGTTTCTGCTGCCCCTGTTCTGGCCTGCTTGTTAGCCCACCCATGGGCCAAGCAGGGCAAAGCGGCAAAACTGATTCTTAAGGGAGGCGTAAATTCCTCAAAGCCCAAGAGTTAAGATTTTGTTTCTGAGCCTGAATGAATGAGTCTCCAGAACATTTTGTAAACTTTATCAGCCCAGAGGAAAAAAGTCATCCCTATACTACAGAGTTTATAGATAGCCATCAGTTCAGCACAGCGAAAAAATGCACAGACCAAGTGTGAACAGATAAATAAAGGATGCACTGAAAATACGTGTGATACTGTAGAATGTAACATGACCAAGAATTTGAAATTGACCTCTATATTGGCGCCCTCTGGACAAGGGTATTCTCTCGTATGATTTAAAAATTAATTCCATTTTTAACTGTCAGTTTCAGGCTATCCTTCCTTTAAGAAAAGCCTTTTCTATTCTAATGAACTATTGGCTGAGTTTTCTTTTTCTCTGCTTTTTGACTAATGAGTTTAATTACTTTCATTTGAAAACTCCACCCTTCTCATCAACTTTGTATTTTAGACATATCTATTGACTGCCTGGCTTCCCTCAGCTATCACTGTGATCACCAACGGAGATGAATAAGGATATTCCAATGTAAATATTCCAATCCATCCTCCAAATGGAAAAAAAGACAGCATCGGAGGTCGGCAACTTGAATACGTTACTATAGATGCATTTTTCTCACGTGGGGGAGAAAAGTGATTTGGGGAGTGAGAACTGTGAATGCATATGAAATAAAGCCAAATGTCTTGAAAATAGCATGATTTATTCAATGCTATTTCAATTTAATAGTTAAAAGTATTTTTAGGGAGACCAACGTGTCCAGGCTTCTGTGGACGGAGATCTCCGTTTGGAGATTCCAGCATCACTTTTTCAGCTGAACTTTGTCCTTTAACTCTTCAGCCAGCACAAGGGCCTGCTCATCTGTGGGCCTTTCAGTGAATATTCATTTTCCTGGTTCCCTTCCCTCGCTGCTCCCATCCGCTTCTCGGTCTCTGGCCTGCCAGGGCTCGGTTCTCCCCACTGCTGTCAGGCAGGGGCGGCCACCTGAGAGGCTCCCACAGGCCCGGCGCGTGGACCGCAGGCTGCACGGAGTCCGGCCCTCGGCACGGCCAGCCCATTGCTATGGAAAAGTCAGGATTCTGCCACTTTAGTGGTGATCAGGCCTTCTTTCCTTATTTGTTATGTAAGCAAATTAATTAAAAATGTTTAGCCCTTATGGAAATGCTAAACCTTCAAAGTTTTTCTTTTTTTTTTTTTTTTGGTTTTGTTTTTGATAGACATGCTAAGCCTCAAGTTCTCCCTGCCTGTTGAGTGGGAGAGGAATTCCGTGAAGCCTGATTCATTTGTTTTCTGAGCAGGTGTGTGAAGGCGAGCACACACACAGATTTCCCAGAAAAGCACTCCAAGTGTGGGCAAGGCAAGGCGCTTATTCTCCATGTGAACACAGATGAGTCAATTCTTAAGAGAGCTCTTTGAAGGTGTCTAACAGATATTGCTGAGTTCATGGATTAGAAAGGCAGAGAACTCAGGCAAACACTGGTCTTCCATTATGAGCAGAGTATGTATGACCTATTGCTTAGGACTTGCCACTTGTGGTTTCCTAAAGTCTTTTCCTAAAGACTCTTTGGTACTTTTTGTCTTTGTACATGTAGTTTTCTTTCTCATTCCATCCTTACACTAAACCACTTATTTCCGCTCAAGACTTTGTTCAAACCTTTTCTTCTATGAAGCCTCAGAGTATGCTACCCTCTCTGCTATAAATGCACAGTGTCTTCTAGATGTATTTTAGGACTGAGCCTTTTTTTAGGTATTCGTGATCTTAAGCAAGATTAGTGCTTTGGTAAACAGCAAAGTTTTAATAAATGCTGACTACTGTCATAGAACATAGTAACTGATTTTTTTTTTTTTTTAGAGATGGGGTCTTGCTGTGTTGCCCAGGCTGGATCCCAACTCACAGGCTCGAGCAATCCTCCCATCTTGGCCTCCTGAATAGCTGGGACGACAGGCTTGTAACTATTTTTTTTGAAGTGTTATTATAAAAAATTTCAAACACAAAAAATTGGAGAGAATAGAATAATAAGCCTCCAAGTTCCAGAAAATTTGACTGCTTCTCAGAATATTATGCTCATTTTAAGAGGAAGGCGTAGGTCAATTTTGAATTGAGTTCTGTACTCTGGGAACTGCTAATAGATAACAGGGTACAAGCAAAGGGAAATGCATCCTTGCATATAAAATATGACGGGGAGAAAAGATCATTGCACTCCTTGTTGTAATGAAAAACTTTAGGTGGGAGAGGTAAGAGCTGATATATCTAAGATTGACTTGGATCTTGTCCCATGTTCCCTTTTATGTTATGTTCCAAGATACTCATAAGCCTCAGAGAAGCATGGTGGTTACAGGCTCAGACCCTAGAGATAGGCAGGCATGGATTTGACTTGGCTCTGCCTCTTATGAAAAATGTAAGCCTTTATTTCCTCTTCTGAATGAAAATGAATCAAGTAACAGTACCTGCCTCAGAAGTTTGCTTTGAGAATTAAATGCAATTAGGTACATAGAGTACTTAATACATATTATTTTTCATTGATTCTGAAACTCACACTTTAACGTCTCTGAAATATGTCTTACAATCAATGATGCCATGATTTAATTGGTAGCATTTTATTTTCTCTCTTGGTGGTTCACAAAATAATGGTGAGTCTTATGATTAATGGTGTCTTAGATTCCATGAAATATTATAGTAAGTGCTTAATGGCTATTAGCAATCAAGATAATGATGATAGTAGAGTTTCCTTAATTCACCCAATTTGCTCTATTTCTTTTGCCATTGAGGAACCATGTGATCTTGGGCAAGTCTTTTAATTTCTGTTGAGGTTCAGTCTCAAATTTGAATGAGATGATCTCTATGTTTCTTCTTTTAGGCTTGAAGTCCTGAGATGTAATTTGTTCTCTGGGGGCAGAGAAGGAGAGGACCAAAGTAAGTGTGTAAGAATGTAAAGGGAATCTCTGTACTGGTAAGCAGCCTATGGAACAAATGGGACAAGTCACTGTCTCCATGAAGCAGATGACTCCTTCACACTGCTGCTCTGGCCCACCCAGGACTTCTGGCCATCAAAGGGGGTGTATGGGAAGGAAATTCCTGGCTTCCTATTTGCTCTGATGATGTTCACTTGGTTCTGGGAAATTCTTCTCAGGGAGTGTAGTTACAGGATCAAGGTAGCAAGATGGTAGAGTGGACAAAAACACAAGAGTTAAGACATTCACTGGGCATTGGATCTTCTAAAATGCCACCCTTATTTTGTCACCATATTGTCATTATTTTAACCTTCTTAGACTAAAGTTTCTTTTTCTTTTCTTTTCTTTTTCTTTTTCTATTTTGAGACAGGGTACCTTTCTGTCTCCTGGGCTAGAGTGTAGTGGCATCATTGCAGTTCACTATAACCTCAAACTCCTGGGCTCCAGTGATCCTCCTGCCTCAGCCTCCTGAGTAGGTGGGACTACAGGTGCACACCACCATTCCTGCCCAATTTTTCTATTTTTTTGTAGAAAGAAGGTCTTGCTAGTGCTCAGACTGGTCTCAAACTCCTAGCCTCAAGCAATCCTCCTGCCTCAGCCTCCCAAAGTGCTGGGATTACAGGTGTGAGCCACTGTAGACTAAAGTTTCTACTATTATAATTGCCTCTCTGGGCTACACAACAAAATTGGGAGCATTGGTAAATGTTAAAAAAATTATTCAATGTGAGATCTCTGAGGGATGTGAGAAGGAATGTCTTTTCCAGCCTTCTCCATTATCACATGGACATGAGATCATCATCTAGCTCATGGTCTCCACGGAGAGCTGGAAATCACTAGTGTTCTAGCCGTAAGGGAATGAATAACATCCAGAGGTCATGGGGTGATGGGTTAAATGATAGCAGGACAGACAGGGAACATGGTTGGGACTGGTCCTGGGATATTTGACCAAGGAGGGCAGTCTCTAAAAGATACAGTAGTGAGGAAGTGAATATGCTCAGGCAAATGTCACCTGCTTCATTATTTTGTGTAGGGCCATCTTGGATAAACCTAGGTATGATGTCTGTACTACATTTGTGTTTTCTCAGAGTACTTTTATTTATAACATCTTATTTTCACATAGTTTTGTGAGGCATGTAGGGCAACCATTCCACAAATGAGGAAGCAAAGGTGACTTAGCATCACAACAGCTCTGGAAATAACCAGGATTGACACTGGCTCTCCCGCTTTTAAGCTTTGCCTTTGCAGACACAGGACAGGGAAGGCACCTTCCTCACATTATAATCCAGGTCCCCAAATGCAGAACTGGTCTGATGTATTTCTGTGATTCTAGCACCATAAATTTAGTTCACATTGTCATTATTATGTGTAGTAAAGATATTTTTCTTTCTCTTCTAGAAAGTGCACTCTGGTCTTTGGCATACAGACTAGATTTGAAAAGAAATGATCTAAAAGGACTAATGCTTTCTGCTTTTAGAATATGCTAATTTAGTTTTCTCCTGAAAGACTCTCTAGAAGTGATGGTTTATTTTTGACATGGAATGTAGCCAGAATTGCAGTGGGAAACATAATAGAACTCTGAAATGAGTGAACTCTGTCTCCAGAAAGGGCATTGGTGAGAAAAATTTTGCTAGCAGAGCAGACTCTTCAAAGATGCAACTTTTGGTCTTGTGCGTATCTCAACGTTGGCTGTCACCTCAAACTCAGAGGCAAGAGTAAAACCTGGAAACTTCCGAAAACTGGGCTCAGATTTCCTTCTTCTAAGCAGGTCAAATCAATTCCAGGTGTCAATGTTTTCAGTATTCAGTTTTAATCAATATCCAGAACTTCAGGAGAACTAGGCCTTAAAAAATAATTAACAGTATTGGGGGTACTATGCACTATTCTGGCCATGAAAATGCACAGCCCCTTGGGAATGCTTTCACTGGATGCTAATATGGAGAAGGCTTTGGTTTTCTTTAAAGATTCCCTTGTGGTTTTGTTTTTGGTTCATATTTATTATTATTATTATTAAAAACCTTTTTAAAAAGCAGTTTTATGAAAAATTGATTGGAAAGTACATTAAATTCCTACATACCATTGGTCCCACATACCCATAGTCTTCATCAGAGCGGTACATTTGATACAATTGATGAACCCACATTGATTGACACATCATCAGCACCCAAAGTCCATAGTTTACATTAGGGTCCACTCTTGGTGTTGGACATTTTATGGGCTTTGACATCTGTGTAATAGTAAGTATATATCATTGTAGTATTTTGTATCAAATAGTGTCACTGCTCTAAATCCTGTGTCCTGCCAATTCATTCTTCTATCCCCTATAACTCCTGGAAACTACTAACCTTTTTGTTATCTTCATAGTTTTGTCTATTCCAGAACAGTATATAGCTGGAATCATACAGTATGCAGCATTGTCAGATTGGCCTCTTTCACTTAGTAATATGCATCATAGTTTACCCCATGTCTTTTCATGGCTTGATAGCTCATTTCTTTTTAGTGCTGAATAATATTCTACTGTCTGGATGTACCACAGTTTATTTATCCATTCACCTACCTTAGAACATCTTGGTTGCTTCCAAGTTTTGGCAATTATAAAACTGCTATAAATATCGATACACAGGTTTTTGTGTGGATATAAGTTTTCAATTTATTTGGATAAATACCAAGGAGCATAATTGCTAGAACATATGGTCAGAGTATGTTTAGTTTTGTAAAAAATTGCCAAACTGTCTTCAATGTGTCTGTATCACTTTGCATTTTCATCAGCAGTGAATGAGAGTACCTGTTGCTCCATATCCTCATCAGCATTTGGTGTTGTCAGTCTTCTGGATTCTGGCCATTCTAATAGGTATATAGCAACATCTTGTTTGAATTTGCAATTCCTTAATGACATATGATGTTTTAATAAGTATAAGCATCTTTTAATGTGCTTACTTGACATCTGTATATCTTCTCTGGTGATGTATCTGTTCAAGTCTTTCAATCTTTTAAAGTCAGGTTGTTCATTTTCTTATTGTTGAGTTTTAATAGGTTTTTTTGTATATTTTGGATAACATCCCTTTATAAGACATGGCTTTTGTAAATATTCTCTCCCAGCCTGTGGCTTTTCTTCTCATTTTATTGACCTTGTCTTTTGCAGAGCAGAAATTTTTAATTTTAATGAAGCCTAACTTATCTATTATTTATTTCATGGCTCGTACTTTTGGTATTGAATTTAAAACATCGTCACTGTAACTAACGTCATCTAGGTTTCTCTTGTGTTGTCTTCTAGGAGTTTTATAGTTTTGCATTTTACATTTATGTTTATGATCCATTTTGAGCTAATTTTGTGAAAGGTGTAAGGTCTGGGTCTAGATTCATTTTTTTGCATCTAGGACTGTTTGTTGAAAAGATTATCTTTGCTCCATTGTATTGCTTTTTGCTTCTTTGTCAAAGATCAGTTCACTATGTTTATGTGGGTTTATATCTGGGCTCTCTATTCTGTTCCCTTGATCTATTTGTCTATTTTTTCACCAGTATCACTCCATCTTGATTACTGTGTCCTTACAGTAAGTCTTGAGGTTCACTGATTTTGTTCTTCAATATTAAGTTGGCTATTCTGGGTCTTTTGTCTCTCCATATAAACGTTAGAATCAGTTTGTCGATATCCACAAAATAACTTGCTGGAATTTCTGTTGGGATTACACTGAATCTATAGATTAAGTTGGAAAGAATTGATATTTCGACAATATGGAGTCTTCTTATCCATGAACATGGGCTATCTTTCTATTTATTTAATTCTTCTTTGATATCTTTAATCTGAGTTCTGTAGTTTTCTTCATATAGACCTTGCACATGTTTGTAGATTATACCTAAGTATCTCATGTTTTTGGATACTAATGTAAATTGTAATGTGTTTTTAAACAAGTTTTTTAAAGGAGAAAATGTGGCAGAGCTGTAGAGACAGGCCCCAAGATAAATGAAAAACAACCTGTCTGGATTTCCTCTGCTCGTACTGTAGCACCATCTGTCCCCACACCAGCACAAAGCAGCAAGGAATGGGTAAGATTTAGGTGCTGGTAGTGTTCATAATTTCAAATTCCACTTTTCATTGCTGGTATTTAAGAAAGTGGTTGACTTTTGTGTATTAACCTCATATCCTGCAACCTTGTTATAATTGCTTATTAGTCCCAGGAGATTTTTTTTTTTTGTCAATTTTTTCCTATGCAGATAATCTTGTCAGCTGCAAGCAAAGACAGTTTTATTTCTTCCTTCCCAATTTGTATATCATTTATTTTTTTTCTTGTCTTACCACATTATCTAGGACTTTGAGTACGATGTTGAAAAGGGGTGGTGGGAAGGGGACATTCTTGCCTTGTTCCTGATATGGTATATGTTCCTGAAGTGGGAAAGCTTCAAGTTTTTCACCATTAAGTATGATATTAGCTGTAGGTTTTTTGTAGATGTTCTTTGCCAAGTTAAGGAAGTTATCATCTATTCCTAGTTTTCTGAGAGTTTTTATTATGAATAAGTGTTGGATTTTGTCAAATACTTTTTCTGCATCTATTAATATGATCACCAAATTTTTTTTCTTTAACCTGTTTATGTGATGGATTATGTTAACAGATTTTTGAATGTTGAATCAGCTTTGCATACCTGGGATAAATTCCACTTGGTTATGGTGCATACTTCTTTTTATACATTGTTGGATTCAATTTGTTAGTATTTGTTAAGGATATTTAAATCTATGTTCATGGTCTGTACTTTCCTTGTAATGTCATTGTCTGATTTTGGTATTAGTGTCATGCTGGCCTCATGGAGTAAGTTAGGAAGGCTGGAGAAAGCTGGAGTTGAGTGTTTCCCTTCCCCCAGCTAGTTAGGCTTTGGTAAAACTCCAGCAGATTGGACTCTCATAAAATGGTTTCTTCTGAGGGCAGGACTTGTTAAGAATGGAGTACTCTGGTGTATTTCAAAATGGTTCCTTTTCCCATCTCCCTGCTAGAAGGGTGAGAGAATTTTTCTCTGATATTCATTGTGAGCCCCTGGTGAATCTCCAGGAGTTAAAACTCACAAACGTCTAGGGTTCCCTATGACTGGACCCCTTGGAATTTTAACTGTTAGACTTGTCCACACGTAGCCTCCAGCAATTCATCGATTACAGGTCAGGTTTCCTACCTCAGCCCTGGCTCCTGAGGAGTTTCTGCTTGTGGGTTTCTGCTCTGTATCTGCTTGTTGGTCTCTCCAGTTTGCGGGGCAGCAACTTACTCTGTGACCTCCCTTCTCTGACAGATCTAAGAAGTGTTGACTTTTTGTTTGTTCAGCTTTTTACCTGTTTTAGGATGGAGTGAAGACTTCCAAGTTCCTTTCATGCCTGACTAGAAACTAAAAGTCCCTGTAATTTCACGTCTTTTCAAAATCTTTTTTCAAACTATATTTGTTGTAAAACCAAACATAGATATAAAAGTCCCCACGATATAGTATGTCAACCCTATACTATTGATTGATGCTAGAGGGAGATATTTTGGTGGACTTGGAAACTTTCAGGTCTGATTCTTTGGAGGAGAACTTAGGGGCAGAGCAGAGTCAATTTCCCTCCTCTTTTAGCAGTTTGGTTCTAATTTTAAAAACTTTTCTTTGAAGTTTTTAATTGAAATATCATGAATGAGTTGTACTGTTAACTGATCTTTTAAATCTATAAACAAAGACTTGCTACTTGGAGGCCCCTGATAACTCAGCAGAATTTGAAATGCAAGAATGTCAAACGTACTGGTGCCCAGATGCTGTTCCTAGGAGCTCCAAAGGTTTTGCCAGTATCTTGACAAATATAGTTAAAAAAAGGTGGAAAATATTCTAGTTGCCTTGTTTTCTTTCACTGTGTGTACTTCAGATGTAATAAGGAAACCACTGGTTTATAATAGTTCACTGAGTTTGTTAGAAATGACCTCGAACTACTTCCTAACCTAATAAAGAAATCAAATTTCCCAAAAAGCCCCAGAAGAGAATGAAAATTACTAACAGTTACAGGTTTTTTTGGTCTCAAGATATTTATCCAAAAAATCATAGATTACTTGATGTAGATAAAAAAACAATATTGTCCTTCCATATTGGCATTTGGTATTAGCATTTAGTAGATACTTAAATATTGAATGACTGATGAAAATTTACTTCTTAATTAGATTTTTGGTTAAGCTTATTTTCATATTTCTTGAGGCAAGTAGTACAATAATATAGTGGCCCAGGGCACGGCCCAGGAGTGGTTTGAAACCCTGCTCCCCTGTTGGCTGTGTGTCTGACTGTGGCCAGATTGCTTAACTCTTCTCCCCCTCAGTTTGCTCATCTGCAAAATGATGATGAGAGTCCTTACCCTCCGGGGCAGTCATGAATCTCCTATACAAAACTAAGCCTCTCAATTATATAAATGACCTCGTACACTGTAATGTCTTATTCCATTAAAAGGGACTTTCCTTATCAGGGTTCAAGAGTGGAAAATGAAGGTGAGAGGTTCAGAAATTTCCAGAAGCTGGAGCTTAATTAAGTAACAATACCTGGCATCCTACTCAAAATATTTTTCACCAAACATGAACCTGTGTCCTCCCACAGAGTGAGGTTCACACAAAGCTCTCAGAATGGCAACCGACATTCAGTAAGAGCTCAATATGTGTTGGCTGTTTTTATTTTAATCAGAAAACATCATCAAAGACATACAATGTTATGAAGACTATTGTGATTATTGATGAAACACATAAGACATTGGAGGAAAAATAAACTCAGTGTTTACAGAAGAGCATAGGGAATGACTTTTTAAAAAATATATTCGTACTGTCTTTCATTTCTAAAGAAGGTGGTGTTAATCTCTCCTTCCTGTCACCCACTTCACAGATGGGTACATCTCCAATGTACACCATCTTCCAACCCTAGGCCTAATGTAAATGGATAGGGGAGCTGGGGGAATTACAGGCAATTTCACCAGGGGGTCGTAGGCGGTAAGAAAAAAGCTGGAATACCTGAATAATCTTACTCTTCTGATCAAAAGTGCAGATTGGGCTGGCAGAATTCCTTCTTGCTTGCAACCAGAGGTTGGCAGACTTTCTCTGTAAAGGGCCAGATCGTAAATTTATTTAGCTTTGTGGGCTATATAGTCTCTCTCACAACTACTCTACTCTACTTCTGAAGCACGAAAGCATCATAGACAAGAAACAAACTGATCATGGCTGTGTTCCAATAAAACTTCATTTACAAAAACTGGTGGCAGGCCGTAGTTTGCCAACCCCTGATCTAGACTACACCTGCGGATGGTGTGTAGCCTTAATTACTTTGCCCATAAAGTTGTCTCAGATGGAAGCTGGAGGTCCTTTTTTCCCTTCTGATATCCCTTCTTCTATTCACTCCCCACATTTTCTACACCCAGAGTCTTAGCTTCATTCTGGTGGTGGCCTAAGAGGTCAAGGCTCGGTTCCATCCTGGAGTGCAGTAGGATGCTTGCACTGGTGCAACTCTTGAAGATTCTTGGAATGGAGAGCATGCAAAGCTAAGCCTCTCAATTACATAAATGACCTTGTGCAACTTTAATGTCTTATTCCATTAAAAGGCACTTTCCTTATCAGGGTTCAAGAGTGGAAAATGAAGGTGAGAGGTTCAGAAGTTTCCAGAAGCTGGAGCTTAAGTGACAATACCTGGCATCCTACTCAAAATATTATTCTCCAAACACAAACCTGTGTCCTCCCACTGAGTGAGGTCCATGTCGCTAAACTCCCCTGTACTTGAGGGTGAGTCCTGATTCTCCCACCATCCCTACTCTCTTTGGGGTCCAGAACAGGATTCATAGTTTCCCTTTTGTTATTCTGATTTCTCAGGATTTATCCATCTGTCAATTCAAAGTCCCATTTACCATTTCATTCAGGAATGTTGGATCCTCTCAGAAACCTGTCCTGGGATGCCAATGTTTACCAGACGGGCATGAAAGAATGGGCTCAACTGGGTGCTATAGGTAATTAATTTTTTTGATAGATGAGTCTGTTTCTTAAGATCTTTGGAAAGGAACCCATTTTTCTTCCCTCCTGGCAGCGAGCACACTGTCTTACACCCAGTAAATGTTTGTTGATGTTATTTTGAGGTCATGGCCACTGTAACTTTATCCCTTTGCACATTAGTTTAATAAAAGACTGATTTTCTAGTTCCAGAAGGAGAAACCAAAGCAAATTCCTTTTCTTTTGGGAGAACAGACCTTTTGCACGGAGACAAAGACTTTCATAATAAAACAAATCTGTCTTCCCAGAGACTCACAGGGGAAAGAGTGGGGAGGTGTCACAATCCCTAGGGGAGTTAAGGGTTATGGTTTCTTTTCACTCTAGATAAGGGTTGGGTGCAGATCCTGGAGAAACAGAGTCCTTTATTGCCCTGCGGGAGGAGAGAGGGCATTTCTAGGAGCACCATTCCCAGCAGATGCAATGGTGGCTGCTGTACTGTTGCCTTAGGCTTTTGCAGGAAGATAGGAAGAGGGCCTCCTTAAAGAAACCAGCTGGGTGGAATCCTCATTCTTATCAAGAAGGCGAGATTACAGGGGCAGGTGGCCTTATCATATCAGGGACAAAAAGTTATTTCACCATACGCTAACTAATCCTTTAGAAACCAACCACATGGTTACATTTCGAGCATATCACGGGTGCCTAAATTCGTACTGCCCTATTATAATCAAGTTGCATCAGTAGGCTTTATTGCTAAAGGCCTAGAGTTTCAAATACTTTATGGGATGACCCGAAGACCTAAGAAAGAAAGTATAATTTCACAATAGCATTTACTTGGCTGTGTGTACGTGCACATGCCAGGTCCCAGGAAAGAGAATTCTCCCAAGAAACTCTAACCAAGACACCTTAGTAATTTCTTGTATTACTTTGACATCAAGTTTTCTTCTCATTCAAACATTCATTCAGTCACTCAAATATTAGTTGAGTGTCCCCCGTGTCCTAGGTATTGTGTATATCACAGAAAATAGAACATGCAAAATGCTTGCTGTCATGGAGTCTATGTGGAAGAGTCTGACAGCTGTCTAAACAAGCCAAGGAAATATGCAAATATTAGATGTGGATAAGTGCCACGGAGAACAACAGAGCAGGAAAGGCAGTTAGGTACTACAGGGATGTGGACTGGTTGGGGAACGCTGTGTTGAATCTGGTTAGTGGGAAAGACCTCATCTGTTAAATTGTCACATGCTAACAGCCCTGAAGGAGCTCAGGCAATAAATCATATGGATATCACAGGGAAGAGCATTGAGCCCAATGGAACAGAAAGTGCAAAGGCTCTGAGGCAGGAATTCTGCTAAGTGTGTTTGAGAAACAGGAGGCCAGTGTGGCCCAAGAGGAGTACATGAGACGGCAAGAGAAGAAGATGAGCATAGAGAGGTAGAGGGGTCCAGGGTACCTCTCAATCATTCAGACATTCAAAGCAATTCGACTTTTTCCTGTAATGTCATGACTTTGCTTCTTGGGAGCCCTTCCAGCATCACTAGTGGCACTTCGTATGGATCCCATGATGTTATTCAAGGTTTATGGTATTGCACTAAATGTGATGATGTTATTCAAGGTTTATGGTATTGCACTAAATGCGATGAAAAATACGAGAGAACTTGGAGAGATCACTTTTTACTGCATTACAAAATTTACCGGAGAGATACACTGCAAGGAAGGCAGTGTATGCTAAAGAGTTTGTATTTGATTAAATATGGTGTTTAAAAGTGTGAATTAATTAAGGGAAAAGGGCAATGTGTTAGGCCTGCTGGGTAGAGATGATTGTGGGGAAATTGAGTAAAGATGTCACCTGTTCTTTGAAAATGGGGGAGAAATCTGGTGGGCTCTAGATTACACACACTGGTGGGAGAGTCATCAGAGGAATAGACATTAAGCAAAGATTTCAATCTGTAATTGGAAGAGAGCATCTAATTTTTAGAAAAAAAATTTAAACTTCTTAATTAGGTTTTGTTAAATCTGCTAAAATCTATTGGTGTTTCTCAATGTTACATACACTCCTGGTAGCAGGAATTAGCTCAGAAGTTTGAGGCAGGATTATTCTGTAGCAGATAGTCTCTAAGTGATCAATGAGAGGTGTCAGTATGAGCAGTGGTTTGCTTAGGTCCTTTTCCTGGGTTTTCATGTAACTGACAGGAGATGGGCTCTTAAATTCTTTCTGGGGCAAGAATCATTTCACAACACATTGATATTTGAACAAATGAATTCAACTTAATGCAAATGCTGTTTTCATTATTGGGAAATAAAGTAGGTATGTTGTAAGTAAGGAATTCTAACCATGTTCTAACTCATTTCTAAAATAGGTACAGTACTCTTGAACAACACAAGTTTGAACTGCATGAATCTACTTATATGCAATTTTTTTTTCAGTAAACATATTGAAAAGTTTTTTGAAGACTTGAGACGATGTGGAAAAACTCAAAAATGAACCCTGTTGCCTAGAAATTGCAAAAAAGTAAGAAAAAATTAGGTATGTCATGAATGCATAAAATATATATGCATACTAGACTATTTTATCATTTACTACCAGAAAATATACACAGATCTATTATAAAAAGTTGAAATTCTTCAAAACTTACACACACACACACACACACACACACACACTTACAGACCATACATGGTGCCATTTGCAGTTGAGAGATATGTGAACAAACATAAAGATGCAGTATTAAACATAAAGATGCAGTATTAAATCATAACCATATAAAATTAAGTATAGTACCTACTGTACTATTGTAATAATTTAGTAGCCACCTCGTGTTGCTGTTCTGGTGAGCTCAAGTGTGAGTATCTGCTTAAAAACGCGCTGACGCTAACTCCGATAAATTCTGTAATGCAGTAAAAAGTGATCTCTCCAAGTTCTCTCGTATTTTTCATCACGTTTAGTGCAATACTGTAAACCTTGAATAACACCACGGGACCCATACGAAGTGCCACTAGTGATGCTGGAAGTGCTCCCAAGAAGCAAAGTCATGACATTACAGGAAAAAGTCGAATTGCTTAATAGCAATAGATCGAGGTCTACAGCTGTTGGTGCCCCCATTTCAAATAGATGGTTCATCTTGTAAACAGATGATGTAAACTTACGGTATCGATAAATACAGTACTGTAAATGTATTCTTTCTTCCTTATAATTTCTTAATAACATTTTCTTTTCTCTAGCTTACTTTATTGTAAGAATACAGTATATAATAGATATGACATACAAAATATGTGTTAACTGGCTATGTTATTGGTGAGGCTTCTGATCAACCGTAGGTTCTTGGTAGTTAAGTTTTTTGGGGCGTCAAAAATTGTAAGTGGATTTTTGACTGCGGAGGATCAGTGCCCTAAGCCCCGTGTTGTTCAAGGGTCACCTGTATTTCTCTGTGTCTGTCACACTCATTTGATCCTTAGGTATTTTATGCCACGAAAAGCAAATACATTTCTTCTAAAGTCACCCAATCTCACTGTGGCCAGTAAGATTTTTCCGAAGCACTTTTTGCGTTCTCTGCTTGTTTTTTTGCAGCGCTTCCCTGACGTTTGCAGATGACCTTTATCAAATGTTAGTCCGCAGAAGGGAAACTTGGCTTGCTCCAGAGAGACTCAACACGCCTGCGTTTCCCCTGATAGCTCGAGGGGACTCCAGGGCTTGGGTTGAAACTACATGCAGTTTTCTCTACTAAAGAATAGAAAACATTAGCCGGGCATGGTGGCACGTGCCTGTAGTCCCAGCTACTCGGGAGGCTGAGGCAGGAGGATTGCTTGAGCCCAGGAGTTTGAGGTTGCTGCTAGCTAGGCTGACGCCACAGCACTCTAGCCTGGGCAACAGAGTGAGACTCTGTCTCCAAGAAAAAAAAAGAAAGTACATGTAGTTTCCTCACCAGTCCAGTGTTTGTGGTCTGGTCACTGGCCTTTAGGCCGCCTAGAATTCTAGTCCAGGGGCAGACACCGGCTACCACCCCAACTTGGTGGTAACTTGATACCTGAAACATGTGATCTTGTCTCCTCTTCACAACAACCCTGCGTCATGGTCTATTTTATGAACTGGGAGACAGATACACAGGCAAATCACACAGCTAGTACCACACTTGAACCTGGGCCTGTGGTTTTAAAATCTGAGTTCTGACACTGTACTCTTCTCCTCTTGCTATTTTAATGATAATCAGATAATTTAATTATATAACCTAATGATAATAGCATTTCTAATGCTATTAATATATTGACTCTGTGTAGTATGTGTGTATATATTATAATACAACATAGAATGTGTACTATAATAATCTAAGATATTAATACAATTTCTAATATCATAGGCAGCAGGCCAAGAAGACAGATGACCACAAGGCCACTGGGCAAATCATTGCTTGTCCAGGTGCAGCCTAATCTGGCATCTTAGGTTAGGGAATGTCTATAATTGTCTTCTCAGTTCTCTCATTGCCCCAATCAGAAGACGGAATGACACTGAGCTCTGCCCTTGGGAGCAGTTATGTCTGATTCTCCCAGGAGCTCAGGGGATACTTCTGGCTTTGTTGACTCGTCTTACTTTTATTTACTCTTTGCAATCCCTTTCCAGGCCCTTTTGTTTTGTGTCTTTTTTTTTTTTTTAAATCACATTGCCTTTGGACTCTTACAGTTTCTCTCCTGTGTATGGTGTCTGCTCTGGCCTGTGGCTGGATGGCATCTGCCTCGTAGTCCTCTGTGTTCGTGCTCACCTGATGATTCCTGGGATTGCTCCCTTCAGGGGCTCCCTCTCGCTTAGGGTCAAGGCTTCCTACTGCAGCACCCAGAATCTTCCCCTGATGCCCGCTGACTTTGGCTGCTGATTATCAAACTCAGCTTACTCCCACCCCCGTTCCTTTGCGTGGGATTTTAGCCCTGGTCTCCTAAATCTTGGCCCTATCTCAAAAAACTTCCGGCACAATAACCTTTGGCTTCTCTGACCCCTTTACAACAATGGTAGGGGTCTTCGCCTATGCTGTTTCTCTTCCTAGAATACTTTTCCTTCTGTTTCTCACTTAGCTCTCCTTCAAAACTTAGTCCAAGCCTCATCTTCTCCGTAAGACTCCTCCCAGGGCCCTTTCCCTGGGATTGCACAGCACGGTGTGTTTACCATTGTGGTAGGAGACCATATTGCACTGGCCTGGCTCGTGTCATGGTCTCTCCTTCCAGACAGAGTCTGCTCCAATCCTGTGTTTCTACACTGGCAAAACTGCCTCCGAGCTATGTGTCCCAGCACGAGTGAGCCTTGCCGTGTCTGCTTGTTTTGTCGAGGTCTGTGTTGTGAACCTTCTTACTCTTTCTTGCCCACCCCTGTTCTTCTCCTTGGCTTCTGGCTTTTTGCCTCATTTCCTGACCGTGACTTCTGACTCTCTGAATCTGGATATTGTGCTTCTGGTCTTGGACTTGACTTTCTGTTCAATCTGATTTTTAATTCCCACTCCCAATGAGTCTACTTCTAACCCCTCTGGGTAACAACTCAGCCTCATATAGAAGTCTCTTCTTATTTCAGCACCAACTCACAGGCTCACACTCAGATCTGGTTCGTCTCAGGCTCTGTGGAAAAGAGCTGAAGAATTTACCCAGAAAGTGAATGTACTGTAATAAGATTATGGAAAACAGTGGGAATATGGGAAGGTATGATACAAATAGAAAGCAGGATTATATGTGATGCTGAGTTAATCTTGTTGTGTAGTCAGCAAGCACAGATGGCTGCAGGAAAGGGGGAGAGTGTCCTAGACAAGCATTGGCAGGAAGGTGACCAGAGTCCAACTTGAATTAGACCAGGAAGGCTAGATAAACGCTACAGGTCTACAAAATCTGCAAATGTGCTAATACAATAGTGAGTGGAATGTCAACTTCTGAGGTGGTCTAGTTTGTGTCAAAAATATCATCTACACCCAAATCTAATGAAACTTTTGGTTTCTGGTAAGAACCATCACCATTTGAATTCTTTACTTTGCTTTCATTGCTCTCATCAGCACTGGCTGGTAACTTTATTTTGGGAGCCATTTTTCACAAAGAAAAGTTTGTTGCAGCTCTTAAGAACTTGGGCTTTGGATTAGACCTGGGTCAAAATCCTAGAGCTCCTCTGCTTACTAGGCTGGGTGACCTTGAGCAGGTTACTTAACCTATTCATGCCTCATTTCCTTTCTCCATGAAATGAAATACTGCCCATAAAGCTCTTAGCACACCCAGCTAGTTTAAGAGTAAACACTTAAAGGTAGCAATTATTGTTGCTATTTCAGAGAATTACTGTGTGAAAGACAATTAGTGGAGAACAGCACATTCCCACTGAGATTTCCATGTTGGGTGGTTGGAAAGACTCAGTCACTGACAGCTGATGGGTTCCCTCCACACACCTGTGGTTAGAATTTGTGGCTTAGAAAAAAAATACAAACTATGACAAGTCATGAAGCTTCATAGTCATGCACAGTGATCTGAAACCTCACATGTCAAATCTGCCGGTGGCGAGAGTCCATGATACTTTCTTCTCTTCTGTCAGTTGGAAAGAACAGCTGGACACCAGGCTGCGTGTGCTTGTAAACAAAGATTAAATTACCCTGTAGACTTGTCTTCTCCAAGCAGGATGAACTCGGTTCTTTTATCCTTTCCTAAGCATGGTTTTGATTTTCTATCTCTTTAATCATCTCTGTGGCTCTCTTGTGAACCTTCTCCAAGCTCTCCATGCCCTGCCCTTCATTTTGCTAGGGAGCACCTAATTGCTCAAAATCTTGAGCTAAAAGTTTTCACAACATGGAATCTAACCATAGTATTTCTAGATGCCCTACTGTATGGCAAAGGTAATTTTCAAAGGACTTTCTTACATGCTATTTCCTTTGATCTGCATTATAATCTACTGAGGGAGGTGTTACCAACCCCCTTTTTCAGTTGGGGAAACTAGGATTAGAAGGATTCAGAGGCTTGTCTGAGGTTGAAGTGCCAGTACATGTTATGGCTGGGACCTGGGACTGAGGTCACTAATTCCAATGTTCTTTCCACTGTACCCAAGCTCAGACCTATAAACAATTTGTGAAGTACATGGTCATCTAAATAATTTTCTGCTTTACTTCCTGAGAGCTCTTTTTTCTCATAGCAGTTGAGTTGGTTTCATTAATTCCCCCTCATCAAGCCTTTTCAAGTCCTTCCGTTTGACTCACTGGTCCCCGATACTTTGCTGTGTGGGAGGCTGAGTAGCCAGCTGGGGAGAGAGTGGGCTCATGTTGAGTGTGTCCCATGGGCAAGGACCTTCCAGCAATGCTTTTGGAAACACAGCTATTTCAAAGGTACTGATTTAGAGTTTTACTCCTAATGATCCACATCGCAATGAGAAATTCTTGCCTATAGGGCTCTTTGCTCACTGTTTCCATTAAAAAGGATATTTTATTGTGGGGGGAAAAGGTGATTACAATTCCAATGCATTCTCCTCTTGTACAGCCCGGTGCCTGGAGTGCTTTCTGAGAGAGTGTGGCTTCCTGCATATGTGACAGACGTGTTTGGAGAGTAAAGACACCAGTCAGGTGCAAGGCCAAGGATACAACTCTTAGTGTTTAGGTAGATTGGTTTTCCCATCCTATAGAAGTAATAAATACTGAATTCCAAAGAGGCAAGCACATTTGTAATTCTGGATCCAGAATTTTTTTGTATGATTTATATTCCACCATTGAAGAAGGATTTGGGAAAAGCCTACTCACCTGGATATTGGATGTTTTAAAAAAAAGTGAACTCTCTAGTTGTTCGACTGAATTAACAAGTCAATTAAAATGTTTTCATGTATTTCCACACTGATTTGCAACAAGTTAAAGAGGTTCTTTTTTTTTATTTTTTATTTTATTTTATTTTTTAATTTTTTTAAAAATACCTAGTGATATATTTATTTATTTTTTTTCACATTCATCTACAAAGATTTAATTTTCTTTTTTTTTAATTTCAGCTTATTATGGGGGTACAAAAGGTTTTTTTTATTTCAGCTTATTATGGGGGTACAAAAGTTCTGGTTAGATATATTTCCCTTGCCCCTCCCATTCCCTCGAGTCTGAGCTTCAAGCATGTCTGTTCCCCAAACAGTGCACGTCGCACTCATCATGTAGGTTTACACCCATCCGCTCCCCTCCATCCCCCCCCCCCC
>CM052440.1:93446031-93476292 GCA_028533085.1 Varecia variegata
GTGGCAAGGGCCATATTCTCCATTCATCCACACATGATGCCAACGGTGTTTGTTTTCTCACAATTTTTTTATTAAAGATACAAATTGATGACACATGGCTTTAAAAATTGTTTGATATCTCATTTTGGAAAGTATGTGCCTGAATCATATTTTATAATAAAGGAATACATAGGCAAAAATGGAAAATTTTTCATATCTCTATGATGCTGTACATTGAGCTTGTACATTGCCCTACATGTACAAAGTAATGAAATGAAGAGTCTAGGATTCAGTCCTAACTAACATGTATATACATGACTATCCCTATTCAGAAATTTCAGTGACTCTTTCAATATGCTGTTATAAGATATATTTTTCCTGGCATAAGAACAATTTTGCGCTTTTCATTTAGGTGTTCTTAGGTCAGACTTCTGCCTCTCTTTGCCACCAGGGATGCAAATATTTCTCAGTGTCTTAAGATAAATCCTGCAGGTGTCCTTAAAATGATTTTTATTCTGTTATGTCCTTGGGGAGACTGCCTTTAACTTTAGATTTAAAATAAGACAATAAGCACAATGGGTACAGATACACACTATGAGTAGGAAGGTCATGTAAGTCCAGAAATTGGACCAAATCAAAAATTTTACCTTCTAGAAATCATTTTCATCCTTTCTGTTTATTTTGGTCACCATAAGAAGAAGCACATAATCCTTAATCTTTTCTTTTGCCTTATATCAGATTCTGAATTTTATACTGTATACAATTTTGTTTTTTTCACATACCAATTTCCCAAGTAGATATTTCTAGGTATAATTAGACAATATTATTTTTATTTCCCCAATTAGAAACCCCACAAAAGGAGACAGGTATTACGGAAGAAGTTTTTAACGTAAGTTTTCCATTTTTCTTTTTGTTAGTTTCTTGTGCATCTCAAACCCAGATTTACCATGTGCAAGGTAAATAATACCTGCACAAATGGAGAATTTGGATGCTTTACTGGTCCGAGATCCATTGGAAAGTACCACATTTGCACCAAAAACAACACTCTCAAAAAGCCTGGTCCTTTGTGTCCAACTTAGCCAATGGAGTTTAGCACTAATTTCCTACTTGAGTTGCCCTGCATACGTAAGCTTTTGATTCATGCTCACAGAGTCCATCTTCAAATGGCCAGAATTCTACCTCACAATCTTCCCCTCAATCTAGTTACTGGACTGTTTAACTAGAAGTTCTTTGAAGGTAGCATTAATATCATCCTTATCTGGATGAATTTATGAGTCGTAGCTCAATGTAATGTTTTAGATTAACAATGGGGAACTTCTCTTAAAGTTAAATGACTTGTACAGACAATAGAACAGGAAACTAATTATACCAGTTTTGCAAAAGAATAACTTCATGATTTTAGGTAAGCTACTGATTATGGTAATGCTTTTATTACCTATAAATTGAGGGATTTATTATTTCACACGAATTCTCAATCTCATATGTTATGAAATAAAACTGTATCTATTAATATTTTCATTATCACCATTATACTGCCTTTGGCATTGAATGGTATAGTTTTTGTCCACATAGGGCTAAAATAATCAGCAAAGTGAATTTGGTGTTTTAGATCAGTAATTTGATGGAGGTAAATGGTTATGTGACTGAATCGTTCTGTCACTTTGGCCAATAATATGAGTTTAGTAATGTCAGGGAAAATAGTCATAGTATTTCTCAGTAGGCTAATTCAATGCCCTCAAACCCTTTGGGGAGCTGTTGATGTTGTATGTGACATCTCTCACATATTGAAGCTTTTAGTTCAGTGGGGTGGGGCTGATGAATGGACCTTCTGAGTGGAGAGCTGGGAGACACCATGGATTATGTCTTCCTCTCTCCCCACTGGAAAATATGGCTAACTAGAGAGAAAATGAAGCATCTGTAATTGATTAGAAATGCATGTGGTATGCAGGAGGACAGGTCCCTAAATGGCCTTGGCTGATCTAGTTCCTCCCTCTCCTGTTTGTAGTTCTCAGGATAGCTATAGAACGTGCTCAGCACGTAGTATCTTGAGATAAGGAGAAACTGTCTGGACAGCCTGGGCTTTGTCCTAGCCCTTCCTAGAATACGTTGTCCTGAAACACTTTAGCTCCGTGATCCAAGGTCCCCTGTGGCAGCGGTCCTCAACCTTTTTGGCACCAGGGACAGGTGTCATGGAAGACAATTTTTCCATGGCGGGTGGGGGTTGGGGGAGCAGGGCAGAGCTCAGGTGGTGATGGGAGTGATGGGGAGTGGCTGTAAATACAGACGAAGCTTTGCCTCTTTCCCCACCGCTCCCCTCTTGCTATGCAGCCCGGTTCCTAAATTTCATGGAAGACAATTTTACCACGGGGGTGGGACGGGGGTGGGGGAGTTGTGGGGGGAGGTAGAGCTCTGCAGGTTCTTAACAGGCCATGGACTGGTAGCAGTCAGTGGCCCAAGGGCTGGGGACTGCAGCCCTGGGGTATGAACCCAGTGAGACTCCATCTGCCTTGGGCAGCTTTCCTGAGCCTTGGGGAACTGACTCACTGTAGATCCTAGACTTCTGTTGATTCCTGCTGCCTGTCTGTTAGTAACAAAGTTGCTTTGCAAGACTTGTGTGAATGCTCTGTCTCACTGGACTCATACCCTGACAGTTGAGTTTATGCAAAATCCCTTGTTAGATCCAGAAATCTTGGCAGAAATTGGCAAGGTATTTAGAGTTCTCTGGAACTGATACTGGTGCATAGTATAGGTGAGGTGTTTAAAGTCCTCCCTGTAACTGATACTGGTGCATGGTCTTCTGTTTTACAAGGTAAGTCTTCAAACACAAAGGAAGGTACACATCTTCTGATTGGGGATTCCTGGATTAGGTCCTTCCATTTCTAAGAAAGAAGGATTTGACTTTTTCTAAACCACTTAATTTATTCTTCATCCAATGCTCTATAAGAGCAATAGAACTGAAAGTATATGTAGGATAATTATGTCCATGATATTGAGGGAAGAGACTTTTTTTTCCACTTTCTGGGGAAACTGTTAGCCTATGAGATTCATAATGGAAAGTCATCATTTGTCTGTTTCTTGTGGTGTCACTTACACAGGAAACTACATTATAGTAGTTTGATGGAAAGATTGAATCTACTGACTTAAATGAGGGCTTGGATGGAAGGTTAAATTTACTCATGCTTTTCTGTTTCCAGATGGATGACAGATAATTGTCCAGAGACAGTGATTTCCTTTATGTGAAAGTTCATAGCTTGGATCAGAAGGAGGAGGAATTACAGGCAAAGAGAGTACTTGGAAGCTTATTATGATTTCAAAATTCAAATGTACAATATGAGAATCCAAAGACTCTGGAAAGAAAAAAAACTATTTAATCTTAAATGTAAATACATGATTGATTGTGAGTACATTGGACAAATGCAATATAACGATCCTTGGTGAGTGTTGCTACTGAAATGATTGGAACAGAACTGTGTCTATTTTCTTCAGGCTCCTGTTACACCATTTTGCTAACTTCTTTCATTCATCAGATTTTTTCTCTCTGTCTGTGTCAGGCATTGTACTGAAAACACAGAGTTTGGTTGCAGAGATGGATATGTGAAGAAATAATTGCATTGCAGCATATAATTATTATAACACAATGTGTGGAGGAGATTATGTAGAAGTATAGAGTAGAGCACAGACTGCTTGGGGCCCTGTGGAGACCTTCACAGAGAAGGTATTTTTTGAGATCAGTCTAGAAAAGTCGAATGAGACAGAGATAACCTTTTACGTAGTCATGAGCAGCCATGGGAAGAAGGAAATGAGCTACTCAGGTGTGAGTTGCTACTGTTTTTGTTTGGAAAGGGATTGCAGGGTGGAAGGCTCTTCACAGTAATTCAGGCAGGAGAAAACGCAGCGTGGGTTTCAGCGCAATGGCCGTCAGTGGCAGAGCTGACTCCAGAGCCTCGGGTAAAGCTGTGAACCTCAGTTGCCCCATAGGTTAAAGGAGGGGTCATCATAATAGTAGCCATCCTTGTTCTGACCACTTTTCAGAGTCAGGATGGATTCTCCACCCAACCTTGGTTTGGATGTGACACACACAACAAATTTCTGGAGAGAGCAGGGCATGCTTCCCAAGCAGGTCTGAAATGGCTGGAGTGAACAGGGAAAGGAGACTACCTTGGAGCTCTTATTGTGGTTAGGGAGAGGGGCTGGGATAAGTGTTCCTGCATGTAGACAGGGGTTTGTGTGGTTTGAATCTCCCACAGGTGCCGAAGGAGGAATCTCCCAGCCTTTCTTATCAGTTTATCCAAATGTGGGGCAGGAGGGGAAGAGGGAGGAGTGAAGCTTAAAAGCTGTTAGCCATCAAACATCAAACAATAGAGTCAAACTCTCTATTGCAACATAATTTTTAAAATAATTTTCATTTCAAAATATTAAGCAGTACAAGTGTTCTTGTTACATTGATGAATTGTATAATGCTGAAGGTGGGGCTTTTCATGTGCCTGTCACCAAAATAGTGTATATTGTACACGAGACGTAAGTTTTTTATCCCTGCCCTGTCCTACCTTCCTCCCTTCTTAGTTTCCAGTGTCCTTTATACCACTTTATGACTACGTGTACCCATCATTTAGCTCCCACTTATTAGTAAGAACACGTGGTGTTTGTTTTTCCATTCCTGGTTCCATCCAAGTTGCTGCAAATGACATTATTTCATTTCTTTTCGTGGCTGAGTAGTACTCCATGGTGTGTGTGTGTGTGTGTGTGTGTGTGTGTGTATGTGTGTGTGTACACACACCACGTTTTCTTTATCCATTCAGCAATTAATGGCACTTAGGTTGGTTCCACATGTTTGCAATTGTACAACATGATTTTTGAAGACTGAGCTAAATATTTCAGGTAAAGTAATTAACACAGCATCATTTGGCTAGAGTAAATGCTCAATGAGCGTCAGTTGGGGTGATGCTGATTACAATAATGATCAGACCACAATTAACACAGTGGGTATAGGGATGATGAAGATAAGAGTGTGGATTGAAAAATTTTATAATTTCTTTGCTTCATGCTTCAAACTTAATTCTGACTGTGCTTTGGAACAGCTCTCCATAGCCTCTAGTTTTCTAATTAGTGTAACAGAGATACATTAAAGATGAATTAATCAATAAAGATTAATTGAGTACCTACTATGTGTAAGGTGCTGTGCTAACCTTGTTGGAGGAGTTGGATGCACCCTTGTCCCGTAAGCATCTTAAAGCTACTGAGATCTGGTTGCAGTTAGAGCATGAAGAACATTGTATAGCAGACTAAGAGCTACTTGGAGGGAATGATAGATTTCCTTTAGCTTCTTAATAATTAAGTGTCAATTCTATTTGTCTTTTGGTAGCTTTGATTGTGTTTTTCACACAACAGTTGATTGTTGTATCCTCTGAGGAGCTTTTTCACAAAGTGGGCTTAACAGTGGGCTATTCTATAATATCCTATTTTCTTGAATATAAGATATTATCCATTGTAAGAGGCACTGTCATTTTATGTATCACTAAGAGAAAAATACTGCTAATCAATTACTGGGACCATGATTGATTGTAAGATGCATTCTGATTTCAGAAATGATAAATGTGAAAAATTATCAGTCTTAGAGTTGATGAATTTGGTAGTTATGTAGACTTCTGTTTCCCATATAATCTAATTCAATTCAGTGCACACGTATTAAGTGCCTATTATGTACAAATACTATGATGTGCACTGTGGAGGATGCAGGGATTTCTGCCCTGATAGTGTTAACTTTCCTCTTCCCCCTACCAAAAAATATAGGAGAAAATGGGATCATATTAAAATAAAGTTATAAACAAAGTACTTTGTAGGATTTGGGATTAATTAACTTCTTGCTTAGACTTTGTGGAAATGTGATATATTGAGCTGAGTTTTAGGTGACAGTTAATGAGAAGGACCTATAGGCTGGAAGCATTAATAGGAAGTGTAGTAGGAAAATGCAGTGATGAGAAGCTGTGATTGGACTTAGAATGAGTCACTGGGACAGTTGTAGGTAAGAATGGAAATGTGGCCAAAGCTGAATTGTAGAGGACCTTAAATAAAATGCTTAAAAGTTTGGACTGTAGACAAAAAAGAATCATTGAAAATTTGTGAGCAAGAGAATGATGTGACCAAGCTTCCCATGGGGATAATTACTCCAGTAGCAGAGTGTCGGGTGGCTTGGAGGAGCAAGACCAGGGGCCGAGAGAACAGAGTGGAAGGTCCTGAAAATGGCGAGACAGGAGGTGATGAGGGCTGGATTCAGGCTGTGGACCCAATGAAGGAGGGGGGGAGATGTTGCTAGAGATGTGGTCAAGGAGGAATGAACAGGGTTTAGCAGTTGTTCAGAGACAGGTGGGGCAGAAGAGTCAATGAAAACCTTGGGTTTTTAATCTGGGTGACTGACAGGGTCACCATAGCATTAATAGTAATGGACAGGCGGAGGACCAGGAGTGGATTTTGGGTGGTGGGTGGGTGGGCAAGGGGAACAATGGTTTCAGCTTTGGAAATGGGTTTGAGATGTTGGTAGAAGTTCGGCAGAGCATAGGCAGGGAGAGTGGGCCAGGAAATATGGATTTGGCATAGAGTGGAAGTGAACACTGTGGGAGTGTAGGGGATTGGCATGTCACTGAGGCATTGTGTAGGGCTCACTGTTGAGTCACAGACATATAAGTAAGCAAATAATTAGAATTCAGTGCCATAAGTGCTGTACTACAATGCCTATGGGTAATGACTATGGCAATGCAAGAGACAGAAAATAGGGAGAGTCAGGCCCGTCTTTAGCTGGGTATTAAAAGCTGAGCAGATGTCTGCTAGCTTCCCAGGGAAGGAAGATCATTGCAGACAGAGGGAAAGCACACCCAAGGGCACAGATCCAAAGCATGCTCTGGGCGTGGAGAGTGGCAGTGGTTTGGTTTGCTGGAAGATGGGGTTAGGATGGGAGAGAGATGGGAAACGGACACTGCAGGAACGCCCACTTGAGTGTCTGGAAGAGAAAGAGAACACAGTGGTAGGAACAGAGAGGAAGAGGGAAAAGGAAAACCAATCAAACGTGTAGTGTCTCAAAAGACACACTCAGTGGCAGCTCCACTGATTGGAGATGGAGGTGCGTTCCATGAAACTGATTCCTCTCTTCAGTTCTTTGTGCTTCCTCAGAAAGGAGGGTTTTGAAGTGCTGATTTTGGAAGCCCCTTCCTGTTCTGAGGTTCTGTCTGCCTCTCCAACTTTGGGAAGCTTTATTTTCTTTTCAGGTCACGTTGAATAATTTAGTGTTCTAGTAACTAGAGTCTAATTGGAAGTCTGTGACCTGGAAGAGTAACACGCACGCTTATAGGGGCGACTTCCTCTCTGTGCAGCCTTCCTCATTAGACCTCCCCAGGGGCCTCTGCCTAATGGTCACTGACTACTTGGAGTGGGAGGGACATGCAAATGTTCATAAAGGTCATGTTGCAAAATATTTTAAAACAACTGAACTGCAAAACATGTATTTAACATTTCTAATGTTTGGAATGGAAAAGGTACTTTTAATCGTCCTCATTCTTCCTGGCGTTTAACCAGCTCTTGGTATGCCTTGGAGAGCTTCTTCCCAGCAGCAACAAATAACAAGAAGTTGCTGTTCACTCACGGTGATTTAGGTGAGGGCTCGATTGGAGTGCATGTTTTCAGATCCCAGTAATCTTAAATAAATAATCCAAGCCCACAGCATTAATAAAAGCAGTAATTCTGTCAAGTGTCCTTGCTAACTTCCTAAACTTCTGAGGGGCCAGAGCTGCTGATTTATGAATACTGCCAGCATCTGAGCTGTGGAGTTTTTAGAGGATTCATTGGGAGGTACCCTTTTAAGGGTAATTACCATGTGTCAGAAAGATGCCGTGGCTCCCTTGACACCGTGTGCTCCATTTTGTTTCACAGGTCAGATGGCAGGAGAGTTATATGGGAAAGGGTAGCCTTTCAACGTTTACAAGTTGAAAGTAAGTGTTGCAATATGCTGGGCTTAATTCCCACTTTATGTAGAGTCAATTAACTCTGTGGGTACCTTGCTGCCACAGATTACTTGAGTTGAACAGACGTTGACTGCAGCCCCACCGTACTCCATACACCCACCATACACCATACGTGTGCGTCTACTCTCTGCACAGCACGGCACCACGGTGGGGTGTTAAACAAAGGTTCTATGGAAGCTTGCCCAGTGTGGGAGGGGGAAGAAGGCACATGGAGGGCAGGAACATCTTTCCGGATGAGGCCTTACGTGATCCGTGGTCCTCCAGGTAGTACACAGAAAGGGGGGCGGCAAGAGAAAAAGCAGGAGGCAGCAATTGTGCTGCCAGGGCTGTCAGTAGGCCTCTTGGTTGGAGCAGGAGGGGTGAGGGGACCTGCAGGAGAGGAGGCTAAGCATAAGGCTGGGAGGTCAGCTTGCCAGTAGAATGGAAGCTCCTTCTCTGCTAGTAAAATTGCTCTTGGAATCTGTTGCTTCTGCACTTGATGGATCTGGCTGTGAACATGGACCCTTGAAAACTGTGTGAGGATTGGTCCCTTATCTCCCGGAGTTAAAGCTCTGGGCATGGCCAGTCTATCTTCCTGGCTCCAGGCTCCCACTCTAGTTCTGGAACTGGATCTTGGATCTGCACCCCTTGCCTGGGCAAGTAGGTTGTTTCTTTCTGGACCGGTCCCAGGTTCTAATATCCATCTCATCAGCTGACATGGGTCTTCCCGGTCCATGACCCACAGATTCAAGTGATGTTAAGAAAATCTCACTGTAGGCCTCCCAGCCTCCAAATAATCCCTTGTAGATGGAGCCACTACAAGTCATGCTAGATTTTGCTAAATCTCTTGAACTTGCTGTTTTAGACCACAGCTTCTCCTTGCTTTCCCTTCTGTCCTGATTGCTTTTCCTCGTTCTTCTTTGCAGCCAGCCTCAGTCGGCCGTCTTTTCTCAGCTCTAAGCCTCTCGCCAGCTGAGGGTGAGCTGGTTAATATGCCAGATGTCTTAGTTCTTTCAGGCAGCTGCAACAGAATACCATAGATTGGACGGCTATAAACAACGGAAATTTATTTCACACAGTTCTGGAGGCTGGGAGGCCCAAGATGCAGGTGTTGGCAGAGTCGGTGTCTGGTGAGGACCCGCCTCGTGGTTCATGATGGCACCTTCTCGCTGTGTCCTCAGGTGGTGGGAAGGTGATGCAGCTCTCTGGGTTCCCCTTTATAAGGGCATTAATCCCATTCAAGAGGGCTCCCTCATAACCTAATCACATCCCAAGGGCTCCACCTTCAAGTACCATCACATGGGGGATTAGGATTTCAACATAATGAATTTTGGGGGAACACTGACATTCTGCTTCTAGCACCAGATTAGGCCAAAGCTTTCCAGAACTGGCAAAAGCCAGTTTTCAGCAGATCTGATGTGTCTACTGTTTCCCATGTCCCGCCTCCATCTCCCAATCAAAACTTAGTCTCTGTCCCGTTATGTGGGTGGCCTTTTTATAAAGGAGCATTCCCTAATGTGTGTTTGGAGGAATGGTAAATACTGTAGATTACACACTCATTCTTGGGGATTCACCGAAAATATTAACAGACTAAAAGACTCTGGGAAGTCCTATGGCCTAGACACTTGTCTAATTTGAGTTGAGCATTTCTCAAACAAAACAGAACAAACTGAAAACATTTCTGTGAGCACATAATCCTTTCTTCAGTAACATCTATTTAAAGTCCCAAATGAAGCTAATGTTTAATGGAGTACACTTGGGGAGTAGGGTTCAAAGGCATTACAATTTCTTTCTGGCACCATCGACCTAGGGTGCTAACCTTGCCAGCACGGCATCCCTGTGGGGCCGGAAACACTGTCTCAAACAGAGGATGGTGTCTGTAGAAACTGGCAAGGGGTGTCAGACCTTGTTGTGTTTTTGTTTGCCCAGCATCAACTTCCCCTTCTTCTGTTAACAGAAAATTCAACTTACACGGCTGAATTACGTCCCTCTCAAATTTATATGTGAGGTCCTAAGCACCCAGTACCTCAGAATGTGTATTTGGAGATAGGGCCTTGAAAGAAGTAGAGTTAAAATGAGGTCATCAGGGTGGGTGGCCTAATTTAATATGACTGGTGTCCTTATAAGAGGGGATGAGGACACAGACACACACAGAAGTAGGGGGACCATGGGAGGACACAGAGAGAAGACGCCATCTACCCGCCAAGGAGAGAGGCCTCCGCAGAGAATCCAACCCTGACAACGCTTTGATGTAGACTTCCAGCCTCCAGAACTGTGAGAAAGTAAGTTTCTGTTGTTGAGCCCACAGTACTCTGTTCTGGCAGCTCCAGCAAACTCTCGCGTAAGGGTTAAACTGAGGCTGACCCCACTGCTTGGGTCCAAAGGTAGATATGTGACACAGACCTCATCAATGAGAACAGGATATGACAGTGGCCTCAGTGATTGGCTTTGGGTTGGTCACAGAACTGAAAATAGGCCAATGAGATGCAGCTGCTACTTTCTTGCTCTGCTAGAGAGAGGCATCCTCTTCCTACTGGCATCACTAGGTTGGTAGAGGGTGGCTGGACACCATATCAGCCACCACTTAGGAAGACAGTCTGCCAGGAACAGAGCCACAAAAGGCTAAGCTGTTATGAGCTAAGAGTAATGGAGAGCCAGGCTCCTGATATTATTATCTGAGAGCCCAAATCTAGTCAGTTTTCTACCCACAGGACTTTGCAGTTATGTAAGCCAAAACGGTCCTTCCATATCCCACCCCCTCTTTTTTTTTATTTTTTGCCTAAGACAATTTGAGCTGCAAAAGGATCCTGAATGATACATGAAAATGATGCAGTAGCCTTTGTGAAAATGTCCATTAGTGTTATATTTTTACTCTTGTATTTTTCCTTTTCCAATGTCTCTTTAGCCTATTCCTCTTTAACATAATCTCAGACACAATAATCTTATGCCGTAAAGTGGATGAGATTTTTTACCAGGTGAACCCCCCCAGTGGATTTGGTTTTGACCCATTGGTTTTGACCGATGCTTCTGTGTCTGTATTGATCTATGTTAGTCTGAAATGACACAGTCAACCGTAATTGGCAGGTAGGCAGGTAACTTAACCCCTTGACTCACATTTATAGCAAATGTTTTAAAAATATTATGATGTCATGATTAATAAATTGAGTCATCATTAATAAAAGTCTTTTATAAACAATTTTGTAATTACCTATAGACTTTTGGATAAACAATCTTTCAGGACTATATTTGAGGGTTCACGATGCCTTAAGGGATGTTTGAATTTAAGCCAAGACACCCAAAGATACAAAGCTTTAGGGCATAAGAAGCGTTCTCTAGAATGTGAATTCCTGGATGGTGGCAGTGAGGAGGGTATGTGAGAGTCCAACGCCCTGGTGCGGGAATCCCACTGTGGCCCAGCCCCCTTTCTGCCTGCACATTCACCTCGTCCTGCTGGGGCACGCAGCTGGTTCCTGTTAGCACATGTGGTGGACCAACTTTAGAGGATGCATTTGCAAAATCTAAGAGAATGGAAATTCATGCAAAAAAAAAAAATTTGTCATCATTTAGTGAAGCTAGGCCAAAACCCTTGTCACAACAAGCTTACTTTTGAAATAGATGTTTACTCTCCTCTTATTGGTCTGGCAAGCTCGTGTTGGTGCAGTATCCTGGCACTTCCCCGTGGCCCCTGGCCAGCGCTCAGAAGTGGTGAGCTGTGTGTGTGCACCGTCGGCTGCTGTGCGTGGACCACAGAGAGACGTGTGTGTCCTCTGTGCCCATCTTCCCTGCCACCCCCATCCACATTTTGGGTGAAAATCCAGACTGGCTGGGGACAAGGGAGAAAAACATATATGTTTTTTCTAGTGGTTGTGCTTCTTTCTTAAAAGATCTTCCCTCTGGATTTTCATATTTTCAGTTTTTTTCTAACCTTGATAATAAAGCCAGGTGAGGTGGCTCACACTTGTAATCCTAGCACTCTGGGAGTCTGAGGCTGTAGGATTGCTTGAGCTCAGGAGTTCAAGACCAGCCTGAGCAAGAGTGAGCCCCACCTGTACTAAAAATAGAAAAATTAGCCGGGTGTCGTGGCACGCACCTGTAGTCCCAGCTACTCGGGAGGCTGAGGCAGGAGGATTGCTTGAGCCCAGGAGTTTGAGGTTGCAGTGAGCTATGATGATGCCACTGCACTCTGAGGCAAAACCCTTGATGATAATTTGGCAGTAGGAGATGCATTACTTAGGTTTCTTACCTTCTCACTATTAAGAAAGAATATATCAGCATTTATGTGTGTGGCTAACAAGGTTCCGGATATTATTCTGGAACAGTATTCAATAAATGCAGATTTTAGTGCATTTATATTGAAGTGTGAAGTATATTGTACAGAGAAAAAACTTAAAGCCCATAATTTGTTTTCTTCCCATGACATATTATTTTTAAAAATATGAAACATGAAGTGATAGTATGTCTTCAAATTCTCTCCATAATAGTGGGCTACTCTCTAGAAAATAGAAAAGAAATAATCAGTGTGTGTTTTTAGCTCCATTTGTCTTGCTTTCTGTGCTGCCCCCGGAGTGAGAGGATGACCATCAGGTGTTTAAACACGGAGGCTCTAGGTGGGGTTGCTTCCGCCCAAGTCCCATCAGTGTTGAGCTGCAAGCCTGAGGACAATAGACTTTACCTTTTCTGCCTCAGTTTTCCTATCTGTAAAATGAAGCTTAAAAATAGTATCCACCTCACCAATGGGATTGTGGTGAGGATTAAATCAGAAAATCTGTGTAAAGAACATGGCGCAGCCTTTGGCACGGAGCACCCATGATAAACACTCACTTTTCTTCTTGTTATTATCCACAATTCTTGGTACTTTGTAGGTAGATGATAAATGTTTGTTGAATTAATCACTTTTGCTTAGCATTCACCTTATGTGTTCACCTTCTCATAAACTAAACAGAAGTGTGGAAAATATCATTTTCTTCCTATTTAAAGTCAAATATGCCCTTTCCCTGTGAACCATAGACAGTGTAATGCTAAGCAGTCCCATGGCACATTTAAAAACCACAATATGTAAGTGAGGAAGGTAGAAGAAAATTGTCAGTTTGGGAAAGGATTCATACACGTGGAAAAACAAAAGCTCTGAATCAAAAACGAAAGTTGACTCTTTTATAAAGAAGTGCCCAGGCCATGCATAGCCAGCAAAACTTACTTCATAAATTAGTTTTATAGAATTTTTGCAAAGTGCTAAAGCAATTTAGTGTCAGGATACTCTGATTCTAATAAAAATAAATTAATAAATTTAAACCGTTCAGGCACCTATATTCAAAGGCCGCTAGGCATTTTAATAGGAGATAAGAAAGAACCATTAATCATGGTTTCCACGCGCTTTCTCACATTACCCTAGGCAATTGTGGCCAGGCCGAGAAACGGTAGTGCGAGGAGTCTGCAGCTACTGGATAAAATAATGATTTTATCTGCACTTCTACACTCCATTTGGTCTACACTTTCGCTCTCTTACAAGCAAGTGCAAAATTGTACCTGTTGACAACTTAATTTTTTCACCTTTTTGCCCTACCCTTAGGAAAAGGTAATAAAATCAGTGAAATTTGTATTTCTTTTCTACTTGCTTGGCATAAATTATTGGTCATCTAGAGAGAGAAACTGGGAGCAGCTCAGTTGTGCACTGGCCCGGTTCATGCATTGACCGTGTTTCTATGGGTGAAGTAAGTTCAGAGTCACAAAGTTTATTAATAGAATCTTTAACTCTTCTATGGTCAGAGACTGCTTTGAGAATCTGATGAAAATGAGGGGCCCCCTTTCCCCAAAGTAGGCATTGAGAGTATGGTGCGTCCACAGCTTCCCTGAAGACCTACAAATGCCATTTGAGAACCTCTGTGGATGGGACCTCACAGGTGTCATGTCTACGTGGCAAAGCAGAGACAACTGCATGGAGAATAATGCCACGCAATGCCACCTAGGAACAAATCGGTATTGACCTCTCTTTAGCCTCAACCCTTCTAAGTCACTTTTCCTGTGAAAGCTCTGATACTTTCTTACACCATGGTGACAAATCAGCTTGATTTGTTTCCTAGACTCGAAGACTGTTGAACCAACGTTGCAGCAGAATAACATCTTCCCCATCCTAAGCAGGGCTTGAAAACAGGGCATGTTCCATCATCAGAAAGAGTATTACAATTTCTCCCTTAAATGCTTTAACCACAGGGTCAATAACTGTACCAGCTCTGTTCACCTGCTGTCTTCTCATTCCACTATCATACCAGCCCCTCTACCCTCAATAACAGACTGAATTCTATTTTCTTTCTCTGAAATTGTCTCTTTCCAACAGAGCGCCAGAAAGTTAGTTCTCAGCCATGGTCTGATGACTCCTATTCTACTGTCTAACGGAATTAACTTCTGAGCCTCCTCTCCGAGTGAAATAATTGGATTTAACGCATTTGCTAGTTTTATAAACGTAACCAAATCATCGAACCTTTTTGGGATCTAGTTTCTTAATATGTCCAAGGTTAGAATTGGACTTTACTCTTAAAGATTACTTTAAGTTTGAGATTGTATAATTTTTTAGACACATGTATATGTGTGTACACGTGTGTGTATATTGCCCATACCTGGCATTTTCTAAGTTGCTTATAACCTCTGAAAGAAATGCAAATACTCAAACATACTTTTTTCTTTTTATCGCATATTAAAGCACACAGAACCATTTTTATTCTTATCCAGGTACTCTTGTCACCCAATTGAAGCATCTAAAGGTCAGTAGCAAATATTTCACTTGCAATAGCAAGTCTGGGATATCAAGTTTTAAAACATTTAAAAAATTGTGATTTGTTCACATACATTAGTTTCAGCTACATAAACATCAGATGCAATGCATGTGTAGTCACATTGAGATGCCATTTAAGAGACAACCTGTGCTAGACCATTAGATTCACCAGACAGGTGTTCTCAGCAGTACACCGCCAGCACCCCACACCACACGTAGTAGCACATAGTAGATGCTCAATGAAAGTTTGTTGAACAAAAGAAAGTCTGATAGCTGATACAGGATGAGTGTAGACTTCAGCAATTATTTCTGAGGGGAAGGAACTAGGAATTGAAAATCCAGTGTTAGAAGGAAGGAATAAAAGTGAGAAGATAGAAGACAAGCTCAGAAAAGGAATGGGACTGAGGGGTGGGTTGGGGGAGGTTATTAACCTGGAATTATTTTTGGAACTCATGAAATTATTTTGCAGCAAATAATAGAAAAATTTTACACACATTTTATAATATGTAATTTTACTTATGGCAATATATAAAATGCCCTGTATCATCCACTGTTTAGGTTTGTACCCATTTCTTCTGAATGAAATGGTCCTTTGAGTAAAGGGAGGCTTTAGAACCTCAAGAAGGTTATCTGAAGGCACTGAGTAAATTTCACAAGCTGAACAAAACTATAATTTTGGATGTCTGTAAGACCCATCTATCTCATCATCTACTTTTATCTTCAAATCTCCTTTTCTCTGAAATTTATCAATATTAATTTGTAGGTAAAGATTTCAGCAAAAATGACTATATTGGTTAAGAATGTATTTGGCTACAAGTATTAAATGACCTGACTTAACTAAAAGTAGATTGTTGCTGGCATTAACTCACTGGCAATGCCTTTAGATGCCCAGGTTTCTTACCTCTTTTCACTCTGTCATCCTGTTTGTTCAAGTTCATCCTCCTGGTTGCAAGACGGTTGCTGTAGCTCCAGTCATCACATCTACATTCAAGGTAGGAAGAGTGTGTGTGCACGTGTGTGTGTTCAGTGGTGATGGTGGTGGAAGGCTATGCTATCTATTTAATATTTCCATCTCCTTTCATAAGCAAATGCTAAAATTTTCCCAGAACACAAGTAAATTTTCACATATATCTCATTGGCTAGTTGTTTTTACAAAGCTATCTTTACATGGGAGAGGGTGAGAAAGTGAACATCTCACCTGGGGCTGGGCATCTTGCTGCTCCAACAACATTTGAATTCAGGTGACAAGGAAGCATCAGAGAATGAATATAGGTTGAGAAACCAATAACACTTGCTCCAGTGACGGTGCTACAAAGATGGTGACAATCAGAAGAATGAAAGAAAAAACAATATATTTGTCTCTTATTTGGTGTTTAACGCGGTCTTATTTCCTATAATTGCCTTGAGTAGGTGTTACTGCTTGCTTGTTTACCTCAGAAGGATACTTAGTGAATAATGACAGAAGTTATGTTTAATAGTTTTAAATAACAATGAGTCAGATGTGTCCTATGTTGCAATTTTCTCACATACATGAATTTTAAATTTTACTTAAAACCATTAAGTGTATTAAACTTGTACATAAACTCACTGATTTGTGTATATACAGTTTTGGAATTAAATTCCTGCTCTTTTGGCAAATGGATAGAATTGAAAATATGGCAATATTTTACATGTAAAAGTGTTCAGAGAAAAATAAAAATTTTCATTTAGTGTCCATAAATCAGAGAAATGGAGAAGCAAAGCCAGTAAGGGAAATAGAAATTGTTTAAATAGTTCAGGATGAGAAGGAGAATGGAATTTAGACTGGCAAGAGCAATGATTGTAGCAAGAGAAGAAAGAACAGAAATAAAAAATGAGTGTTGAAGTTCTTTTTTTTTTAAATTAAACTTTGTATTATGGAAAATTTCAAGCACATACAAAAGTGGAGAGAATATTGCAATACACCTGCTTGTATCCATTACTTGGCTCCAACAACGACCAACACATAGTCAATTCTGTTTCATCTACATGCACCTCCACCCCCTGTATCATCTGGAAGCATGTCCAGGACATCCTATCATTTCATCAGGAAGTATCTAGGTAGTTCTTTTTAAATAAAAAGTCTTTAAATATGTAGTTATCTTTGGAATCACATAGAGCTGAGTTCAAATTCTAGCCCAGGCACCAACAGTTGTGGGGTCTTGGGCAAGTTTGTTCATCCACTCCGTATGTATTTATTGAGCATCTGCTGGGAACACAGACACAAATAGATACACTAAATAATTCTGGATAGAGACAGAAGCAATGAAGGAAATAAAACAGGGCAATGGAACCTAGAATGACTGGAGATTTACTTGGCACTGCGTGGCTGGGAGGAATAAGCCCTTTATCGACTGGACGGGGGCTTCCTCCTCTATGAAAAGGGGAAGCTGTGACCTGCCTCCTAAAGCTCTTGAGACTCGGTTAGTATTTGGGAAAGTGCTTAGCAAAGGCCTGGTGCATGGCTGGCTCCCAATAAGTGAAGGTCATGACCCTGGTGGCTCCCTGATTCTGACTCATCAGAGCATGTCCCAGGGAGGGTCATGTGCCCTTCTTCATTCTGACTCAAGGTGCATTTAGGTGCTCTGGGCTGGTTGTCATACTCTACACTTGAGCTGATAACAACTCTGTCACCTCTAGTTTTATTCCCCCACAGGACACCTTATTCTACATAGACTCTGAGAATCTCCGGAATCGCATCAGGAAAATAAGGTTCTATTGGGCCTGTCTTCTGTTCCTCCTTCCCCTCAACTCTGTTGGAAGTAGTTGGCTTATAAATTCACAGGACTTTCGTGTAGAAAATACTCATTTTTACTAAAGTGAATATGTGACCAGAGCCGCTTAAAATCTTACCTTAAATTTACAAAAAAATCTTTTGAGATTGAGTTTTACCGTTTCCAATTTGGCAGACACTTAATTCTAATCCAAACAAAGTGCTGCTGGCAGTCTATTAGAAAAACAGAAAATTTCAGGATTTAGGAACGGCTACTTTTCTGGGATTTAATGATCTTTTTCATAATATTTAGCAGATCAACTTTTATTTATATTAAATGTAGGCTTTGATCCAAAAACTCCATGTAACGAAGCAACAAACGAGGGGGAAAAAATAGAATTCAATACAGTCATTCACTTTCTTTAGATTTGGCTAAATGTAAGACCAATAAGCTGCTGTTTACACAAATACTGCCCGTGTATGGCTGAGTACACTGGAAGAACACAGGCTCTCATTCTGAAGGCATGATTAAACAGTTTTAGCCATTCCTGGTTGCTTAATCCTAAACTGGAACAATGAGTAGTCCAGGATGAGTGAGCTGTAGCACTCGCTTACCATTTTACACGCAGCTTTTAGCATGGATTGTTACCTGGCCCAGTCATTGGTGAGAATCGCCCTGTCACTTTGCTGCGGGGCCCGGTTGGTGCCGTGGGCTCAGGCTGGCACAGCTCGCTTCCGCTAAGGCTTTGCTGCTGACTGATGACCTTTTTATTTATTTCTCCTGAGCTTCCTAGACTACCAGTCTCCATGAGGGGCTATTATAAACCTTTTAGAAAATCTCCTCCACATTCCCCAGGTACCTGATCCAAAGAAAGCCCCTTCTTCCCTCCTTCCGTCCCCAGCAGCCTCCATTACGCTTCCAGAAGGCAGCCTCGTCCTGGGGCCCCTTTCAAAGGTAGAAGAGCCGACATGCACCTCCTCCATTCTCTCTGACTTCCCTGTCACCCAGCTCTGCACCTCTGGCCTTCTCTAATCCGGGTCTTTCTACCCTTGTCTCTTTCCTTTCCCTTCTGTTAACCTTTGATCCCACCGAGCCTCCCAAATACGGTGTAGGTGTATTTCCACTCGAGTCTTCCTCACTTCGAAATAAATTCTCCTTGTCCTCTCTGCAATCCCAAATCCCTCCCGACTATGTTGATTGGCTCTTGCTGCCGTAACACATGACAAATGTGGTGGCCTAGAGCGACACAGATTTATGACGTCAGTTCCGTAGGTCAGAAGAACCACGGGGTCTCACTGTCAAGGTGCCGGCGGACTGCGCTGCTTTCTGGAGGCTCTGGGGGAGAATTCGTTTGCTGGTTCTTTGGGTTGTTGGCAGGATTCAGCTCTTTGTGGTTGTAGGATTGAGGGACTTTCCTTGCTGGCTGTAAACTGAGGACCGTTACCAGTCTGTAGAGGCCACTGCGTTTCTGGGCTTGTGGCTTCCTTCTGTCTTCAAAACTAGCAATGGTAGGTGAGTCCTTTTCCTGTCATATCACCCTGACCCTGTCCTCTGCCCACTTTTAAGAACTCATATGATTACATTGGGGCTGTCCAGATGACCTAGCATAATCTCCCTATTTTAAGGTCATTTGATCAACAACCCCAGCCCCATCCACAACCTTAGTTCTGCTTTGCCGTGTTACACGCTACCCTCACAAGTTCCAGGGATCAGGACATGGACGTCTTTGGAGAACCCTTATTCTGTCCATGACCACATCAACATAAAAAAAAAATATGTGTATACACACACACATACACTTCTTCTTATTAAAACAATTATAAATATTCATTGTAAATATACATTAGTGGAATTAATAAGTTAATAGAGACATCATGGCTAACAACTTTGCATACACTCATGCATGTGTGGATTTTCTTATTTATAAAAATGGCTTCATTTTCTGTCTATCTGTATACTCATTTATAAACCTTTTTCCCACTTAACAATGTACTGAAAAGATTTTCCCAGGCTATAAAGAATTTCTTTACATTATTTTTAGAGATGTGTAGTATTCTATTGTATGAAGTACCATAGTCTGATTAATCTCCTTTTGTGGTTTCCATTATTTTTGGTTGGTATAAACATGCTACAATAAACTTATAACACTCCTTTAAATATCCATATAAGTCCCATTTCCTCTGTCACTTTCTATACCTTTAGTTTTTCATTTATCTATTTATTTAGTTTTAGAGACAGGGACTTACACTCTGTCACCTAGGCTGGAGCGCGGTGGCATGATCACAGCTCACTGTGTTTTTGGGGAAAACTTTATTTATTTAAACTTTAAGGTGCTAAATATTTCTCAACTGACTCAAAGAGTTCTTTGTTTTATTATTTTATTTTCTGTACTTGTGTGTCGTGTCTCTCATGACTGATTCATTCATCCATTCGTCCTCAGAATATCGTTCAAGGCATTCTGCAGAGCCTTAACCTACAGGGCTAATATCTCCGGCATCCTCCCGCTAGCCCTGTGCCTGCACTCTTATGGTTGTACGTTTGACATCTACTAATAATTAAATAGGTGCTAAATAGCAATTGGCATCTCTCCCTTCTTCCCCTCCGTTTGCATTGGCTGTAGCTCATCATTCTGTGCCGTTTTCCTAAGGAGGACACATCCTCGTTCTTCTCCTTCACCTGGGCTTGGTGAAGAAATTACTAGTCTTCCAGCTTTATTTACAAACAAACACAGAATTACGGGAACCAGGACATTTCCAAATGGTTTGCGCAAGGTCAGCGGCTCAGGTTACAGGTATGAGATTTTAGGACTCCTTTAATACTTATATAATCTGCAACAGAAGATTAGAAATATTTTTTCTTTATGAATTTCAAAATCTCACTTGAAAACCCAAGAGTTTCCAAAAGCAGTCTGATATTTTTGACTGTCTGATAATAAATTTAATAAACTATATCTGTGCCAAACAAAATAGTGGAAGTTAGATTGAATGCAAATGTAGAGAACATAGGTTTTAAGAACTGAATGTTTAGGGGTGAAAATTAATGATAGAGCATTTCCTATGTCTTCTAGATGCATAATTAAAAAAAAAATTCTCTGTTCTCCATGTGAAAGTGAAAAAGTTACTTAAATTGTTAAGAGTGGCCAGGTGTGGTGGCTCACGCCTGTAATCCCAGCACTTCAGGCTGCCAAGATGGGAGGATCACTTGAGTCCAGGAGTTTGAGATCAGCCTGGGCAACATAGTGAGACTCTATGTCTACAAAAAAATTTTAAAAATTAGCCAGGCGTGGTGCTGCCTGCCTGTAGTCCCAGCTACTTAGGAGGCTGAGGCAGGAGGATCGCTTGAGCCCAGGAATTGGAGGCTGCAGTGAGCTATGATCCCACCACTGTACTCTCGCCTGGGCAACAGAGTGAGACAGCCTCTTTAAAGAAAAAAAAAAAAAAATTGTTAAGAGCTAAAATGAACATTCTGTTTACTGATTTAGGACCTCAAATTCCACCTTATCTCACAATGTGTTTTCATTTTTTTTCTATCTTTTTTTTGGAATTTAAAAGAAAATCAGTGTTTGACAGTTTATGGAAACAAACTGATAAGGACAATGAGAGTGATCCTTTTCCAGCATAGCTCCGGAGTACGTTAACATCTGTCTTCTCCCTGCCTTTTCCTTTCTTCTCCTTCCCTTCTTCCCCTTACTCTTATTATTTTGGTGATGTGGGGATACTAATTCATGGTGAGATGACATTTTATTTTTCTTTATTGTTGTTTTTCTAAGGCTCTCTCCTTTCAATAATGTTTGCTTCTTGATTGAGCATAGGTAATCAATGATCACTTATGAGCAATAACTGCTCCAAATTTGAAAACGGAACCTCACTTATTGGAGGCAATGTAGGGACTGGTGACAAACTCTGACAGACATTGAAAATTCTGAGCTAAGGAACTCAAAGATAATGGACTGAACTGTTCATGCTATTGTCACCGTGGCTTTTTTGAGGTGACGATAACCTAACTGTAACTTCTTAACTGTACTGGTAACAGTTGCAATGGCCTGTGGTATAGAGTCCATGGGCAGATAGAAATCTGTATCTCTGTAGACTCTGTTCTAGGTCCTTAGGAGAATTAGAGAATTAGGGAACAAAACAGACCAAAACCTTCTATCCTCTTGTGTATGGCGGGAGACAGACAATAAACGAAAACTTAATCAAACCTAATGGTCTAGTGTAATAGAGTACACAGTTAGAAGGTGATAAGTAAGTGAAAGAAAGAGATAGAGAATCTAGAGGGGACGAGAGGAGGGTGATTTGCAAGTTTAAATTTGCAGTTTTACCATGGTCAAGGTAGGTCTCATTGAAATGTTGACATTTTAGCAAAGACTTGGAGAAGGTGAGAGTTCTCCATGTGGGTATGAGTGATAAGAAGGTTCTAGGAAGAGAAGCCAGCCAATGCAAAAGCCCAGGAGTTACCTGTCCATTCAGGTGCTACCTGCCCTGGGCATCAGGGTGCCCACCACTCTGATCTCTGTTTCATACTCCCCACAGCACATCAGGCCTTTCCAGCCTTTATCCCAGAGCTCAAAAACTCACCATCAATAAATCCATTCTAGTTTTCCTTCTGATGGATATGGGAGCAGGCGGCGTGACCATATGCATCCTTTTGAGTGACTTATCTATAAGACAAACAGTCCTTCCTCTTGCTAATATTGACCTATATTATAATTTTGGTACATTCTTATGCTAACAAGGCCTTACCAAAGACTGATAAGATGGTGGCCTTTTCTATCCTAATTAGTATGTCCCCTGACTTTAGGAAGAAGATGGACAAGCACCTACAAAGGAGGTTAAGGAAAGGAATTCTGCAAATAAATATTTTTAGTGGATCCTGCTGCAGGATTTTTGTTCCTTTCTTAGGAATGACTGTTCTTATAAGCCGTGCTTTTAATAACCGGCCCTCGGATCTTTATGAATTTGTCATCAGTTTCAAGTTGGCAAAGTCTGGCTCTCCTTCATCCTTGCACTAATAGCATGATTCTAGTTGAGATGAAAAGAGGATTCCTAAGGCTGGAAAGATGAGAGACCAAGGCAGTTTTGGTGTGGGGAGTAATAAATATGGTCTGAGGCTACCCGGGTGAGAAGGCGCCCAGACCCTTCCTCTAGGCCAGGGGACTCCAGAGCAGAAACTAGTCCTGAGAAAGAATAAACCCAAATTTATGCGAGAAGACAGAAGCAGTTCCTTTATTACAGCCCAACAGTTATGACAAATGAAGACACATCCAAGAACAGATAATGAAAAATTTTGAATTATTGCCATTGTTTCTCATATTCCTGAGACTCTTGAATTAATATAGCAAACCAAGTCTGAAGATAAAAAGCCAGAAGCTTTATCAAATACATTATGTCTGGCAGAATGTCTACACTGAACTAACTCAAAGTCCAAGTAGTGGTTTGGGTTTTGTGTAAGAAGCGGCATGGATTTCTCTGGGAGGTATTAATTTGCTTCTGTCTTCATTTGAAGCCAAAGTGTTTGACTACACGATGGCTTCTGTACTTTTTCTGTTAGGTTGTTATATTTATTTCTTCTTTATTTCTGGTTTAGCTTTCTTTACTTTCCAGAGGAGGCAGGAACTTCTTTTTTCTAGATTTGAGGCATACTCATCTGTGGGGGTGGGGAGGGAATAAATTCTTGAGTAACAGAGTGCCTAGAAAATAGGTTTTAAGTACTGATCTGTGCAAAAAACTCAATTTGTGCAAGAGTTAAGCATTATATAGCTTTAAAAATATATGCAGTAGATTAAGAAATGCTTTAACTTTACATTTAAATTATTTTAAAGATCAGCTTTAATTCCAGATTTATTCTGTTTTTTGCATTGCTATACAAATAAAAATGATATTTTATTTCTCACTTGACTTATATTGTACATAAATTACCACAATAATATGAATAGTTATTTTCATATTTTGTGTGACAACAAAATATTGCTATTGCTCAAAATATGGAATTATATTAATACATTTGCTAGAGGATTTAGGATTTATACCTAAGAGACAAGGAACTGTTTCTTGATTTTGAAAGATTTCTTCTGCTGGTTGTTTTTATATATTGACACATGGAAGATGTAACTTACTATTTTTGTGTCTTCATATTCATGTTTGTATTTTTATATAAAAATAGTAAAATATAATTTGTTTATAATTATCTAATTTCTGATTGTCATGGCTCATTCCTTGTAGGAAAACTATTTATCAACAAAAACAAAAAGTTTATCGAAAGCATGTAGTCATTTATGTTTGAAGGTTAAGTTACGGCTGTGGCAGAGTTTTCTAAGACACTACTGAGTGGAGCAGAGACAGAGAAAAAGGCCCAATATCTCTATTTTAATAAAATTTTCTTTCTTGCTCCCAGTATTATGGTTATACAATAGGTTAATTCAACATACATGGGGTCTTGTGATTCTTAAATATAGAAATTGTTCCACTGCTAATTTCCCCAAAGAGACTTCTGCAGTAAATGCTGTGAAATGTATATTACTAATAAAAATGGACATAAAACAGGTCTAACCCTTAAAAAGTCCTCTCATGTGCTGGCAAATCCAAAGATCTTTTGACCCTATTGCTATATTACTGGACTTGCAAAAAACAAAACAAAACAAAAAAACCCCCTCCACCTAAAAATTGTATTAAAATAAATAAAATTGTAATCTGAAAATGATAATCTATTTTTTCCCTTTTCCTTTCCTTCCCCGAACTTAATCCCAAATGCTCTTTTTTTTTTTTCTGGTAGTTTTACAGTATAAAAGGACAGCATCATACCTTTATTTTAATATTCACTATTTCTCCCATAGTCTCATAGGAAATAATACATTGGTTTTTAAAGCCCAACCTATGATGTGATTAAGTTAGAAACTCGCTTGTATTTTCCAGGTTTAAATATGGCCTTTAAAAAGAATCTAGATGTGCATCTGGGGTGTTTTGTTGGTATGCTACACACTTTCCATGAACAACACAACAGCTAAATAAACCCTGCCTGAATTTAACTCCTTTCAGCACTCATGCATTTGTAAATAAATTATATCAGCTGTGTACCCACTTTGTCACTCTGGACCATGAGCTCACACAACTCATCGTGCAGCAGACATTTGCAAAAAGGGGTGTGAATTTAGAACAAGTTCCAGGAAAAGCAGTTGACTTTCTTACCTCAAGGCATAAAATTATAGGTCCTTTGCCAGGTTTTTGGACACTTCATTCTTTACTAAGCTAACTTTCCCTCCCACTCAACTCTGTGCTTCCTTCTCTCTCCCGCCTCCTGGGCCACTCTGGAAGAAGAAAGAACCGTCCAGGTGAACTGGTCATTCACTTGGAGGCATTAGAATGGCAGAGCTGTCACCTGTGGGCTGTTTAGGCTGTAAACATTACTAAGCTACTTTACAGAAAGTTATGTAAAGACTTGCTAATGTTCACTGAAGATTTCCCTGCCGTGCTGGCTGCACAGGCATTTTGAAAGAGGCAGGTCGGGACGTGTGTGGAACGCTTCCCCTTGCTATTTATGAGCTGAGCAGCTTGCGGTGAAAAGCTGTCATTTTTCCCCTGGGTATGTAGAACCAGTTTCTCCGGGATGCCAGGCCAGGAAGCCCAGGCTGATCCGAAAGGAGGGGCTGGGAGGGGGGTTGCAGGGAAAGCCAGAGATGTAGCACGTGTGTAAATTTTAGGTGGGGGGAAGGTGAGAACAAATGAAGAAAAAAAAATCTATCTTAGAAAGTTCTCTCAATTATCTGGGGTTACAAAGGGTGGAATCATCTTCTCTTTGGCTTCAGTGGAGGGGAGGGAAATACGGGAACTTGGTTATCTGGCGAGGAAGAGGATTTGCTCCCAGCTCCCAGCAGGCCAAGCCTTTGACGGAGATGATTCCCTGCTTGATTTTCAATCCCTTATAGATTAAATTTATTCAGAAAAATCTCAAAATTAACCAAACAGAATAAAAACGCCCCTTTTCTGGAATAGATTTGAATCATCCAAAAGGAATAAAAATGCCCTTTCCTATTTTGGAAAAATCTGAATCAACATCTAAGATAATCCCATTTGGATTTTTAAAATGGTGTGTAGTTGTACTTCAGTATCTATCCAGGGCCCAATACCTGTGCTGTCATCATAGGGTATGGAAAAATGTAAATAAAACAGGGAAAAAAAAAAAGATAAATGGCTTCCTCACTTGCTTGCAAAGTACAGGCAGTCAGAGTTCTTTAGCAGGCCTGCTCACATAAATGCAAATGTTGAGACAACTTTTCATAATGCTGTATAAAGGCAAACTCAGCTAGGCATTGATCATGAAATGGACTTGCAAACGACTGCGCTTGCTGGTATAAATCAGTGCCACCCATCAGAACAGAGGAGCCAGACCAGAGCGAGTTTGTCGCTTTTCTTGAATTCCTTCTTAATATATCTGTTTTTTTTTCCTTTTTTTAAAAATGATTCTAACTGTCAACTGGGATTATTAGACTGCATAATGATATTTTTTATGTCCAAACATATGAATAAAATTACTTTCTCACCATGTATATTATGGTTATACATGCTTTCTGAAAGTAAATTAACATAGAAATAAATCTGTGATGTCAAGAATATGCATTAACCTGTTTGGGCCTTATAAATATGTAACAATAGCACCTAGCTGTTTGCCTCTCCGTGAAAGTGTAACCCACTGACTCGAGAGCTGGACATTTTGTATATTTACAGTATACAATTATATTTACTTAATCCAATTTAACAATAATTTTTTTTGAATGTCGTGTGTTCGGCGTGGTACCTGGAGCTCTAGGGAATACAATAAAAGACTCTCTTCTGGTTTTACTTTTATGAGGTTTGTCATCTTGCCCTCGAGGCGACTTACAGATCTCCTGTTGCCTGGGCTATTGCATCAGATTCTACCTCTGCCTTTACGCCCTTTCCAGACTGTTCTTAACATGTCTTCTTTCTAAAGAAACCCGTCTTAGCCTTCTTCCCTCTTCCCCTCTTCTCATCAGCACATAGGATCCCCATTGTCACTCCCCTTCGGGGCCCCGTGCTCTGGCCACATGAACTGTCACGGTGGCCCTGGCATGCCCTGCTCACACGTCTCCGAACGTGTGTGTGCGCACATGTGTGCTGTTCCTCCTGCCAGCGTTGCCTTTCCAGACCTGATGCTGTTGAGCTGGGAAAAGTCCCCCTCATTCCTTAAGGAGTCTGCTCATGTATCACCTATTTTGTGAACAAGAGGTTTCCTGCTTACTGTTCTCCCCAGCGGGGCTCCATGTTCTGTGCCTTCCTCCTCCTCCTCGTTCACATACATATTCCATGAACATCTTCTGTGTGCTTGTCAGTACCCTTGACTAGCACGAGAGCTCTTGGTGGGCAGCGATTTTGTCTTACTCATCTCTGTGCCACCACATAGCACACCTGGGTGGACATCCAACACTTGTTTGCTGAAGCACAGTCCCTTTATCACCTGAAAAACCATTTTCAAACACCACTAGGTCTGCAAATAGTTTTCTAGGATCATGAAAGCTGGAAGCCTCCTGATGGACCAAAATATTAGGTCATTAAATATGAAATGTCCGATTTAGAATCAAAAGTGTAGTTTATTATGTCTCACATAAGAAGCAGTACAATTAATAAAAGTATGTGCCTAAACTACTGACACAGTTTTGCCATCTTCACGGTAGCTCGTTTATGCCAGTAGTGAAGAAGCCTGGAGAGTGAGTGGCAATGAAACCATGAAAGGCATTTTCCACAGCTTGTTGAGAATTGAATATTTTTCCTTGCAAGAAGTGGTCCAACGCCCAGAAGAAGTGGTTGTCAGTTGGTGCCAGGTCTGGTGAATATGGTGGATGACAAAGTCCAACCTCTGTAGTTTGAGCAGCATTGTTTGTGCGTCATGTGATCCAGTGTTGTCTTGCAAGAGGATTGGCCTGTCTCTGTTGACCAATCTTGGCTGCTTAATCACAAGCGTCCTCATCATTTCATTCAATTGGTTGCAGTAGACGTCCGCTGCAATCGATTGACCAGGTTTCATGAAGCTGTAGTGGATAATACCAGTGTTGGACCACCAAACAGACACCTTTCGCTTTTTTTGATGAATATTCAGTTTGGGACTGTGTTTCAGCACTATATCTTTATCCAACCATTGTGCGGAATGCTTGCAATTGTCAAAAAGAATCCATTTTTCATCACTTGTAACAATACGGTGTAGAAATGGTCTACCTTTATGTCGTGACAGCAAAGAAAGGCAAGTTTCAAGATGATGTCTCTTCTGACGCTTGTTTAATTCACACGGAACCCATCTATCCAGCTTCTTTACCTTGCCTATTTGTTTCAAATGGTCCAATATTATTGTAATAGTAATATCAAACCTTGCTGCTAATTTGCACATAGGTTGAGATGGATTCGCTTCCACTGCAGCTTTCAGCTCACCATTATCCACCTTGGTCTCAGGTCACCCATGTGGATCGTTTTCAAGATTAAAATCACCAGAATGGAACTTCTCAAACCATTGATGTACTGTGCATTCATTAGCCACATCCTTCCAAACACTTCATTGATATTTTGAGCTGTCTGTGCTTTGTTGTTTCGATGATGAAACTCATATTTGAAAATAACACGAATTTTTTACTTATCCACGGTTTCACAAAAAGTGCTCTAAAAAATTTGAAAGATAATCACAAGCCAAACCATGTGTTTGAAAAAGTGAGGATGTACCTTTGCAATGAAAATAAAACAAGAAGTGTCAAAGTGAAATGTCAGACATATCAACTGTCAAACTTAGTACTTAAGGAAATAGGACATTTCATACTTAATAACCTAATATCTAAATTGGTTCTGGCTCCATGATCCAAGAATGCTCGTCTCCAACTCTTCCTGCCTTCTTTACCTTCATCTACTGACCCAAGAACTAAGAGAGCCCAAGGCTCACAAACCAAACCACCTCTTTCCCCGGCTTAAATCTCTACAACAGCTGCCATCATCCTTAGAATAAAATGAATGCCTTACCTGGACTCCAAGGCCCTGTGCAGTCATGCCCTCCTCCCTGCCCCCCATGCTGTGCCACTGTCCCCTCACATGCTATGTTCCAGACACAGGGGCCTCTTTTGGTTCCTAGAACATGCCAGACTCTCTTCTGCCCAGAGGCCTTCACATCTGCTGTTCCATCTGCTGGAATGCGCTTCCATTTTTCACATTCCTTGTCTTCCAGGTATCAGCTTAAATGGTACCTTCTCAAAGAGGCCTTTCCTAACCCCTGCATCCCCACCTTTTCCTCGAGGACTGCATCCTGGTTTTGTCCTTCAAAGCAGAATCACAAGTAATGATTAATTCATTTTTATTTACTTTTTTCTTTGTTTATTTGTTCACTGTCTTTCTCCTTCTTCCATTAAACTATGAGCTCCTTAAGGACAGGCACATGTCTGTTTTTTCCTGCTGTATTTCCTAAGGCCTCTAACTGTTCCTGCCACAGAGCAAATGATAATAAATATTTCTTGAATGACAAATGAATAATCAACCTTAAGCAAACTTGTAAAAGGGCTTCCTTATATACCTAGATTCTCACAACAACCAAGTGAAATACAGTTACAAAGTGATAAAATTACTCTAGTGTTTTAGACTGAATATTTGTGTCTTCCTGAAATTCATATGTTGAAGCCCTAACCCTGAGTGTGATGGTACTTGAAGGTAGGGCCTTTGGGAGGCAGTTAGGGTTAGATGAGATTGTGACAATGGGGCCCTCAGAATGGGATTAGTGCCCTTATAAGAAGAGGAAGACGGAGAGACAGATCTCTTTCTCTCTTTCTTTCCCTCCCTTCCTACCTCTGCCTCCCTGCCCTCATGTGACCAGGCTTCAAGGACACACCACCAAGCAGGCGGCCGTCTGCAAGCCAGGAAGAGAGCCCTCACCAGAACCCTACCATGCTGATATCCTGATCTTGGAAAACAAATGTCTGTTGGTTAAGCCGTGCAGTCTGTGGTATTTTGTTATAGCAGCCTCAGCTGACTGACTAAGACAGGTGTGTTGCCTAAACTGATCTCAAGCATTTTGGCTAGTTCTTGTTTCTATGACAATTTTGGTGATTAATTTAACAGAACCATTCTTTAGTATCTTCCCTTCCTTTTTCAAACTTGCAAGCAATCTCTAGACACTTTTGCTGTGTTCTTGTGTGCTCATATTCACTGCACTGTCTTCACACAAGTATACACAACTCACCCAGCACACACAACTTTCATGGGAAGACCTGAGCTCCTATCCAACCTGGACCTTAATGTTATTTCACATGAGAGCTTTTAATGATATGTTAAAGAGAGAGTTCAACAAGTATCCTGGGCTGCAAAGGAGGGATCTCTAGATCTACTTATTGGAGCGATCTTCCCATCTTTTGAGTAAATGTGATCTGCACAAGGAGCACAACATAGTGACATTGATATAGTAGCAATAAGAATGTCCTCATATTCCTCAGCTCTGTTTATACACATAGGACATTATCTCAAAATGAGTAATGCTGGGGAATATTTAAATAAGTTCCAATTTACAGTAGCTTATTCTTCCCTTTCACTCCAATTTTTTTTTTGTATTTACCAATAACCCATTTATTTATTTATTTATTTATTTTTTATTTCAGCTTATTATGGGGGTACAAAAGTTCTGCATAGATATATTGCCCATGTCCCTCCCAATCCCCCGAGTCCGAGCCTCAAGCGTGTCCATTCCCCAGACAGTGCACATCGCACTCCTCCTGTAGGTATACACCCATCCCCGCCCCCACCCCCGTCCCCCCCAAGTCAGA
>CM052440.1:93476792-93538179 GCA_028533085.1 Varecia variegata
TTTTCCCATTCTGTGGGTTGTCTGTTAATTCTGCACAGCCAAAGAAACAACCCATTTATTTTTTAAGGATGTATTTAAATACCTCTAACCTTTCTCAGCCATTTGAGATTAAGTGAGGTTCAGGGCCCAAACAGTCTAGTGACCACTTAATTCATGTAGCCTTTCTGCTGTTAATGCTGTCCAGCAAAATAACCACAGAATTAATATGACTGCTAAGAATATATTTTTAAAAATTAACATGACATATTGGTTCCTACAAGATCCCAGCCCACTAGGAAACAAACCATGACATAAACAATCTCCAGTGATTCATGATCAGCTCTCTGAGGTCTACTGAGAATTAAAGGTGATTTTTGGAGCAAACATACAGTATTATCAAAAGGCTCTAGCAGCTGGAGCAGGTTAAAGAAATGAAAAACCAAAAGGCAAAAAACCGAAACCAACCCAGGTCATGCAGCATGCACAGTAAACTTAGCTTTAACTCTGCTTTCGAATGCCAGAGCACACCTGTCCACACTGGGGACCCGGCACACATTTCCTTTCGGGCGCAGTATACCAGGTGCCCAGCTCTCATTATGGAGGAGTTTGTGTGACAGGCTTTGCTTGCTGTGATTCTCTAGTAAACCTTATTTATTGAAGGCCCCCCATGTGCCAGGCGCCACGTAGCTCTGCAAACCTCCCTTGGATCCCACCTTTGGGGTAAAAGAAGCAAGGGTACAGGGAGGATGAGAAGCTGGAGTGTCTGCTGTCTGGCACTTTTTGACTAGAAAGACTTTCAACCAGGTATGCAGTTCATCAGGCATTTGCTGTGGGTCTGACAGGCCCTGGGGATGCTAAGTGAATTCATGTGGTCCTTGCCCTTGAGAGGCCATGATCAGGGCATAGGCTGAACTGCAGGATGTATTATTCAGGGAAAGAAGCAAAGCACAGAACAATGTGGATGCTCCCATCTGAGTAAAGGGTATGTGATGCATGCGTGAGTGCACACACACGCACACTTGTGCTGATAGATGCCTAGACTACTTGGTAACACTGGTTGCTATGGGGAAGAACTGGTTTTGTTTTCTTAAAGCACTTATCACTCTCTGGCACTGTCTTGTGTATTCATTTATTAACTTACTTATTGTCTGTTTCTGCCACTGGCTTGCTTACAGCTGTAGCTCCAGTAACTACAATACTGCTTGGTATAGTTCAGGTGCTGATAGTTAAAAATTTTTTTTCTTTAAATGAATGAGTTGGAAGTGAGGGGGATGGTTAGAGTTCAGAGATGGGAGAGAGTCTTACTTTTAACTGTATGCCTTTTTGTAAGGCTTGAATATTCAAATCTTTATTATGAAAAAATACAAATATATGCAAAAGTAGAGACAACTGTATAATAAACTTTCATGCACCCACTACCCCAAAGCAATGATCAACTCAGGGCCAATTCTGTTTCATCTCTACCTCCCTCACTGCCCTTCCCTCGCCCTGAGATTGTTTTGAAACAAATGCCCGCCATCATTGTATCTTTAAGTAGCTCAATATGTAAACCATAATTACCATAGATTCCAAACCTAAACGAAAACAACAGTATTTCATTAACATCACCAAATATCCATTGTTCAAATCTCCCTAATTAGTCTCATAATCTTTTTATAGGTTGTTTAAATTTTATTTAACAATGTGCATACATTACTTTTTCATAATTTTAATCTGGGATGGGTAGAATCTAGTAGGGAATATCATTTCATCTATCCATCCATCCATCCATTAAATAAATCCATATCAAGTGCCCAGTATGTGACAGGCACTGTTCCTGCTGCTGGAATGTATCAGTAAACAAAAAGACAAAAATCCCTGCCCTCATGGAGCTTTCATTCTAACTATGGGAGACGAGTAATAAATAACAGGTATGTAAAAGGTTGATTATGATACAGTACAATGTAACATGTACTATGATAGAAAGGGCAGAGACTCCTTTGTCATAAACCTGTTGTCTTCATGTGGTTGGATGACATAGGAGAGTCAAAGTATTTAAGCCCTTATTGTGGCATTTAAGATTTGTAACATTTCACGTTCTGATAAAACCCTATAAACAGAATATGGTGATTCTTTCTATACTGAAAAATTAAGGCTGTTAAAACTTTTTTTTCTTTTAAAAGGGCCAATATAAAGTTTTGAAATTTTTACACAGTCATTGATGTACTAGCTCACCTTAAAAATTTTGATTAAAATTGAAATCTGGTTAAAAAGGAGATGGAAAGATCTCTTGACAAGAAATTCCAAAGACTATAAAGTAGCAGGAGTGAATTTTATACGAGTTCCCCAGAACTTGCACATATAAATAATGTTGTTTCCTACACAGTGGTTACTGTGTGAGGAGGAGGATGTCCTCTCACCCCTTCAATGGTGCAGTTGTGCAAACCATTTCTGAAACATCTCCTTTATAACTGCTTCCTGTGGCAGTTTCTCAGTCATGCGTGAAAACTGGTCCACTTTCTCAAGATTAGAGTTATACCTTAGTTGCACCAAGATGGTGCCCGTAAGTCCACTGTCTTCATAGTTACTAAAGGTTGGTGCTTACCCACACCCTTGTCTACCTATTTTGTCTTTCTTTGGGAAAACAGGTAAATCGATATTCTATTCTTTTTTTTTTTTTTGAGACAGAGTCTCACTCTGTTGCTGGGCTAGAGTGCTGTGGCATCAGCCTAGCTCACAGCAACCTCAAACTCCTGGGCTCAAGCAATCCTCCTGCCTCAGCTTCCCGAGTAGCTGGGACTACAGGCATGCGCCATCATGCCCGGCTAATTTTTTCTGTATATTTTTAGTTGTCCAGATAATTTCTTTCTATTTTTTTAGTAGAGACGGCATCTCACTCTTGCTCAGGCTGGTCTCGAACTCCTGAGCTCAAACGATCCACCTGCCTCGGCCTCCCAGAGTGCTAGGATTACAGGCGTGAGCCACCACGCCTGCCCTCTATTCTTGTTTATGTCTGGATTTGAGATGGGGGAACAGGATTGAATGTGTTGACTGAACTGATTAATTTCTTTTTTTTTTTTTTTTCACTGAAATGCTAGCTGCCTGAGGTCTATCATCAGTCGGTAGTTTGCATGCGGAGGGTGTGGCATGTTGCAGACATGCTGCTTTGGTAAGCCCACCCCACCTTCCTCCAATATCCTTCTTTTTTTTTCTCTACATCGTTACTCTACTCATATTTCACTTTCTTCAAGATTCTGAATGTCCTTGAAGGAGGCAAGGAGATGATTCTGCAATCTACAAACCAAATGACTTTGATTCTAATTCTGGGTAAGATGCTAGATCTGTCTGCTGTAAAGATGTTCAAAAGTATACGGATGGAGTGATGATCTTCAGAAGCCTCATGGGTTCACTAGGCACGAGTCATGTCAGAACAACCTCATTCCCCTCCTTGTAGATCCAGGGACAAGGGCTGCGGAAGGCAGCCTGGACTAGGAGTCAGTAGATTGTCTTCAAATCCTTCTTCTTCCCACTTTCTAATCACATGATTTTGGGCAAGTCATTTGCCCTCTATTAGTCTTAGTTTCCTCATACAAGGATAATACTGGCTTCTGGAACAAGGTAAGAAATAAAGTAATAATATCTTCTTTCTAAGGATTGGTGTGAAGGTTAAAAGAAGTAATGAATCTTAAACAGATTAGAATACTGTCTGGCAAATAATTCAATATCTGTGAATAGTGGTCACACACACAGAAAATGACAAAAACCAAACAAAAAATGCAATTCTATGCTGGAATAATGAAAAGGTATTACCATGTCTTATATGAAGTGGATGAAGGTATCAGGAATGCTTAAATTGGAGAAGGGAAAATCAAAGGTTGGGGGAAGCACAAAATCTGTTATCAAATAGTCAAGGGGTTGCAATACAATGGCCCAGGAGCTGAATCCGGTCCACTACCTACCTGTGTTTGTATGGCCTGTGATCTAAGAATGCTCTTTCCAGTTTTAAATAATTGAAAAAAAATCAAAGGAAGATTACATGAAATTCAAATTTCAGTATCTGTAAGCAAAGTTTTATTGGGACACAGCTACCTCATTCATTTACTTATTGTCTATAACTACTTTTGTGTTACAATGGACAAGTTGAGTAGTTGCAATAGAGACCATATAGCCTGAAAACCCCCAAATATTTACCTTCTTCTTTTTTTTTTTTTTTTTTTACTGAAATGATGGCTGCCTTAAGTCACCCAGTTGGTAGTTTGCCTGTGGAGGGCTTGGTATATTACAGACATGCTGCTTTGTGAAGCCCACTTCACCTTCCTCCAATATCCTCCTTTTTCTCTCTAAACTTTTTTTTTTTAAAGAAGTTTGCTGACACCTGCAATAGTCAAAAGCTGTCATGTAAAAGAGGAAATAGACTTGTTCTGTATGCCCCAAGAATTTCGAATGAATGAGCAAACTAATGGGTAAATGGTTAACTAATGGGTAAAAATTATAAGACAAGTAAGTTTTAATTCAATGTAAAGAAGACTTCTCTAATAATCCGAGTCATCAAAAGGTGGAATGGGATGTTTTGTAAGGTGGTGAGATCCCTGTCAACAGAAATATTTAAGCTAAGCTATATGACTGCTTGAGGGGATATAAAAATAATACAAGCACAGGATGGAGGTTGGGCCAGAAAACTTTTCAGAGCCTTCTGAAACTTTGATTTTACAATTCAAAGCTTTTTCCAATTTGTCTATCTCTGAATTCCCACGATAAATACTTATAGGCAATAATTTTACAATTTAGACTATTAAATTGCTAAAAGGAATAATGGCCTCTTTGAGAATTAATTGATGGATATAATAAACTTTGACAAAAGAAAAAAGTTAAATAAACTTTAACACTCAAATATTAAACTTTCAAATTTTGCCTATAATTTTAGGCAATTTCTGAAACCCAAATTTTGGAACCCAATAAGCCTATGAAATCATAGGGCCAAATAAGAGCCCCGGTTTACATAAACTCTGACATCCCTGCTAGCTTAAAAATTGTGTATTAGTTGATGTTCCATCAGTACATCCATTTGGGGATAAATCATGCCCTTTGTTCCTATTTATGAGGGGGACTAACCTACTTCATGTGGAAGACTGAAGCAGACCCCCTGCAGCACATGCCACCCCAGAAGGAAGTCCCCAGCCTTCCTCAGTTATCTTAATACTTAAGTTCACAGGCAGATCATTCAAGACATCATGTTCATCATATAAAGGGCCATTTGTGGCCTAAAAGACCTTCCTTATATTATTGCAATAGCTAGCATGAATGGGTGATTCAAAAATTTTTATCTTTATGTCAGATTTTTCCTTCCTCATATGCTTTAATTTTTTTAATGTGAAGATTGACTTTTATAAGGTCAAGAGCCCAACTGATCATCAGATGTTGGTTTGATTTATGTGGCTTTTTACAAATAAAGTCATTTGTCCAGTGAGTAATTTATATGCTGGAAGAAACAGACTTGATGTGAATCAAACTGTAAGTAACTTCATCACAAATGACTAAGCACTATAATTCTGTTTTCAGTGATAGTTTTAGTGAGTAGGTTTTAAATAATTATAATAGTACTATGTGTAAAGCAAATAATTTTAAGGCACGTTTTCCTTTATAAACTAGCAAACTATGATCTGTGGAACAAATCTGGCCTGTTGCCTGTTTTTATAAAGTTTTATTAGAACACAGCCATGTTCATTCATTTATGTATTGTCTGTGACTACTCTCACACTACAGGGACAGAGTTGAGTAGTTGACACAGTAACTGCATGGTCTGCAAATCCTAAAATATTTACTCTCCAACCCTTTAAAAAAGGTTTTTCCATCCCTGCTTTACCCTATAGATGTTAACCTATATAGCTAAAAAGTGTTTAAAGAAGGATAAAGAATTTTCTTCTATAAAAATAATCTGCAGATCATGAAGGCATATGTTTTTATTATCTAGAGATCAGCAAAGATTTTCAGCTGCGCAGGAAACCTATAGAACTTTAACTGGCTGTCCTTATATCCAAAGAGACTTATTTGATATAGTTAATACAATATATTCTGAATAGTTAAGAATGACATGTAGAATACGACTTGTGATTCATTGAAAGAATTTTATACTCCTGCATTAAAAACAAAAACCAAACCTAATCCCTGAAAGCATATATTCTCATATGTACAGCATTTAGTTATGTTTACTTTTGGGGGGGGCTATGGTAAAATTAATTTTACCTCCATGTTTTCATTGTTGATGTTCATTGATTTATCATGCAAACATTTACATTTGACTTTGTCTTTTACAAATGTACTTTGAGTAAAATGCTATTGTGAAGATTGAAAGTAGAATCTACCTAGAATATTTCCTTATTTTTGCTTTCTATTCCTTCCTCCCCTTTTATGGATCAATTTCAGTAAACACCATTTGCTCTTAAAAATGAATTTGTTATTGTTAGATGCCAAGAAGTCAATTTCCCAATTGACAATGTTTCATGTTTCATTTGTCCTCAAGTTACCCATTCCCAAGAAAACCCAGGCTTAAGACTGGGTGAGTGAACATATGGTCTAAAATAGTGAGCAAAATTATGACAGCACTTGCTTCTGGGGGCTTGTATGGATGAAGATGCTTAGCAGGCTTCTAGACTAAATGGGATGATAAATTAACCAGTTTCATTCAAGTCTACTTCATTGTATCCATACTAAGACTGGAGCACCTTTTAAACTTAGGGAGGAGTTTCAAGCAGTTCCCTGCAAGTATGTTGACCATATTTTCTGGACCAAAGATTGGGATGTTTGTATGCCCTGAAGATGTTTTGGCACATAGTCTGATATTAGTTCAGAATATTTAAAACCAGGAATGTAATGGGAAATGACCTACATATTTTTCTTAAACCACATTTTTCTTAAGTTGACCTAACGACCGGTATATTCTGGGGATGAAGTTGCTCCTCTATAATAAATTAGCTCAGATGCTCCTTATCATTCATTTATTGGATTAGCAGAGTGACTTTTATTTCTTTTAAAGAAGCATCATTCTATTGCCCAACATGATTAATGTAAAATGCAGAAAATATTGAGTGGTATAATTAATATAATTATAGTAATGCTTGTAGATCCTTTACTTTTAGATTGCTACTGTTCTAAAACAGCAACTACCATGCAGAAAGTTCACCATAGCGGTACGATAGAGCCTGTGGGCAGAAGGCCAGCTAGTCTTCCACAAGAGAGATAATTAAGAGACAACAGTACAGAAATGCATGTTGTAGTACACACTAATGCTCCCATGTGTTGACCTTGCAGCTTCCAGCAACTTAGAGAATGACTTGGTTTTCAAAATTATAATTCCTCCCAGCTTCTAGGGGGGAGGTGTAGATAAGATTCTTCAGATTTATACCGTTTCAAGGAGGTAAACCACCTGGTTTTGGGAACACTGACCTCTCTTTGGAGACTTGCTGGGATACTGGAATTTCAGGTGCTTTAAAAATGCAGGACACATAGAGGAATTTGAAAAGCTGCCAGAAGGAAGCAATTTATATTCTTGTGCAAAGCTTTACAATAACAGGAAGGCAAAGAGTGAGTGGGAGAGAAAGAAAACAGGAAGTCTCTCACCTGGGAGCAGCACAGTTCACATAGGTGATAGGCGAGGCTCACTCTTTCAGTGGGACTCTGTTTGCACTGTGCTTCTCAATCATTTATAATCTTTTAATCAAAAGATGAAGAAGAAGCAGGGGGTGTGAGCTTGACAACATTTGAAACATTTGCAGTATCCCGCTGTCGAAAGTGGGGAAGAGGAGACTTATTCAAGAAACGTACAGCAATATGGCAACTGTGGGATTCTGTTTGGTCGTAAAAGCTGGGATGAGATAAGGTTAAGAAGTATTTAAAGAAGCCGCAAACTCAATGAAGCAAATAATGCCTTGTTAAACATAACCCTGAGAACCAACACCTTTTGCTTGAGAACATCATCAACCATCTCAACCATCGAGTTGAATGCAGCTTGTGTGTACACATGTGTGTGTCAAAGCAATGACTAAACCAGTCTTTTTTCTTGTGCAGATTATTTTGGGATCAGTTAAATGGAAATAAATAAGGTTTCATGTGTAGAACCTCCCATGTGTGCTTCTTTCTCAAAATATTGATTTTCTTTTATTCCATTGGAAAGGGAGACCCGTGAGGAACAGAAAGAGGAGGGCACTGTTTCTTTATGAATACTAATAAGGAAATCAAGGGAGACAGTGGCACTTCAAGTTTCATCTTTCCATTTCCTAGAGGCGCAAACCCTGCCAGTTGTCACCTTGGTGTATTCAGTGCCTTTTGAAGCACTAGACTCCTCCAGAGAGAATGTCAGCCCCAGCCCTGGGCAGTTTTGACAAACAGAGTATATATTGATACATGATAAAGTATGCTAGAAATCACCCCAGCGCTAAAGGCTACTATAGTTTTAATATCATCATTTGAATTAACAAGCATTCTGTGGAGAAATAATGAGCTTTCATTATTCAGAACATCATCCTTACCCGGGGAACTCAGAAACCATTAGCTCTTGAGAACTTAATGAAAAGATGATAAAGAATGTTTTAGATAAAAGTTTGAATGGGCACACTTGATAACTGAGGTAAAATATTAATGTTTGCTTGGCTGATGGATTGGGTTGCTGAGCTAGGCTCGTCGCAGCGATGCCAAGTGTGTGGTCAGCTCACGCGTGCAGGCGCTGGACCGGCCCCGTGGCCGGTGTGAGCCGTCAGTGTCTGGTGACTGCTGTGGAGAAGGCTGCCAGGCTCACAGCACGGCCAAGCCCTCTTCAGACTCACAGACAAGAAAGAGTAGAGGTAGACAGGGAAAAGAGGGGACGTAGAAAGATAAAGTGTGATCAACAGGTATTAATCTGCATGTTCAGAATTGACACCTCAAATCACTGTTTTACAGTCTCTAATGTATAAAACAAAAACAAAATACTTGAGTTTGTATGGTAAATGTTTTGTTTTTCTTGTATTAGCCTGGCCAAAAGAGTAGGAAATTTTAAATTAGCTTTCTGGTTTTTAATTTTACATTATAAAATTGCATCGGAAAGGGAAAGAAAAAAAAGAAGAGAAACACAAGCAAAAAGATGTCATCTTTAAGGCTTGGATGCCAACGTCCACTGTTTGTAAACTGATAGATGGAACTGGACCGCATGCAGATATAAAATAAAATCATGCTCTTCATAGAACATTTGGAAGATACAAAAAGTAGAAGACAGCAAAATATTCACAGTCTTACTATACAGAGATAATCCCTGGCAGCACTTTGGTTTATTTACTTTCAGCCCTTTTGCAGTATGTATGTTATTTATGTGGCAATGATCATATGGCACATGCAGAACTATAGATGTTGTGATTTTTAGAGGATTTTCCCGATTACAAGACTAATACATGATGATTGCCTAAAACTGGAAGATACTGTGACTAAACTTTGGTGTTCATGAGAATCACCCTGGAGAGCTTATTAAGAGCATAGTTTCCTGGACCCCATCTCAGACCTACTGAATTAAATATCCAGCAGAGAGGCAGTCTCTGGAGTGGGACTGTCTGGGTTAGAATCTTGGTTCCATCACTTAACAGTATGTGGCCTAGAGCAAATTATTTTGCCTCTTTATGTTGCAGTTCTCTCAGGTGTAAATTAAGGATAAAAAGAATACACCCCTCAGGGCTGTTATAAGGATTAAATGGCATAATGTCCATAAAGCACATAGAATATTGGTTAGCTCATAGTGTGAAATCAAATGTTAGTGGTGAATACTATTATTATTAATGTTATTATTGTAACCCTGATCTCTAGTTACAACAGTTTCCCCAGGTGCTTCTAATAGATCATTATAATTATGGCATGTCCTTAATCTTTTTTCCTATACCTTTAAAGAATATGGCGGTACAATGGACATTGGAGACTGAGAAGGGGGGAGGTTGGGAGGGAGCTGAGGGGAAAAAAAACATCTTTTAGGTGCAATCTATACTATTTGGGTGATAGGTGCACTAGAATTACCACCATATAATTCATCCATGCAACCAAAAACTACTTGTACCCCTAAATCTATTGAAATAAAAAATAAGCTAAAAAAAAAAAAAAGAATAAGATTAGTATGGTATTAGTGTGAATATGATAGATTGGTGCTCAGTGTCCTTTCCAGTCTGCAACATTTTTCTAGTCTGCATTTCTATACATTTCCCAGAATCCTTTTTTTTTTTTTTTGAGACAGAGTCTCGCTTTGTTGCCCGGGCTAGAGTGAGTGCCGTGGCATCAGCCTAGCTCACAGCAACCTCAAACTCCTGGGCTCAAGCAATCCTCCTGCCTCAGCCTCCCAAGTAGCTGGGACTACAGGCATGCGCCGCCATGCCCGGCTAATTTTTTCTATATATTTTTAGTTGGCCAGATAATTTCTTTCTATTTTTAGTAGAGACGGGGTCTCGCTCTTGCTCAGGCTGGTCTCGAACTCCTGACCTTGAGTGATCCACCCGCCTCGGCCTCCCAGAGTGCTAGGATTACAGACGTGAGCCACCGTGCCTGGCCCCAGAATCCTTTTTATCTAAGGTTCTGAATATGATTTAGGCTTGAAAAAGGAGATGAATTAGATGTATTCATCTAAGATTTGGATGGTGAAGGGAAGCAGAGCTATCAGCTGCTTGATTTTCCTACCAAGCAGGGGTGGATAGGAACTTTGTTTTTCTGCTACAGCATCAATAGATGTCTTGACAGCTGTTGAACTGCAGAGTTGGAGTGTGGCGAGGGGGCCCATTTCCCTGGTACAGATCGTAGTAGCTTCCTTGACTGGGGAGATGATGGTGTGGTTCAGGAGGTTGCAGCTTCCTCATTTGGCAAGAGGTTTCCAAATCACAAAGAAGCTCATTTAGTGGCTGGATTTTGTGACTTTGGAAGTCACTCCTGAAATTTCACTTAGTGGCTTTTACGTCAGCCTTCCTAACAATACAGTAGCCCATTTAAAACTTGTAATCAACCTGCTTCTGCTAAACCAGCTAGAGTGGATTTTGTTCTTTGCGATTTAAATCTGACAAATACCATTGCATATTCTATTTTAAAATCATAATTAAATAGAAATATTCTCAAGTCTTAGAAGGAAGATGATAATAGAGAGGGATTTGTGTCAGATAAAATATATCACAGGGCAGTTTATTGATGTTCGATAATTATATAAAACCATACTTAGATTTCTCAACATACATTTTAAAGATACAGAAGAAAAATCAATAACCAAGAAACAATATGCGGATGGTTTCATCTCTGGATTCTCAGTTCTGTTCCAAAGGTCTATATCTCTGTTTTTGTTCCAGTACCATGCTGTTTTAGTTACTATAGCCTTGTAGTACGGCTTCAAGTCTGGTGGACTGATACCTCCCAGCTTGTTCTTTTTGCTTAAGATTGCTTTGGCTATATAAGGTGTTCTCTGGTTCCATACAAAATGTAGAATTATTTTTTCTAGATCTGTAAAGAATGATGATGGTACTTTGATAGGGGTTGCATTAATTCTGTAGATCACTTCAGGTAGTATGGACATTTTAGCAATGTTGATTCTACCAATCCATGAGCAAGGTAGATTTTTCCATCTGTTTACATCTTCTACAATTTCTTTTCTTAGTGTTTCGTAGTTCTCCCTGTATAAGTCTCTCACCTCTTTCATTAAATATATTCCTAGATATTTAATTTTCTTTGAGGCTATTGTAAAAGATACTGTGTTTTTTATTTGAATTTCGGCTTGACTGTTATTGGCATACATGAATGCCTCTGATTTGTGTGTATTGATTTTGTATCCTGAGACTTTACTGAATTCATTTATCAATTCCAGGAGTCTCTTGGTTGAATCCTTGGGGTTTTCTAGATATATATATCATATCATCAGCAAAGGGTGAGAGTTTGGTCTCTTCTGTCCCCATTTGGATGCCCTTAATTCCCCTCTCTTGTCTAATTGCTCTAGCAAGGACTTCTAGCACTATGTTGAATAGAAGTGGAGATAGTGGGCAACCTTGTATGGTTTCAGTTCTAAGTAGGAATGGTTTCAATTTTTCCCCATTCAGTATGATATTGGCTGTGGGTTTATCGTGTATGGCCTTGATAATTTTAAGGTATGTCCCATCTAAGAGTTTTTATCATAAAGGTGTGCTGGGCTTTGTCAAATGCTTTTTCTGCATCTATTGAGAGAATCATATGGTCTTTGTTCTTGCTTTTATTTATGAGGTGAATTGCATTTATAGATTTGCATATGTTAAACCAGCCTTTCATCTCTGGTATAAAGCCCACCTGGTTATGGCAAATTATTTTTTTGATATGCTATTGGATTTGATTTGCTAAAATTTTGTTGAGGATTTTTGCATTTATATTCATGAGGGATATTGGTCTGTAGTTTTCTTTTTTTGTTGTATCTTTTCCTGGCTTTGGTATCAAGGTGATATGGCTTTGTAGAATGAATTAGGGAGGATACCATCTTTCTCAATGTTGTGGAATAATTTCTGTATATTGTCATCTAATCTTTGACAAAGTAGACAAAAATATACACTGGGGAAAAGAATCTCTTTTCAATAAATGGTGCTGGGAAAACTGGATAACTACATGCAGAAGGTTGACACTGGATCCCCACCTCTCACCTTTTATAAAAATCAACTCATGATGGATAACAGACTTAAACCTAAGGCATGCAACCTTAAGAATCCTAGAAGAAAATGTAGGGAAGACTCTTTCAGACATCGGCCTAGGCAAAGAATTTATGAAGAAGACCCCCAAAGCAATCACAGCAGCAACAAAAATAAATAAATGAGACCTGATCCAATTAAAAAGCTTCTGCACAGCCAAGGAAACTATCATTAGAGCGAATAGACAGCCCACAGAATGGGAAAAAATATTTGCTCTGTACACATCTGATAAAGGGCTGATAACAAGAATCTATCTACACTCAAAAAAATCAACAAGAAAAAATTAAACAACCCCATCAATAAATGGGCAAAGGACATGAACAGAAACTTTTCAAAAGAAGACAGAATAATGGCCAGCAAACATATAAAAAAGTTCTCAACATCTCTAATCATTAGTAAAATGCAAGTCAAAACCACAATGAGATATATCACCTAACCCCAGTCAGATTGGCCTTTATCAAAAAATCCCAAAGCAACAAATACTGGTGAGGATGTGAGAGAGATAGGAACACTCTTAGATTGCTGGTGGGACTGCAAATTAGTGCAACCTCTGTGGAAAAGAATTTGGAGATACCTCAAAGAGCTAAAAATAGAAATACCATTTGATCCAGCAATAGCACTATTAGGCATCTACCCAAAGGAACAAAAGTCATTGTATAATAAAGACATCTGCACTCAAATGTTTATGGTAGCTTAATTCACTATTGCAAGGACATGTAAACAACCCAAGTGCCCATCAATCTATGAGTGGATTAATAAAATATGGTATGTGTATACAATGGAATACTACTCAATTATAAAAAATGACGGTGATATAGCACCTCTTATTTTCCTGGATGCAGCTCGAGCCTATCCTCCAAAATGAGGTATCACAAGAATGGAAGAATAGGTACCACATGTACTTGCCATCAAATTGGCACTGACTGATCAACACTAAGGTGCTCACACAGTAGTAATATTCTTTGGGGGAGGGGAGTTGGGGGTGGGTAAACTTACAACTAATGGACATGATAAGCATTGTATGGGGGAAAGGGCATGCCTCAAATCATGATTTTTGTGTGGCAAAGTCATAACATGTAACCAAAATGTTTGTACCCTCATAATATCCTGAAATAAAAAAGAAAAAAATTTCCAGCCCCACAAACAGTGTATTCCAGCATCTATTGTTTTTTGCCTTTTTAATAAAAGCCATTCTAACAGGAAAAAAAAAAAAAAACCAATAACCAAGAAACTTGGCAATGAAAATGGCCTTTATGTTGGTCTCAGCAGCTCTGCTTTTATGGAGGGCAAAAAGAGCACTTTTTATATCAGCCTTGTGGAAAGTCTGGTCATTGTAAATGCTAGCACAGAACAGCATTATTTGTTGTTTTAAGTGGTCATCAAAGAAGTCAAGTACTTAGAACAGTGAGTGAACGATGTGGCCCAAGAAGCATTTCTGATGACAGGAAATTAACAGCACTAGAAGCAGAAAAGGAACAGTTGGGTGAGGTGTCTAGAGAAAAGCTCTGTTCTCAGTTGCTGGATCAATTTTAAAACAACATTCTTGGGTAATGATTTTTCCTGCATCTTTGAGACATATATTGAAAAAGCTAAGTTATGGTTTTGCTTAATTAGTAAAGACCAATAAACTGCCCTGTGATAGAGGTTCATTCTGTTGCCTTCCACTCATTAACTAAAACTTGGCTGGGTATAAATTCAAAGGGCTTTTTTTTTTTTTCTGTCTCAAAATTCTGCAAGCATTGTTCCACTATATTCCAGCATTTAGGGCTGAAGGGAAGAAATCTGAAGACAGCCTGAGTTTTATTCCATTGTAGATGATATTTTTGCCTTTACACTTTGTATGTCCATTTAGAGGATGTAACTGAAAAATAAAACAAACCAAAAATGGTACAGGCATTTGGGAAGAGGTACATTGCATTCTGGAAAGTGTAGTCCTCACATGGTACAGTGCATTCTGGGAAATGGAGTTTTTCATGTCCTTCATTGCTTCAGAATGGACTATACTTTGGGGGGTAAAATAAGATCATATTTCTATCTGACAAGATTTGTCTTTTGATGAGAATGAGAAAACAGAAAACTACTAACAGGAGGCTTATAGAAAAATATTTCACAATTAGGGGAAAAGATCATCATCTTGAAGTCTTAGGGAAAGATAAAATATTACCTATTTCAGATAACAAAAGAAAATTTTAGAAAATAGTTTGGCATTCTCAATTGACACTAAATGCTATGGTCAGATCTTGGTTCTCAGGTAAGATTAGGCAATGAGGAGGTGAGTTATCTTCCCACTACCTTTGTGGGGTGGGGGTGGGGCAGTGCCACTCCTTTTCCTGAGGTGAAACACAGGCCAGTCATTGATTGTTTATTCTCAAACTGGCTCCACTGTCCTTATAAAGTGCCATTTTCTTTCAAATTTTAGGAATCGATTGTCTATTGATCTTAAATTTCAATATTGTTATAGGCTGAATTGTGTACCTTCAAAATCCATATGTCGAAGTCCTAACCCCCAGTACCTTAGAATGTGACTACACAAATGTTCCTTAACTTATGATGAGGTCGTGCCTCATAAACCCATCATAAGTTGAAAATATTAAGTGAAAGTTGCGTTTAAAACACTCAATGTACCTATCTTACTGAACATTATCACTTAGCCTAGCTTACCTTAAATGTGCTGAGAATACTTGCATTAGCTTACAGTTGGACAAAATCATCTGACACGAAGCCTATTTTATAGGAAAGTGTCAAATATTTCATATAATTTACTGAATACTGTACTGAAAGTGAAAAACAGAATGGTTGTATGGATACTCAAAGTATTGAATGCATATCGCTTTTGCACCCTCACAAAATTCAAATATTTTAAGTCTTTGAAGGAATTGCAAATTTGGGGACCCTTTGTATTTGGAGACAGGGCCTTTAAGAGGTAATAAGGTTAAATGAGGTCATATTAATGGGGCCTAATCCAGTCTGACTGGTGGCCTCATAAGAAGAGGAGATTAGGACACAAACACAGAGGGAAGACCATGTGAGGACACAGGGAGAAGGCAGCCATCCACAAGCCAAGGAGAGAGGCCTCAGGAGAAACCAATCCTGCTGGCACCTTGATCTCGGATTTCCAGCCTCAAGAATGAGAAAATAAATTTCTATTGCTTAAGCCACCTGGTCTGTGGTATTTTGTTATGACAGTCCTAGCAAACTAATACAAACATTATTTTGAATATTATCTTTTTATTTGCTTTCATTTCTATAGGTCAATCGGAAACTGGGAAAGGCTGTGTTAGGGGCTCATGGGCAGATGCCATTTTTATTTTTAAATTATGAAGTGTTTTAAATAAACAAAAATAGTGAAGAATAATATAATGAACACCAAGGTACTCGACACTCAGCTTTAAAAAAAACCTATCATAGGTCCAATTAAACCTCCCATACCCTCGCCCTTTTCCCCTCCCTCCCCAGCTGAGATCAATACTTTCCTGAATTTAGTGTCTGCCATCTCCATACATATCATTATGTTTTATAATATATATTTGCATTAATAATCAATTGATGGTGCTCTTTTGCTTGTATTATTTTAAAATTTATGTAAATATTGTTGAATTATACTTGTCCTTCTGACTTGTCTTTTTTCTCTTAACAATATAATCTGGGGGTTTATTCATGCTGATTATATAGATAGATACAGATCTGTATCTATTAGTAGTTTATATGTTTTAGCTGCTATTTTACATTTTTTATGAATACATCACAGTTTACTTTTACTTTATATCCTTGATGGAGCTTATGTAGCATGTTTTCAGTTTTTGATTACTTAGCAATGCTGCTATGAACATTCTTGAAGATGTCTCCTTGGGCACACGGACAAGAGTTTCTCCTAGCTGGCGTGCTGAGTCATAGGGCATGAATAGTTTCAAATTTGCTACATATAGCCCCAGATTTTCTCTAAATTGAATGCACCAGTTAATATTCCCATCATCTGTGTATGAGAGTTCCTGCTACTTCATATATTTGCCAAAACAATGTGTTGTCAGAATTGGAAACTTTTGATCAATCTGATGGAGTGAAGTCTCATGGTTTTTATTTGCATCTCTGTGATTATTCTTGAGGTTGAATGTTTTTAAAAAATGTTTTTGATAGTTTGAATTTTCTCTTCCATGGATTCTCTGTTCACACACTTTGCCCATTTTTCTATTGGGTTGCTCTTTTTCTTATCAATTTGTGGGAGTCCTTGATATATTCTATGTATGAAGCCATTGGATTTATATGTCTGTTCATCCTGGTTTGTGGTTTCTCTTTTTGTTTGCCTTTTGATGCATAGAACTTTTGTTTTTCTAATTCTATTTAAACAGGCTATCTAGTAGAGAGTTTTAAATTCCAAGCAAAGCCATTTTCTTCACTTGGAAAGCTTTTATTTTTTAGTGTATAAATTGGTGCCTTTAAAACAGACTAGTTGTTGTCTTGGTTGTCTTAATATATGGATTATTGTAGACTCTGGTTAACAACTGTGGTAAGCACAATTTATCCACAAGAAAATTATTTGTAAGTATTACATTTATATCTTTAATATTAACTAATAATTTTTCAACTTAATCTTTTTAATATCTTAAAAGGACAATTGCATTTCTTTTGTGAATTAAATGCTTTATATTTTCTAACAGTGACCAGGCTCACTTGATTTTCTACATGATGTCAAGTTTTATTTATTCATTTGTTTAGCTAATATTTACTGTGAGCAATGCTGAAGATTCATCTAAGTCTAAAATACATTGTAGTTCACAATGGTATTTTAAACAGGTTCATAATTAATTAATGAAAATGTGTGAATTAATAGCATTTCTTATTTACCTTACATTAGATCCAGCTGTGTATTTAGTTTACATTGTTTCTTTCTCATTAAAAAAATATTTAATTTTTTAGACCAGTTTTAGATTCATGGCAAAATAGAGAGGAGGGTACAGAGATTTTCCATATGCTCCCTAACGGCCCCCCAACAACAGAACTCCATGTTACCAACAACCACATCCCCCACCAGAATGGTACATTTCTTACAGTTGATGAACCCACATGACATATCATTTTCACCCAGAACCCACAGTTTACACTAGGGCTCACTCTTGGTGTTGTATATTCTATGACTTTGGACAAATGTATGACATGTATCCACCACTACAGTATCATACAGAGTATGATAAAGAAAATCTTCTGTGGTCTGTCTATTCACCCTTCCTTTCCCCCTAACCTCTGGCAACCACTGATCTTTTTATTATCTCCATGGTTTTACCTTTTCCAGAATGTCATATAGTTGGAATCATACAGTATGTAGCTTTTTAAGATTGTCTTCTTTTATTTAGTAATATGCATTTAAGTTTTCTCCATGTCTTTTCATGGTTTGATAGCTCCATTCTTTTTAGCACTGAATGATTTTCCTTTATCTGTATGTGCTACAGTTTGTCCGTTCACTTACTGAAGGACATTTTGCTTGCTTCCAAGTTTTGGCAATTATGAATAAAGCTGCTATAAACATCTTGTGCAGGTTTTTCTGTAAACATAAATTTTCCACATTGTTTCTTTAGACATTTAGGTAAATATAAAGAGATGTATATGTTCTTATTAAGCTTCCTTGCAGACATTTTCAATTAAATGACCCAATCTGCTGTTGTAAGAAGGACTTTGCCCTTGCTTAGAAAAAAGTTTATTGGTTTCTTAAAGAGCAAGTCATAAGATTATTAACATGCAGTTTTTTTATTATTAAAAAGTTAAAATCATAAGACAACCCAAACTGCAATATTTCAATTCACTGACATTTTACAAAATTAATTTTATTTTGAAAGTTCACTATTATTTTAATAACAATAATCTCTTCTTATTAACTCCTGTTTTTAGCTCATTTAAAAAATGCAAAGTGTGTCAAAATTCACTTTGTATTTGAAAACCCTCTGTTAAGATTTTTCTTGCCACTGGGCCATGCAAAAAGGCTGCTTCTACATGCAGATTTTCTCTTTCTCTCTCTCTATATCTCTTTGTGGGAAAGTTTTCAGTTCAAAACTGGTTTCTTAAATATCCTTAAAGTATATGAATTAATATCACATTTCAAATAAGGTAAAGATTGTTTAAACACACATGCATTCTCTTGGCTTGGGCAAGTTTTATCTATTTATAATTTTTATTTATTTATTTTGAGACAGGGTCTTATTGTTTTACCCAGGCTGGAATGCAGTGACATGATCATAGTTCACTGCAACCTCCAACTCCTGGGCTCCAGTGATCTTCCTGCCTCAGCCTCCCAAGTAATTGAGGCTACAGGTGCACTACACCAGGCCCAGCTAAATTTTTTAAAAAATATGTTTTGTACATACGTGGGTCTCACTATGTTGCCCAGGCTGGTATCGAACTGGCCTCAAGTTATCCTCCCACCTCGGCCTCCCAAAGTGCTGAGATTATAGGCGTGAACCACCATGACCACCCCAGATTTTATTTATTAAAGCACATACAGGTGTAGACATTTGTTTTTAGGCATACCATCTATTTGCTGAGGATGCACACTTTGGTGGATGTGATAGTGATGACAGTGGTGGGAGGGGAGAGAGATAAGAGCTAGAGAGGACCAAGTCAGGAGAGGAGAAAATCCGCAGATGGGCTTGGAGGTGAGCACAGGCAGATTCGAGATGTTGAGGAAAGAGCGGTTGCCACTCTTAGAAATTCCACATGGGTGGTTTCCTGCATGTCTGCAATGAAACTCCTGTGTAATAAATGAAGAAAATAACACATAAAAGTTTAAATTTTATTGGGTGTCAAACTCTTAAAGAACTGCTGTTTGCTTAGAGTGTAAGGATGACTAAGGTTGAATGAATGAACCCCAGCTGAAAGAGTGGCTGCTCTGTCTTCTTTTCTCCACTCCAGCCACGTGTTGTCTGGTTGGTGACATTCCCTTGCCATGATGGCCCACAACCAGCTAGAGCAGAAATTCACCTGTCTACGCACCTCATCTCATCTGATCTCAGAAGCTAAGCAGGGTCAGGCCTGGTTGATACTTGGATGGGAGAAATTCACCTGCCTAGACATAGAAGAAAAGGTTATGCTAGGAACCCAAACAAAATTTCACTCAGTAAGAATCCCTATCTGCCAGAAATGGGAATGATGAAACACAGAGGGAAAAATGGGAATAAACATTCATGTCAACGCTCTTGTCAGTGCTGTTTGCTGACAGATGCATTGAGGTAAATGCTGTTACCTCAAGAAGTGTTATCTTCTGGAGATCCTTATCATAATTTTATTTTAAATCCAAACAGCTGTTGTTTAACTACCACAGACCAGTTTCTCTGCAGCTTGGGGCCATAAAGTTAGCTTTAATGCACTCTGTTTCTTTTCTTCCCGTTGTATTTGATTTAATTTCCATGCATCCGACACTCACGTGCTATATACTATTTGCATATTTCAATATGTACTTTTGCAGATCCCGTAAATAAAAATGGAAGCTCCCAATGACAAATTATAAAAGGAAGGAAGAAGAACTCTCAGGTTTCACTTACATGTATAATATTCTAAACAAGAAGAGCTCCTTCAGGACAACAAAGCAGGTTTTTCTAGGGTGGTTGGTTTATGGTGACTGCAGGAAAAAACGGATGTTTTTTTTGGCAGTGAAACACGGCACACTTATCTGAATTGAGCCCTAGGGCTTACCATACAGTAACGGAGAGTGAACTTCAGCTTTGTTTAAGAAATCAACAAATGTGGCCACTTCCATAACCTGAATGTTTTCTAAAATAAATATTCATGGTTTTTCATTCATAGGATTTTAAAAAGCTGAGGTTGCAGTTTCAAACAAAAGAAAACTCTGGGGAAGATAGGAAGGGAATAAAAAGCCACTCTTGGGGAAACTTAAAAAAAGGTCCCTACGGGCTATTGTACCGTATTTATCGAAGGCGCTTTGTCAGGGCACGAACTAACCCAGGACTCGGGCAGTTACTGGACAGAAAATCAATCTCGGTCAGGGTTAGATGGGCCCAAGCAAGACTTGTTCTTTGGTCTTAACTACAGTATCTGAAAACTGAGAAGCAGAGGTCAGAGGACTAAAAAACTTTTTCTTTTCTTAACTCTTTAGACTGGTTTGTGCAGGTTTTCTGCAGGTCTGGGAACCTCACGCTTGCGTCTCCTTTCCCATTCTCCCAGTTACCAGCAACGTACCGGCGGCCACGTGGGCCCTCAGTTATTCGGGGTGATCTTGAGGGCTCAGACCTTTTTGAATCTTTCTTTGTTGTAACCACGTTCTAGATGGGAAGTGAGGAGTGATCCTTATTGCAACAGAATGAGTCAGACTCCGGGGCTCAGTGATTCACTTACTGATCTGATGACTCGTTTTCTGGTTGCAAAGGGTTGGTGCCACCATGGTGATTTCACAGGCGCCCTCACACACACTAGTAAAATCAACAAATGTGAGAAAGGTACCCGCACTGGCAGATTTAACAACAAGAACAAGGTAGTCACATGCCTCTCCTGATGGAGGACCCCAAAAAGCCCAATCACAGTGTATGTTTTATTTCTGGGCCCATGTTGTTCATGGAAATGTGAAGAATCCAAATAGAAACAAAGTAACATCGAGAAAAGGGGAAAATTTGCAAGCCCTAATTTGGGAATTTGACTTTATAGTATGAAAATGATGTTGCTATAACAGACTTTGAATAGTTAGTGTACTTTTTGTCTTAGACTTTTCATTGCCTCTGCTTCCAATAGACCCTAGAATTGGAAATCATTGAAAATTGGACTAGTTATTTTTAAGGAGAGTTGTTTGGTACCTTATGTTTCATGAGAAAATTCTACGGTTATTTACAAACCAGAGAGATAAGCTACTGTAATCACCACCTGGCACCTTTCCTTTGAAAGAGTCTGACAAACGTTAATTAAGAAAGTCTCACAATGACCCCGTGAAACAGATAAGGGGGTAATTTCAGCATTTCTGGGAAGGAATGCAATAGCATCTCTCTGTCCTTCCCCATCTTCTTGAATGGCTTTCAGATTCTTAACACAGAAAGTCAGGGAACAAAAAGAAAAGGAACAGGAGAAAAGGCCACCTCTCACGAATGTCCAAAAGAATGTGAGCTGCTTCCCTGAGAGTGATGTAATTTGGTTGTTATGACATCTCTCCTCTCACCCCGAGGCAAGGGAGGGTTATCAATGAGCAAGGGGGACGGAGGATTTTATTCTCAGCAAATGAAATCTAGCATAACAGCTAGTCACATGGTTTCCCAAATGATGTTGAACCTCAGTATAGAAGAAAGGAACCCACTGCTGAATAACCCACACAGGTGGCTTCCTGCCGACTCTCCTCCAGATTTCTCCCAGTTGACTGCAGCCCCAGCCCAACTCTGTCTGTCTCAAGCCATTTCACACTGAATCATAGCACACAAGTCTGTGGCTGGAGGATGCTTATCTGACTGGTGTTTAAATGAGCTGAATCATATTTCCAAATCTATTAATATTTTGGTCCACTGATATTTGCTTTTTAAATGAAAGTTTTAAAAAGTCTATTAAAAATAGTGCCTTTCTAATTCTTCTATAAGGTATTGAAGTCAAGAAGCATTTTATCTTACAAGGCAAATACTTATACGGAATAAAGAAATCTGATTTTACTCTTAATGTGCAATATATTCAATTAAGTTATTATTGAAGCTATTTTGATAAACCTTTAACTCAGGATCCAAACATCATTATTGCTATTTTTTCTTCGTGTGCAGAGAATCTTAAGACTATAAAGAAAAAGTTTTCACTACTAAAGTGTGTGTGTGTGTGTGTGTGTGTGTGTGTGAGAAAGAGAGAGAGAGAGAATAAATGAGAATGAGAATTTTGACGTGCAGAAGATGAACTGCACTGTGCTGGACATTAGTGAATTAATTTTTAGCAGTATCATAGATTAATAAAGATCAAGCCACAGTCAATTTGGCTGTGGGGATTAGAAAGATTTTCATGATAGCTGAAATGAATAGACCTACTATATTGTAGACTTATTTGGGCAAATACAGTTTGGAAGTTATATTTTGTTCTCATGGAGCTGACATTCAATCATGTATTTAACACCCTATATTGTACCTATACTGTATATATTGTAAGAAACAAGTTGACTTGTGGATGGGATGTATATTTTTGGGTGTTTGTATATGAGTCAAATACAAATTCATTTACTCATTTAGTATATAGATGGGATGGAGTATACAAAGAGGAGTAGGTCAGAGGCATAGTCAAGAACTGTAAAGGGCCTGTGAACAAACTATTGACTGTAAACAAGTGAGCCTGCCACAGTTTCACAGATGTTGGCAGAAGACACAAGATTCTTGGGTCAGAAATAAAGGATTTTATTAGTCACAGAAATACAAGTAGCTAGAATTTGCACTGGTTCCCCCACAGTGCACCATGAAGAGGGCCAGGTAACACTGCACATGCTGTGGGATGCACTGTAGAAGAGTAACCCTGACCTTAGGGAACCCAAATCTTTTATAATAAGCAGTAATCATGCCTGCTCTTTATCCTGGAGGGAGACAATATCCTTATTAGACTAGACCATAAGCCCCATGGTCCAAAGGTAGACGCTATCTTCCAAAGCTGTTCACTATACAAACATTCTGGAACAAAGACAGTCAAGTGTAGAAACATGAAAGAGACCCATGGAAGATTGTTTTCTAATAATACCCATCCCTTGTAGAAACACCATGCTGGCTTCTGGCAAATTTAACCATGAGTTTATCCCTCCATCTGCTACTCTGATTAATCTGACCAACAGAGGCTGAGGCCAAATCCATTCAATTTGCCTCCTACAGCATTTAGTTAAAACTATTATCAACAGGATGAGAGCAACCTGAAGTATTGACCCCACCATGACTTCCCGGACTCCACAAGCTGAATGAATCCCATGAATCATCAAGATAATCTTAGGAAGCCAGCTAGCATTCTCCTTTAGTTTCCACTTTGGCTTTTCTCCTTGGACCAAGGCATTCATCCAGATGCAGCAGGATGTATTAGTGATTGCACAGACTTTGCCTTGGTCTACAAAAAGGAAGTCTAGGGCAATTCTACCATCCATAACAACCCTGGCCAGGGAGTTGCTGCTGAACTAAATGGCTGCCAGTGCCAGGGTGCTATTGTTGAACACTTCAGCTAAAGTCAGGTCAAATTTTGTACTACTTTTCCTGATTGGATAACCCCCATCATAGGGATACCTGGCTTCAGGGTGAACATAAATAATATATCAGTTACCCCTCTGGGAGGCGCCCCTGAGTAATAAAGGGTAGGTTTGTTAGGAGAGATCTGTAGTTATCCTAGTTATCCCAGAGCTACATGATCTACTGGTGGCATTTCTTTAAACACCCAAAGGATGCTTATGACCTCCTTCCTCTCCATGCCCCTGCTGTGGTGCAGGCCACCATATTTTCAGAAAGGAGGCAAGTTAATGCTGCTTTCCATATTTGAGATCTTTGGAAAGGCCTCCAAGTTCAACCTCTATCGCTGCAGGGACGCAGTTGGACAGTGCCTCCCATGGGGTCTTCCAGCTTTAGGAATTTGGTCTTAGGTTTCCAGTCAGTTTAAATAATCAAGTTTAGTTTTTTTTTTTGGAGGGACTACAACTGCCTGAGGGCCACAAATCCAAAGTGTCCTGTTTGTCCATGCCACTGGCCAGGTGTCATTTGTCCCATGAAATGATTGATGAACAGCTATGCAAATGCAGGTTGGAAAGACATCTGGAAGTGGTGACAGATGTTTTGTGTGGGAGGTGCAGGAGCTAGGCCACCCCCTGCTATTTCTGACAGAATTCTCAGGAAAGTCAAGGGAAATGGTGACCAAACTGTGGAGGTGGGGAATGCCAGACCCAGCAGTCAAATTTAGGGTGCTTGCAATTAATTTGGGAGAGCTACACCAGGGTGGTCTTTCTTAGTGAAGGCTCCAGGGGCAGTTCTGAAAGATGGAGATCATTAATATCCCTCCCTCCCCTTTACTTCCCAAGGTCTAAATTGTTCCTTCTTCAGATGTTGGGGTTGTCGATTAACCTACACCTCCATAAAATTGGTGCAGCCCATTCAAAGAGATATAATATCCCCTTTAATCCAATCATCCCCTACTCAACCTATACATTTAATCTGGAAAGTTTAGGTATTTATAAACAGACGAGGGTATTACAAAACTTACAAGAATCCATTAGTCCCCATTTTGACCCATGTGGTCCACTGTAGAGGGATGTGGCGAGTCGTGTGCTTAGCCAAGTGGTCATTATCCTTTTAGTCTAAGATTATGTCAGTCCAACAAGAGAATCTAGGTGCCTGGATCAGAATTAAGTTTGAACAACTTATCCCCCATTTTGGCTGGTTCACCTAGAGGGTGGACTAAGCAGGTTGGCTTGGGGCTGCCATTAGGGGAAAGAAAAAGAAACATCATGCCCAGGGATTGTTGGGTCTATATAATTTTCCACACTTTTCATCCTGGTCATTACTTAGAAAGCATCTCAGAAGAGATGATTTTTTTTTTTAAATTTAAATGAAATCCCAATTTTTCCTTAAACTGCACATTCTTAGTTCCTCAGGGAGAGAGAAAAGTTTGCAATGATGATATCAACTCAGCATCATCTGGCTACTTTTGTTTCTGCAGGACTAAGACACTTCCCAAGAGTTCTGCCTTGCCAGCAAGTGAAGATAAGATTTCTTTAGGTGTGATCCAGCTCAAGGACATCTGGGCATACCTTGGAAAGGCAGCTGTCTTGCAGAGTCCAACAAAGCACGAAGCACTGAGCAGATAGCCTTGCAGAGGGTTTCACAGGAGCCCACCAGGCCTGCGCCATTTCATCCCAGTGCCCTGACCCGGTGCTCAGTTATTCCCCCAGCCCCTCTGCACTGTCCCCAGTGTCTGCGTCTGTTTCTGTGAACTTGACATCCAAAGGTGCAACAGCGTGGAGTATGGTGGGAGTGTGGTGGGCAGGGCACCCTTTGACACCACATCTTTTACCAGTATTGAGAACAAGAAAAGGTGGGGAAAATTCCCCAGAGACAATGAGATACATCCCACTGTTTCAACTCCTAGCACCTACCTCAGGCAGTGTTCTCAGAGTCAGAGGATAATAAGGAGGCCAAAAATTAAAATTGCTGTCAATTCCTGCGGCTTTCTGGTATGTGACTAAACTGCCTCACTAAGGTGCACAGTATAGTCAGATACGTTTACTTATAAATTTATACAGTCTTATTGAGAAATAATTCACATACCATACAATTCACCCATTTAAGATGTACAATTCAATGGTTTTTAGTATATTTACAGATATAGGCAACCACTACCATAGTCAATTTTAGAAAATTCCATCACCTCAAAAAGAAACTCTGTACTCTTTAGCTATTTCCTCTGCAACCTCTATATCTTCCCCCACCCCCTCTATGCCCTGTTTCCAGCTCTAAGTAACCACAAATCTATATTCTGTCTCTATAGCTTTACCTATTCTGGACATTTCATACAAATTGAATCATATAATATGTTGTCTTTTGTAACTGGCCTCTTTAACTAAGCATAATGTCTTCAAAGTCCATCCATGTCAATACTTCATTCCTTTTTATGGCCAAATAATATTCCATTGTATGGCTGTATCACATTTTATTTATCCTTTCATCAGTTGATAAACATTTGAATTGTTTCTATCTTTCACAATTATGAGTAATCCTGCTATAAACACTCCCATACAAGTTTTTGTGTGGATATATCTTTTCATTTTTTTCTTGGAGATATATGTACACACACACACACACACACACACACACACATATGTATATATATGGAATTGCTGGTCATATGGTAACTCTGAGTTTAACCTTTTGAAAATTTGCCAGATTCTTTTCTAAAGTGGCTGCACTATTTTACATTCCCATCAGCTGTGCCTTACGGTTACAATTTCTCCATATCTCTAATAACAGTTGGTATTATCTATTTGATTCTTCATAACCCTAATGGGTATGAAGTAGCACCTCACTGTAGTTTCGATTTGCATTCTCCTAATGACTAATGATATTGAGAATCTTTCCAAGTGCTTATCAACCATTTGTATAACTTCCCTGGAGTAAAGTCCATTCAGATTATCTGCCCATTAAAAAAAATCAGGTGTCTTTTTATCATTGAGTTGTGACTGTTCTTTATATATTCTCAATACAAATTCCTTACATGCAGATCCTTGATTTGAAAATATATTCTTCCATTATGTGGGTTAGCTTTTCCATTTTCTTGATGGTAAAAAAGAAGCAAAAAAGTTTTTAATTTTGATGAAGTCCAATTTACCTATTTTTCTCTCTGTTGCTTGTGCTTTTAGTGTTATATATAAGAAACCACTGCCAAATCCAAGGTCATGAAGATTATGTTTTCTTCTAAGAGTTTTATCTACTGTAAACTTATATTATTATTTATTTATTGTATTTAGGTCTTCGATCCCATTTTCAGTGAATTTTTGTATATGTTGTGAGGTAAGTTGTCCAACTATTCTTTTGCACATGGCTATCCAGTTGTCCCAGCACTATTTGTTTAAAAGACTATGGTTCCCCCATTGACATGGCCTTGGCACCCTTGTTGAAAAGCAATTGACTGTACATGCAAGGGTTTATGTCTGGATTCTTAGTTCTATTTCACTGACCTACATGTCTCTCCTTATGCCAGTACCACACTTTCTTGATTACTGTTGCTTTGTGGTAAATTTTTAAATTGGGAAGTGTGAGTCCTCTTATTCTGTTCTTCTTTGACAAGATTGTTTTGACTACTGTGGGTCCCTTGCAATTACATGTAAATTCTAGAATCAGCTTGTCAATTTTTACAAAGAAATTTGCTGGTGGGAATTGTGTTGATTTTGTAGATCAATTTGGGGAATATCACCCTTTTAACAATATTAAGTTTTCTAATTCATCATCATTGGATATTTTCCACATTTAAATTCTCTATATTTTAAAAAAATGTTTTGCTGCTTTCAAAATTTTATACTTCTTCTGTTAAATTTATTCCTAAATATTTTATTTTTTTGATGCTCTTGAAAGAAGAATTGTTTTCTTAATTTCATTTTTGAATTGTTCATTGGAATTGGGTAGAAATGCATCTATTTTTGCCTATCGGTGTTGTATTCTGCAAACTTGCTGAACTCACTTATTAATTACAATAATTTTTAAAGATGATTCTGTAACATTTTCTACATATAAGATTATATCTTCTGTGAATAGAGATAATTTTACTTCTTTCTTTCCAATCTGGATGTTTTTTTCTTTTTCTTGCATAATTTCCCAGCTAGACCTCCAGTACAATGTTGAATACAGGAGTGAGTGTGGACATCCTTGTTTTTTCCCTAGTCTTTGGAGGGAAACATCTAGTCTTTCAAAATCAAGTATGATGTTAGCTATGGGCTTTTTTAATAGATGCCCTTTATCAAGTTGAGGAAGTTTCCTTATATTCCTGATTTGTTAAATGTTTTTAATCTTCAAATGCTATTAGATTTTGTGTAATGCTTTTTATGCACCTAATGAGATGATCATGTAATTTTTGTTTTTTATTATATTGATAGGGTATATTATATTAATTGATTTTCAGATGTTAAACAACCTTGTATCCTGGGACAAATTCCACTTGACATAGTGTATAAATCTTTTTGTATGTTGCTGACTTTGGTTTGCTAGTATTTTGTTGAGGATTTTGTATTTATATTCATTAGATATTTATATACATACACAGTTTTCTTGTTTTGTGATGTCTTTCTCAGTTTTGGTATCAGGGTAATACTGGTCTCATATAATGAATGAATTTGGAAGTGTTTCCTCCTCTTTCATTTTTTGGGAAGAGATTGTGAAGAATTGGCATTAATTCTTCTTTAAATGTTTGACAGAATTCAGTGGTAAGTTCATCTGGGCCTAGGTTTTTCTTCACGGGTAGATTTTTGATTACTACAGTCATGTGCCACATAATGATGTTTTGGTCAACTGTGGACCACACATACAATGGTCCCATAAGATTGCAATACTATATTTTTACTGTTCCTTTTCTCTGTTTAGATATGTTTAGATACACAAATACCATTGTGTTACAATTGCCTACAGTATCCAGTACAGTCACATGCTGTACAGGTGTGTAGCTTAGGAGTAATAGACTGTACCATACAGCCTGGGTGGGTAGTGCTATGCCATCAAGGTTTGTGTAAATACACTCTATGATGTTTATACAGTGACAAAATTGCCTAACGATGCATTTCTCAGAACATATCTCCGTTGCTGAGTGATGTATGACGGTAATTCAATCTCTTTACTTGTTATAGGTCTAGTCAGATTGTCTACTTTCTCTTGAGTCAGTTTTGGTAATTTGTATCTTTGTAGGAATGAAGTTGTCTAATTTAGCATAGTATCATTCATAGTATTCTCTTATAATCCTTTTTACTGCTATAAAGTCAGTAGTGATATCCCTTTCATGTCTGATCCTAGTAATATGAGCTGTTTATTTTTTTATTGATCAATTTAGCTGAAGATTTTTCAATTTTGTTGATCTTTTAAAGTGCTGCTTTTGATTTCATTGGTTTTCTCTATTATTACTATTTTTCTATTCTCTATTTCATTAATTTCTGCTCTAATATTTATTTTTATCTTTTTCTTCTGTTTGCTTTAGGTTTGGTTTGTTTTTCTTTTTCAGGTGTCTTCAGGTATAAGTTTAAGTTATTGATTTGAGACCTTTTTTCTTCCTAAGCATAGTCATTTGCAGCTATAAATTTCCCTCCAAGCACTGTTTTTCTGCATCTCATATGTTTTGGCATGTTGTGCTTCATTTTCACTCATTTCAAAATATTTTCTGATTTCCCTTTTAATTTCTTCTTTGATCCATGAGTTATTTAGGAGTGTGATGTTTCTTCATAGTTGTGAGTTTCACAAATTTCTTTTCTGTTATTAACCTCTAATTTAAGTCCATTGTGGTCAGAGAACATACTTTGGAAATTTGTTTTATAGCCTAGCAGATGGTCTTTTCTGGAGAATGTTCCATTTGAGAACCATGTCTATTCTGCTCTTGTTGGGTGAAATGTTCTATAAATGTCTTCTAGGTCTGGTTTATAGTGTTTATACTTCATTAAGTTTATACTGTTATTCAAGTCTTCTATTTCCTTATTTATCTGCTTAGTTGTTCTGTCAATTGTTGAATGTGGGGTATTGAAGTCTCCAGCTATTATTGCTGAATTGTCTATTTCTCCCTTCATTTCGCTTTTGGTTTTTTATATTTTGGTTGTTATTTAGATCTATGTATGTTCATAGTTGTCATGTCTTCCAGGTGGGTTTACCATTTTATCATTATAAGTTGTCCCCCTTATCTCTAGTAATGTTTTTTTGTTTTAAATTCTATATTGTTTGAAATTATTAATAGTATAGTCATTTTAGCTTTCTTATAGTTGCTGTTTACGTGGTATGTCTTTTTCCATTCTTTTATTTTCAATTTACCTATGTCTTTGAATCTAAAATATGTCTCCTGTAGGCAACAAATAGTTGGGCCATGTGTTTTTTTAATTCAGTCTGACAATCTCTGACTTTTGATTGGACTTTTTAATCCATTCACATTTAATGTTATTTTCTTTTCTTTTCTTTTTTTTTTTTTGAGACAGAGTCTCGCTCTGTTGCCTGGGCTAGAGTGAGTGCCATGGCATCAGCCTCGCTCACAGCAACCTCAAACTACTGGGCTTAAGCGATCCTACTGCCTCAGCCTCCCGAGTAGCTGGGACTACAGGCATGCGCCACCATGCCCGGCTAATTTTTTTTTTCTCTATATATTTTTAGTTGGCCAGATAATTTCTTTCTATTTTTTAGTAGAGACGGGGTCTTGCTCTTGCTCAGACTGGTCTCGAACTCCTGACCTCAAGCAATCTACCCGCCTCGGTCTCCTAGAGTGCTAGGATTACAGGCGTGAGCCACCGTGCCCGGCCTTAATGTTATTTTCAATAAGAGTTGGATTTAAGTTTGCCATTTTACTTTTTATTTTTTATGTGTTTCATGTCCTTTTTGTTCCTCTATTTCTCCTTTACTGCTTTCTTTAGCATTTCTTTTGCATTAAATGAATATTTTTTAATGTAGCATTTTAAGTTTTTAATGATTTTTTTCACTATATATTTTTAAATTATTTATTTAGTGGTTACTCTTACCATATAGATCTTAACTTATCACAATCAGCTTCAGATTTATACTAAATTAATTAAAGTGAGATATAGAAGTGTTACTCATTTTCCTCCTTTTTGTAGTATTATTGTTATACTTATTAAATCCATAAATGTTACAAATTTAAAAAGACATTGTTATAGTTATTACTTTTTATAATTTTGTCTTTATGAAACTAAGAAATGCAAGCAAGCATATATTTATAGTTTATTATGTTAACCTTTGTATTTATCATTTATGGTTCTCTTCATTTGGTATTCTGGATTTCTGTTGCCATCTGGCTTAATTTCCTTAGACCAATACAGCTTTGCTTCTACACATTTCCTTTGTGCTGTTATTGGCAGATATATTGCATTTCTATATGTAAAAGGACCAGCAGAGCATTACATACATATTGTTTTAAAGACTTATTTTTTAAATAAGTTAAGAGAAGAAAGAGAATAAATATGTATTTATATGATCTTTTATGATTACATAATTGTCTTTGCTGGTGGTCTTTTTTGTGTTTTCTTTTGTTTTTTGCATGAATTCTAATTATCATCTGGGGTCATATCAGCCTGAAGAATTTCTTTTAATATTTCTTTTAAGGGAGATGTGTTAGCAACATTTTTTTCAGTTTTTGTTTATTAGGGAACATTTTTAGTTTTCTTTCAGTTTTGAAGGGAAGCTTTGCTAGATATAGGATTCTTTGTCAACTTTTTGTTTCTTTGAACACTTTGAATATATTATCCTACGGCCTTCTAGCCTCCATTGCTTCTGCTGATGAGTTAGGTGTTAATCTTATTGGGGTTTCTTTTTAAGTGACATGTTGTTTTTCTATTAGTGCTTTCAAGAGTTTCTCCTTGTCTTTGACTTTCAGATTTTTACTATGATGAGACTGTTTATGAATCTCTCTGTGTTTATCCAGCTTGGAGTTTGTTGAGTTTCCTAGATGTGTAGATTATTGCTTTTCAATACATTTGGAAAGTTTTCAGTTATTATTTCTTCAAATTTTTTCCTGCTACTTTTCCTCTCTCCTTGTGGTACTCCCATTATGCATATGTAGATGTGTTTAATACTGTATTGCAGGTCTCTGAGTCTCTCTTTATTTTTCTATATTCTTTTTTCTTTCTATTCTTCGATGTTATATGTCTATTGATCTGTCTTTGAGTTTAATTCTTTCTTTTGCCACTTCAAATCTATTCTTAAGCCCCTCTTATTGAATTTTTTATTTCAGTTATTATGCTTTCAACTCCAGAATTTCCATTTGGTTCCTTTTCTTTTCTTTAAATAATTTCTGTCACTTTACTGGTATTCTCTATTTAATGTGACATTGTCCATTGTTAGCATGCCTTCCTTTACTTCTTTAATTATGATTTCCTTTAGTCTTTTGAGCATATTTATAATGACAACCTTGAAGTCTTTTTCTGTTAAATCTGATATTTAGTTTCTCTCACAGGCAGTTTCTGTTGCCTGATTTTTTTCCTGATGTACAAGTCATACTTTCCTGTTTCTTTGCCTATCTTACAATTTTTTTGTTGGCAACTGAACACTTTAGATAACATAACAGCTCTGGGTATTGGTGCTCCTTCCCTCCTTCTGTCAGCTGGATTATTTTTGTTGAGTCTCTTTCTCCCTGTGGTGTTATCCTTGATGCTGCTCCTCAGTGAGCACAGCCTTGGGTATGCCCATATGGCAATGCTGAGCTGACAGTGGTTTTGGATCCTCTTTGAGGATCTATTTCCTTGATCACGCCCAGCAGTTAAACTGTATTCATTGCTGGATGATTACTCTGGAGTTCTCAACAATTCCCTGTATATTTTGACTATTGTTGAGTGGTTTTGGTGATAAAGGCATATCAGAATGCAAATGATCCAGAGAACAATAAACATCATTCATTTTGGTTTCAAAGACCACAATACTGTAAGTAAGACTGGAAAAGTGACACCATAAGCCAGGAAGTGTCAACAGCAGTGAAGTACCACTGATAGCACTGACAAGGGGTTAAAGGTCTGATGCAGTTCATTTGCCAGGAGCAGATGAGTGCAATGTTGCCCTCTTCACTGTAAAACAAATGGGTTTTAGCAAGAGTCAGAAGTCTTACATGTGGTGAGAACTCTACATCAAAAACCATGAGGTCCTTTACTCTTTTCTGTCTAAGATGGTGGATGTGTTTCCCTGTTCAGTCTGAGGATGGATTCAGCAGCCCCAGTAGCAGTCTGGGTGGTACAGACTCAATCAGCAATTTGATTCCAGCTGATTCCATCAGAGAGTGAGCCTGTATCATGGCACCTACATAAGTAACCCGGATGATTCTCTTAGCGGCCATGATTTGTTTTCACATTTCATGGAGCAAAATAAGGATACCTTTAATCTTCCAGTATACAGTTTTCCAAGGGGGAGACAAAACAGTTAAACCATTCTCTCTAGTCCAAGAGCTGGTGAAAATATAACTTAGTTCATTAAGGGAAATAGTGGACAGAACTACAAGAATGGACTTGGGTTCTGCCCACCGATCAGAGAAAACATGTGCATTTTGGGTTTGCATAGCAGACATTGACTCTGGACAGCTCAGCAGCTCAACAGATACCAGTGGGCTTCAGTTTAGCTCAACTACCTGTGAACCAAGTGGAGGCCCAGGTTCAACGTCCCTATTGAGCAGCAGCTTTGGTTTCAGCAATGTAATGAGGAATAAGTTTCCCCAAAGAGACAGCTGCCATTTTTCAGGTGTGACCATGATGCTATGGGTTGCTGCCCATGGTGGCTATAAACTTCTGTCTCTTAACACACAATATAAATGGGTGTCTCTGTAACTGTTGTCTCAAATAAGTCAACACTCTGTCCCCTCCAGGATGAATTTAGTATCAGTTGTTCCCATGCAGCAGACCCGAGCCTGGCCGCTAGATTGGTGAGAAAGTTTCCCCTCCTGGAGGAGAGTTAGCAACAACCAGGTCACTGTTCAGCTAGCTGTATTTGAACTTGCTTCTTGGGACTTGGCCTGAACCCATTAAGTTGGAAAATTGGGGAAAATTCCTCCACATTAACAGGCAATAAAATGGAGTTAGCCATATAATTTGGTCAACATGTTTACTGATGGTTCCCTGGATTTCCCTCAAATTCCATCCATCAGCCCATAAGACCCTCATTTTTCCTCTTCCTGGAGGCTATGTCTCTTTCTGAAGCCAAACCAATCCTTGTTGCCCAAACTGCTAAGACTATGAAGGATCTGAGATTTTACCCTACTTGCAAGTTACCAAGTTAGTTTCTGTATTAATTATGTATTGTTTAGTAACTATACTACCCAAAATTTAGCAGCTTAAATAACACACATGTATTATTTGACAGTTTCTATAAGTCAGGAGCTCAGGCATGACTTAGCTGCGTGCTCCACAAGGCTGCAACCAATGTATTAGCCAGGACCAGGTTCTTATCTAACGCTTGACTAGAAAAGGGCCTGTTTCCAAGTTCACACACTTGCTGGCAGAATTCAATTTCTTGCAGGCTGTGAACTGGGGCCTCAGTTTCTTGCTGGCTCTTGGCTGGAAGCTGTGTTGAGTTCCTTGCTATGTTGGCCTTCCCCACATAGCCACTTGTTTCCTCAAGGCCAGTGAGGGAGAACTCCTTGCATGATAGGTGTTACAACATCTATAACATAATTATGTACATGTAATCACATCCATCCTACCACCTTTGCAATATTCCATTGGGTAGAAGCAAGTCACAGGTCCTGTCCAAACTCAAGGGGAGGTGAATCACACAGGATGTGAATAACAAGCAGGTCTCTTTAGAGTCTGTTTGTCATAGTCTGCCACAGTGTCATGAGTACTGGCAGAAGACATGAGACTCCTGGGTCAGAGTCAAAAGACTTTATTATTCATGGCAACAGCAGTAGCCATAGCATCAGCATTTATACCAGTTTCCTGAGCTCTAATTCTCAAAGTGTGCTGTGGAGGTGGCCAGAGGAAACCTTGACTAGTAGTAGGGTATGTTGCAGAGAAGAAACTCTGAGCTTAGAACACCTAAATCTTTTATTAAAGGCAGTAAGCCTGCCTGACCCATGCCCTGAAGAGAGAGATTATCTTTATTGCTTCAGACCATAAGCAAATCTGCCTTTTCTCTGAAGGGAAACACTACTTCTATCTCCCAAGATGCTTTGCTCTGTAAACGCCCTTGAAAAGATAGTCTGAAACAAATGCAGCCAGAGCCTCTGCTTGGAAAATGTGAAGAAGCAGCAGACTGATGGAGAATCATCTCCCCACAGGCATATCCTGACTCTGAGGAGACACCTATGCATAACAAGAAAATATAGACATGCACATAAATAACTCTAATGATGGCTGAGTATGGAAAGAGAAATTCGGTGTGGTGTGGAAGCTCAAAGGAAGGCAAAGTTATTTCTAACTCTAGCAATTAGACAATCCTTCACAGTATTTATGTTGAATTTTAAAGCATGACGAGGATTTCAACTGGTAAGGTGAGTGGAGAAGAAAGGCAGGGTATATGGAAGGGGCAGCAAGAACACAAGGAAAGCACTGTCGTAGTTTCACCATGTGGGACAATTATTAATAGTTGGACTCAACATTGGGGTGAGAAAAGCGCAGGGCAATGGTGTGGAGAAAAGTCTGGAAATGTAGAGTGAGGTTGGCTAATTGAGGGCCTTAAATATTTATTTAGGTGCCATTAAAGTGTCTTGAGTCAAATTGGTGTCATTAAAGTGTTTTGAGTGAATGAGTGTGCAGGGAGTGATTAATTCAGTATTACGTTCTAAGAATTGTAATCTAGAGATAGCGGGATGAATTGGAGGTGGCAAAAGACTTGAAGCAGTATTCCTAGTGAAAAAACGATTTTGAATGGTACAAGCCAGAAGGTCCTGAAAGTCTAATATGTTTCTGTGGCGCTGGGAAGCAAGAGGTGCAGTTGGACGTACATCTCTGTCATTGGTACAACTGGTTGGTCTTGGTAGCTCATTGCTCCTGTACTGCAAGAAACAGCAAGGAGTCAAGAAATAACCCGAGGAACTGAGAGGCTGGAGGAACCAAGGGGAGAAACAGAGAGGTTATGAGAAGGTACAGATACTGGGGAGAATTTGATAAATTTGGTTTTGGACCAAAAAGAAGCCCTTTGTAAATGGACCTACCTGAAGAATAGGGTGATCACTTAATGCACTTAGACTTAATTCAGTTGGTCTGATGAAAATTAGGTGCCAAGAAGGGTCTGAAACATTGAGACTCAAATTCAGGACTATCTTACTAAGTCTGGGTGGTGACAATTAGGTACATAGAGATTTTCTTTCATTTGATTGACATCATGCTTAAGGAAAAAAACCAATCCATTTAAGTTAGGCTTGGTTAAAACTTGAATCATTTCCATACCTTTAAAGTGTGAAAAATTTGCTTATATATTACATTTCAGCTGGGTAGGCAGAGGCCATATTTAAAGGCTGAAAAGTTATTATTTATTGTGTAGGTCTTGATTTTCAAGCTCAGTGACTACATAGGTGAAATATACACTCACAAGCTTTTTTTTATTTAAGGAGAGTTATTCTGTATGTTTTTTATATAACTGGAACTTGGTTGAAGAGAGTTAGAGGAAAGGAGATAAACCCTCCTGTACTGTGCGTCGGGTGCAGCCACACACTAGAGCTCCTTCCCCTTTGCTAAAAAGTGTGAATTCACCAGGAAGCACTAGAATAATTTTGGTTCTCACTGTTATTTTTTAGGTTTTGCTTCAGAGTCAAGTTTCATGATATTTGTTTTCCACTCAAAGAAACCAAATTTATAATTAAGGTAGCTGTCATAGGATAACAGTAGGCACCTGGGCACTTGGACTTATCTTACAAGGAAGAGGGAGGGAGCAGGAAGAAAAAGAGAAACAGCCCTTAGAGTGCATTCCTTCTTTGTCTACATTTTAGAGGTCAATAAGACAACTTTATTAAATAGAAGAATAAAACACTTAGTGTCTTTTATATACTCAGTTCTTTAATTTTCAGAACAACCCCATGTATTCTTGTTCTCATTTCACAGGCTGGAGCACTGAGGATCAGGGAGGTTTAATAACCTTCCCCTGGCTGGAAAACTCTTGTTTATTCAGGTGAGGTTTGAAAGTTCTGTCTTGTTCTTTCTGCTACACTGTGAGCTCCCTATCTGATAGCGAAACAGTCAAGGTCACCAGACATGATTTGAGGTGACACATGTGGAGGAAAATTTCAAAGAAATAAACACAACTTGGTGCCTTTTTCAGGAAACCTAACCTGTGGTTAAATAGAACTTAAGCCAATCCTGACTTGATCCCTGAGCTTGATGATAAAGTCTCTTTATTACTTACCTGAATTCTTTACCTTGGATTTAAAGGCTTCTTCTGTATCATGGGGCATTGTCTATCCAAATGCCCTCTGGTTTTCTCTTAGTTCTGGAAACTGCTGTACCACTTTTCTTGTTGCAGTGGCAGTTTCTAGACACTTTATTTATCTTCTCAGTATTCTCCTTTTTCTACAGTATGATAAATCTCTTGTTGCTGGTGTCTAGGTTACTTGCAAAATACATCCATACAGCAGAATCAAGAAATAGAATTACAGGCATATGGGTATAGCACTACTGTTCAGTGTCAAGGACTGTGCACTTAATTTTCTCAAATCAGAATGTAGTAATCGTAATACTTTGATTTTCTTCCTTTTTATTGCTATCACTGGCTGTTTTCTGCTCCTAGGTTTTATTTGTATTGGAACATGATATAATGATAACTTTTTCAGAAGCAAAGTTTTTTCCTTCAGAAACTAACACCTTTACAATTTATGTTAAGACTGCTACAGGTCAGTCTTAGGATAAAGCTTATGTTTTTAATTATAAAAATACAATTTAAAGTAGCATTTTTTAAGTGAAAGCATTTTAAACAAAGATATAAGATGATTTTTTTCTCTCCTGCCTTCTAGTCTGTTAATTCATGTTCCTGAGAAAACCTCTTAGTCCTTGACTTTGATGTGTCCCTATTGGTAAGATGCTGAACGAGGACAGGTGCAGTCACTTTTATTGCCAAGTTCAGGATCGAATAAATATAGATCAAACCCACCCTAAAACACATAGAAAATCATTTGTGAAGCTAATTAGGTGGTACATTTTTTTAAACCTGTGTTTGTAAAAAGACTATGTGCTATTAAATATTTTATGAAACCAAAGCAGAAAGGACTCCATGCTGTTGTAGTTAAAGCCTTTTGGACTTATTATTGTTATTATAATATTTGATCAATGAAGAGTATTTGGATATAATTTAGGGCTATTTACCTTTGCCTTTCTTAACATTTGTAGTCTATCCAGCTCTCTCCACAACTCATAGCTGTTACTGGCTTAACAATTACCATTTAATGCACCAAAAAACTTGTACAAGAATATTGGTAGTAGCTTTATTCATTAATGGCTTCAAACCAGAAACAACTGAAAAGTCCACTAATAGGAGAACAGATAAGTAATTTGTGATATATTCATATCATGAAATACCACACAGCAAGGAAAAGAACAAGTAGCCACCATGTAAAGTGGTGTGTATGGATCACAGAGCGCTGAGTGACAGAAGCTCAGACACAACAGCGAAAAGTGCATGATTTCATTTAATGTTTTTTGTTTTTTTATTCTTTTATTTTTAATTTTTTAACTGACAAACTAATTGTACAGATTTGTGAGGTACATAGTGATGTTTTGATACATATAATGTGTCCTGATCAGATCAGCATCATTAGCATGGTGGTTGGACAAGTTTTACTCTAACTTTTCTCTTATGTGAAAGTACCTGTGTACACACTTGAGGTAAAACAAAGGTAAAACAACAAACTTTGAGGTAAAACAACAAACTTTGGTAACACTTGAGGTGTTACCAAATTTGAATCTTTGCTAAAATCATAAATAAAAAAAAAACTTTTAGTGAAGGTTTAATTTTTATTTATTAGGAATGACATTAAACATCTTCTCTTGTGATTAAGAGACATTTTTAGTTCCTTTTCTGTGAATCCTCTGTATGTGTATGTGTGTGCATGCATATATATAAACATATATACATGTGCAATATATGTATTAATATATATAAATATATCTTTTTTGCCTAGTTTTTCTGTTTCTTTTATTCATATGTAAGAATGCTTTATTTTTACAGCCATTAATTCATGTTTGTGCTATTAGTTGCATTTCCCACTTCTTCTCACCTCCAGTTTTGTAATTTGTCTTTTGATTTTGTCACAAGGTTTATTTCTAGACAGAATATTTTTATTTTTATACATTTCAATTAATACCATCTTATTTTGTTTGCTTTTTCTCATTCCTGTAATCCATGTCCCCATTATGTTTTCAATGTCATTGATTCTCTTTTATGTTATTTCTAATTTAAACTTCATTTCTTCATTACTTTTTTTGTCCTATTCCTTTCCTTAGCTCTTCAAACTTATGTTTCAACTAATTATGTTAGTTACTCATAAATTCTCTGATCTCTTGCACATTACTTGAGCTCTTGTTTGCATGAGCAAGGGATTTATTACATTTTCAAAATTCACAGTGATATATTTTCTTTTTTTTATTGGCTTTATGGCAATATTTTGGGGGTCTGTGTCATTTCACTTGCCATTTTTTCTTTATTTTCTTATGTTACATATTTATTTGGTATTTTTTGCTAGTTCATCTTTCTAAAGACTTTTGTTTTTCTTGGAACACAGCACATTTTCTCTGGACCCGCTATTTTTAGGAGGCTAATCTTATAGAGAAGGCAAAACCATGTTTCAGTCTTGCAGGAATTCTAGTTGTTTTGGTAGGTTATTCCTTTGGAACTTTTTATTTACTTCTCCCAAGCCAGCTGAGATTGCTATCAAAGGAATGATCCTAATGCAGATATTCTCTCATTTCCCATGCTGTATGAGTTGCTTATTCCAGCATAATGAAACATCTCAAAACTTAGTGGCATAAAACAATAGCCTTTTATTAGTTATCCTGAGTGGTCATGAGTGGATTAGTCACATTCATAAGTTGGTTAAGTTTTAATTTGGCTCATTCATAAGTCTATGGCTGGCTGGAGTTTGGCTAATTTCAGCTGGGCTGGGCTGGAGTTGGTTTTGCTTTACCTATCTTTCCTCTACCTCTCAGGATGAGCATGCTAGTCTGTTTGTCCTTCTCATAGCAATAGCAGAGGTGCAAGAGGGCAAGGGGAAATACACAGGACTCTTGGGAACTTGTCTTGGAACTGACACATTATCATATTTGCCTTGCCTTATTGGCCAAAGCAAATGACTTGTCTGAGCCAATATCCAAAGGCTGGAGAAATGGACTATAACTCTTAAGTGAAAAAAGCTGAAAAGTCCCATGAAGAAGAACATGGATACAGGGCTGTAGAATTGGGGCCATTAGCATAATTTGTCACATTTGCCAAACCCAGAATGCATTCTGTAATATAGCTTGTTTGTTTGATCATCTGCTCATCCCCATACTCCCTGCTTTTCATGGCTTTGTGCTTACTGGTCCAAGGGATTTCCCACTGCCAGTCCATGCACTTGCTCCTGCAGTTTCAAACAAGCTGAGACAGGTGGACTCTTAAAACAGCTCCACTCATCCCCACCTCCTGATATTTGCATCCGGTATAATCCTCTCTTGAGTGTGGGCTGAACTCAGTGACTTGCCTTTAAGAAAAAAACCTGTAACTTTCATCTTGTTCCCTCACTCTCTTTTTCCCTGTTTTTTTTTTTTTTTTTTTTGCTTGCTCTGATGAAACAAGCTGCCATGTTGTCAGCTGCCCTAGGAAGAGGCCCGAATGACAAGGAACTGAGAGTGGCCTCCAGCCAATATCCAGCGAGGAACTGAGGCCCTCAATCTAAAGCTTGGAAGAGGATCATACCCTACTCAAGACTTTAGGTGACTGTGGCCCTGGCCGACACCTCAACTGTAGTTTGTGAGAGATCCTGAAGTAGGGGACTTGGCTAAGCCATGACCATATTCCTGACCTACAGACACTGTGAGACAGTAAAGGATGATGGTTAAACCACTAAGTTTTGGGATAATACTTTACACAGCACTGGATAACTAGTATGTGCTTCATTGGCTTTACCTTTTGGGCTGTGCCACTGGTTTTGGATCAGTGTGTGCAACGGTTTTGCTTGAGACCTTAGTCAAGGGTGTGTTTCTCAGGCTGACTGCCGTTGCATTTGGCATCTCTTCCTTACATTACGTTTTGGTGTTTGCTGTCTATTTAAATAAATAACTTGGAATTTTATTACAGTTTTATTAAAGAAAGAGTTAAGAGATGGTTTTCTGTTTCTCATTTTACTTCCTGAGCTTGGGTTATTTTTTTCTGCCATTGTAAAATTAAAAGTCCAAGGTCTGACTTTGGTCATTGAAGTTCAGAGGGTCCCTGCTTTACACCCTTGGGATAATAATATGCGTGTAATGGAATAAACCTTAGCCCAGTGACTCAATACAAGATTCCTGCCAGCTTTGTGTGTCTAACTTTAACCAAACCTCCTCCTTCACGGTTCTGGTCTTAGATGCTCAACACGAGAGGCATGGCTAAGAGCAGGGGTTCTGGCATCGGGTGGTCTGTATCTTTACTCTAGCTCTGGCTCTTACCACTATGTATTCCCATGAAGTTATCCTTCCTAGATTTTATTTTTCTAATCTCTAAATACTTCGCAATATTGAGAACTAATACCGATAGTATTATGAGGCTGATGAAAGGAAATAATTCATACCAAGCGTTTAACACAGTCAGCCTGAGAAACACACCTTTGCCAGATGGCAAGTCCTCAATAAATGTTAACTACATAAAAACGCATTTATTGAATACCTATTAAATGCCTGGTACTGTGCTAGGTTATGCAGATACTAATGTGAATGTAAGTTGGTTCATTTTCTCAAGGAAATCAGTCTTGTAAATGAAATTATATTTGCACAAATTATTGCTACCAAACTGTGTCGTATACTTTAGTTATGTCATCCTGATAAACTCTACCTTGAGGTATTATACCTGAGCTCCTGCTTAGTTCCCTGCCTGGTATCCCAGTTACTCTAAGACTAGAGAATTTTTTTTTTTTTTTTAAATCCATAGGTACTTCCAGGGGAACAGCCAAATGAAAACTGCCTATCTACCAGATCTCACTTCTGGAATCCCTTTAGGTTATTCTCATATGTCTAGATCTTTTACAAAATTGGGTTGATGAAGCTTTTGGTTGTCAGGAAAACATTTAGATAAATCTGGTGGTTAGTGTGCATGAAGAAACTGCTGTCATTGTTATCTCTTCTGGCCTCTGATTGGCAGAGCAGGTAGTCCAACTTCTGCAACCCACTCCATGTGGCTATAATTGCACCCCAAAGTCTAGATACCAGAGGGTCCCCTGATAACCTGTTTCCTTGCTTCTTTCTAGACCCACATATGTTGTGTGTGTGTGTGTGTGTGTGTGTGTGTGTGTTGGAGTGGTGTGAATCAATGGCAAGGTTACAGAATATTAGTCGGAGAAGGGGAGTGGCACTGAAAGGCAAGTGAGAAGGTTGGTGAGATGCAGGCAGAAATACGATCTGGTTACGGTGGAGAGGTAGGTAGCAAAGGGGACCCTGCGGCCTTCTGATTTCAAGATTGTTCTTTTTTAAGCACCAAAAGAGGCAAGAAAAGCTTCATCTTTCTCTGCTGCATGCCTTTTAACAAAAGGGTTTGTTCTGTAAAATTTGGATTCAGTGAAAAGGCTGTACTTTAAGGACCTAGAAGCCCACATGTGGCCTTAAGGCCACAGGTTTCCCACCCCTGGTTGCAACTTTTATCAAGAATCAAAGGGAGAGATCGGCGTGAATGCTCAAGTGAGTTGCTTTGGCACAAATAACAAAACTGCCAGGCAAACACCTTCTCTATAGAACTGTCCGTTTTCCTTGCAGATACATCTTAGAAAATAAAACTGTTTACGCTACCACCCTGCCAAAAACTAAAAATAATACCTCCTTCTGTTTAAGTCACAAAGTAGAGCTATTCAGACTCAAACAAACAACAAACAGACAATGAAATAAAAGCGAAAAAATCTCAAGCTTATCCACTTCTGTTCTGCAGACACAGATGGGAGTGTGTCAAGCAGGAAACAAAAGAGAGCTGGTGAGTTTCTAGAGCTCCTGGCCAAAGCTGGCAGATCAGGTGTCTGTGGCTCATTTTTGCTGGTGTTAATCTGTGATGCCTACGGTGTTGTCAAACGTATTTCATTAGTGTTTTTCCCTTATTAAATATGAAAATCATGTCAAAGGTAAATGTCAAGAGGCTATAAAATTACCCTTCTTATCTTCTGTACATTTATCAGTTGATAAATGGAAAGACACTGCTGCCAAAATAACTGAATGAATAATTTATAAATGACTGATGCATCTTGTATGTTGTTTCAGGCACAAAACAGTAGGACATCAATAATCAAAAGAAGTTGGATTAATTTAGCAGTATTTTGCCATTGATATTTTTATCTAAATGTTGCAGTCTAGACCTCGGTGGTCAGAGAAACCTCCTTTCTGTCACTCAGTCATTACCTACTTGGAGTGGGGGGTACAGTAGGAGGGGACCCATCTCTTGCTTCAGAGCTCCCCCTCTCCCCTCCTCTTTGATAGCAAGTACCATTCGCTTTGATATAATGAGAGTTGAGCTTCACAGTCCCTCTCCCTCTGTGGATCTTCCCATAATATTTAAACCAGGAATGTAGGAAAAATTGCTTGACTTAAAATTTTCTCTTGATTCATATCAATCCTGAATTTTAACTTTCCCTCCTTAATTTACATTAAGGCAGTGTTATCTTTGAATCGTTAGTCTTTTTCGGTAAATTTTCTTAAATGCATTTAAAATTCTTTGACTTTGCAATCTCAGTCACCCTAAAAGGCCCTTTAATGTGCTGGTGGAGAATGGGCAGAGCAGAGCTCAAGCCTATTCTTCTGCTCCCTGGGGTAGGTACCCGGCCTGTGGCCAACCAGAAAGGAGGCCTTGGAGGTTGACCTCACCACGGCGGTAAGCCAGGCTGAAAGCCTTCTTAGGGAAGGTTAAAAAACAACCCCCCCCCCCAAAAAAAAACCAATCAGAGGAAAAATCGGGGGAGAAAATGTGCTTGGATCTGGAGGTCTCAATCTGGATCTTACTTCAACCGAAGGTTCGGCAGAAAGAGCAGCACAATTAACATCGTGATGTTTCCTGACATGACTCTTGAAGGGTGGCTACTTGACTGTTTTTTAACAATTCCACCCGGTGGCTCTACCCACTACGCCTAGAGATCAGCTTTGTTTTGGCAGGTGCGTTGTCAGAACGGCCTTGCATGGAGTGCCGGGGCCCCACTGGCTCGCTGGCCCCGCGGTGGGGCTGCCCCTGCCCGGCCCTCCCCAGGCTCCGGTCCCGCCGTGTACCCGCAGTTCCACGGGTAGCGAACCGCTGTGACTAAATGCGGATGGGGATGGGGGTAGGGTTGGGGGTGGGGGGCACTGCAGGTGGGGGATGAAAAGTGGTGCCCTCCCAGAGCACGGAGCCGATCTGCAGAATTGGCCCAGACCCTGGAACTTCGCAGACAGTGCAGCAGAAGGCTCTCTTGTTCGGGCATTTATTACCTGGAGCAAAATGTGCAAAGAGGGGAGATAATGAAGTACTTGACTAATTCAGTGTGATCCAGCTGGCTGAGCCAGAGGGGCTGGCTGCGGAGCCCGAACAGGAAGCTGAAGAACTCACTGCTAGCCATTTTCCCTGGGCGGCACCTGCGAAACCAAAACAAAGGCGCCCACAGATCAAAAGCAGAGAGGTATCAATAATAAAGAAGGAGGGGAGACAAGAAGAGAGGGGGAAGGGGGGGGGCTTCCCTACAATTTTAAGAAAGCTATTTTTTTCTCATTTGATTTCCAAATCAATCACTTTCCACTCCACTCCCTGGACCTTGACATTCTAAATCCAGTTAGCCTTTTTGGTGACCTACACCAGTTTTGGTTTTTTTTCTTTTTTGACTTGCATATTTGCCAATGCATGCTGGCAAAACAAAAAGAAACAGATTCACTTTCACACGCACAGAAACATATATAAAGTTCTTGCTTCTGGTCGAGATGGAGGTGTGCTTTTGGCCAACAGCTTTGGGACTAGAAAACGACCATGACAGAGGACGTCTTCCTCCTTGGCTGCATAGAAGCTCGCTGCCTTACGGTGCTCTGGTCCTTCTCTACCTACTAATGGCCCCACACTCTGCCCTGCCTCTCCCTGCCATCTCATGCAATAAATAATGGATCTTGCACATTTAAATGCACTTATACACTTCGAGGACCATCTGCTTACAGATACAATAAATAAAACACTGGGATGACTGACTTGAGCACTGTATGTATTGTAATTATCTTTTATAAATAGACACTGCATTCATCCGAGGTTCCAGAGCATGAATCGTAACAGTTATGTGGGGCTCACTATCCTTCATACTCAGAAAAAAAGGGGCTCCCATGACAGCCAGAAAAAAATGTGACAGATGACTCTGGTGGGAGGAGGAAGTAGGTGAGAGTAAGGAGAAGAAGTTCTACCAAAGGGAGCTGGATTTCTAAAGCCTGTCAAGTGGAGGAGGATTCATGTGAGCGGGAGCAAAGTGAAAGCTTCTGCTAATCCTTGATCTTCACCTGTAATGCAAGGTGTGGTTTTAGGAAATGCGGTGAGGTATGAGGTCAGCTCCTAACCATCCCCATTTTCTTACTTTGTGCTGTCTTCATTTCCCTTTTCTTTAGGAGCCCTCATACTGTCTTTCCTTAGTCCTCATCAAAAACTTTTCTTGGGTCCTCCAATCTTACTAAGGTGTTAATGACTACTGGCATTTAAAGAATTAAACCTCCCTTGTCCCTGGGCTACTTTTATTAAACAAATCAAATTGTTAAACATAAGGGATGAAGCTATGGGCTTTGAAGCATTAAACTTCAGGGCAGGATTTTTTTTTCTTTTTTGTGGCCCAAGACCCTTCATTTTCTCCAAACATCACACAAGGTGGGCAGTTGCCTGTATAATCCATATGTGAGGACCAACTCATAGGCCATCATCCTCAAAAATCAGTATTATGCAGATGTTTTATGGTACTCAGCACATGTGTTAATTATATTGACAATTTTGGCTTCCCTGTTTTGTCACGAGAAAAAAACTCAGCAGGAAATAAAATATCCACTTTGATTTTTAAAACTTTAGAGTACCACACCAGTCTATCTTTTCATCAGGGCCTGAGGCTTTTTTGAGGGGTAAAAGAAGAGAGATCCACTCAAGGTAGATCAAGGAGCTTTGTAAGGAAAGAGCAAGTATAAGGAAATAGGTGTTAGAAAAGCCAAGATCCAGGGTTATATTAATAATGTGGCTAAGCCTCACAGACACCCAAGCGACAGAGCCCTTCTGGATCCAAGGTCTAGCCCCAAGCAGCGGAGCACACTGGGCCATCACCCCAGTGCTCTGTTACTCAAGAGACTCCACCACACACCACACGTCTGCTCACCTACTCCTTCTCTACCTTACATATTTTCTTTTAAAATTTTTACTATTTATTTTTAATTGACAATTAAAATTATATATATTTTTGGAGTAAAATGTGATGTTTTGGTGTGTGTATACTTGTGGATTGATTAAATAAGGCTAATGACCATATCTGTCACCTCACATATATTTGTGGTGAGAACACTTAAAATCTACTCTCTTAGCAATTTTCAAATACACGGTATTATTATAATATCGATAGTCAGCAGGCCGTACAATAGATCTCCAGAACTTATTCCTCCTGTCTAACTGACCTTCGCTCCCTTTGACCAACATCTCCCTATTTCCCACCTCCCACTCCCACCCCAGCCCCTGCCAGCCACCATTCTACTCTGTGGTTCTATGAATTTGACTTTTTTAGATTCCACATATAAGCGAGATCACATGCTATTTTTCTTTCTGTCCCTGGCTTATTTCACTCAGCATAATGTCCTCCAGGTCTGTTCATGTTGTCACAAATGACAGGATTTCCTTCTTTTTTTAAGGGCAAATAGTATTCTGTTGTGTACATATACACCACATTTTCTTTATCCATTCATTGTCTGAGGGACACTTAGGTTGACCGTGTATCTTAGCTATTGTGAGTAGTGCTGCAAGGAACATAGGCGTGCAGATATCTCTGATGTATTGATTTCAGTTTCTTTGGGTGTATATCCAGAAGGAGGACTGCTGGAGCCTATAGCAGTTCTATTTTTAATTTTTTTGGAAACCTCCAGACTGTTTTTTAAAATGGCCGTATCCCTCATAATCTGGACTCTCACTAGTCCCATCTGGCTCCTCTCGCCCAATGCTCTGATTTCCAGTCCCCAAGAAGGAATAGGGTTGTACCAGTGCCTCACAAGGCCCCAGGACATGATTTTGGACTGTGTGTGACTTGGGTCCCCTATTCCACATCCACTTAAATTTGGCAAAAGGTGGGCAGGGCTCCATGGGACAAAGCATAGACCAGTGGTAGCCATAGGCAGGAGCTTTCCTTTAGAATATGAGCTGGCAGACACCCGGTGATATTCTACTAAGTGCAAATTAATGTTACATGCAGCATGTAGTCAGGATGAAATGTATCCTCAGTTATTGGGTGCTGGGCTATATAATTTATTTTACATCTTGCTCTGGGCAACTGGTTATCATGCATTTAGAAATTGGGTATATACTACCTTGAGTAAGAGTCTTCATTTTGTGAAGTTCCTTATGCCACTGAAGTACATTCAGGAAAATGATTCATCTGTGGTAACCTTAAAGGGTTAATGGGATTTCTTTCAAGATGTATCATCCATTCTCTGTATATACTTCTGTGTAATCCATTTCACTACCGATAGTTTTAGTCACTGGACAATACTTTGCTAATATTGGCAATGAACTAGTTTAGATAATTAGAGTCTGGGTTCTAACTTTAACCTTTGTAGTGAGATAAAATGCTTTGTGAAGAGTTTCTACAGGTTATTGTCAAATCAGCCTTTTTGACAAACTGTCACATCAGAGCAGCAACTGGCTGCCTTGAAGGATGCTTGGAATAAGTACATATTATATACTCTTGTGGCATTTCCAGAACTTTACTCTGTTCTACAATCTCTTTAAGAACATGAGTCCAAGGAGTATCAGTTTGAGGAAGGGGCATTGAGCCCATCTATTCAGATGGTTCAGGCATTGTTTGGGGGGATAGGAGGCAGGGTGTGGGACTAAGTAGTCAGCATGCATGGCTCAATTTCCAAGTATCACATCTTTTCCCACATCAGGAAAGCATCACCAGGGATCCAAGTGTGGTAATGTAGTTGCCCAGAGGCTGGGTAGACGAGGGCATCGGGGCACTTAGATCCAGCAGCATTTGGGAAGACTGTCAGTGATCATGGGAAAGGCACATGCACCTTACAGGGAAGTGGAAAAGACAGTAGATTCAGGACCAAAAGCAATGGGCAAGGTCCCCTAGAATAGCCACCTAGCAGGGAGGGAGGATATGGGCTCTGGGAGCTTCACGGAGGAGCCCTATTATTGTAGTGTGTGCAGGATGGGGTGGGGGCGATAGGTGGGGGTGGGCTTGAGCTGGAGCACAGATGTGGTCTGGAGGAGTGTATTCAAAGTTAGCTTGATGAGACGGAAAACATCATAACAAGCCGTCTGATTTGAGAAGCGTATGTATGTAAGTGTAGGAGTGGAAAAGGACTATTTAAGCAATTCTTGCTTTAAGACCATATGAGTCTTTGTATTGACCTAGGGTGACATGGTACTGGCAGATGAATCCTTAGACTTCTGTCACTTTTGGTATAGAACTTCGCTCTTCAACAAGAAATAATAGTGGCCAGTGGAGTTGATACCCAAGGTAGGAGATATGTGTTGCTATTAACCTAGGCCATTGTCTAAGGGCTTGGGAAATAGCCATGGTTAGGAAGGCAATGTATACATGACTAGTTACAACTCCATGGGCACCTATATTAACTATGGCACATTTTATTATGCAAATACCTGGTCACTCATTATTTCAACAAGTACATTCTTCCATTCCTGATCCAAGGACCACAGTGGGGAAAAGGGTTCCTCCTGTGAAGAGCTCAAGGATATTTCTATGTGTTGGAACCCTGGCAGGAAACAAGAATGGAACACTCAAAGGGGTAAGTAAAGTGAGATTAATAAAGGGAGTGCTCTCAGAAGCACAAGGAAAGAGTTAAGAGAATCAAAAAGAGACAGCAAAGCATACAGGGTCCAGCAACAGAGGGAAGCCACTATCACCCCCACTCTAAAGGGGCCAGGGGAGAAAGTAGTGCTTCTGGAAGCAGGCAACAGCAGCAGGCATGGAAGGGGGCTGCACCACTGTCAAAACTGTGGCCTTCCGGGAAGGACTGGGAGCATTCATGTCCCAGTCTCTCTCCCCTTTCTTCCAAGACCCCACCAATGCCTGCCTTGGCCAAACCCACCCAGCAGCCAAAGGACAAGGGAGTCCAGGTGATGTGCTCCATAGAGGTGAGCCTCCCAGGGCAGAGAAGGATGGAGCGCAGATTTAGAGGGACAAATGGAGAATTCCAGGCACAACATTCTTACTGGGTTTTACCTGGGGAAAGGTGAGCTAGATGCAGGTAAATCTATCCAGTATATTCCTGGACTAATCAATCAAACAAATTGATTAGTTTCACCATTAAGTTGCTCTTAATGGTGAAACTACACTTAACATGTCAAAAAGTAGATAGGCAGGCCTGGTTATTCCATACCAAATAGATCTAAGCAACTTTGGTGGACTATTTTAAAATAATTGAGCAAAGCAGTAGAACCTTTCAGAGATGAAAGTTAGGTGAGCAATAGCCATTTTTCTTGTTTCTCAATAAGTTTAACCTTATTTAAAATTACCTGGATGCTTACACACTGTCGCCTTTGATAGTATACACTCAGACAATTCTCCTGAAACTTAGTGGCTGGTGGGGTATCAGCTTTTTGGTGAGACGATGCTTGTCTTAGAATTATGACACCTCATGAAACTTAGTATTATGGCAATGGAAAATCAGTGAAGCACTGTTTGAAAGAGCCTAATTCAATCTCAGTCATGTAGCATGAACTTAACTACTGAAATATTAATATATTTAAAAACATATACCTGTATTAGTGACATTTCAACCCTAAAGTAAATATGCTACCTAGATCACATGTGTTAAAGTAGTTCAGTGTAAGGGGGCAACAGACTTTTATTGGGCATTTACTATACACCAAGACATTCTGGGAAGTGCAGTAAAGCGGTACCTTAAAGCTGTGAGCTCCACTGCCTGCCCTCCCTGCCCCCCCCCCGCCAAAAAAATTGTTTTCCATGAAACTTAGGAAGGTTGATGGGGGAGGCACAGAACAGGAGGTGAGTGGCAGCAGGCAAGCGAGGGAAGCTTTGCCGCTCCCTATCACTCACATCACCGCCTGAGCTCCCCCCAACCCCCCTCCATGAAAATATTTTCTTCCTTGAAACCAGTCCTTGGTGCCAAGAAGGTTGGGGACTGCTGCAAAGGATTTTCTTCTACTGAGAGAGAAAGCAATTCTTGGCCTGCATACACATCTCAGTGAGTTAATTTTGTATTTGGAAAAGCAATCTATAGTGAAAAAACACATTCTGGCCATTCCAATCGCACTTCTTAGATGGAATTTCATTTTCTGCACATCTAAATAAACCTGTGGTGGAGCCTGTTTTGAGGTTATGCTTTGCAAGTCTGAATGAATGTCAAATAGTAATTACAAGTATATTTTATCTGATGATAACAGCAATGGTAATAATAATGGTAAAAAACAATAATCATCAGTATTTATGACTGTGCAATAATAGTGTTTGTTGTGCCAGGTAAGTGTGGTCCAGCACCAGAGGGACTAGGCAAGCCCTCTCTGCCTCGTCCTCCCAGCGCTGCACCCAGGGCACAGCCACACCCTGCCAGGAGGACAGGCGCACTCCTGAGCATGCTGTGTGAAGTCCAGGGCCAGGATCTCCCCTTTCCTGCTGTAGTCCTAAGACCCAGCCTGACATAAAGGATCTCACACATTCACATCCATTTCTAAATGATCAGTGGAAGAATCTCAAAGCTTCAATAATAAGAGAAAACACGTATCTTCAACGTCCCTCAAGTCCCTTTACCAAATTGCTCTCTGTTCCCTGGGAGTCAGTGGGATACACAACCCATTTTTAGCAAATCTTGCTCATTGGATATTGGTGCTAAACACAGGTTAGAAGCTAGGCAGAGAAATCTCCCCAAAGAAGTTCTATTAAAAGGGCATTAACTTATGTCTCTAAAATGTCTGTCTCACAATATTTTATTCTCCAGTGCCCTTTATCCTAGAGTGGTCGCATAAATAGCAGTGAAAAAGATGGTAATTAATAGATCTTAGTGAAAATCAAACTCAATCTGTGATTTCGAGCTAAGGGCAATTTTCAGTTTAAACTCTATCATTTTGTGACTTTGGGCAAATCCTTTACTATAGAACATGAGGAAATGTTTTGTTTGATTTTAAAGTTACCAGGTCATTGACAAATTATGGATAAGGGTTTTATTTTTCTCCACTCCTACCCCATCACTAAGCCTTTGAGGATACCTCTCTGGATATATATTGCATAATTATTACATTTTTAAAATTCTGGGCTATGTAGATATTGCTTCTCATTGAATTGCTACTAAACTGGAGACTTGTACAAATTGCCGATGCTCAAGTCACAAAGCCCTGTGATTTGGGGGCCTCCCAACAGCCAAACTGACTACCAACCAGCTACCACCAAACTCCTTGGATAAACGTCTCTCTTGGCCCCAGTGTGGATGACTCCTACGCTTATCTGCTTTCTGGGCTGTTATGAGGATTAATTAATGCTTGTGAAGAGCTATAATCACCTCGGATGAAAGGAGCAGTAGAGGAATAATGACACTTCAGAGTAACATGGCACCTTTCATCTGAGGATCTCAAAGCACTTCACAAGTTTGAATTAATTAAGCCAAGGTAATTGCAAGGTATAATGACAATAACAATAATGATCATAATTATCTTCCACATTATCCTTAAGAACCTGATCTGAAATCAATTCCTGACAGTAGCTCTGCCATGGCGCTTGTCAGCCCCTTGCTGTCCGTGGTCTGCAGCATGAATGCCGGAGAGCCCGTCCTCCCTGTTCACCTTCCCCGTCTCACCAGCAGCGCCACGGCCTCTGCCATTACCATGGAATGAATGTAGGTTTTACCAAAAGAAAGATTTAGCATTCTGGCTTAGCGTCTGTATTAGTGGTGATTTTTGGAAACAAAGAAAACATGCTGCTATGCCTTGAACGTTCCAGTCAAAGCTCACGTTGAAATTTAATTGCCAATGTAACAGTATTTGGAGGTGGAGCCTTTAAGAGGTGGTCAGGTCATGTGCTCTGCCTTCCTGAATGGATTAATGCCATTATTGCGGGAGTGGATTCTTGATAAAAGGATGAGTTTGGCTGGATTTCCTCTGTCTTGAGCACTTGCTTGTCCTTCCGTTTTCCACCACCTGAGACCCTTGCCAGATGCCATCACCATGCCCTTGGACTCTCCAGCCTCCTGAGGTGTGAGCCAAATCAACTTCTATTCTTTGTAGATCACCCAGTCTGTAGGATTCCATCATAGCAGCAGAAAATTGATTAAGATATTGAAAAGAATGCTTGTCATGTATTCAGTGATCATTCTTGAAAGCATTTGGATGAATACTTTCTTATTTATAATTCTTATGCTTATATAGCACTTAATATCGGCAAAGCACCCTTCTAAGTGCTTCACGTACATTAACTTATTTGAGCTTCACAGTGATGCTATGTGGTGGGTACCATTATCATCATTATCCCTATTTCACAGATGAGGAAATTGAGGCACAAACAGGTAACTTCCCCAAATTGCAGAGTTTATCATGAGCAGGTCATAGAGTTAGTAAGTGACAGATCTGGGAATTTATGACATGGGCAACCTGGCATCAGAATTTGTATGTTTAAACACTATTCTATTGCTGCTAAGAGGAAATAGAATTATAATTTTTACACAAAGAAAGACAATTCCTTAATGTCTTATGAGAATATTTTTGCCTTTTCCAGACCTTTCCTTCTGAGTGGGCAAAAGCATGGCTTTGGAATTGGGTTACCTGAATTCAAACACTAGTTTTGCTGCTTACTAGCTCTGTCACCTTGTGCAAATTACTTAGCCTTTTAATGCCTCAGTTGCCTCATCTGTAAGATGGGGATAATAGAGTCCTCTCCTTATAGAAGTGTGTGAGGGTTATATTACTCAGTACATACAAAGGGCTTCGAACTGTGTCTGGCACATAAAAATGCTTAATAAATATACTTGTTATAGCTATCCCCCCTTTAATAAATAACAGATAGTTTAAAAAGTGAATGGCCAAGAGACTCTGTAACATCATTACTTGCAATAAGATATAAAGAAGCATTCTTGCAAGGCATTCAGACTAATCGTCATGGAGTCTTGTTGTGAACTTAAAAAATTCTTCCAAGATATCAAGGGTTCCTTCTGTAAAAGACATAATTTAGAAATTCTGTTGTTTTTAGTAGGTTTAACTACCCTTTTAGGGGACAGAGTCTTCTCCAAGCTTATTGTCTATCTCACCAATGAGCAATATGGGTTTGGGAATAGGCAAAACACTTATTACCATCTTCTGGGCTATTCCTACTCCACAGAAAACATTTGGGGTATTATTGAACTAGTCTTATGTTCTTTCCATGATATCATGTTTTATTTATTTACTTTTGTTTTTCTTGATGCCATTTTGGAAATCTCCCTTCTAAACCACCACCACCACTACCACATCATCTTAGAACACCTGGTACAGGTGCTCCAGAGAGGTAGAATTTCTACTGCTCCAGTAGTGGTTAAGAGCCCAAATAATACAGGTAGAGACCTGTTTCTTAAATAAACCTTGGGCATGTCCGTGATGAGATCATGTCCAAAGTTTTCAAATTGTGTGAATAACATTAAATTAATTTGGCATTGGCCAGAGTTTCTTTTATTTATTTATTTATTTATTTATTTATTTTTTTGAGACCGAGTCTCACTCTGTTGCCCGGGCTAGAGTGCCGTGGCAGAGTTTCTTTATAGCCTGATTCTTTTCTAGAATCACTCATGTTCCAGAGAAAGAAATTGCCTAACAGTGGTCTATTCTAGAGTTCTGAGTGGGGCCTCTCTCGTGGGTACTGTGGAAGCTGTCCTTTAGAAGTTGGAGGGTGTCTTAGTCCATCTTGTGTTTCCATAACACAATACCTGTGACTGAGTAGTTTATAAAGAACAGAGATTTGTTTTTCATAGTTCTGGAGGTCAGAAAGTCTAAGGTCGAGGGGCCTGCATGTGTCAAGGGCCTTCTTGCTGTGTCATCCCATGACAGAAGGTGGAAGGGCAAGACAGAGAGAGACAGACAGACAGGGAGAAAGGAGCCAAACTCATTTGTTTATCAGAAACACACTCCCATGATAACTAACCCCATCTTGTAATAATGGCATTCATCCATTCATGAGGGCAGAGCCTCACGACCTAATTACCTCTTAAGGTCCCAACACTGTTGCATTGGGGATTAAGTTTCCAACACATGAGCTTTGTGGGGACACATTCAAACCAGAGCATAGGATTTTAAACTGGGGATTTTCAGGGTGTAGAAGAAAACAAACCCACCCTAATCCCTGATTTATATTTTCTAGAACAAGATTTTGTTGATTTTGTTGTTTTCTACAATAGTTGGGAATTTTTTTGGTACATCTTTAATGGTGGCACTGTGTATTTAAAGGAACTGACCCCCTCTGCTTCTCAGTTTTGTCTTGTCCTCAGGCTTATGATTTCTAAATTTAGTTTTAAATTAGATAAGCATTGTCTTTAGCGATATCGGGGCTACTACGTGAGCAACTAAGATACTGTTATAACTACCTCTCATTTATCCCAACTACACCTCATTTGGGGCTGTGGAGATACTCGGGCTAGTCTATTTTGGTTGGGGCGAAAGTCTTGGGAAGTAAATACATAAAAAGGGTTAGAGGAGGGTGTCGGGACGATAGGCAGATTGTACACCGTCTTCAGGCAGAGTTCAATGACATAACAAACAAAATCTCAAAAGTTAATCTCAGGCAGAACACGTGTTTAGATGTTTTATCTTATCTGTTTTCATGGCTCGTCAGTTTTCTATTACAAAATCTGGTAGCTCGGGCCTTGAAAATTATGGCAAACCTGGGCTAGAAGTCTTTGCTCTTCCTTCTCACCCATTTTCAGAATATCCCTGAGTTAAGCCCACGCTACAGCTTTGTGTTCCAAGTGTCAGATTTTGTGCCTGGGACCAGGCCTGGGTGGCACTCAGCTCTCTTTTCAGCTGGTTTTTCAGACCAGCTTCTTTCTAGCTTACTTTTCATCCCAATTTTAATGGGGGAATGGCACTGAGTTCTTGGGCTTTTTCAACTTAGCCTGAAGGGCCTCATGCCTGAGAATTTAAATCTCTGGTGAGCTTCTCACTACAGCTCTAATGAGATGATCCAGAACCACCGGAGGCCACATCCTAAATTATGGACTACTGATAGGCAAGACCCATCAGCTGGCCAGGCCAGGGGACACTGCACCTGGCACCTTTTCATGTTTTACAAAGCTGAGCAGTGTGGCAAAGTTCTAATTAGCATTTAACCACTTGTAGTTGAACTGTCTGGTGAGCTGACAGGGTATCAGTATGCACAGGCAACAGTGAGGGAAGGATTTAAATGATTTGAAAACTGTTTTAAAAATTCACCTTGTACTTTAGAGTGATAGCAATTTGAACCCTGTGTTATATTCCCACAATGCTGGCCCTTTTTCTCTTGATGCATCTAACAATGAAATGGTGTTGGTAAAATGAATGAAGGGGACTCACCTTGAGCCTCTCACTCTTGTTAGGGCCGTTTGCAGTCCCACATCCAGTGCCACCAGGACTGGCAGTGTCCACTCAGCTCTGGGAGCAGAGCAGGTAACTGCGGGGCCCCTCTGCTGACCTTCTGGCCATGGCTGAGTCTCACTGACAGCACTGATGACCTTTTAGTGTTTCTTTGGATTTAAGCTTCTTATCCAGTGAACATAGTAAAACCATTCTCCAATTCAGTTTTAGCTCTTCTAAGGTGGCTCAGATCTCGAGATGCATTGACTCTGCTGTAATTTGGGGTCTTTATGTCATGTATTCACAGCTAACTCTCTGTGAGACCACAGATTATAGGACTGTCAAAGGAGGAAAAAAGGAACCTCCTGCCAATTCCTAAATTCTGGAAAGAGTGGCTGTTCCAGTATTGCTTCTCTTTTGATGGATGTCTGTCAGTGCCCTTTTGTCCCTTGACTGGACGTTCAAAAGGAAATCCAAGGAAGCCCTGGGTTTTCATGCTGAAGGCAGGAGAGGAGAAATGGGCGGTTTCCCAGGGTCCCTAGAGGGAAGATTGCTAGCTGCTGGAGGTGAGGTCAGTTAGGATGCTGAGGTGCAATTTGGGGGCGAGAGGGGCCTCATTTGAGAGTCCCTTGGAAGCTGCGTGGCCGTCCATGTTGAACTTAGCATTGAGCTGGAACCTACTTCAAGGTGGTAAGTGCGGTGATCTCTCGCCCCCTTTTTTCTCTCCCCTCTTCCCTCCCCATCCCTCCCAGTTCTGGAGTTCTGGAGCTAAGAGGGTTTAGAATGTGGGAGGGAAGGGAGAGAGTGGACCAGGGTCCTACAAGACTGAACAGAAACCGAAGCAGAGACACTTGCGGGCGGTGGAGAGGGAGGGGAGCAAAGGCAAAAGGTTAATTTGCCCTTTCCTCCCTCTGCGGGCGTCCCAGGCTCTTGAGGTCTTTGCTGTTGGGCTTACGACTTGGGACCATCCTCCACGTCGGAGAGGAGGACTGTGTTCATTTCTTGCAGCCAGAGCCCTTTCTCAGTCTGCTCACTGTGTGCTCTTAGGTCACAGCTACAAGCACAAGGCAGATATTAAAAAAGTATCTGCACAGAAAAAAAGTACATATTTTTAAGCAACAGTGAAATTGAAAGGAAAATGGGAAAGTCTTTTCTTCCTTTATAAAACAGAATTAATTATTTTTCTAGAGAACAGGTTTTAGTTTCCTTTCCAAACACATCAGAACAGACATCACAGTGACATAAAATTGCTTTGTGACACTTATGAAAGGAAGTTATAATTCATACAAAACATATCGATTTCAACCCCTTCTAAATTTCTGAAAGAATGGCTGAAAAAATGAGATTTACTCAAGAAAGAAAGTAAACGTAAATTTCTACCTTAGAATAGGAAAAGAATAGAAATGTCACTAACAGTGAAATGAGGAAAATAGCTCCTGGTCCTCATTCACTGAAAAGAAAGGAAGGTGTTGCTTCCCCTAAGCCCTTTCTTCGGAAGCTGCTGAGATCATAGACTTTATGACTTTTGAATGAATTTACTCACCACAAAGACATTCAGTATAAAGAACATTTTGAGAAAAAGGCGTTAAAATGTGGAGAAAAGACGGGTATGGGAAAATGTCTTCTTATGGCATACTTAAAAAAAACAGAGATGAGATCATCTCTTATCATAGGTGTCCCCTGAAATTACTGTTCCAGGTGCACTCAAGCACCATGAGAGTCACCTTGGCCACCCAGCTTAGTGTGGCCCAGGTGCGGCAGTGTTCCCCGGCACATCCAGCCACGACACCCAATTGAATAAGGAGGAGGCAGAACTGTCATTTTAATGGGAACATCTGTCATAATAAACAGCTATGCTAGAGAGGTTTCTACTATAGGAAATGTATTATTATTTATATTATCTTTAAATAAGCCAAACAAAAGCAAAATAAATATGAAAACCTAAATCCCACTCTGTGTCTAAGAAAAGGTGGAGATGATGTGGGATTATTTTGCAGCCGTAACTTTCAGCCAGATCTCTTAGAAAGGCAAAGGCCATGAAGGCAATGTTCCCTTCTTTTGTTTTAAAAAGTCCCAAAGGTTTGTTCATGTCCTTGGCAAAATCTGAGTGACCTGTGTCTAGAAGTCTCAGGTGAGTTAAACGGTGTCTTCCCATTGAGGCCCATGGATGGCGTCGCGTGGCTTTGTCATTCTCTTTCTGTCCTTTCCTTTATGTCCCAGCAGCAGTTGTCCCCGAGGGACTGCTTCCAAAGCAAAGAGTGTCTTCCATTGTTGTCAATTTTATTTAACTAACCATCACTTTGGATCCATGTGAAAGTTATTCACAGAGATTACTAGTGGCATAGAAAGCAATTTCTCTTGTTAGTTTTTTTCTTTTCTTTTTTTTTAAAAACTCTATTTGGTTTTGTTCCTGAACTACTTGTGTTTCAGGTGGGTGTCCCCTGTGTGCGTGGCTTGGTGCAGGGTCTCAGCCCCGCTCTGTCTCCGGGAACTGCCTGACTTCCCAGAGTTTTACCACCCTCACCTCCTGTCCAGGAATAATGGTGTTTATTGACAACCCACAAAGAGCAGTTGGGAAGAATGTGTGAGGTACTCACAGAGCACTTTGGGCGCCTTGGAAGAGAGGTGCAATGTACGTACAAGGGAGCGTTCCTGCGGGACCAGTCTCTGAGCACTGCTCAGGCCTTCTAGATAATTTTCTCTCTCCATTGAGGGAAGGAGAGGTTGGCAGGTTGGTGGAAGAGAAAGTTTCTGGATTGTGTATTCCAGGTTGTGTCTGCATGTGTGTGTGTGTGTGTGTGTGTGTGTGTCGTTGTACAAGTGGGTGTGGCTCCAGGGATGGTCTCCTCACCCTCTCTGCCTTAGTCATGGAAAGCCTCATAGAGGAAGTGGAGTTGCAGGAAGAGCTTCCAAGATGAGAGGTGAGGAGCCATGCAGAATGAGAGAGAAGCTTTGGGAACAGAAGGAATAACTAAAAAACAGGAAGAGAGGAAATGGCAACAACGTATACATGGTATAAAGGAAATTTAGGCAAATTTCAAAATCTTTTCAGGAATCCGATCTGGGAAGGAGGCTTTTTCTAACCTCATTGCTGTAAACATCAGTACCATTCCTTTGGGTGACTCTGAGAAGGAAAAGCTGAATTGAAATATACGGGCAGGTGTTGTGGCAAGTTTATAATATATTCCAGACAGGGTTTATTTGTTTTTAAACTTGGAGAATGTTAGTCAGTTACTATTTATGGGAAGTGAGTCATCATAAAATAAAAATGCAACCCTGACAGTCTTAAGCACACTTAACCCTTAATAAATAAGTTTCTGATTAATCAGACAAATATCTAAGTAACCTTAACGCAGAGGCTGCTTGTGGATTTGTTTAGTAAAAATGACTATAACAAAAATTAAAGATAACAAAAACATACAAAGTGGAATTGGCATTTCACTTTGTCTTAAGGCTAGTCCCTATAAATAAACGATGAACGAGAAAGGAGGCAGAGATAAATTAACAGAGTATGACAAAGAACTGAACTTTGCTGTGGATGTGAACGCCCGGGCAGGGAACAGGCTGCTCTCTTAGCGCTCACCCCAGTTGGGTTAATTCCCTGCCCGAGGTGTATGTCTGGCCTGGGCAGGGACTAGCTGGGCCCTGCACCATCTCTAGACCAGAGAAACTAGGAAAGGCAGGAGAATTTTCAATGCAAAGATGAAGATTGCCTTCTGGAATCAGAAAAGCTGTGTTTGAATCCCAACTTCACCATTTATTAGCCAAGGTAATTATCTTTTTTTTTTTTTCTTTAAATCCAAGTCTCATTGTGCACACCTGCAGAAAGCAGATAATTTCTCACCAGGGTAGTTGTAAAGATCGAATAAAAAATGTGTTTGAAAGGGCTTTGAAACCTATTTTAAAAAAAGAAATAAAACACAAATTTAAGTTTGACTTAGCGATTAGAGGCGCAGGTTCATGTTACCATTGCTTCCTGTTCTTTAAGATAGAAAACCAGATACCATGTACTCAAGGTCCAAAAACGAGGTATAATCAGAAAGAAGTCTTTGGGAGAGGAATTTTTAAGCAAAACATATCAATACAACTATTTCATCAAATTTCTATAATGTTGGCAGAATGTTGGGCTCAACTCTGGAAAGGCTCCTCCAGGTTTTTCCAAAGCCTTCCCAATTCCCAACCGTAGCGAAACTGGGCACGGTCATTCCAGGATGACACACACTTCCCTGGTACATTAAAGCAAAAATGAGTTTGCCAAGAAAAAGCAGCTTTTCATGGAGGGTGTAGGACATGTTCTGGGAAAACTAGTCTGGCTGGTTTCACCTCAGCTCAATCTTCTGAGTGCAGTTTTTGCTGTCAGCTGCACCAAGGAATATTACATTAACCATCGCCCCGACGCCAGTTTCTCATTTGGCAACACACACACACACACACACACACGCACACACACGCACAGAGTCTCTGGAAAATTATAAATTGACATAACTTCCTAGATGGCCTGAGGACTTCAACGAGTTAAGAGAAGCATCAATCAGATAAATACCTGTGTGTGTCACCTATGTTTTAAAATGTTACAGTCATGTTTAAATAACTGGCAGGACAGTTTTTTCCCCTCTAAGAATGTGCAGCAAAACAAGCTTCGACAGAGTGGAAAAACACAATTCATGCCTTTCTGTCATTTTTTAAAAAATTTTTCTCTGCTTCCTTTCACCCTGGAGGTGGTCACTGTCTGGGCCCCCACTACGTCCAGGGTGCTGGGCAGGGGGAGAAGCGCGAGACAGAAGCCTGCATAATTTCTGCCTACAAGGGAAGAACTGGGGCTGTAGGTGACTGTTCTCCTGTCCCCTGCTCTGTGCCTGAATGCTGTGAACACAGACTTCAGCACACCTTGTCATCAGAGGAGCCTTCTGGAAGCCGGCCAGCTGCAAGGCCCAAGGTCAAGCAACCACCATGACTATCAGCAACAAGGAGAACCTTGGGGGAACCGAGGAGGTGCCGGCAGGTGGAGAGGCAGTCAGCGAATTCCGCAGAGCCGCCTGCTCGCTGCTGTGGCTGCGACGATGGCAGCGGCTGCTGTGACTGCTGGGAAGGTTTTATCTACTGATCACCACAGTGTGCCAGAGGGCTGGTGGGATAGCCCGCTTTGGCAGAGGCTTCCAGTGGTAGCCTGTAACCAGACGGCAGAAGGAAAAGGGAAAAATAATCTAACAACAGCAAACCAGCGGGATCAGTTCCTCAGAGCACAAACCCCAGTTTCAGGCCTTCCACTCCATCTCGGCTCTTGCAGCCCTGGCTGCCTGCTTGCATTAATTACCTCTCGTTCCCAGCCGCACTTATTCCAAACTACCTTTAGGGTTCAAAGTGCAGGAACAAAATGACTTGGGTTGAAAGCAATTAACAAACAGGTTATTTTAAATTAACAGACACTCTTACCAGCTGGCCCAAATAGCTTGGACATGTCATGGCAGAGTTAGCAGTGCCATAGATCCCGTGAAAGCAGGAATGGGCTTTTCTTTTTAACATTCTCTCTGATTTTCTTTTGAGATTCAAGTATTTCGTTAAGCCATATTTATCAGAGAGCTTAACCAAAGGACATAATAAAACTACTAAGTGTATACAAATATGTCTCCAGCATTAACCATATTTATTTGTATATAAAAAGTATGTATAGTTTCTATAAATGCATCATGAATTTGTTGTCAGTTATTTCTCACTTTGAATTTTTCTACCATTCTTATAATATCTTAGTTGTTATAGTTT
>CM052440.1:93538679-93554458 GCA_028533085.1 Varecia variegata
GACATCTGCCAGTCACAAGAGGAAATATGTTCAAAGGAGGAGCAAAGAACCATTCTCCAAAAGACCACATTCCATCTTTAGTACGCTCCGGTGAGCCATTCTGGTTGGTAACTGGTCTGCACTGTGACTAACAGGCCACTTCAGAGTTCGTTTTGCTGAATCAGCTTGCTGCAGCAGTTGGGTTCTGCCATTAAGAAGCTGGTGTCCGCACCTGTAGGAACCAATTTGTTTCTTTATGGAACTAAAACCAATTGTTTTCAATAGATCGTGGGGATTGGAAATAGGTATTAGATTATACTACCAGTGAGAAATACGTATTTACACACATGTATGTGTGCACACACACACACACACACACACACACGACAGTTGTTACTTTGTGATGATTTTGGTTTCAGAAAATGACCCAAATCTTAAACCAACATGAATGAACAAACAAAAAAATACAGTCTCAGTCTAGGAACTTGGCCAAAAAGGCTTTTTATCCAATATAAGTTTTATCATCAACATCACTTCCCAACAGAAATATTTATCCTTAGATGAAATAAAATACCTTAAACTCTGAAGACGTATTTTTGATCGAGTCCAGTGACATTACCACATCTGTAGGTACGATCACGTTTGCATATGAGGTCACCATCATTCACAAAAGCAAATTCATTAAAATGCAGGAAGATACACAGGACTAATGATCTAAATTTGCTAAAACACTTGATTCATAGATAACAACAATTCTTTGCAAAGGGAATAAGAGAATCCAAAGAATCTAATATTCTTGACCCAAATATTTCCCTCAGCCTGGACACATCATAGAATGGTCACATCCACAGGCAAACAGGAGAGTTAGTGAAGTGTAAACACACTGGGAATTGAGGGACAATTCAGGACACTCAGGCACAACCTAAAGAAATGTCTCAATTACATAATTCTGCACTTGGTAATGCTGCCTTTTTAAATTTGCCTTGTCCATATTTAGAACACTTTGCACTCTGTAAATAGTAAATTCTCATATGCCTTGACTGACTATTCTAAGTTTTTTCTTCCCCAGGTAGGAAATTTGAAAGAGCATGATTTTGCCACAGCTAAAAAAATACGAAATTAATGTAAGCTGGGAGCTACCTCTGAGTTGGTCCTATAGAGTTAAAAAAAAATCTGTATTTGTGTAATTCTTGCTATGGATGGAATTGTGTGTCCCCCAACCCCCTTCCTCAAATTTTTATGTTGAAGCCCTAGACTCCGATATGACTATATTTGGAATAAAAAGGTAATCAAGGTTATAAGAGTAGGACTGTAATTGGATAAAACTGGTGCCCTTATAAAAAGAGGAAGAGACCCCAGAGCCTTTCTCTCTGTCACACGAGGACACAGTGAGAAGGTGGCCATCTGCAAGGCAGGAAGAGGGCCCACCAAAATGTCCAGTACCTTGATCTTGAACTTCTCAGCCTCCAGAACAATGAAAAATAAATTTCCATTGTTTAAGCCACTCAGTCTAATATACTTTTTTTAAATAGCATCCCAAGCACACTAAGACGATTCTTTCTACTTCTTAGTAGGCCCCCAAATGGATCATCTAATTTTCTCGTTTAACAATTCCCAAACTACCCCCACATTGACAGGACAACTGAGGCACACCACTATTATTAATTGCCCAAGGTGTCTGGAGGTGCCAACGGAGTACTCAGGATCCTGGAGATGCTGATGGAACCCCCTGGTATGCAGGGTGGGCAGACAGCCCTGCCAGCCTGCCTCATCTGATAGTGTGACCGCCCAAGTCAGCCACCGCTGCTCAGGGCTATCTTCCATATCCCTCTGGGACCCTGGGGCAGCAAAGACATGTAAGAAGCACTGGCTTATCCCCTGCAGCATGAGTTTTAGGGCTTTTTTAATGGAAAAGGAAGCTTGCCCTTTATTTTCTTACTAAGTTGAGTTCAGTGATAGATACTTGACACTACCAAATCCTTGTCGCCAGCCCATGTCCCTGCTCCTTCCTTAAGCAGAGCATATGGGCATGTTCTAACCTTTTCTTCATGCTCAGAATCATCATCATGTAGATCAGTTTTTATAGAGTTCTGTAATTCCATGATGCCACTAGAGAAAGAGAGAGGTTTGTAGGGCTGTTTCTACATTGAATGGAACCAGACAGCTTTTTGTTGTTATGGTGTTTGTTTTTACTCATATAGGCAATAGGTTTGGAAATTTTTAAGCACTTTCTTTTTCTTAATTAGATGGCATTATGATACTCATTATAATAGATAATAGTTGACGTTAATCAAAACAACCAACATTCTAATTGAATTGATAAACCAATCAGTCCCCTAAGGCACTTTATAGCATCCTATGGAGAGTGAGACTAATTAGATGTATTTGTACAATATGGTGAAATTAAAAGTAAAAAAAAATGTATATGATTTGTAACTGTAATTTAAAATGTTGGGATTCTTTTTTTCAATGATAATTATCATCAATGATTTTCTGGGGAAATTGCTATTAAAATTCGCTTGGTCTTTTATAAACTGAGGAAGCTAAGACAAAAATTAAACAAATACATATCTGTTTTTTTAAAGAACAATATGCACATTTGCTTATTTACTTAAACTGTGTTGTCTTTATTCATCCAAGCAATGGAAAGATGCTGTTTGAGAAGGGCTTTGGCCCGTAAGAAATCCACATGTCCCTCAGATGCCCCAATATTAATCAGTTTGATCACTTTGTACTTAGTCTTTAGTAGCTAGGTGTGAACAGAGAATTCTGAGCATGTTTTGATGTGAAGGGGACGGTTTAGTTAAGGGGAAGGATTTGCTAGCCTTGGGGAGTTGAGGAGACTCCGTGGTTTATATCAGGCTGAGCTGAGCCACTGGGCTCAGGGTAAGGTTAAAATATTGCTCCCAGTGGACAGGGAAGGCCTGCAGTGCTGTAGTTCTCAACCAGAAACCCTTGGAGGGCTTGTGAAAGCATGGATTGCTAGGCAGGACCCCAGAGTTTCTGTAGGTTTTGTGTAGGACTGAGAATTTGCATTGCTAACAAGTTCCTAGGTGCTGCTGCATGTGGCCTGGGGTGACCTTTTGGGAACTACCACTCCGGTGCTGTGCAACAACAAAGTTTGATGAGGAGTAGAAATGCATCCTCTGTAGTTTCCAAAGTCAACTAAAATCTTGGAATGGTCAGTTCTTCTGGTTAACACAAGAGGCCTGGTTGCCAAAATAACTTCTAAGGGATCATACAAAATCTAGACAAATATAACTTAAAAGGTCTTAAAATAACCACCTCAGATTTTAAAGCTTTCCAAGGCAAATATCTTCAGCCTTTGATCTCTGTCATCTCTGTCTCTATCTCTATCTCTACCTCTGTCTCTATCTCATTTATACCGATATCTATGTCTGTATATATGTGTGTGTGCGCACATGCATGTGTATTTAATAAATCAGATGCCTTTCTACTATTTTATCCCCTTGTATTAATAAATTATCTGATGTAAAACTGTGCTAGGATGACCCTACACTGACCCTGGTCCTATCCTAGTTGAAGGTAGAAGGCTAGCAAGGATGAACAAGTTATTTTTATAGTCATGCAGTAGGAGATGTAAGGATGAGATCTAAATTTCTGATGCTGAAACTCATTTTTCACATGGATCCCAGAAGAATCTTTGAACTAAGAATCACACTTAGTGTAGTGTTAGTGAACCAAAGTGGGGTCCGCTTGCCCAGTGCAGCCAAGCCAAATACTGAAGCCAAGAGTCTCGGCGGGAGGAAAAGCTTTTCACTGCAGGGCGCCAAGCAAGGAGTGAGGGGAGCTGATGCTTAACACCGGGGCTTCCCATTGGCTCACATGTCAGGGGTTAAAGGCAGGCAAAATTGCAAATCAATACATGGAGGTCATACAGTGGTCTGGCCCGAAAAGGTGGGATATCCTGATGTGGGGGTGGGGTGGGGTGGAACATAGGTGGATTCAGAGATTCTTGGATTAATGGAAAAGAACGTACAAGTGGATGTGACAGGCACCTGGGGGGAACTTAAGAACAAGGAACAATGGCCAGAATTCAATTCCTCGGTTCCGCCTTATCTGCATATTCCATCTGGTGGAGATTTCTGAAAAACGACTCAAGAACATATGTTAAGATGCCATCCTTTAGTTTCTGTAGGGAACCCAAACCCCTCCATGACTCTGGCTTGCTTAGAGGGACCTTGTTCTCATCTCAAGGCAGCCAGGTGCCAGGAACTTTTCCTGAAGGGACTCAAGAGTTTCCTTGATTTCCATGTTTGAGGGGCCCCTGCTTCATCTCAATGGTATAGTCCTTAAAAGTTCTCATTAGTATAGTCCCTAAAAATCAATTGGAATTTTGGTTCTCTAGGAGGTCCATAGCTAGGCAAAGTGATATTTTAACTCCTTGAGATTATATATAGAATATTTTATATATATGAAGTCCACATTTTCCAGAAAACGTGTTCACTACTTTCAAGAGCTTCCCAAAGCTATTCAGATAACCTTGTAAAAACTTTTTTAGAAAGAAAATATATACCTCTACGTGTAACGTAGAGAATCTTTATATGTTAATAGTGGCTTTCTTTAAAATCACCTCTATCTTTATTAAAACTACGGATTTAAAACATCCACCTGAACATAAGGCTGTATCATGTCCCACAAACAAACTTTAAAAACAGTAGTTGATACCTTACTCTTAAAAGTCAATTTGAAAAAGGAAAAACATCATAGAAGATACAGATGACAATACAAACAATGACCCAGTCCAGAATCCATATAAATACCTAAGACATTTGCACTGTAGACAATGGCACTACTGTACTTTTCCACAAGGGGTGAAAAGCCAGGGGTGGGGCATGCTCGGGCAGAGTGGCGTTGAGTAGCAATCAGGGTCCCACTTCCAGTTTGCCAAGCCCGGCTTCATGGAGTCTGTGGGATTCTCTCTTTGTTCTTCCCACTCTTTTCACAACCAAGTTCTCAGTTTATTTTTGAAGAAGTTTTAGAGGGTGGTTATGTTAACATAACAGACATTTAAAGGTTTACATTTTATTCAGTGACCTCTTTGATTTAAAGAGTTTCAAATGGAAAATAGGTTGGTAATAGGCTTTAAATGATGTAGAGCAAAGCTCACCTTCGTGTGGAAACAGAGTGGGAATTGTGTGCCAGAACATTGCTATTGTCACATTGTTAGATACACCTGTGGTCCCCAACCCCTGGGCCACGTACTAGTACCAGTCAGTGGCCCATTAGGAACCAGGCTGCACAGCAGGAGGTGAGCAGCGGGCCAATGAGCGAAGCTTCATCTGTATTTACAGCTGATCTCCATCACTCGCATCACCGCCTGAGCTTGGCCTCCTGTCAGATCATCAGGCATTAGATTCTCATAGGAGCAGGAACCCTACTGCAAACTGCGAGGGATCTAGGTTGTGCACTCCTTGTGAGAATCTCATGCCTGAGGATCTAAGATGGAGCTGAGGCAGTGATGCTAGGGGGTTATCATTAGCAGAGAGGTTTGACTGCACAATAAATGTAATGCGCTTGAATCATCCCGGACACCCCCACCTCCCCCGTCCATGGAAAAATTGTCCTCCTTGAAACTGGTCCCTGGTGTCAAAAAGACTGGGGACTGCTGGTCTACACAATGGAAATCAAAACCAAATGGAGGGGGAGGTTGCTTGTGACTAAAGATTGGAAAGGATATTTTCACAGGAAGGTGCTTGTAAGGCAATGCCCAGGGAGACAGCATGGTTCACTGGATGGTGAGTTTTCCAGGCTTTTGGAAGCCATGTGAAATCCTGGAAGGATTCTGTTGGTCAGCAGAAGAGGCTTGACTGCCAATTTTATGTAACCATAATAAATTAATCTAGTACACCTTATACAAAGTCTCAGAATAAGGTCTTCAAATATTAAAGCTCTCCAAGGCGATTATCTTTTGATTAAAAACCAATTAATGTCATCTGACTAGCCTTATAAAAAACAATTAATGAATGTGATGCCTTCTCTCTTCTTTCTCCCCTGTAATCTAACAGCACAGTTAGTTCACCATCAAACAGACGTCGTGGCTCCTCTTATTTCTCCATTTACCCAGTCTGATCCTCAATTTTCTTATAGGCAAATGGGGGATAATATTAGGGTTTTTTTTTGTAAGAATTAAATAATAAACACAAAGCTTCTGGCATATTATAGGCACTCAGAAATGTTGGTTCCTTCCCTGCTCTTAGGGATTTCAAAGATAACACTCCAGTAAAACACCACTGTTCTTTAGTCTGGATCCTACCATGGTAGTATCTGTGAGTGAAATACTCAGTACTTCAATTCAAATATTGTTTCTAATTTAGGGAAATCATCTACCTGTCACTATACCATGAATGCATTATATAAAGATAGCTCCATTATAAAGGAGTATATATTTTTTAAAATTATTCTCTCCACAAGTATTGCAAATGTAATATATTAAAAATAAATAAACAGGAAATAGATGATAGGTGTCATTGCTTAGTGTTTTGTGGGCTGAGATGTTATCCTCATTTGAAATCATTGGAGTGGGATGTTATTCTCTAGATTAGAGAGTAGCCTCCAGGGGATATTTGTACACTCTGATGTTTGGGGGAATATGTTATTTACCACCTGTAAGTTACCTATCTTGTTATTTTTGTTGGGAGTACAGCTGTAGCCTTTACCTCCATTAGGTAGTGTAGTTTGGTTAATGGATGGCTAACAGGAAAGAGTGTAGGGGAAGCCAATGTTAATGTGAACTCCTGCCGTTTTTATTATAGTGGCACCCGCAATAGTTAAGGTTGAGCAGCCGTTTCCATTATGAACTCCTATTTCAGGGGTTTATAACTGAGCTGTAAAAATTTGCCCTAGGCTAAAACTCCGCTTATCAGGTCTTAGCCTGGGAGAATTTTTCCCCCTACAATTTTTTTGAAAAGAAGAAATCAATTTAGCTATTCAATATGATCAAAAAAAAAAAAAACAGGAAAAATTTTAGAACTGTTTAATTTTTATCATGTTAATTCCAGATATTGGAATTGATGATAATTACATTTCTACATCTCTAACAAGAAAAGTCTGGAAATCCTACCTGTCAAATGTACATGTCAAATGTACAATGCAGACTGATGCAGCAATTTTCCAAGAGCAGCAATTTCTTAGGCCATAAAATGCAGGTTGTGTTAGAAATATACCGATATTCTGCTTATTTTGATAATATTAATTTATTTCTTAATCAGATCTGGCTACAGAAATTGGGGTAACTCTTTCTAGAACTTATTTAATCACTTTGCATTTTAGCAGAGAAATAAATTGACATATTCAATTGATGAAAGGTTATTGAAGACATTGAGGGCATTTTCATACATATGTTTGGAAGCCTTTGACAGATATAAGTGAGCCTACCTACCCAGCCATAGAAAGCTTTATATACACCTAACAGTAGGAGTCCAGCTAGTATGATTTAAAAAAAAAAAAAAAACCTATAGGAATTGACATCACAATGTGTTTCAAAATATAAGTTTTATTACTATTCAGGTATGACAAGGCCAAAAAATTGTTACTTGCAGGCTGCAAGAGCAAGGGGGGCCATGCATGCCATGGGGGGGGGCACAGCAGAAGCTCCAGGGGCAGTCAGGAGGCAGAGGGAGAGGGTGGAGCTGTGTGCAGAGCCTTGTGATGGTTTCTATGGGAGGTAACTGACAAAGCAGAGTACACAGGCTTGTATTGGCCAGTTTGAATAATTGCAGTGGGCTCTGGGGTACAGGGGTGTCTCTCTTCAGAATATAGAAAACCAAAGACATGGCTAATACACAGTACTGGGGTCCAACTCCTGGACCTGAGACTTTCTAAAGTGCTATGCTGAAAGCTGGGCAAAAGTTAACATTTGAGTCCCAGTTTCCACCTCACTGAAAATGGGTAATGACCATGCCTCCATCCTCCTCTCAGCTGGAATCCAGACTCCTTCTCCTGCTAGCGAGGTGCCCTTGGGCAAGGTATAAACTTCTCTGTGCTTCAAATTTCTCATCTTTCTCACGGCGATAATGTAATGGGCCCCCCATTGAACAAATTTTCTTTCTTTTTTTTCAATTTTTTAATTTTTTTATTTCAGCATATTACAGGGGTACAAATGTTTAGGTTACGTATCTTGCCTTTGCCCCACCCGAGTCAGAGCTTCAGGTGTGTCCATCCCCCAGCCGGTGCGCACCGCACCCATTAGGTGTGAATTGCACATATTTTCATGACCCGTATATAATCCTCTCCCTAACTAGCTACCTGGCCTTTTGAGTTGTTTCCCAGCAATGGTGGATTTTCTGCGAGACAAAGGTGCTGAGATTCTAAAGGCCCCTGGGCAGACTTCCTGAGGACTCTCCCTCCCACAACCTGCCCCCAGTGCACATGACCTGCTCCAAGGCATGTGGCCCCTCTTTGAAAAGCCCATCTCTCTTAGTCGGGGAGACAGATTTTAGGCAGCTCCTTCTGTTCTCCCGACAAGACATCTGTCGAATTAAAAATTCCTTCATTCCTTGGCAATCCTTGTTGTCTCAATAATTGGATCTTTGTGTGACGAGTAACAGGACCTAGACTGAAACCCTCTTGCAGTTTCCACAGCAATCATGAGGGCTTGTCTGGGATCGTTGCTCTTGGTTGGGTGGCTGCAGAGCAGGGGGACCAAACGCCTCTCTTAGCAGCTGCCTGGCTGTCGTCGCCAGAGCCAGCTCGTGGTTCCGGCCCCCATTGCGTCCTTCCTGGCCTCTGATGCCTTGCTGATGGCTTCCTCATTGCCTCTGATGACAGAAACTCTGGATTTGGATTTTGAAATTTTCGTCCAGGTGGGTGAGTGCTATTTGAAGGTATCACGCAGTGGGAGATGCCCCGCCCCAGTCTGGGGAATTCCCTTTTGTTTTGGGTCGGATAAGCCCCCGCTGACTGTGAGAGTGGGAACTAGCCTACGTGCTCGGATTGGGCACTCCCAGAGCTTATTGGGTGAAACTGCAGTTAGTTTGTTTGAAACCTCTTGGACTTCCCTTTATGCTGCCTGCTTATCTGTACTGGGGTGTGGCAGCTATGTCTGCTGTTGCGCTCTTTGTCTCTAAGTTCTTTCTGCTGTTGATGGTGTTCTAAGCGCAGTCCGAGGTCGGGGAGGGTGGTGGTTTCTCTTGTGGCAGGTTCTAAGCTCTGAAAGTTTAAAAGACACGTCCACCCTAAGGTCTGGGAGAGTAGAAGACATCTCCGTCCACAGAGGCAACCTGGCTAGGATGCCTGCTTGGGACGGGGAAAAGAGGAACGGAAATGTAATGCATACAGATCTATGTGGAATTGCAGAGGATCTCATGGCTGGAGTTCTGAGACAAAAGCTATTGAAATTTTGCGTGCTTGTGTATGTGTTTAAATGTGTTTTGTGTGTATACATGTATTATATGTCTATGTGGTACCAAAATGAGCTTATAAATAAAAGAACTCTCATAAATTAAATAAATAAGCCCAAATGTTTTTAAAGTTCATGTGAATTTAGTGATCTTTGGTAAACAAGCTGGTTTTTAAAAATGGCAATAAAAAAGTCTTAAAAATTATCAATATACATTTTTGCCTGAGTTTACTGTCATTTCTGTATTTGAAGGTGTCAGGGTTTGACACAAAGTTTATAAAACTAAAAACCCAGCCAAAACAAAATGATCTGTGTTTGTATAAATAGAAACAGGTAAATCTCCTGAGTTATCAGTGAAAATACTCATGTGTTTAACTTTAAGATTCTTACTCAAGTAAAAATGTAGACATGCCTAAACAAAAATAAGTGTCAGTAAATTAGAATAAATAAAACTCTAAGCATTATAAATGACAGCACAAAAAGAGAAACTTACGGTTAAAGGTTTATGAAGATATTTTGGTTTTAGTTACTCTTTGCAAGGTAGCCAGTTGTGTGGACATTATGTTGCCATAGCAAAGGCCTTTGCCAAGAAAAATATTAAAAAAAAAATCCTTGAACTGTTAATTTTTATATAGTAGTTTATTTCAAAATAAACAAAATGGTTATTCTTAGAATCCAAAGACAATCTCAAAACAGTCTTATTCTTTGGAAGCATTATATGTAATTGAATTTGCACTTACTTAAGCAGAAAAATGTTTTGAGACCAGTTAGATTGTTTTTAAAATAGCTTGATCTTGATCCTTATGTAAAAAAAATGTTATGACTTTATGCTTTTATTTGAGATGCTAAATAGGACTGATGTTAGAGGTTTATTCGGTCTACAGTCAGGTGATGTGATGTCAATAAATTTTATTGTGGGATGTTGGTATTTTAGAAAGATCAAATTAGCCAACATCTTTAAGCAGGATGTGTTCTAAAACTTGATATGTCTGAATTTTTCAATATGGTAAAAAAAAAATCCTCCTATGCTGTTACTAAGAGTTGTGTATTCCCCTCCTCAAGGTATTAGTTTTCTAGTTCCTTGTTTCCTTTGTAATATAATGTTCACTAATGACCCTGGACATAGTCTTCTTCTGACTGATAAATTCTGGTACCCTTTTCATGAGGTTTGACTTCCAAGTTGTCTAAATGGGTTTCTCGTAAGAAAAAACAATTGCACTAAAAAAGGTTTTCCTTTACCTTTTGGCCTAAGAAACAAAGATTTTATGTTTTTTCAAGCTAATTCCTCTGTTGTCCTTATTAGATTTTTGGTTACTGAGAAGTGAATTGCTATTATTTTATAATAACCTATGATTCTGTTTTGATCAAATGTTTTGAGCCTTTTAACATCTTTGACAAATGTCCATAAAATATAGATAATTTGAATGTTTAGCTACCTGTAAGCTTCCATTTTCCTGTCACTGTTGGAACAATGGCAGGCCTTGTAATCTTTTCTTTAGAATGTTGTTTGTTCTTTCTGATACAAGAGTCTCCAAATTCTTACCTCATGTGGCTTTAACAAATGCTTATGTTTTGTATAGCAAATTCCTACGAGTCTGCCAGTAGCTTGATGCTTATACATAAGTTAATTTTATAACCTTGCTTTTGGTGTTTGGGTTTTTTTGCTCTTAGGTTGCTTCAAAGGTTTTAAAGTTTGATAAATGCCTGCCTACCTTCAATGTCTGGCCTAGAACATTTAATTGGCTGTAAGTCTTTTGACTTTAAGTCCTATGGCCACCAGGTGCCACTGAGGGACAGAATGGAACTGCGGTAGGTAGCCACACCACCCTGGCAGCGATGGGACAAAATAAGTTTGGCCATTGATGCTGCCTCTGGGAAATCCTGGCCAAAAGGGGGGAAACGTGACACCTCCTCTGCTGAGTGACTAGACTCCCTCTGAACCAAGGGGACCCCAAGGAAAGGGAGCTTACAGCTGAGTTCCTGGGCATGAGGAAAAGGGAGGTCAGACATGCCTCACTGTACTATTCCCACCTTCGAATTAATAGCAAAACCCCTCTGTGAAGCTTAGAAGGGGAAGAAAAAGAACTGCTTGCTTAGACTGGGGAATGCCACAGGGCTTTTTTTGACTATTAAAAAATAATTGGTAACTGCCCCTACATTGGGCCCCCTGGACTTATGGAAGCCTTTTAATTTGTTCATTCCGGAAAGGCAAGGCACTGGACTCAGAGTATTGACACAAACTTTGGGGGGTCATAAGCAACCTGTACCTTATTTCTAGTTGGATGTAGTAACAAAAGGATGGCCCACTTGTCTGAGAGCTGTAGCTGATACTTGAGATATTTTAGAGGAAACTAAAAAGTTTACCCTTGGGCCACAGGTGATGGTTCACACCATGCATCATGTATGCCCCTACTAGAACAAAAGGGAGGCTTTTGATTACCAGCACATGGCTGAATGGATAAATATCAAGCTACTCTGTTAGATAATCCTAATGTAACTCTGAAACTGGTGGCCACCTTAAATCCAGCCACCTTGCTGCCTACACACCCTAGGTTCCCATTCTATGATTACATTTTGATTATTGACCAAGTGTATTCTAGTCTCTAGGAGTTGACTGATCAGCCCCTGTGGGACCTAGATGAGGAGCTCTTTATTGATGGAAGCAGCATTACGGAACAGGGACAATACAAAGCTGGGTATGCTGTTGTTACTGGCCAAAAGGTAACTGAAGCAAACGCTCTACTCCCTGGGATGTCTGAAAACATATACCCTGTATGTCTAGCTTGTCCATGGGGGATTTTCATTTGCCCAGAAAGGCAACTCTTTAGTTAAGATCTCTCAATGTATTGCCTCCTCTGCTAACCTATCTCACTGCTGGATCAGCTACCTAAAACTACTTTCATAAATGACTAAGGGAATTTTAGGATGGAGATTCCATCTGGGGAATCTGGGCCAATATTTCCTGGGAGGGATCCAAGACAGGGACGGGTACTTTTTTTTTTTTTTTTTTTTTTTTGCTATACTTTACTATATTGGTGGCGAGAGGGTAGAAACACTGCAACATGTACTAAAAAGTTTCAGTTATAGGTCCAACATGTTTGTTCTTTCTCATACCCCAACTACGTTCCATTTCAGCAGGAAATAGCCAGATAGATCAACACCCTGATTCCCCAAGATTGAGGAATGAACTAAGAAGAAGGGGGGGGTGTAATCGGCCCTCCACTGAACAAATTTCAATGACCCTTATTTAATCCTCTCCCTTAACTAACTACCTGGCCTTTTGAGTTGTTTCCTAGAAATGGTGGCTTTTCTGCAAGACAAAGGAGCTGAGATTCTAAAGGACCCTGGGCAGACTTCCTAAGGACTCACCATCTCCCACAGTCTGCTCTCAATGCACACGACCTGCCCCAAGGCATGTGTGCCTCCTTTAAAAGCCCATGATCTTCCTTAGTTGGAGAGAGAGACTTGAGACAGCTTCTCCTCTTCTCCCACAAGACATTGGTCATATTAAAAATTCCTTTCTTCCTTGATAATCCTCATTGTCTCAATAATTGGATCTTTGTGTGACAAGCAAATGGACCTAGATTGAAACCCCCTTGTGGTTTTGACAACAATAATAAAATGGCTTATATCATAGGGTTACTGTGAGGATTAAATGAAATAACCCATGCAAAGCAATTAACACAGGCTAGCACATAGCAAGCACTAAATAAATGATATTATTCCATAAATGTGATTTTCTTGTAAGCCTAACTGCCCATTGCAAAAATCCATGAACTTGGAGTATGGTGCTTTTGGAAAAATGGCTCTAGATCTAGTAGTGTAAGGAGAAAAAGCATTTCTATCACTATCTGAGTAATAGATAGTAATAGAATTGGTTATTAATTTAGCTTGGTTGCTCTCTTTCAGCACAACTGCATACCAGGAAGCAAGCTACAGTGAGTTTCAAGGAGGCTCAAAGAAATGGAAGGCTGCCTCAAGGGGGTTGCTAAAAAGGCCCCCCTTGCTATTGTTCTTTCAAGGACTATAGTCCCCCTTTATCCATTTCTGTCCTTGACTGTAAAGGTCATTGATGGGGGCCCAGCTTTCTCCTAAACAAGGCTACATGGCTACTTTGAACCAATAAAATAAACTCTTAATCTGTGTTGGCTGGACAACAGGGACGGTTTTTTAAAATTTATTTCAAAAAATTTGTATTAAACTTTGTTTTAGGGGAAAGCACTTACTTCCATCTAGAGATGGAATCAATAGCCAATAGACAATGTTCACCTGCCATTGTCCTTTATCCTCAAAACAAACAAACCAACCAACCCTGAAAACTTCAGGAGAGATAAGCAAAACTCAGCCAAGAGCAGAGTCATGTAGAGTGTATACACGTTCTCTTCAGTCATTTTGGGACCTGTTAAATGCATTTTCCAGATAGAGAATGATAACTCTTGATGCAAAATATGTATTTGTCATGCAACATACAATGTACATGATGGCGGCTCTGTTCAATATTTCTCATATTTACTTGGAGTTATGTGGTCCAATTACTTTATAAAAAATTGTATGTATTGGCTTTTACAGAGATGGAGCTTTCTGAAGTTAATGGAAGAAATGGGTACTTTTTTCATCTGGGTGCAGGAAACAAAATTCTTCAAATGGCTGTGGCAAAAACTAAGACTCTTACAATCAAGCAAGGATAAGCAAGTTGTGTTAAAGAAACTCTTTTCCAAATTGTGAAATTGCTTGTGTCAAAGTGTAGAAATATTTTTATGGTTCAATATTCCATTACAAAATTCCAAAATTATACCAGGTTGCACACTCACCAGCAAGGCATAAATATACAATTTTCATTTTAGCTGTGACCAGCAATGAGTCCCAAAAGTAAATAAACATAATGTGATAGGTTGGTGTTGAGTAAATTTGTATTTCTTAAACTCTTAATAAGATTAGTTCTCTTTTAATGTTTCTTTATTAATTTCTATTTCAGTTTTTTAACCTTTGGCTATTATCCATTGCAGTCTTAATATTTCTCTTACAAATCTGTATGTGTTCCTTAGGTGTTAACTAATTCTATGCAACAACGTTTTATTCCCAACCTAACTTTTTATTTTAGTTATTGACACATTTTCATTGTATAAAAGTTTGTTTGTGTCCAGAGATATAGGTGGTGAGAGAGTTAATTAACTTTTTTGTTGTCAATTTACACATTGACTACACTGTAATCAGAGGTTGTGATCTATGTGCTTCCATTTTTTGAAGTTTGTTGAAGTTACTTTGTGGCCTTTTACATGGTTAATTTTATAAATGTTCATTTGTTAGGGCAGAGTTCTATATATGCCAGGTGGATCAAACTTCTTTTTGCATTGTTCAGTCTATATCCTTAAAAATTTTTGTCTGCTTGGTATGCGATTACTATAAGTGTGCTAAAATCTCCCACTCTAATGGTATATTTGTCAGTTTCCCCTTTTCATTCCATTAGCTTGTGTTTTATAAATTTTGAAGCTATCTTATTGGGTACATATATATTTAGAATTATTTTGCTTTTGGGTGAAATGCTTTTTTCTTTACAATTATATAGTGATCCTTTTTATAATTAGTAGATTTTAATGAAAACTACTATATCTGGTGCTAGTATGACTATGCCAGATTTCTTTTGGTTAGTGTTTTTTCTGATATTTCCCCCCAACATTTTGCTTTCAATCTTTCTATATCTTTATAATTTAGGCATGTCTCTTAGAAACAGCATATGAATGGATTTTAATTGTCTATTTTTAAACCATTATGTTTAGGCTTTTATGCTTATTATAATCATTGATTTATATGAATCCTTCATGAATATATCATAATTTATGTATCTGTTCTCCTATAGCTTTATATTTAGATTATTTAAAATTTCTGGTATATTGCTATAAAGAAGCCATATATAATATTTTAAGAGAATAAACTATGTATGGAGTTAGAAGCCCATGGCATACCATTTGCTATGTGATTTTGAATAAGTTATTTAAATTCCCCCATCCTCAGAATTCTTATTTGACAAATGGGCATAATTTTCATATTTACTTTTTAAGGTTTCTGTGAGTATCAAATGGTATGTTTAAGCTCATATAAAACAATGAGCTTAAAAATTTAACATGAATTTGAGAATCATTTTGTCATGTTCCCTCTACCCAAACAAAAACAATAACAACTTTATTGGCATTTGAATTCAATTTTGTTAAACCCTTGAGATCATTAGGAAGAATTGGCATTTTTATTAATTCAGTATTTCTTTAAAAACATGGGGCCGGGCGCGGTGGCTCACGCCTGTAATCCTAGCACTCTGGGAGGCCGAGGCGGGTGGATTGCTCAAGGTCAGGAGTTCGAGACCAGCCTGAGCAAGAGCAAGACCCCGTCTCTACTAAAAAAAAAAAAAAAATAGAAACATTATCTGGCCAACTAAAAATATATA
>CM052440.1:93554558-93575823 GCA_028533085.1 Varecia variegata
AGTCCCAGCAACTCGGGAGGCTGAGGCAGAAGGATCGCTTGAGCCCAGCCCAGGAGTTTGAGGTTGCTGTGAGCTAGGCTGACGCCATGGCACTCACTCTAGCCCAGGCAACAAAGCGAGACTCTGTCTCAAAAAAAAAACCAAAAAACATGGTATCACTTTCCATTAAATAGATTAACTTCATCCTCCCCATGTGCACTGGGATCACCTTCTAAAACTACCCAGTAAAATCCCATTGCTTGTCTGTCCAAACTCTTTAATGGCCTTCGTAGTCCACAGAGTAGCATGTGCCCTTCTATTTGACTTGCAAGACTTCTTTTCTGATACAATGCCCCTCAGATTCTTTCTGAATTCCAGTCATCCATAATTACCTATGGCTCCGTAGCATTCCCAGGTCTTTCAGGCTCCGCTGTCCTTGGGCTTATTGTGCCCTCTTTCTAGAATGTCTCTCTTCAAATTATATGTCTGTCAAATTCTTGTTTGTTTTTCAAATTTGCACTCAAAATTTACATCACTATAAAGCCACACGGATGACTTTCTTACTCCTACTACTCTGCTTCTATAATGTAATTACTTCTTTTGTTTATGTATCTTTTTCTCTCCCAAACAGATTGCAGCCCTTGATAGCAGGGATTGTTTGTTAAGTCTCTGGATCCCCTGGATCTAGAGTAGAACTTAAACAGGGAAGGTGCTTCAAATGTGATTAAATTGATGATTGTATGGCAACTATTCCGAAGGACTGGCGAACTTTTGTGTTTCTAAACATGAGGAAATTTCTCAAATAACAAGTTTGTAACACTAATCACTTTAGAATAATATACATATTGAAATAAGGAAATATCCTTCCTGGCATTGTGTAAGAAAATGTTAGACTCTACTATCTTCCCATGCAAATATATGCCATCCTTTCAAGAGTTTATACTTCCAACATAAACTTTGTCAATAAGAAAACCCTCTGGAAATCCTATGGACACCTTTTCAAGTTGAAAAATAAATCTGTCTTTATAATTCACTGTAGTACTTATTGTTTCTGATAATCTCATGATAATAAATTGTTAAGGACATAATCTGTGTTTTAGATTTTGCCACACAAAAACTGAAATAAGTAGTCAGTTACTTGGGTATAATTTCACTGTGTGCTCAGTTAAGTGCATCTTTCATGTCACATCAAATTAAACTAAATTTTTCATCTGTTTTGCAAGAATTTATAGCAGGTAATTCTACCTATACTTGTTAGTCTGTCCTCATTTAAAAAAGAAATATGTATTTTATATATACATGCACGTGCATGCACATGTGTGCACATACACACACACATATAAAATGCTGTTTTAAGTTTATTCTTCTATACCTGAAAAATAATAGATTATATTTGGTATGACTTATAAAAACCTGAAGCATTTGAAATATTTTTCTTCTGACTTGCATAAAAAGAGAAATGAGTATACATTTTATCTGGGGTTCAGAATTTTGCTGTTTAGAGCAGCAGTTTTCAATTTTTTCCACCATGGCACATGTGAGAGATGACATTCCTGTATCTGACACCTGGGGTTTGTGATGCAGATAAGATAAGCTTTGTTGTTTCCCTCTGTGAGTTCCTGCTAGTAGTGTATGTATTACAATTCCACACATTTCTCTTTTTCTTGAGAAAGCATATTTGAATGCAATCAATGAGATTGACCTTAATTAAAAGTATAATTTGCATTTAAGCTGATTTAATAAAGAAATAACTCATTTGCAAATTTTGTTATTTTTGTTATTAATAGTGGATTACAGATGATCAAACTGGTGTTCTGTGACAATGGGTTTGATGAAAAAAATCCACCAATATTTTAACAAATTATAGAAATAGTTGAGAAGCTTACAGGGCATTTTTTGCCTTTAAAAAAGAAGCATAACTCTTAAGAAAATTCTAGAAATTTTAGGATAAATTGTGGTTATAGGAAAAGAGAGGTTGTAAATTTCATAGGATGTAGGAACTCACCCTTTATTATGCAGTTACTTCATCTATTATGTGAGTCTACTCTAAAATTAACATTCCATTAGATAAAGGAAAGAGAATAATGGATTAATGCCTTTTAGGGCCTAATTTTTTAAAAGTCTTGATTAAATTGTGTTATAAAAGAAAATACTTTACATTAGTGGTTAATGAAAGACTAGACCTTATATGTTCTTGCTTTAGCGTGATTACAAGTGTTCTTTCTGGAATGTGCCTCAGTCTCCATATATTAATGTTCTTAGAACTCCCTCACAACTCAAATAATTTTAGCCTTGATCTACCCTGGGGGCTCTGATCTATATTAACTAGCTGTCTACTCTTATCTCTACTTGGTTGTCTCAAAGGCAGCTCAAATTCAACAGGACCTGTCTTCTCCCTGCCAAACCCGGTCTTTGTCGGTTGTTCCCGTGGGCCACCTGTCTAGTTCTGAGCTTCAGTTACATTTCTGACTCGCTCCCTGTTCATTCTCTCAGGCCAGTTTCCCATCACCTCTTACCGGGATCCAGGCATTGGCTTCCTACCCAGTCCCCACAGGTAGCTTTATCCCCACTTCAATTTTCATCCTCTTCTCCATACCCAAGCTAGAGTGACTGAGTAGAAGTGCAAATACTGTCATATACTACCTCTGCTAAAAAGCTGGTGCTGGAAGAATGTACACACACGTGTGCTCACACACACACATATTCGCACATGCACACACACATAAAACCTTTCAATGGCTCCTCAATCCTAAGACAAAGGCCAGAATTCTAAATACAATATACATGGTCTTGCATGCCTTGCCTACTTGTTCCAGATTCATTTTACATCAGCTTTGTGTAGTCCAGCCACACACTTTCTCTTGGACACCCCACTAGGCTCCTGTCAGTCTTGGCTTCCACAGATACTTGGCCCCCAGCTGTGGTATTCCCCTTGCTTCTCCTCCCTCCAGCCTCTCCCTTGGTTAACTGTTTGCCTGGTTAACTCCTACTCACCCTTCAGAGCCCAACTAATGTGTCACTTCCTTAGCTAAGTCTTCTCTGACCCTCTAAATGTGTTTATTCTGTACTGTATTCTCATACGCTAATCTCAGTTCACCTTGTACAGTTAATAGGTACAATTTTTTTTTTTGGTGAAAATTTGATTAATATATGCCTTCCACACTAGAGTATGAGCTCTGTGAAGGTGAGGTTATACTTATTACTCTCCATTTTGTTCTCTTGGAATCACACAGCTCAATATCATCTGACCATATTCAAATGCAAGTCTCATTCCAAGACCTACTTTTAAAAAAAAATTCCATTTATTTAATTGAGACATATTTAGTCTTAGAATGCCACAGACAATGAATACCCCCGAGGAAGTTTTAATTTGGCATCCACTGTGCTCACCTTTTTTGGAGAAAAAGATCCTGAAACCACGCTGGGTGCCAACAAGGACTGGAACACAGTATTGGGTTATAAATGCAACATGTAGTGATGACGTGTTCTCTCCACTGCTCAGGTAGGGAAAAGTAAAACTCCACTCACCCCAATGAACAACTCTGAATAATAAGGGTGGCATTCTTCTTTTGTCCCCTTGTTTGCAACTGCTAATGTGCTCTGACAGTTAGCTCTGCTCTTTTATGCACTCTCCACCAGCTGTAGTCAGTGATGGGGAAATCAGGCAGCAAAATTTTTGCATGCCAATTCTCACCCAACCCTTCTAAAAAAAAAAAAAAAAAAGCATTTGAGTGTATAAAACATTTTCAAATGAGATTCTTTTCTAACTTTACAATTTATAATTTCATCTTTAAATATACTAGTGTAGGCTTTGAGTGTCAAGTTAGTTTTCAGCTCAGAATAAATAGATGATACGCTATTTCTATGAAAGGAACAGTGCAGTTTTTTAAGAAATAAAGATATTAAAAAACAATGTCAAGTGACTATTTGCTTTTGTACACATGTGAAACATACTTAGAAAGTCTTCATGTTGCAGAAATGTACATGATACTCTTGCTACTCAAGAATTTAACCACTTTTACGAAGGTGGTGGAAGAAAAATCTGGGTGAGTTTTCCTCTCCAAATTCTAAGAAGAAACCAAGTGGTAAAATAATATTTTAGTGAATGCTGTGAGCACTCACTCAAGCTCATGTTTATTTGTTCTGATGTAAGGTATTAAAACTTGGGCAACTAGTGATGATGAGAAGTTTTTTTGAAGAAAAAAGCCGTAAGAGAGGTCAAGACCTCACCGTGACCTCAAATGTAACTATTACCCTACTGGTTACTTGAAATTGGAGATCAAAGACCTAATGTGCTAAATGTATTTGGCTGTGAATTGCTTCATGAAAAAGGTAAAAAGAAATATATTTGATAGTGTGGCATCTTTTTTAAAAGAGTGTATTTACTCTTTAAAAAATAAAATCATAAATAACATAATAAAATAGTATTTCATAAAAGTGGACTTCTTGATCCTTTTTATTCTTTTTATAAGTTAAATGATCTGTACGGATTCTATTAAAATAGATTTTTAAGGTATATAAGTGCTCCAATCAAGTTTATCTGAATTTTAGCACATTTTGGGTTTTTTACATATGTTTTTAAGAACTCCAGATTTGGGGGAAAGAGAGAAAAATTCTTTTAACAGGTAACTGTTTTCTTTCATCTCTGTTACTCCCTTTTTGTTTTCCTTCTTTTTCCTTCCTTTCTAGAAATGGGAGGTTTTAGTGCAGAACAAACTTTTTAAACTATAGTCATGGGATTACCTAAATCAAAATCATCACATAGGGGGCTTGTTAGAAATCCAGATTCCTGAGCCTCTCCAGAGACTTGTTGGAATGGCATCTCTGGGAGAGAGTTTGGAATCTGAATATTTAATCATCTCCCCTGGTGATTCTTACATACACTTAAATTTCAGAATTACTCGTGTAGAAGATGCTAGAAAAATAGGATGAAAGTTATCACAATCTTGGGAATAAGCCTTACTCTTATGAAATCCCTCATCTATTTAAAAATAAATGCTAATATCTTTCCAATGAAAGTTTGCCTTTCTATCTTCTCCGAATGTCTTTCTCTTCCACTCAGCACCCACTTAGTCCAGAAGCTACTCCTTTTTCAGCTGACCATGGCCTTGGCTGTGGGGTGGGGCGGGGGAGAGGGAAAGAGAAGGAGGAGTCTGGAAGAAACCCTGTTCTTGGGTACGTTCTCATTCTTATTTTTCTCTTTCCACTTCTTCTTTCTCCTTGCTTTGCTTCATCTTCTTCAATTCCATTTCTGCTCTTGGGTGTCTGAAGGAATTTAGGAGCATGGAATTTGCAGCAAATCACAGACATTCTTTCATTAATCAATACAAAGACCATAGCAAGGACTGAATTGTCAGACAAGGATACCAACAAGAAAACGCCTTTTTAAAAGCTAACTCTGCCTGGTTGCAGGGTACTGGTAGAGTTCAAAGAGCACAAACAAAAACGGTTTCTGAAGGAGAAAGAGTAATTTTTACTGGCCATCACTGAACTCATAATTTTTTTTCTTGTCGAAAGCAAGACAAGTTTATAAAACCTCTCAGTGCAAGCAACACAGAAGACATTATATCGCAGGCACTTGCAGAGCACATTTGCAAGCAATTGCATTAATTATGCAGCTAGGAATTAAGATTGGAGCTAGCAGAATTTCGATTAGATACTTAAGTCTGTGTATTTTAAAAATAAAATTTCCAACAACTGCAACCTAAGAGAATCATCTGAGAATAGTACATCAGTACTGATACAAGGAAGATTTCAGATGTGCACAGCATAGTTGGGGAAACAGAAGTCAATCAGAGGACAAATAGGAAATTGATGAGGGAAGAGGAGGAATCAGGACAAATTAGAGATACTTCCTGACACTCTTTTCTAAGGGTTTCATCTACATCTTTCCAGGGATGGAAGGCTACTAGTTAGAATCACAACAACACCGTCTGTCCACGAAGAGTCTTTGTAATTGTGTATTAACCGCATACATTCCCGATATGGATTTAGTTTTTATCAATGCATTTTTTTTGCCTTTGTAAATTTACACATTAAAAGAACCCTTCAGGCATGGTGATGGCCTGAATGGCATTGACAGTCCTTATCTTGATGCTCAGAATTGAAGAGCCATGTAAGTAGATACCTACAGAACTGTGTCGGAGAAAGAGCTATTCTGATTTTGCACACTGTGCCCATCCACCTGCATTTTGTAAAATTTCATGTAGTCAGAAGAGAATGAGATTAGCAGTCAAAAGAATTGGCCTTTTGTCTGCCTGGTGTGGAGAGAACCCTTTAACATCTTGGAGCCTTAGTTTCTGTTGCTTCAAGTTGAGGGTGGCAGGTAGCTTGTGGCACAGAATGGAACAATGATGTTGAACTAAAAGAGACAGTCTCAAAAATCAATTCCAGTCCCCAAATTCTTCTTAATCCTTTTATTTCTTTAGGTACTCTATAAATACATTTTTAAAAGGTTAGCTCTTTCCTTCTTTTCTCAGTTCATTGCCTTAGAGTTTTGATGGAGCGCCATAGTTTGTACCTGGTTCTTTTAACTCTGTTTGTTTACACCTGGGCATGGCCCAGGAGGGGCTGGAATTCATTGCCTCAGTATCGGCATGTTCCCCACCAGACTGTGGGCTGCTATAAATCATTTTACTAGGTTCTATTTCCTGAATATTTCTTTTAGGTAGTGGGGGAGGGTGGGCTATAGAATTCGAAACAGATTTATTGAAAGGCCTTTGAGAATAAACTGCCCGGGATGACCCAGCTGTTGCTGCTCCTGCATAGCACAGTGAGGGACTCGCAGAGAAAAAGACTAATAATTAGTTTCATTTGTAGGTGAAAGAAGGTCTTTGAAGACGTCTGGCATTAATTATAATGGTGGGCACTGTTGCCATTTCCAAATGCTGCTTTTTAGATCATGCACTGACAGTTTAGAGAGGGCTCTGCATCTCCTCTTTAGGAGGAAGAGAGTACTTAATCGTGTGTACACAGTAAAAGTCTGAGACAGATACCGTGGGCAAGGTTAAATAACATATCATGTTCCATTCTTGATAAACTCATCCTTGAAAGTTGAATTACAGGCTCTTTTCTTCTGTATACTAGGAACTTTGCCCTAAGAAACAGGCCAACATCCCAAATGGTAGGGACAATGCAATTGTGCTTCAGCCAGATCTTACACTTGGTCATTGGCCCAAGTTTTCTTACCCTGTTTTCTTACCACCTTGTGGATCCTGGTGCCCCTGTCTCAACCCCACACAATCCTAGTTTCCATAACATTTGAACAACTACTGAACTCGAAACTCATGCTTTGTGGGATGAGCAATTCCAGATGCTCCGCTGAGCAACTTCACTGGCCACCAGATTAGTGGCATCAGGAAATCCCTAGGTTTTCTGTGTCCCAGCAGACTCCTGGGTCTGGTGGCTTCAATATATAATGAGTCCCAGGGCCAGAGAGGGCTCAAAGTGTTGCTCTCATACAGGCAAATTCTATTCCTTCTCTGCTTTTGTACAACTCTACGGCTACTGCTAATCATGATTGGCATCTATTGAACCTTCACTGTGTATTAGGAACTAAGGTAAGTACTTTTCATGCAGTATCAAATTGAATCCTTACAAGAACTTCGTAAAATTCTTTAATGTTTTCATTTTATGAACAAGGAAACAGACATAGGGAGGCAAAATAATCTGTACATGCTACATAGTAAATACTTGAGGTGGATTTTTAACCCAGGAAATTCTGATTCCAAGGCCCGGCTGTTAACCACGAGCAAAGCTAGCCATGTGGAGCAGCAAGAAGCCATGATCCAGTGCTCTGTTTGCCTTCGGAGTTTTAAAAAGTTTTTGCCTCTCTTTGTACTGTCCAAGGCTCCAATATCTTATGGGACCCTGGGCCCCAGCCTCCTCTCCTCCTCAATTTATTTGACCTGTCTCTAAGAATGACAGGTTTGGACAAGCACATTGTATTATTTGTCTATGACTGTGCAACGAATTGTCCCAAAACATAGTGGCTTGAAACAACAAGCCTTTATTATGTCATAGTGTCAGAGGGTCAGGAATTTGGGGGCAGCTTCGTTTAGTGTTTCTGGCTCTGGGTCTCTCATGAGGTTGTGGTCAGTATGTTGGCTGAGGCTGCACCATTTGGAGCTGAGATCTTGAGGGGAGGCTCACACATGTGGCTCTTGAGGGGGGTTTTCCGTTCCTCATGACAAGGGCCTCTCTAGCAAGGCGGCCTGAGTGTTTTCAAGACAGGTTGTTTCCCCCTGAGTGAGTGATCTGCGATAGTCCCCAAGACAGAAGCTGTAGCCCTCTCATAACCTAATCTTGGAGGTGATATACCTTCATTTCCACTGTATTAGGTTTGTTAGAAGCCAGTCACTCAATCCAGCCTGTTCTCAAGGAGAGGGGAATGAAATGCCACCTTTTGAAGGGAGAAGTATCAGAGAATTTATGGACATATATTTTTTTAATACTCTGATAATCAAATCCTTCTTAAGTATCCTATCCTGCCGAACTTACTGACTTACTGATGTGTTGTCCATAAACTGTAAATGCTCAGTAATAGGCCAAATTCACATGATAGCATCTGCAGATAATCAAAATGCTTCCCTTGTAAACCTTTTCTATTTTATTTTTACTTCAAAATATTAAGGGGGCACAAGTGTTTCTGTTACATGGATAGCTTTTATAATGCTTTAGGCAGGGCTATAAGTGTGCCCATCACCTGAACAGTGTTCATTGTACCTGTGAGGTAGGTTTTTGCCTCTCCCCACCTCCCGTATCCCTGGAAATGACGTTTAAAACCACCACATGCGGTACCTGGGAAGTTACTTCATGCGAGGAGGCTCTTACCTCAGGGCTAAACTCCACTGATTGAGGTATCTATGGTATAAAAGAAAACGTTCTGCTTAGAATCAGGGAAAACTGTTCCAATCCAGGCTCTGCCAATTGTTAGTTGTAGGAGTTTGGACACTAACTAGTGCTTCAGTTTTCTAATGTGGAAAATGGGGACAATGGTCCTTACTTCATTTTTATGTTATTATGAGAGTATAACTTAAAATTTCTGTGAAAATGCTATGGAAAAAGCTCCCAACACAAAGAAATGATAAATATTTGAGATGATGGATATGCTAATTACTCTGATTTGATCACTTACCTTGTATGTATCAAAACATCACTGTGTACCCCACGAATATGTAAAATTATTATTTGTCACTTAAAAAAATTCAAAAACTTATATGATCAGGTACACAAAACTGAAATGGATATTCCTAACAAAGAAGAATGTCTTTTTAAATATAACTATTATTTTTTCCAATTATAAAAATAACAGGCTCAGCATGTTAAAATACCAAAATACAGAACTATAGAAAGCATGAATTTTAAACATTTATCTTACTTTAACAATAAAATAAAGCTACACTTAATACTGCCAAAAGCCTTTGCAAATAGAAAGTATCTTCAAATAATTTTGAATATTAGAAAACACAACATTGTGTTTATGTCTCCTGTACAATATGAAAATAACCATTTTTTTTTTGAATCTTACTCTGACACCCAGACTGGAATACAGTGGCCCAATAATAGCTCACTGCAGCCTTGAACTCCTAGGCTCAAGTGATCCTCCTTGCTCAGCCTCCTGAGCAGCTGGGACCATAGGTGTGCTCCACCACACCTGGCTAATTTTTCTTATTTTGTGTAGTGACAAGGGTCTCACTATGTTGTCCAGGCTGATCTTGAACTCCTGGCCTCCAGTGATCCTCCCACCTTGGCCTCCCAAAGTGCTGGGATTACAGGTGTGAGCCACCATGCCCAGCCAGAAATAATAATCTTAGAGCCAGGAATATATCTAAAATTCTCATATTCTCTTCATTTAGCAGAGTATTTATTAAGTAAACAACTTTATGATAAACTTATGACATAGTAACTACTGAATGGAAGGAAAAGAACATTATTAAGTGTATAACAAGGCATACATTTTGATCAAGACAAAAACAAATAAGCAGATAGAGCTATTAAGAGAATAATAACAAGCAGACCAGAAAGTGTAGCTGAATATTTGAACCTATAGGGGAAAGATATCAGTACTAATTAACAAATTATGAAACTCACATAGTTTTAAAGATAATTTTATGACACCTATTTCTTGTTAAAGAATATTGCTATCAACAGTTCCTGTCACCGAATACTAATGAGAACTTTCCCATCCCCTGCCACAAAGTAAAGTCAACAGCAAAAAAAAAAAAAAAAAAAAGAAGTTGTGACTGTAAGGATTTTATTTGGAATCTCAACACAGTAAAATTTGCATAAATTCTAATAAAGCAAAATTAAAATCCATTAACACTTGTCTCTGGTAATTAACGTAAGCTTGCTGTTTTAAATGACTGTTTCAGACATATGGAGCGAAGCAAGGATGGGAAAATGCAGAGCCATGGGAAAATATGAAGATTATAAACTAAGAATGATGTTACTTAGAAAGCCCCCAGTTTTAGGAAGGAAATAAAAGTTATTTAGGCTTTTAAGAAACAGTGAAAAATGCTTTCCATTTTATAATGTATAGATTTGCTCACAATTTTCACCAGATGTTTATTTTACAAGATACATATGACACTTACGTTTATGTACGTTAATGAAAATTTATTACTCAATTCTAATTACTACCCTCTGGAGAGAACAGAAATGTTGACAAATATTGATTATTTAAGACAAGCTACAGAAAACTCATATTTTCTGATTTAAAACAAAACGAGAGAATTTAAATTTTCTTCTTCATGAATTCCTAAATATTTGAAAAGAATTGAGCCGTAATGCATTGAGAATTAATATTTTGCACTTATTGGTGTAGTACCTCAATTACTATTTATTTATTTATTCTAGACCAAGTACATTCTGCTAAAGTGGAAAATAAGTTTCTTTGGAAATAGGATAAAAGATACTTTTGTCTTTAAAAGATCTTGGCTAGGATCAGTAATCGGACCTAAATTGGAAGTAAAAATAGTGAAATGACAGAAAGACAGAAAGAAGAAAAGATATCTTAGTATTATAATGATGGTGGTGGTGGTAAGAATGACGATGATGATGATAATGAACTGATATTTACTGAGTACTTACTAAGTACCATGTGCTGTGTTAATGTGAATTAACTTATTCCTTACTTGCAATAATTTAATTATATTAGTACTAATACTCATAAAATAACAATAGCTACAAGTTTTTGAACGTCTACTATGTGCCAAAGTTTGAGCACTGTGCTAGGCATATCACCTAAATTATTTCTAGTCCTTACTATAGTTCTTTAAGGAATGTATTATATTTCCTGTGAGGACATCGAAGTTCAAATAACAAAAGTAGAATTTCCTAGTCACATATTTTCTAAGTGCAGAAGCCAGGGTTCTAATACATATTTGTCTTGCTCTTTAGCCTTTTTCATCCCAGCAGTCTGCAGTTTCAGGCCAACTTAAAATAATAATAATATTAATAACAATAAATGAGAGTAATAATGCCACCATCACTGTCACCACCACCAATAGAAATTTATATCTATAGAACATAGTGTCTCAAGGTTTATCCATATTGTGACATATGTCAGAATTTCCATCCTTTTTAAGGCTGACTAATATTAAGGCTGACTGTATGTATATATTGTTGTATAATACAACATTTTGCTTATCCATGCATCCATCAGTGGACACTTGGGTTGCTTCCACCTTTTGGCTACTGTGAATGATGTTGCTATGAAGTGGATATACCATATCTCTTTGAGACCCTGCTTTTGATTCTTTTGGGTGTACACTCAGAATAGGAATTGCTGGATATTATGCTAATTCTATTTTTAATTTGGGGGGGAACTGCCATACTGTTTCCATAGTGGCTGCACCATTTTGCATTCTGATCAACAGTGCATGAGGGTTCCATTTTCTCCAGATCCTTGTGCACACTTGATGTCGTATTTAGTGTTTTTCTTATAGTAGCCATCCTAATGAGTGTGAGGTCGTATTTCCTTGTGGTTTTGATTTGCATTTCCTCATGAGTGATGGTGAGCATCTTTTCATGTGCTTATTGATCATTTTTACATCTTCTTTGAGAATTATCTATTTGAGTTCTTTGCCCATGTTTGAATCAGGTTGTTTGGGTTTTTTGGATTTGTTTTTATGTTTAAGATTTCTCTGTATATTCTCGATTTTAATTCCTTATCATATATGTGATTTACAAATATTTTCTCCCATTCTGCAGGTTACCCTTTACTTTCTTAATAGTGTCCATTTATGCATAAAAGTTTTAATTTTCCTGAAGTTCAATTTGTCTATTTCTTCTTTTGTTGCCTGTGCCTTTGGTGTCATATTTAAGAAATTGTTGCCAAATCCAATGTCATAAAGATTTTGTTCTATGCTTTCTTCTAAGTGTTTTGTAGTTTTAGTTTTTGCTCCATTTCAAGTTAATTTTTGTATATAGCATTACGTAAGGGTCCAACTTCATTCTTTTGCATGTAGATAGATATCCAGGTTTCCCTGCACCATTTGTTGAAAAGACTGTCTTTTCTCTATTGAATGGTCTTATTGCGCTTGTCAAACATTATTTGACTATATATATACATATACAAGGGTTAATTTTTGTGTATATATACATACAAGGGTTAATTTTTGAGCTCCCTATTCTAACCCAATGGTCTATGTCTTTCTTTATGCCAATAATACACTGTTTTGAATACTGCAGTTTTGTGGTAAGTTTTGAAATTAGGAAGTGTGAGACCTCCACTTTTTTAAAAGATTGTTTTGGCTATTTGGGGTCCCTTGAGATTTTATATAAAATTTAGAATAGATTTTTCTATTTCTGCAACAAATGTTGTTAGGATTTGGATAGGGATTACATTAATTTTGTAGATTGATTTGGGTAGTATTGACATCTTAATATTAAATCTTTCAATCCATGAACAGGGGATATCTTTCCATTTACTTACGTCTTCTTTAATTTCTTTCCGTATATTTTATAGTTTTCATCGTACAAATCTTTTACTTCCTTGGTTAAATTAATTATTAAGTATTTTATTATTTGTTATGCTATTATAAATGAAATTCTTAATTTCTTTTTTGAGGGGTTGTTTATTGTTAGTTTATAAAAATGCCACTAATGTTTGCATGTTGATTTTGTATCCAATACTTTGCTGAATTCATTCATTAGTTTTGATAGGTTTGTTTGTTTTCAGTGGAGTCTTTAGGGCTTTCTACATATGAGATCATATCACCTGCAACAGAATAATTTTACTTTTTACTTTGGATGGTTTTTATTTCTTTTTCTTGCCTAATTCCTCTGTCTAGAACCTCCAGTACTATGTTGAATAGAAGTGACAATAGTGAGCATCCTTGTCCTGTTTTTTATCTTAGAGGAAAAGCTTTCAGTCTTCCACCATTGAGTATGATGTTAGCTGTGGGTTTTTCATATATGGCTTTTGTTATGTTGAAATGGTTTATTTCTGTGTCAATTAAGATAATCATGTGTTTTTTTTTGTTTCATGGTGTTAATGTGGTATATGACATTGACTGATTTCCATATGTTGAATCATGCTTGCATTCAGAAATAAATCCTACTTCGTCATGGTATATAATCCTTTTATTATGGTGCTGAATTTGGTTTGCTAGTATTTGGTTGAGGATTTTTGTATCAATGTTTGTAAGATATATTGGTCTGTGGTTTTGTTTCCTTGTAGTGGCTTTGGTTGACTTTGGTAACAGGGTAATATTGGCCTCATAGAATGAGATAGATAGTGTTCCCTCCTCTTCAAATTTTTGCCAAAATTTGAGAAGGATTGGTGTCAGTTTTTCTCTAAATGTTTGGTAAAATTCACCAGTACAGCTGTCTGGCTCAGGGCTTTCCTTTGTTGGAAAGCTTTTGATTACTGATTCAATTTCTTTACAAGTTATACATCTATTTGGATTTTCTATTTTTTCATGTCTCAGTCTTGGTAGGTTTTGTGTTTCTAGGAATTTGTTCATTTCATCTAGATTATTCAACTTAGTCCTGCAAATTTTTCATAGTACACTCTTATCATCCTTTTTACTTTTATTTATTGTTTTTTTTTGAGACAGAGTCTCACTCTGTTGCCCAGGCTAGAGTGAGTGCCGTGGCGTCAGCCTAGCTCACAGCAACCTCACACTCCTGGGCTCAAGCGATCCTACTGGCTCAGCCTCCCAAAGCTGGGACTACAGGCATGTGCCACCATGCCCGGCTAATTTTTTCTATATATATTTTTAGTTGGCCAGATAATTTCTTCCTATTTTTTAGTAGAGACGGGGTCTTGCTCTTGCTCAGGCTGGTCTCGAACTCCTGACCTCGAGCGATCCACCCACCTCGGCCTCCCAGAGTGCTAGGATTACAGGCGTGAGCCACCGCGCTCGGCCCCATCCTTTTTATTTTTGTAGACTTGGTAGTAATGTTCCCACTTTCATTTCTGATTTTAGTAGTTTGAGCCTTCTCTTTTTTCCCCAGTCAATCTAACGTAAAATTTTGTCAATTTTGTTAATCTTTCTGAATAACCAACTTTTGGTTTCATTGATGTTCTCTACAGTTTTTCCATTCTTATTTCATTTATCTCTGCTCTAATCTTCATTATTTTCTTCTTTCTCCTAGCTTTGGGTTTAGTTTGTTCTTCTTTTTCTAATTCCTTAAGTTGGAAAGTTAGGTTATTGATTTTCAATCTTTATTGTTTTTTAGTGTAAGTATTTATAGCCATAAACACCCCCCTTAGCACTGCTTTTGCCCCATCCCATAAGTTTTGGTATTTTGTGTTTTCACTTACATATGTCTCTAAGTATTTGCTAATTTTCCTTGTGATTTCTTTTTTGATCCATTGGTTGTTTGAGTGTGTTAATTTTCACAGATTTGTGAATTTTCCAGTTTTCCTTCTGTTATTGATTTCTAACTTCATCCCATTGTGGTCAGAGATGATTTTTCATATGAAATTTATCTCTTAAAATCTACTGAGACTTCATTTGTGGCCTAAAATATAGTCTATCCTAGAATATTCCATGTGAACTTAATAAGAATGTATATTCTATTGTCATTGGCTAGAGTGTTCTGTATATGTCTGTTAGACATCACTTTATTATGTTGTTCAAGTCTTCTATTTCCTTACTTACCTTTTGTCTGATTGTTCTATGTATTATTGGAAGTGAAGTACTGAAATCTCAAAGTATTATTGTAGAACTTACTATTTCTCCCTTCAATTCTGTAAATTTTTCCTTCGTATATTTTAAAGATTTGCTATTAGGTGCAAAAATGTTTATAATTGTTACACCTTCTTGCTGTAGTGAGATTTTTATTAACATATAATATCCTTCTTTGTGTCTCTTTTTTTAAAAATTTAACATCTATTTTGTCTGATATTAGTATAGCCATCCTTGTTCTCTTTTGGTTACTATTTGTATGTCCTTTCACTTTTAACCTATTTATATCTTTGTCTAAATTGAGTCTCTTGTAGATAGCATATGGTCAAATAATGTGATTTTTAAAAAATCCTTTCTGCCAATTCTGTCTTTCAATTGAAGTGTTTAATCCATTTACATTTAAAGTAATTACTGATAAGGAGGGACTTCTGCAATTTCACTATTTGTTTTCTACATGCCTTTTAGCTTTTTGTACCTAATTTTTTGTATTACTTCTTTTTTGTGTTTAGTTGCTTTTTTGTAGTGAAACATTTTAATTCTGTTCTCATTTCCTTTCCTTTTGTATATGGTCTATAGCTAATTTTTTATAATTACCATGGGATGGTATTTAATATCCTAAACTTGTAGCACTCTAATTTGAATTTATACCAGGTTAACTTCAATAACATAAAAAAAAAACTCTGCTCCTTTAACAGCTTTGTCTTCACTCCTTTCAGTTATTCATATCCCCAAATTGATATGAATACATTTTATACATTTATCCAGAAACATAGACTAATAATTTTTTTCATACATTAATCTCTTAGATCATGTAGGAACAGAATGTGGAGTTACAAATTAAAGTTACAATAATCCCAGCTTTTATAATTGCCCAGTACTTAGCTTTACTGAGATCTTTACTTCTTATGGCTTCAGGTTACTGTCTAGTATCTTTTCATGTCAATCTGAAGGAGTCCCTTTAACATTTATTGCAGGGCAGGTCTAATGGTAATGAACTCCCTCAGCTTTGGTTTATCTGGGAATGTCTTAATTTTCTCCTCACTTTTGAAGGATAATTTGCTGGATATAGGATTCTTGGTTGACAGGTTGTTTTCTTTCGGCACTTTGAACGTATCAGTCCATTACCTTCTGGATGCCAAGGTTTCTGATGAGAAATTTGCTGATAGTCTTACTGAGGATCCCTATGATGTGACGGGTTGCTTCTCTTTTGCTGTTTCCAAGATTCTTTCTTTGCCTTTGGCTTTTGACAGTTTGATTATAATGTACCTTAGCTTGGGTCTCTTTGAATTCATATACTCCATGGAATTCTTGTAGCTTTCTGGATGTTTATATTAATGTCTTTCATCCTATTTGGGAAGGTTTCAGCCATTATTTCTTCAATGAAATAGTCTATTTTTCCCTTTTTTGTTTTTCTTCCCCCTCTAGGACTCTGACAATGCATATGTTGGTCCACTTGATGGTGTCTCACAGACACTATCTGTTCACTTTGTTCAATTTCCTTTGACCTTTTTTCTTTCTCTTCCTCAGACTTGAGAATTTCAAATATCTTATTTTCAAGTTTGATGATTCTGTCTTCTGCCTCCTTCAGTCTGCTTTTGAATCTTCTAGTGCATTTTTCATTTTATGTAATTGTACTTTTTTTTTTTTTTTTTGAGACAGAATCTTGCTCTGTTGCCTGGACTAGAGTGCTGTGGAGTCAGCCTAGCTCACAGCAAGCTCAAACTCCTGGGCTCAAGCGATCCTTTTGCCTCAGCCTCCCGAGTAGCTGGGACTACAGGCATGCGCCATCATGCCTGGCTGATTTTTTTTTTCTATATATTTTTAGTTGTCCAGCTAATTTCTTTCTATTTTTAGTAGAGATGGAGTCTGACTCTTGCTCAGGCTGGTCTCAAACTCCTGACCTCGAGCGATCCTCCCGCCTCCCAGAGTGCTAGGATTACAGGCGCGAGCCACCACGCCCGGCCTTGTAATTGTACTTTTTAGCTCCAGATTTTCTTTTTGGTTTCTTCTTAAGTTTCCCATCTCTTTATTGATATTTCCATTTTGCTTATGAATTGCTTTCTTGACTTTCTCCATATTGTTCTTTAGTTCTTTGCACATTTTTAAGGCAGATGTTTTTAAGTCTTCTTGTAGTAATTCTGATATCTAGTTTCTCTCAGGGACAGTTTGTGTTTATTTATTTTTCCTCTGAATAGTCCATAATTTCCTGTTTCTTTGTATGCTTTGTGGTTTTTTATTGAAAACTGGACAGTTGAATTTTATAATGTGGTAACTGGAAATCAGACCTCCATTTTCCCCAAGGTTTTCTGTATTATTTTCCTTCCTTTCTTCCTTCCTTCCTTCCTTCCTTCCTTCCTTCCTTCCTTCCCTCCCTCCCTCCCTGCCCCTCTTTCTTTCTTTCTTTGGTTGTTATTGGCTGTTTCTGTGCTAGGGATTAGCCTGTGGTGTAAACTTAAGTTCTTCTAAGTTCTTTTCTTAGCCTCCACCTTTCCCTAGGTATGTTTATAACTTTCTAAATTCTTCTTTAAACATGCTTGCTTTTGAATGTCCTAGTTCTTAAACACCTTGCTCCCGTAAGAAGATAAAGAGAAAAATGAAGGGGTAAAAATGTGCTGGCCCTTTAAATCCCCTGGAAATTGCTTCAGCTGGAGGGGGAGGGGCTTGCCACGTGACTTCCCACCTCTGTGTCTGCTCTCCCATCATCAATTATGTTTTATATGGTACTATTTCTACTTAATATATATTTAACAGTATTTTCCTTTGTGGATGCATTTGTTTTCTTAGAAGTGGTATGGGTCACAGAGTTGTATGACTTAAAAAACATTAAATATCATCTGCAGGGGATGTCTATGTTTTTATATGCCAGCACCTGAAGAATGTGACATAATCTCATAGGTACAAGTGATTCTCAAGTGGACAAGGATGGGAAATATCATTTTGGAGAAGAGTAATTTCAGAATGTCAGGAGGCTATAGTTTGAAATAATCTCATCCTCTCTCTGCAAACAAGCAAATTGCTATCTTCATACCTCACCCCCACTTCCTGATAACAACTTGAGAGACCCCAGGTTAATAAAAACTCTTCTGTTTGCAATGGAAAAAACTGAGTCTCAAGAAGCTTACATAACAGATGGGCAGAGGCAGGGGCAGGACCCAACTCTGGTTCAATGTTTTTTCACTCACTCTGGCTTTTCAATAAAACTATCAGAATGGCAATAACTTGCTTCTCCATTATTTATAGATTTTAATATTTACCTTGATTTTATACAACTAACATGGGAAATTAAAATTGTTTCTGAAAGGTAGGCTAATTTCTTTTCCCATCTTTGACAAAGCTAGCTCTGTCTTAGTTTCAGAGGGTGTTTGGTTAATTGCAATACTTTTTCGTAAGGAGAATTTCAGTTATTCTACATCTTTTATAAGACTGAACTAAAAATGCTATTTTCAGATATTTGCCTGAATATTTGGATAATTGAGCAAATGCTTTTTTAAAGAAAAACTTTTTAATCTTTGAAGCTGAACACTTTTTTCAAATATATTGGAAAAGCAAGTAACCATTTGATATTTCAGATATTTTTATTTGGCCTTGATGTGGTACCAAAATATATAATTTTCCTATCTAATTTCAGTTACTAATTTCCTATGAGAAGTTAGTATAGCAAAGTGTCATGCCAAGCACTTGGGGGAATACAGAAGATATAAACCAAATATTTAGGTTGAAATTACTTTGTAATAATAAACTAAGCAAATGTTTATTCTAACCCTCATCCCTTTCATTGTTGTGACTGCAAGCAGCTAGGAAAGTCTTCCTTTTGTTTGTTTGGTTTTGGTATGGAATGAAGTTGAAATATAACTATTTCTGTTTATTAAACCAAAAAGCCACTTCTCAAAATAAGGCAAATTGTTTCCTAGAGTTTACATTTTTTCAGTAGCAGTCAAATCTTGATCATCAATATTTATTCCTTCTTTGTAAAGGGACTAAAATTCATTTTTAAGGATCAGTTGGATAACTAGAGATTTCAAAATGCCTGGAAATGAAGAAATAGTTTGTGAAATACTAATCAGTAGTCATTATTCTAGCAGTTACTACCTCACCTCACCTCTACCCCAGGATTTGGAAATTTCTAGTTAAATTAATTAATATTAATATAGCAAACATTGCCAAGCAGGTTTGCTGCATGAGGCTGTTCATTGTGTACCGAACACCCCCAGGGGGAACTATTCAAAAAGATGTCTTCTGTGGTGTCTTTTGTGGTGAAGACACCAAGTTTTTAAGGAATACTGCTTTAAATAATTAGTGTGAGCTCTTCTTGCTATTTCAAGAGTGTTTTATTTGTTAAAATTCTAATGTGATAACTGTCTGAATGTCCTCTTGGGGGAGGCTTGTAAAGGACATAATTTCAAAAACTGGAAAAATAAATAATGAAATGATTAGGCGTTGGGAGATATGATTCCTGTTTCAAATCCTTCCACTGGTTTGCCTGTGGATGTTGAACAAGCTGTTTAGATGCTCTGGCTCAGTTTTATCCTTCAAGAAGCCATGGCTGGTGATGTTTGCTTCATACTGCAAAGGGGATGTTTCACAATGTGTGCCATACACGTTGCAATTCTTGGACAAAACTGGGCACTATGAGTGTCTTTATTGTAGCTTTCAGTATTTGCAAAGTTAACACTGGCAACTGTTTGCTGAGAATCAGAAATACCTTCAGCATACGAGCCTGTTTTAACTGTATTACAATGAAACATTTCTTTTCTCAGCCACGCCACTTAACTCACTGATTCCCTTAAAAGCTGAAAACCCAGGCATGGGCAGAGTAGGGTTAGGGCTGTCACACGAAGGGAAAAGATTGCTAACTGGTGTACTGCCAGGGCTTGGCACTACTATGGAACCCATCTTCCTTATTCTCCCCCTTTGCAACATGTGGAAGCCTTTGGTAGCAAAATGTCTTTGAAACTGAGAGGGTGAGCATATCTGTGGGGAATGACACAAGCAAACAGCACTCAGAAATTCGGGAGCACATCCTACACGTCTTTACACACTTCACCCCACCCGGCACGGGGCCTTGTTGCTGGTGCAAAGGTACTTGTAAAACTAATGTTCTATGAAATGTACATTTGCTTATTTTACTGAAAATGGTGGGTTCTTAATGAAGGCTTCATGACTGTTGATGAATAATTTTTATCACATTATGATTTTGGACCCTTTGTTATAAAAGTAAAAGGCAAAACACTATTCAGGGTATATAGTCTTCTAGTGTTCTGATTTCTTAAATACTGTTTATTCGTTAGAGTGTAAGCTATATTATATTTACAGAATTCTATTACATAAATATGTGTGTATGGATGTATATGTTAATATATTATAATTAATAGGTTATTAAGTATGAAATATCTGATTTCCTTAAGTATTAAGTTTGACAGTTGATATCTCTGACATTTCACTTTGACATGTCTTGTTTTATTTTTATTGTGAAGGTACATCCTCAGTCTTTTGGATGCACATTTTGGTTTGTGATCATCTTTCACATTTTTTTAAGAGCAATTTTTGTGAAACCATGGATAAGTCAAAAATTCATGTTATTTTCGAATATGAGTTCTGTCATGGAACCAATGCAGCACAGACAGCTCAAAATATCAATGAAGTGTTTGGGAAGGATGTGGCTAATGAATGCACAGTACGTTGATGATTTGAGAAGTTCCAATTCTGGTGATTTTAATCTTGAAAATGATCCTCATGGGTGACCTGAGACCAAGGTGCGTAATGATGAGCTGAAAGCTGTGATGGAAGTGAATCTATCTCAACCTATGCATGAATTAGCAGCAAGGTTTGACATTACTATTCCAACAATATTGGACCATTTGAAACAAACTGGCAAGGTAAAGAAGCTGGATAGATGGGTTCTGCATGAATTAAATGAGCATCAGAAGAGAAATTATCTTGAAGCTTGCCTTTCTCTGCTGTCACAACATAAAGGCAAACTATAATATTTCTAAACCATATTGTTATGTGTGATGAAAAATGGATTCTTTTTGACAATCACAAGTGTTCAGCACAATGGTTGGATAAAGGTGAAGTGCCAAAGCACAGTCCAAAACTGAATATTCATCAAAGAAAGCTAATGGTGTCTGTCTGGTAGATCAGTGCTA
>CM052440.1:93576323-93602193 GCA_028533085.1 Varecia variegata
GAAACTCTCTGTCATCCACCATATTCACCAGACCTTGCACCAACTCACTCCTACGTCTTCCAGGCTTTGGAACACTTCTTGCAAGGAAAAATACTCAATTCCCAGTGAGCTGTAGAAAATGCCTTTCATGATTTCATTCCCACTCTCTCTCCAGGCTTCTTTGCGGCTGGCATAAACAAGCAGTGGTTAAGATGGCAAGACTATGTCGATAGTTTAGGTGAGTACTTTGATTAATTGTACTGCTTCTTATTTGAGATATAATAAACTACAAATTTGATTTGAAATTAGACATTTCATATTTAATAATAAGATTTTTCAGAGCCCATGGTGAAATTCTGGACCAAGGCAGAAAAAATGTTCAAATGACAATCTTGGTTTAACTTTCCTATAAAAACGTCAAAACTTTTAAGGATTTACATTTCTTCAGGGATTGTGTGCATGTGTGCATGTGTGTATATATGCATGTGTGGGGTTGAATATGGGCAGTAAGTTTCTGCCTGCTCTCTGAGTTCCATGAAGAGCTTGTAGAAACAAGTCTTCCTTTCACATAATGTTAACATGTTGCTAAGTCTAATACAAAGGCCATGACTTAGAATATAATGACAAATCAATACGAAGCTTCAAATGAGGGCTTTTTAAGGACTTTACTCTGTCAAAAAAATATCCGGCTTTGCATTAAAGTCTGACTGAAAGAAATCACCAAAAATGCCACGTACCTTTATTGACTAAAATTAACACAGAATGGAACCTTTGTCACAGGCACCCAATATTTGTCTTTTTCTTTTCAACGGGGCCATTATTTAGTATTTGTTGAACCAGATCTGTGCAGTGCACGAGCTGCTCTCTGTGATAACATGAACACTTTGTTAATGGAATTCACTTGCACACGCCAGAGGTTCCCTTTCAGTTAGCGCCTTGCGGGCCTGTGCACTCTGTTCGCCTGGGAAAACTGCAGTGGGTGCTGTTTTATTTTAAGCAAAACTCAAAAAGGGTGAAACCACTTTATGTGAAGATTTCTCATGTATTACTTCAAATCTTTTTCTCCCTTTTACACCCTCCCACCCCATTAACTTTGGAGAAAATTCTTTTTTGCAATTATTTGATTAAAATACAAAGCAATCAGCAGTTCTGCATTGATTTGTTTTTTTCATTTCTGGTAAGTCATTAAATACATAGAGTTGATTATAAGTTGTTTTCTAAAGCAGTGATTCTCAAGCCATTATTTCAGTAGTCACACCTGACAGGTAAGGTTTATTCATGTGTCACTTTCTCTAATTCTTTCAATTATCTTTTGTATCATTTATGACACGAGAAGGAAGAGGAGGGAGAGAAGGAGGAAGAAAAATTTTGGTTGGTGTTTTTGACTATTTACTCAGCAACATTACTGCACACACAAATATATGCTTTTTTTTTTTTTCCCTAGAGGTATAATACAGCATCCAAATGTGTTCCTTTCAACGAGTCAGCAGAGATAGGAATACTCATTTTTTTTTTTTACTGGGCATGGTTAGAGTTCTCCCTCTCTCTCCCCCTCTCTCTCTCTTTTTGCACCCTTAAAGCTTCATTTATGATTTACAGCTTATCTTTCTTTAAAGTGGAATAAGATGAGAAATTTATAAATTTTATCGATTTTTTTCTGATTTTTATTTTCTCCCTCAGTTTTTATACATTTTTCCAAGTGAATTACAATATAATTTTTCCAAGTGAATTACCTTTATTAGAAATGTGTTCATTTCACTTTTCATTGAATTTACTCTTTTACTTTTTGCATCTGTATTTAGTTTAGTAAATACTTAAATCAGATTATCTAACTATCAATATAGCACACATGACATAAACAGAATTAAGAATATTTAACTTTCTTCCTTTAGATTTTTCCTTTTAAAATTTAAGTTCATGTTAAGCTAAGTATGTTTCCTTTGTTCTGCTAGTAATAGAAAAAGCTTGAAACAACTGAAGTATCTGTCAGTCGTTCTATCTCTCCTCTTTCTCACAGGGCAGGCAAGTTACAGAAATGTGAACATATGGTTGGAAACATTTATTTTTGTCTAACTTTCAAGTTAGAAAGATGTCATGAAAACATTTCCAAATAACCATGGGTGGTATATAGAAGCATTGAAAATTTATCTTTTAAAATTGTTTAATTGTCATCAGTTTTTTCTTCTCATTATTACAAAGCAAATTCACATTTATTACAGAAAAATTTTTAAAAGTAGAAAAAAACAAACAAGCAAATAGAAGGCATACTTGTCTGAAATGGATTAGCAATAAAATAAAGAAAATGAGCATTTAGGAGTATGTGTGTGTTTGGCAGGGCTTTTCCTGAAAAGAAAAAATGATTAAAAGTTAATGAATGTTACAAAACCTTGCATGCATCCCTGATGCATGAAAAGTCCCTATACTCAAAGATCCAATCAATGGCCAGGAAATACATAGGTTGACTAGGTGTTCAGATGTTCCAGAGGTTCTTTATATAAACCATGTAGTCATACAGTTTGGCATGACAAGTTCTCATTTCTCTTCTACCATCTATAAATGTTCAATACCCACTGGTAATGCTTTTATTATCATAAAACTCAAGATCAATTTTTTTCCAACTGGGCAACTTGTTTCTGATTATACGGAACATTTTTTTAATTTCTTAAAACCAGTATACAAGATTTTTAAAAATGTCTCCAAAGTAGTAAATGAAACCCTTGAAAAACAGTGATGGCCTCTTGTTCAGAATCACATAATAGTGGAAATGAAAAATAGAGAGGTGGTTCTTCAAATGTAGCCAAAAAGAGGCTGCTTATGTTTCGTCTACAGAGTCAAACACTATGCTTGTATTAAGTCTGCTATCCTGCCATTTTTGTGTAACTGTGTGTGTGTGTGTGTGTGTGTGTGTGTGTTTGTATGTGCTTACTGGTTCAGTTCACAATTTTGGCCACATTATTTCCTTAACACTTTTATTTTTGGCTATATCACCCATTGTTTTTCAGTCAGCTAGTAACTAATCAAGATTGAGTTCAAGTGTTGACTTCTATGGCTCAAAAACCCGTGTGTTTCATGCTACAACATGCATGAACCTCGAAGATGTTTTGCTGAGTGAAATTAGCCAGTTGCAATGGACAAATATTGTGATTCCACTTACAGGGGAGGTATGTAGGGCAGTCAAATTCATAGAGGCAGAAAGTAGAATGGTGGTTTCCAGGGGCTGGGGAGGGAGAAGAGTGGGGAGTTAGTGTTTAACCGACACAGAGCTTCAGTTTGGGAAGATGAGATAGTTACAGGCATGGACGATGGTGATGGGTACAACAACGTGAGTGTGCACAGAACTGTACACTCAAAATAGTCAAATTGTAAATTTTATATTATTGATGTTTAACTACAATAAAAAATAATTTTTAAAAGCCCCTATGTTTTCTAATTTAACATACTGACTCTTCCTGGGCCTTTTACTTTATTTATTTTTTTTTGAGACACATTTAATAATACATGATTGATTTTTATTTTAGTATAGTCAATTTTAAAGATCTCTGAAAATAAATGTCATTTAATTCATGAGAAAATTAAACGTATGGTCCAAACTTGAGATCATTCCTGAAAAGAGGCTAAAATGCTTATTCCCCACGTGACTGGCAACTCTATCAAGGTCATATGTAAAAATCATTAATGTTTCCTAATATGTGAATAGTGTTTCACAATTTATAAAGTGCTTTTGAATGTGAGTTAATCTTTTAAATTGCCACAATAAATTCATGAATATTATTCAGTGTTTTACAGATTGGAAAATGGAGGCCAAGGGATGAAATACCCTGCAGAGTCAGATGAGTCTTCTGACCGCGCCACTAGCAGCTCCCATGACGCTGAGGAGAGAGGGAAATGGCTGACAGGTGGGGTGGCTTCGCCAACAGAGGCACCAAACCCAGACTGTGACCTCTCTTTAGGGCATGTGACTCCCAGGTTAAGGCACATTAAACATATTTGCAGGGCAAGGGGTAAGGGTATGGAGGGCAGAAAACACACAGGGATGAGGGGTGTGAGGGGATGTATATGGGGCCAGTCCATGTTAATTTTGATATCTGGTGCTTCCTCTTTGTAAAACTTCCAGACTTGTTGTGTTAGGAACAGTGGCATCTGGGGGCATGGGGTGGGGAGGACCCATTAAACTTAATACTGAAACCTTACATGAATGACCAGCAAACTCTGTGTTTTCCCCTAGGTCCTTAAACTCTTTCAGTGCTTGTAATCTTGTCTCTCATTCTTTTTTCTCTTTGACACACACTCTCTCTCTCTCACACACACACACACACACACACACACACACACACATCAACTCTAAAGTAGACAACAAAACCCAAGAACCCCAAACACAGCCAACACAGAGCAAACCCTCCCTTTTGTGTTTGGATGGAATGTCTCCCATTATGTGTGGGTCTGTTGTCTTTGCATTAGATGGTAAGTACTTGGTGGGCGGGGAACCTGTCATTCTGGATTAACTGTCCCACAGGCTTAGTGAGTCACCACAAGTGGGGCAGTGCTATTAAACATTGCTTGACTGACTGATAAGACAAGTAATTGGGCCAAAAGAAATGCTAATTTTAAAATGTCTGTAAATTCCTAAACTTCTGGAAAAGAAGAGGGAAGTCCAATGACTGGGGTTAGCTCTTGGGAATTAGTAACGTGATACAGAATCTTTCCCCTTTGTGTCACCTGTGGACTCTCTTTGCCATGACTGGAAATCATTAGCAGGGGACAGCTCTACCAAGCCTGGGGTCTGCAACCAGACACCACAAGGAGGATCCTGCAGACACTGGGCAGGTGGCAACCGCAGTTCATCAATTTGCCCGGATTCTTTAGACGAATCAGACCACTCTATGAAGGCCTGCAAGTCCATTCGGATGGGTGCGCATTGTGGTAGATTATAAATTGGATCTGAGGACAACAGACCTTTCTTTTACCTAAGGCAAGGTCTGAAATGGTTCATTCTGCTTTTTATTAATGTTATATTAATAGAAAGATGTATTTAGATTGGATAATCTTGTAGTAGAAAATCTTGCACTTGAGGGAAAAGGAGGCTGGCTGAACAATGCCTAGAATGAGGATATAGTGGATCCTGAGCAAACCAGAGCCTCCCAGATCTCATGATATACCTTAAAGTAGATTTTGGAAGCCACAGTGACCCTTTTGGCTACATTCAAATGGTATCAGCTAAAAGGTAAACAAGTCAAAAAATTGAAGTGCAAATTGCTGGACTCCCATTAAAACACAGGAAAAACAATTTTACCTAAATAGAGATGCTTTGGTGTCATGGAAAAATGAATACATTTGGAATTAGAAGAGCTGATTTTGCGAACTAGCTTTACCATGTCCTAGGTAGCTGTGTGATTTGGTCAGTCTGAGCATCAGTTTTCACCTACACAAATGGAAGCAGTAATATGTGCTTGAAAAAGTGGTTGTCCACAGTAGTTGTCTAAATAATATATTTAGATACACGTCCCTCCCACCCCCTGCCATACACTTCTAGAAGTTAAAGCATAATTTTTCTCCCTTGAAATAATGGCTGTATTAGTGACTTACTTCCAACGACTAAGTAAGGAAAGGGAAAAATCGTAACTTTATAGTACAAAATACTGGGAAATATTACCTTAACCAAGGGATCAAAGTCAACATCACCAGTGGTAAGTAATGTTGCTGTTACATACCCTCTGAGATTATGTAATGAAATGAGTACTTCACTCCTGTGGTATTTTTCCTTCAAAACACGTAAACACAGTCTAATCGTGAGTGAACATCAGACAAACACAACTGAAGGACATTCTCTGAAACACCTGATCCAGACTTTTCAAAATTGTCAAGTCATGAAAAACAAGGAAAGATTGAGCAACTGTCACAGACTGGATGAGACTAAGGAGACATAACCAATAAATGCAATGTGGTGTCATCAGTTGGATCCTAGAACAAGAAGAGGACATTGGTAGCAAAACTGTTGACATCTGAGTAAATGTACAGCTTAGTTAATAGCATTGTACCAATGCTGATTTCTTAGTTTGACAAATGTACCATGGTGAAGTATGTTAGATGTTAACCTTAGGGGAGCCAGGTAGATTACCAGCACATGGGAACTCTCTGTGCTATCGTGGAAACTTTTCTGTAAATCTAGTCTCCAAAATAAAAGAAAAAATAAAAAGGTGATCATGATATCTGAGATAATGTGCACAGAGGATTTTGCAGATGCACAGGATTATAAAAATATGGGTAGTATTATTTTATCAGAATATCTTCCCTTTGACTTAAAAAAAAACCTTAGTGATCCACAGAACTGTCTGTGATATATTAATAGTCAAGTCCTCAGCTGATAAATAGTGTGTAGTTTGTCTTCTCTCTCTCTCTTTCATCTACTAAGTAAATTAGTTTGAGATTAAAGATGACCAGTACCCCCAAAGTGACCAGGATTTTGAGGAAGAATTCAATCACTATTCACATATTCTATTTGTAGGCAGCTCAGATGATTTGTGCGTTAATAATCAAGTAATTGACAGAGTACATAAATATGTAAATTTCATTTATACATACTTGGATGAAAATGGGCAGTAAATTGTGAATTCGAAATCTAGAAGATATCTATAAAGATTAAGGTAATTTTCCATTTTCTTCAGAATTGGCAGCACTAGCTAAAGCAAGATCAATATTAATTAAGAAACCTAGAGAGAAGAATAATAAATTACTGAAACTGGTTGGTTAACAGAACTTGTTATGTAATTTTGAATTATAGAATTATAAGTGAAAGAAATTTTAAAGATCATTTGCTCTGATCCTTGCATTTTAAGATGGGAATAGGAATATTTAATTTAGAGATTCTGAAAGACTTTTTCAAGATCACTGCACTGGTTAGTAAGGACACAATTAGAACGTGGGTTTCCTGTCTCAGTCCATCCCTCTGAGGCAGGGATTCTTTAGAGGGGCCCAGGAGCTTCAGGAATCTCTGAGCACCTGAAATTACATGCAAAAGCTTACTTGTATGTGCATATTTGAACTCTTCTGAAGGAGACCTAAAGCAGCTTCCATTAGATCCTTAAAGCAGCCTTCACCTTCAAAAGGATGAGGACACCTGCTCTAGAATCTAAGAGAATTACTCATTACAATGGTTCCTAGGACATTCCTAGAATCATTTTAACACTTCTAAAGCTTGCATCAGATTTTAAATGGGAAAACAATAGTGCTGGCCTAACTGGTTCACAGAAGTTACCATACTCTGGGAAAATCAGACCATATGATTTTACCTGGACATGTTATCCAGAGTAGGGTTCTGTTATGGTCTTAGTGTGTCTCTCAAAATGTATGTGTTGAAACCTAACGGCCAACTTGTTAGTATGAAAAGATGGGGCCTTTAGGAGGTGATTAAGTCACGAGGATAGAGCCTTCATGGAAGGGATGAGGGCCTTTAATAAGGGGCCTGAGAGAGTGGATTTGCTTTCTTCCATCCCTTTTGCCAAGGGAGGCCAAAGAATTCATTTCTTCCTGAGGATGCAACTACAAGATGCCATCTTGGAAGCAGAGACAGAACCCCCACTAGATGCTAAATGTTGGTGCTTTGATCTAGGACTTCCCAGCCTCCAGAAGTGTGAGAAATAAATTTCTGTTCTTTATCAATTACCCAGTCTATGGTATTTTGTTACAGCAACACAAATCAAGACAACTTCTGTTTATGAGGTAAAAGATAAATGATGTATTGAGCACCTACTATGTGCTGATCTAGGTGATTTACATATATTAACTAATTTAATCCTCAACAATCAGATCAGGTAGGTACTAATATTATCCCACTTTATAAATGAGGAAACTAAGGTGCAGAGAGGTTTGGTAACTTGTCTGAAAGTCACCAAGCTAGTAAGTGGTAAAGTCATATTTTTTGAAGCCAAGCTTTAGGACCTGTACTTATAACATCACATTGTGCTTCTTTATCTCTGACGTATTTTTTATTGGTATGGTATGTTGGATAAGCAAGCATATTACTGACTTTCTTAATTTGTAATTTTGGAGGCAACAGAATGTGGGGGCAAGGAAGTATGGGTTTGGTAGGTGGAATTGTGTAAATGTGGGTAGTTCTGTCTTCACCTCCTTCTAGCTCACCTTGGATAATTAACTTACCTACTCTGTATCTTGGTTCTGTTATCTATAAAATGGGGCTGATGACAGTATTTATCTTTTAAGGATGTTCTGATGATTAAAGGAGATAATTTACTTAACATTGTACATGCCAAATAGTCTATTCTCTAAAAATGTTAACAATACTTGTAAGTGGATGTGCTAATTCTCATTCACTTCATAAAATGCTTTTCATCAACAAAGTAAAAGAGGAGCAAAAAGATTGGGTGTCAGTAACCTTAACATAGGTTAAATGAATTCACTAAGATTTCAATGTATGCTGATATCAACTTCATAAATTTCTGAAAGAGCAATATAAAAAGTTACCATGGCTGGTACAAAACAAACAAAAAACCCACTAATCCAACATAGTCCATTGTCTCTGAAAGATAGAAATTTTATTTCTAGAACTAGAGGATGTCAAATGCCAGCAACTGCTTTGTGTTTGACCCTTAGGTTCTTTTGGAAGATGCAGAACTTGTTTTCAATGTACTAATATACATCACTGTACATTCCTATGATCTGAAATGCAATTGCAAAAGTAGCATCTAATACATGATTTAAGGACTAGCTAAAATGAAGGGAGTATCTGCCTTATTAGGTCCAAATGGGTAGAAGATATCAATGTGTAACAGTCAGATGAATGATTTCTATAGCACATTTTAGATATAAAAAATTACAAGTTATGGTAATTCTTTGCTATGCATTCATATTCTAACATGGTACCCAGTGAACTCATCTATAAAATTGCGTGGAAATTCTGATTTATAAAACATTGCTCCTCAGGGCTTCCTCCATTCATTTTTCCTTTTGCTTTCTGGTTACTATAACACTTTGCAAAGGATCAAAGCAGCATTTGTACAGCGTATCAATGCATGTCAGAGGTTTGCATTTGTAGGTATATAGAATAATGGCATCTTGTTTAAAAAAAGGTGTGTCCTCAGGAAAGGTGTTGAAAAGACATTGAAATCAACCATTCGTCTTTTTATGGACCCACGTGTATTTTGAACAGAAAAATGCCCTACAACTTTAGAGTCTTGATAGCTGTATTGATGCTGGGCGATTCTAACTTCAGAAATCAAAGACTAGAACGAAGCCATTATATGACCTATACAAATTGTTCCCCGTGTATTTAACCCTAATGCACTTCTTTGAGATGAGATGATGTATCCAAATTGAAAGGCTGAAAGCTTGAGGGGTCTGAGCTTTTGCTCTGGGATTTGCTGTTAGATCAAATGTAAAATTTTTGATTTGGATTAGCTGTCACAGTCTCCTCATTTGTAAAATAGGAATAAGAAATGCATATTCTAGGAGAATGAAACTTCATAATTTAATATAAAATTAACTTCTATTGTCCTAGACATCCTCATTTTTTTAATAAATTAATGGCATTAGACAATGCTACTAAGAAGAACATGCATGAATTATCAATTCTGCCTTATCAACAGTAGTATTATATGAAAACAACAAAAATACTTCACCTTTAAAAACTGCCTCTATTATTGAATCATTGACTTTAGGTAAGGTTTAGCCAAAGAAGAAATTTTCAATTTGAGATATTTTAGCATCTCATTTTCACTCATAAGCATTTATTTAGGCCCTATTTTTTCTAGAAAAATATTCAAGGTACTGTTCAAAGTTCTCTGTATTCTCTGAACTGGCCTTTTCAGATAGAAAACTCCAGATAAAGCCAATGTCTTCAGAGCCATGAGTCAGTCTCCAGAGGAATCAGGGCTCTTAGCACAAAGTCATGTGGAGAGAGAGTTGTGGGAACTGCCCTTCAAGGGGAAATTGCTACCTCTTTTCCAATTAGTCAGAAGCTTAATAGAGGAAATAGGATTTCAGAAGTTGTTTGAATGATGGAAACAAGAGAACTTGGCTAAGTGGGGCATGCAGAGCATGCCAGGTGTGAGGTGCAACTTGGGAGAAGACTCGGGGGGAGCAAAAGCATGATAAGATGTTTAAATGTAATAAGAAGCACAAAGAGTGGACAAAAGGATTGTGAGGATATTGTGCAAGTGAAACAGCATGGTGTATGTTCTTTGTCAGCCATGGGAAACTCTACCCCAGATACCATTTTAGTGTACACCACCCCACTCAGGCACATTTACTCAGAAGATTCTCCCTGCTCCTAAATTACTTTAACTCCATTACTCTCAAAGCTATTTTCACAATAATTTTTCAGGAAACTTGACAACTATTAATAGTATGTTGAGGTTCTCCAAGAAAAGAAAGAGTGGCAGGTTTTTTTTTCTTTTATTCAGTCATTGAACACCTGTATGAAAAATTAGCAAACATTTACTGAGAAGCACATGTATCTAGTATGCTAGAGATAGGAGAGTCAGTGAAACAAGGTCCTGTCCCCTTAACTCTGGGGGACAACAAAGCCGGCCATGGGCTCCATCTGCACAGAGGCACACTCAGGGTAGGAAGCAGACCCAGGGAAGAGACACCCGGAGAAGGCAGGAGGTAGTATTTTGGCAGACCCTTGAAGAATGAGTGCCAATTAGCTATCAAGTAAAGAAACAATAAAGAAGAGATGAATATGGGAGGGCTGAAAAATTAAAAAAATCTATAATTAAGAGATGGCAAACACATGGCTGTCAAAATAAGAGACCATGGCAAATCCAAATACACAGGTTTTTATGGCTGGAAAGATGAAATAATGGTAACATCATATGTAAGTTTGGTGAAGCTGAGCAGAGTGGTGGGAGACTGAATGAAGATGAAAAGCTCTGTCTTAAGATGCTGCAATTTTTGATAACTAGTAAGCTAGAGGGCTAATCGCTATGTCTCAGATATTGTTAAAGTAATAGTTAATGGTTATTATTGTCTTCTAGCATTTGAATCTAACTTAAAAGAGAAAGCGCTTGGAGCTAAATGTGAAAGCTCATCATGACCACATGAGATGAAAACAGAAATTCCTATGACTATTGATAGCCATGGATGACAGAGATGATATTTATTACCATGGACAGCTAAATTTCTGTGTATACCAGAGGGGGAGTAATGGAAACTTTTGAGAAGCAAATGTACTGATTGCAAATGCCTAAGTACAGCAACATGGTGGTCAGGAGGAACAACCTTCAGTTTTCACTTTGGACATTAAGTACAGGCAGCCTCCTCCGGGACAGGTTTGTAAGTGCCACCTCTCCATTGTTAATTTCCATTGTTGTGGCATTCTTAGCAAGAGTCTATCCGTATTTCTCAAGAGTTTAATTCATTACTTTGGGAACATTACTTAGGAGTATTTCCCCAAATAAGACATTTCAATAGTTCTCCAGATTCTCTTACCTTTTTTCCAAGATGAAAACTAGTTTAGAAATATCAGCTGTTGATAATTAAGGAAGTTTTAATGTAAAGCACAATGCCCATTTGGAAAAAAAGTAATTAGCCTTGACTGAGTTTTATGATAATATAAAAAACTAATGTTAGTTATTCAACATCAGGTGGCAGAAAATGAATCAGAAGTTGTTATGCTACACTCCATTATGGCCCATCTGCAGAACTTCTGAGACACCTGGATATGGCTAATCCTGGGGTCAGGGACCATGTCACTGACTGTCCTAATTTCTCTCCATACTTTCTGATAGAGGAGCACTTCAGCATTCTTGGAGCAAATAGTTTGAGGGAAATCCATGAAGAGAGTGTGAGACTAAAGAGTATGAAGAGTTAGAGGGAAGGTAACTGTTGAGGAGGGCCACATGAGAGTGGAAGCATTTATTGATTTTTAATTTTCTACTGGAAAGAGGTACATGTATATGATAACACACTCAAACAGATACCACAGCACTTATCAATACTTCTGGCTGTCCAAAATTTCTCACCTTTTTTTTTAACAAGCCTACCACCCTTCAAGTCCTGAGGATTTTTTTAAAATTCCTCTTTTATTCCTTCATCAGAAGTGAGTGCCTTTAATCTCAACTAGATGTGGACCTGTCAGATTAAATAATTCATACTAACTTACGAATGACTAATAGGAAAGATCTGCCGATGGACATTTGCTTCTTAAAAGGTGAATTTGTTTACCAGATCAAGCTTCTAATTGAGTAGAATGTGTTTGGTACTTTTTTTCTTTGTGGGGGAGGGTGCATAGGGTGCTTCCCATATGGCTTGATTTCTTCAGCTATTATCTCTAAAGCCATTTATTTCACCTCCTTCTTAATTAGTCTATCATGGAATAAAATTTATATCATAAACCTTGTTTAGCAACAAGAATTACATAAATACTTTTGCCTCCATTTTGTAAATAATACAATAATGTAAAAGATTTTTTTTTTTTTTGGGAAAAGAGGAAAAAATAATTATCTTGCCATGTAACCTTAATGATTTTTAATTACATGACTTTTCTTCCAGACACATTTGATATAGTGGCAACCATAACATAGTTATGAGTTTTTGCTTAAAAATTCAGTGATGTAATGCTTACAAAATGTAACACACTGTTAGTAAACATAATAGCTGGCCTGTGTCAAATAACAGGCACACGGATAAATACTTTACCTGCATTTGTTTATATAGTCCTCACAATGGCACAGTGGTAGATGGAGTGACAGAGAACGTGTTCTCATTTTCTGTTGAGGAAACAGAGGTGCTGTGAGGTTAAGTAACTTGCCCAAGGTTACTCAGTAGGTCAGATGTGACACCAGGCAGCTTGCAGCCAGAGATTCCTCCTAATACCTCCCATTGTTATTAATAAACTAAACCTGATTTTCCACAACCTTGTGAGCACTGAGCATAATCATTAAGCTTTTTAAAGTTATTAGGTGAAAAAGGTATCTGTTGCTGTCTTAATTTGTAGCTATTACTTATTAAATTGAACTTTTTCCCTCGTTTGTTTATGAATCCTGCTTTTTTAAAACTTGTGTAAATTGTAGGTTTAAAAACATTTTAAGTAGCAAACAAAATCTCTGGGAAGATTAGTTCGGTGTTATGCAATGTCCCTGCGTGGCTAAGACAGTTTGCCACGTTATTCCCGCTTCACGGTTTGATTCCAAGGACAGAAATGAAAACATTCTACCTGGGAGGATTCCAGTCATAAGCTCCGGTATGCCCACAGTGGTTTAAATAGCTATACATTTAGCATGGAGAGACAGACACACACACACACAAAATAAGCGATTTAATTATAATTGCCACAGTGAATTCCGAGTTGATCTTGCTTCTCCCACTTGAGTTGACCACAATTTTAAGCTTGGCATCGCCTGAAAGCTTGAGGAATGTATTTGCTGTAATTGCCAGGCCGCTTCATTGTTCCTCTGTATACATAAACAGGAGGCTGTGATCAGAGTGGTCATGCTTGAGCTGTTATCTGAAATTCACTTTTGCTATAAGGATTGACTAATCTGGTTCCTACTGACAGCAGTTTCCATTACTGTATTAGCTTTCTCTCACTTCAGTGCCACACAGCTCCAGTTAGGAGCGGAAAGCAAAAACTGTTAAAAGTAGCAGACGTGTTAGTCATCACTTATCAAACAGCTCAAACATCCAGTGTCATTGCAATCAGTGTCCTTTTTTCTCTTCCAGTGAAAAAGAAGTTAAATATCCAGTTGTCGGAGGCACCGTGCCGCTCTGTGTCAAGCACAGGTTAAATGGCGAGGCTGCCAATTAGTGATTCAGTGGGAAATGGGGGATGCGACAGAACTCTTGCGACAGCCTTCCTCCCTCCCCCATGCTCCTCACTCTTGCATAGCCTGGCCTTTCTACCCTTCACCCCTGCCCTGTCATTATCTGCAGATGTTATCTGCCCAGCAGATGTTGTAACCTACAAGATCCTGCAGTTCTCACCCTGCTCAGCTCAGGGTCCCCACCAGCTTCTGCACTGAGGCTCAGGTCCCTTCAAAAGGGAGCGCTGAGAACAGGAGAGAGGGACTGAATTACAAAAGGCAGTTGAAAACCAGGTCTTCATTTTAACATGAGGTATAGACTGGAATTTATTGCAACCACTATTTGATGATAGTCATTTCAACACAGTTTAAAAAGTAAACATTCATCTTATGTGTCTTAAGAATTTGATTCCATGAAGCGGACTGCAAGGACAAATTTTTTTCTACCTCCAGTGCACCCATGCTTCCTAAAAGTAGACATTTTTATGGAAGATGGGACCTGCGGAATAGTAATTTTTTCAATCCCTCAGTAGTTACCACAATCAAACCATTATTGCAGTTAAAAATTTTTCTCAATCACTATTTTAGTGAAAGAGCGGAGTCTTACAGGTGATACAATTAGGTAACATTGTACCATATCTACCTATTATATCATGTTATAATAAATGTAAATGTGTTTACCACTTATGAATCAAGTGATATAAAGCAAAGACACCAGGTAACAGCAAAGAGAAAGCAGTTATTTTACCCCAAACCTAAAGTTGAGATGCATAATTCACACATGTGAAAGGCAGCATTAAAAATATTTGAAAAAGTAAAATGAAGCTGGATAGCTACAAAAGACAAAAGAGAGAAAAATTAATTTGCTGATCTATGAAAGATACAGCTATACCTTTGAGAAGAAAATACTTGAATGCAGTATCTTAGAATACTAAATTAAAAACTACTTAATTCGCCCTACTGCTTTTGTTTATTTCTTCATCTAATTAATTTTAGTTGTTTTACATCTTCCTAAATGTAGACAAAATATACTAAGAAGAAAACTATGTAAAAGATAAAAAATACATATCAAGGAATACTTTTAAGAGATCAATGTAAAATGACTTTTCCTTGTCTGATTTAACCTTCTCTGTTTAAGACCATCTCTGTCTGTAGCAGGAAGGCATTGTTAAACTCCCAGGAAGGAAGATGGCTTCACCACTACACGTCACCCGCTGTCACGAGACGTTTTGCCAGCCCCTCCCGTGTTCTTTCCATTCTCACAGGCTGGTGTCCATGGGACAGCTGGGACTGAGGCAGGTTTTGGATTCCAGAAGCAATCCCCCAGGGTCACTATAGAGACTGTAATTTGTTCAAAGAAAATCTAAATTAAATTAATCTAAAATACCATTTTAAGGTTTTCTATTTCTTCCAGGCAGCAGTGAGAGTTTAAAGGCCCGTAAAGTAAAGAGAATTGTTAAATAATATTCCCTTTGACAAAACAAAATTGTTCTTAGAAATCTTTGGAAATATTTCTACCATATGTCTCCTAGATAAGATCACAAGTGTTAAGTAATGTGGTAACTTTTAGCAGGTTAACAATCACAGCTTCAATTTCATAAGATCTCCGGGCGACCTTAGTAACCCTGAATCAAAGCCTTTGGTATTTGCTTTCACCTCCTTCTAAACAATAGACCCCATTAGCGATCTTCTCTGATACTCTCAAGTAGTTTTTTATAGTTGCAAGTGGTGATCAGTTATATTAGCCATTAAATTAATATTTTCCTTTGGGAAGCATTTTTATAAACACTACCTTTTCTCAAATAAAAGACCTCAGCTCTTTTATCATAATATTTGGGAGGGTCATTTATCGTAAAGGAAGAAAAAAAATGAATGTCGGGATTTGGGTTTAAATATATATAATTTCTTGGGGCTATTTGAAGTCTGATTTGTGGAAATAGGGTCCTATATGATATTTTGCAAGTGTCTTAAGTGTTTATTTTTTACTTTTACAGTTTGTTTCAGTTTATTATTTCTGAATCTAGTTTATTTTTACAGCTCTGTCACTATTAATAGTTGTGTGGTTTGGGAATTTAGCTTAATCTCTTGGGGCCTATTTCTCTCAGATATAGTACCTTGTAGAATTGGCTACTTGGTCGCTAAGATCCTTTCTAGTCTTGAAAGCCTTTGACAACATGGTCTTTAAGTTAAACTGTCTTCTCCTTGTAGCAGCGACCATTTGTTCCCCGGCAGGAACACTTCAAAAGGAAACAGTACAAGTGTCGCCACCTGTAGGTAAAAAATATATTACAGAAAAAGAAGAAAAATAATCGTATCCAGGTAAAGAACACCATAAAAAAAATGGGTATTCATTTTAACCCTTACAAATTCCAAACTGCACCCACAATCATACCACCTTAATGTTTGTATTTTATTTTTCGTCTTAAATATTACTGTAAGTTTTAATCTGTATCATAACTACTTATTTAGCTTTATTTTCTTTATGCATATTTAAAAGACTTGTCTGATTAATTGAGATTCAAGATTTTACTACGTATGCAAAGTTTCATGACTTCAAGATCCTTAAGGACTTCTATTAGCTACATGACTGTGCTCTTAATGTTGAACAAAATTTCAGTTTAGGTACCCAAGGAAAAAAAGATGATTACAAACCACCTGGGGGAAAGTTTGATTCATTTTCTTATTGAAGATGTTGTTGTGGCTTCATGGGTTCGATTGTTAATGAAAACAAAACAAGATGATCCTAGTATTGCTAGCATTATGATACAGTAGATAAACCGAGGCTAAGCTTCAACTCTTCTCCCTGTTTACAGCTAAGGGAAAATCTTCTCTCAAAGAAAAAAAAAAAGAACAATTAGAAGAAAAAAAAAAAACCTTGATAAATTGAGAAACCATCTACTAGTCAAACTGACACTCCATATGCAGAGGAAACAATTTCCATGTATATTATTAAAAAATGTGTTAAATCAACTAACATTGATATAACTTCAAGCAATTAGGAGAACGCTAATAATGATATGAGTCTTCAGCTGTAAATAATTATGCTGCCCCAAGGCTATGCTTTAATTCTTGGCTTGCTGTATCTATAAACAATAATCAAACTGCAAAGCAAGTTGTGTTGTTTTTGTTCACAGTTTGTGAAATGATTTTCATACCCTACAGTGATGCTGATGGCTATTTTGACCTTCAAAACCTCCGGCCTGTGAGGCTAAGAGCTAATGTGTACTTTCATCGATCTGAGTTGGAGGCACTCAGCGGGTTATAGTGCCTGTTCTCCATGAGCACAAAAGCTGCTCTCGTCAATCAGTGTGCGATGTGAAAGGGGGCTTGCTGCTGAGACTCAATAAATGGGGACATTAGGAGGAAATGTTATAATTGCTGCTACCCACATCTTGTTAATGAGTAATGTACAGTTAGACACCATGCAATTGCAGCTAAACTGTTTATACAATTTATTCTTATGTTGCAACTAACATTTAACATAATGAAGTATCATAATTGCAGCCATTAAAGTCAAGATTAAGATTTGTTTAATTAGAATTAAGAAAATGTAAAATAGAAAACTACTTTCAAATGTTGAGTATACAGAATGGATCCAGTGGTATGTAGGGAAAAAAAAACTTGTAGGGCGCTGGTAGCAGACATTGTGTACATAAAATTGTTCGTTGGAGGTCTCTTCTTCAGATTTTTCCTCAATGCTCTAGTCAAAAGTATAGAGAAAACAAAATATAAAGGGCATTAAGTTGGCCACATATAAATATAGTGTGTTATTATTCAGATCGTTAGAGTTGTAGCTTTTAAATCTTAGAATTTACATTACCCCTAGGCTAACCAAATAATATCTTAAAACACACAACTCATACTACCTTCAAGGCAAGTTATCAGATGAATTAGAGAGGAAATAAGCCCCTGACTTTGTATAGGAAATGTCATAACTTTGTAAAACCAAATGGACATTAAATCTCTATTTTAATTATCTACGTGTCCAAACATAGGCACTTATATAATGTGATATTTTTACATAAGCGATGGGAGAAAACATGGTTAATGGAATGCTTTGAGGAAATACGGCTTGTCCAAATTCATTAATTGAAACCATTTCATTTGGGCTATGTCATGTTTTCCCTCTTTTTCCTATATTGTTAAATGCTTAAAAGTTCCAAAGTGCTGATGACGACAGCATTATTTTGGATTTTCTCTTTCTGAGAAAAAAAGGTGCTTTTCACCCGCTCATAACACTATTATTAAGCAACTCAAAGTCAATTTTTTTCCCTTAGATTCACATTTTGTCTTCAAATTTCTTTAATTTGGATGAAAATTTCTCCTCTTGTCCCTACAGAATCTGTCGATATTAGGCTCTGCTATAAATGGGTTCCAGTAGAAAAGAGTGTTAGGATTGGAGGGAGGAAACCTGGATTCTTTGAACCTGTGTCCCTCTAGTTCCGCAGCTTAAGCCAGTCATCTGACATGCTGGCCTTGGTTTCTTCATTAAATGGCTGAGGTTAACTATATCTGCCCTGGCATCCTCATGGAAGTTTGGAGAAAATCTAATTCTTCATATAGTTGAAGGCACACTGAAACTTTAATGTGCCAAAAAATGCAATTCGTAATTCAATTCTTTGAGATTAACCTATGTTGATTTCATTGGTTGTAGACTAAGTGGAGATGGGAATAAAAGAACAGGACAATGAAATATTTTTCATTACCTCTAAAGAAACACTTTTCCCCCTTCTTTCTTGCATCTTATACCCATCACATTGAGGAGATACTCGGTATGAATGAATTTCATTCATACAGTATGAATGAAATTATCAGTTCCATGAAATGATGATATCAAGTCTTGGTTTTTAAATTTTAAACCAAATGTAAACAAACACCACTAATTATCTCAAAAACAGAGACCGCAGAATCCCTTCTCACTTATTTTTAAACAATTCTGTAAAATGCTATAAATGTAAAAAAGTGATGATTTGATTTTGTAGTAATATATAGTCGACAATAGTGGTGTTTGAGAACTCTATCTGATTGGCTTGCAGTTACACTGTGGTATGCAATTGTTGATATCAGATTTCTTGGCTTACTATGGAATTTATTTTTATAGGCTATTCCCTTCCTCTCCATTATAAATTTAAAATGACAGGTTACTTTTTGTATACACTTAAAATATTGTATAAAACCTGAGTTTATCAACTTGTAGAAGTGCTTAAGAACTTCAGCTTGCAAATGCAAGTAAATTTATTTATTTATTTGATCATTCAGCAGCTCTTTAATGAAGGCCCTAATATGTGTCCACCTCTGTGCTAGATACTGGGGATAAAGAACACACAAAAACCAGCAGGATGATTTTTTTTGATGGGGGTAGTGACAATAAGTGCCACTTGGGACATATTAACTTTGCACTTCCTGTGAAACTTCCAAAGGATTGGGCTAATTGGTGACATTATGAATTAAGATCTAAGGCCTTTCATATAGGTTTAAAATGTGTACTTTCAATTTTATTGTGGAAAAATTGGCAGTGTTCAATATGTTGATATTATAAATGAGCTCCTACTGTTATATGAGTAATTTAAAAATAGTTGACAATTATTTTAAGTTGTGGTTGTTGAAATGTCATATATTAATATATATTTTAAGCTTTCTCCAAGTCTGTATTAAATGAGTATTTGAGTATAGAAATTTGTTTTAATCTAACTACTCTTAATGTTTAAGGCAAAAACTTGCCCTTACCTCCCCCTCTCCCCCCTCCCCTCCCTACTTTCTACCTTGAATCACCTGTGTCCACCCCGTCTAACACGTAGGTAGCCACCAGCCACCTGTGAGTGTTAGGCACTGGAAATGTGGCTAATGTGACTGAGGGACTAAATTTTACATTTTATTTAGTTGTAATTCATTTTAATTTAATTTTGAAAACTGAAGCAGTGCAAAATATTTTCTGCACACAAGAAAAGCACAAACTTTTTTTGTTTGGTAGGACTGCTTTTCTTTTTGACTGTTGAATTGTATAAGATAGTCCTGTTGTCTTGTAGTTGAGCATTTTGGGCACATGGGCTGTTTCTAGTATAACACAGAAACACGTCACTGATCTAGCCGAGAAAATGGATTGGTTTAGTTTGAATTTTTTTCGTATTTACTTAAGCAATGTAATGTGCTTTTTTGAATGTTTTATGAAGATAGCACAAGTTAACAGTGATGATGTAAATCATAGCTGATAATTACACTGATCTACTTGTTATTTTAATTATGTTATAATAAACTATATTGCAGTTAAAATTAAGTATGGACACATTTGCAAATTCAAAGCAAAGGCATGCCTTTGGTGCAGAATCCAGTGAAGATGCAGAAACTGTAAAGCTGCAAAACCGGGACAGTAAAAAAAAAAACAGAGATTAGAGGAAGGTGTGTCACAGACTTCACCAGAATTGCAATCGCCACTTGCTGTAGCAGAGCCAATCCGAGAAGCTGGCTTGTTTGCTGTGCAAACACATTTTTAAGATGGCAAAGTTGACAATATAAGTAGATATTTTCAGAAAGTATATAGTGGATTTGATAAGAAGTTTCCTCTCTACAGTCAAAAGGTATCAATGAAATTATGTTCCTGAAAGCAGGATTAAATGTTCCAAGAACTATTTTTAAGAAATTTCTAACAGTACCTGAGTTTCTTACATTGATCATTTAAAAACAGCTTGTTATGGGGGTACCCCATAATAAGCTGAAATAAAAAAAAATTAAAAAAAATAAAAACAGCTTGGATTCTGTCATGCACCCCTCCCCCTAAACCCAATTTTAGCTGGGGAAAGAGTAAAAGAAATTTTTATGCCAGTTGTGGAAATTTTGTTAGAAAATTATGAGGCTCAGACTAAACAATATTTTATACAAAGTAAAAGATCTTCAGTTAAGCTACCAAATATTATAATTGCCCATAGCATTATCAAAGATCAATTTATTCAAAATTTAAAAAATTTCGAGTACTACTTTTTATTTTTTTAAAAATTATTAAGGGTACGTAATAGTTGTGTATCTTTATAGGGTACATGTGATATTTTGATACAGGCATACAATGTGAATTAATCAAATCTGGGTAATTGGAGTATACATCACCTCAGTTATTTATCATTTCTTTGTGTTAGGAACATTTCACTTCCACTCTTTTAGTTATTTTAAAGTATATCCTAACTTGTTGATTATAGTCACTTTGCTGTGCTATCAAATATTGCTCACTCTAACAATCTGACGATATGTTTGCACCCATTCACCATCTTCACTTTATCCTTCCTTCCCACTACCCTTCCCAGCATCTGGTAACCATCATTCTATTCTCTATCTCCATGAAATCAATTGTTTTTAATATTTAGCTCCCACATATGAGTGAGAACATGCAAGATCTGTCTTTCTGTACTTGGCTTGTTTCACTTAACCTAAGGTTCTCCAGTTCCATCCCCCTGGTTGCAAATGGCAGGATTTCATTCCTTTTTGTGGTTATGTAATATTCCATTGTGTATACGGACCACAGTTTCTTTACGCATTATCCATTGATGAACACTTAGGTGGATTCCAAGTCTTGGCTATCGTGAATAGCTTTAGATGAGTGACATAGAGATGTGTCTTTAGATGTGACATAAGAGATGCTGCTCTTTCAGTGCTTTAGGCACATTTTGTCTCAAAGGACTTCTAAATTTATAAAGAAATATTGCTAATTCATGGCTTTAAAAATTGATATTTTCAGCCTTATCCTTTGATAATATTTTCATAATTTTAGTCCCATTGAAGAATTTTGCCTAGATACTAAAATTTTAGTTTTTATTATGATGAACAATGTTCTAGCTGTGTTAGATCAAAAATCAAATTTTGCTGGAATATCAAAGCAAGAGACTGATGTTTCCCTTATTTCTTTGTTTCACTGTATGTTACATATAGAAAACATTTGCACAGACTTCTCTAAACAGATTCTATGGAAAATGTTATGGATATAGTTGTTAAAATCATTCCATATAGATGTGCCATGAATTATCACCAGTTTGTGGAACTATAGAAAGAAATAGAAGACAAAGAATTTCATGATCTTGTGTTCTTAACCAGTGCTCATTGGTGAAGTTGTGAAAGAGTTTTACAAAGATAACTACACTGTTAACTTCAATAAAAGGAATGCTCAATGTATTCAGTAGTCAATGATCAAAAGCAAAAAGGGCAGTGAGATTTATATTTTCTCACCAAACTGTACAACATATAGATGAGCCAAATTTGAAGTTCCAAGCTTTTCCAAGGAAAGAAAGGCTTATTTGTACTCTCAGTGGGCAGGTACAGGAATTTATGTTGAAATCAATAATAATGATTTCATGGTCAATAACAATGATTTTATACATTTTTTTCCTAACATAAATCAATATGCAGAATATTTTAACTGTAGTCAACAGCATTGTGTAGATTGGCTAAAAACACTACAAAAATATTGAAGAATGCTTTGTTGGTATTGACAAATTTAAAGTTCCTTTTCAGTTTATGCAATGTATTTTTGATTCAATGTTAATAATACCGAATTGACACAAGTTAGTGAATTTACTTAACTTGGACAGACATTATTCTGAAATTGTTATGCTTCTGATGCAAGTCATATAAGTTCTTCCAAAAGAGATGAATCAGTTTTGTTAATGTGGATACAAAAGTTATAGAAAAATTATCTTTGGTATTTAACTTAGCTATTAAAAAAACTTTTAAGTATGTTTGGAAAAACCTGTTTGTGTGAATTTATTTTTCTAACTGTAAATTTTATGAAATCTAAATATAGTTCATTGGGAGGCAGAGGAAATGGGGAGATGTTGGTCAAAGGGTACAAATTTTCAGTTATAAGATGAATAAGTTCTGAGGATCTATTAATAATATACAGCATGGTGACTGTAGTTAAGAATATTGTATTATTTACTTGAAATTTGCTAAGAGAGTAGATCTTAAGTGACCTCACCACGCACACACATAGACACAATGGTATTATAACTAAGTATGGTGATAGATGTGTTAATTAATTTGATTGTGGTAATCATTTTGCAATGTATATGTACCTCAAATCATTACATTTTACACTTTAAATATATATAGTTTTTATTTGTCAGTTGTATTTCAATAAAGCTGGGACAAATAAATGGATACAGTTCAAGTATTTTTGATGAAAACTAATTTGTGATGTAAGTGCAAAACATATACCTGATTTTTGAAGATTTTGTAAAAATAAGAATATTAAATAGCTTATTAACATTTTTATGTTGATTACATGTGTAAATGATTTGGAAATATTGAAAAATATTTTAGATATATTGAGTTGAATAAAATTTATTATTAAAATTATTTTTACCTGTTTCTCTAAAACTTAAAAAAATTTGGCTACTAGAAAATTTAATGTTACATTTGTGGCTCACATTTTGTTTCTATTAGACAGTGCTGTTCTAAGTAAATCCTACCATTCTTCATTTTTCTTCACTTATATTGATGTCTAGGATTGGTTTAAGAAAAAATTATCTTTCCTTTCTCAGTGAGAAAGACTTCTCAGGAATCTTTTAAGAGTTAGCTGCAAAATTTACCTGCTTCATTCTAAATTGGCCTAGCTCAGACACTGTGACTGCCAATGAGATTGCTAATACCCACGATATGTGTTCTTGCTCTTCTTTGTTTTGTTATACTATGTTTGTGTTTTTAGATAGAAGACTAAATCTGTAAATATTTCCAATATTATGATTATATTTGAACACCAAAATGAAGGAGATGGCTAAGCATTCCTGGTGAGTGAGTTTGCTTTTTGAAGTGTATATCTAAACCTGGTTTAAGACTTGACTACATTATTTAAACTTTATCTCCTTCTACTTACTTGAATGTATGGATTCTAACACATAACCGTAATTTCCTCTCTATTATGGTAAATAGAAAGGTCATTTGCAATTTGAACTAGATTCATTCTTACCATTTACCATTTCTAGATTTCCCATATAATTTTAGCCACTCTACATGGCATTTACTGAGAATGGATGGTAGGGCCTGCTTCTAGGGCCTGTGATCAATAGCATGCAGGGGAGTTTGTAGATTATTTACGGAGGTTATCTCACTAGGATTTAGGAAAGTCTTAGAAGTAATAGATCTGTGATTTTTTTTTCTTTGAGTTCAGTCTCAGAGTCTCAGCAGTGAAGTTACATGTCTGATTCGCATTAGACAAACTTTGATGTCCTTGCTAGGGACAGAATGAACCACAATGCCTATTTAGGGGGACTTTTCTTGAAAATATTCATATTAATGTTTTATATTCTCTGTTAAATGACCAGTGAATCTGCAGAAGGAAAACTAGGCGTTTCTGATATTCACATTTTTTCATGGAGAGAGTTAACAGATTGGCAACACATCTTGACAAGAGGAAAGTTTTTGGGATGAGAGTGAGGTCCAAGTTCCAGACTGGCAGAGAGAGTCTACCAATCGTAAAGTGAATGAAGTCATCAGAGGAAAGAAATGAAGCAGTATGGGGCAACTGGTACACCTACTGTACAGTGAATTGGGTCTTTTACTGAAGGATCTGAACTGTGTTAGAGGTCATACTGCTGTTGGCTGGAATTGAGGGATATGACTGCCATGAGAGAAGAAAATGGCAATTGCAGTAGACAACCTGAAGCTACAATAGAATTAACCATAAAATTTCTGTTCTCACTATCAAAGGAAGTTTGATTACACTTCTACTTTTTGTATACATGTCATAGGTTGTATTCTATGACTGTTTTCTATTGGAGATTCTTAAAATTAGAGGAAGAACGTATATTTGGAGAGAAGATAAAGAGCTCATCTCAGTAGAGTTAAGTTAATTTGGTGAATAATTATGAAGACTTACAGATTCTGAGAGCTCTGCTAGGCTTGGGAGTAGAATGTGAACATGAGGTGTGTAGTCCCTCTTCTCAAGGAGGTTGCAGCTAGAAGGCTCTAGGTGAATACAGAGGTCTTTACAAAAGGTGTGTGATAGAACAAGCATGGGATGATATGAGAGTGCCGATGTACATACAGAGCCCAGACCTGTGGGTGGGGTTTTGCAACATTTACCACAGGACGTGATGTTAAACTGATAGCAGAGAATAAGCAGGCTGGATCTGGTCGGTGAGCAGTGTAGGCAGAACAGCATGACCATGATGGGGAAAGATGTAGGACGTTGATCCACGAGAGAGGAAATGAAAGGTTTGACAGAGTTAAAATGCAGAAGTGGCAGGAGTTGGTAATTGATTGGATTTTAGGATGAGTGAGAAGGATTTTCCATGACATCTAAGTGGACATTTTCTAGAGGAAGATGGAAACATGGGTTTGGTGTTGCATAGACAAGTCTCGTCTGGAAATAAGGTTTGAGTGTCATAATATATAGATGGTGTTGGAAGCTGGGATGTGGATAAAGTCACTGTTGGGGAGTGTGCAGTGGAAAGAGTGGTCACGGTAGGAGACCCATAATGCCTAGGAAATGCGAGCATTTAAGAGGCAGGATATCTGATTGACCTTGTGCCAGGGAAGGTCAAGTTAATACAATGATATTAAAGCTGTATTCATGACACTTTACTGATGAAATCTCTCTCCTCACCCTGATCTATATAAACTACATGGAGTAAAACAAACACCTGGAGTCATCCTGGGATTGCTTTCAATAACACTGACCGTTGCATTTCCTGAATAACAATGTTTTCCCAGATGTCCACATAGCTACAAATGGTTTTAAAAACCTTAATTGAACACCTACTATGTGCACGGCTCTGTGTCAGAGAGAAGAACATATGAGTCAGGTCCTGGTATCCATTTAGTTTCATATACAGAGTCAGCAGTTGCACTGCAAGGGCCAATGTTTAGTAAAGTTGGCGCCGTGAATGAAATCATTAATATCTTTAAATATTTGCTGTATGTAGTCTTATAGACAGGGGAATTTTTGTATCAGCTTTCACTGAGTCATGTCTTTCTCATTCTCTTCCTTTTCCTTTTTCTTAATCTTCATCTTTTTAATTATTATTTTTATTTATTTATTTATTATAGCTTATTATGGGGGTACAACCGTTCTGGTTAAGTATATTGCCCATGCCCCTCCCAACCCCCCGAGACTGAGCCTCAAGGGTGTCCATTCCCCCAACAGTGCACATCGC
>CM052440.1:93602693-93632499 GCA_028533085.1 Varecia variegata
CTCATCATGTAGGTAAACACCCGTCCCCTCCCCCACCCCCAACACCCCGAGTCAGATCTTCAAGTATTAATCATCTTGATACTCTCATGTATACACAGGCTATGAAGAGGCAGAAACATTTTTGGTCAAACAGTCATGTAAGTATGAAGTCGTTCCCTGTTGGACTCAACAGTAATCAAAAATTAGGAAGAAAAAGGGGACATTGTCCAACATCCCCACTGAGGAAACATTAGCTAGCAAATCCATGCATTGCCTGTCAGTCCAGGTCTGGATTCAGAACACTGATTATTTGCTGAAAACATGGAAACATATTTGGTTTCAACAGGGGCTCTTTATTTAAATCCACACTTCTAGAATATGGTGTTTCAAATCAGATTTGTTGAAGAGCTAAAGAAGCTTGCTTGAGGGTGAGCTAGTCCTTCTCTTACATCTTAGATAAAAGGAAACCGTCAGTTAGGAGAAGCACCCAGCCTAAACCCCATCACCTGGCACCAGTTCACTCTCTTTTTGGTACAATATGCTGTGTGACCTTATGTGAGAAATTCATACATAGACAGAAATATAATAATGAGCTAATTATAGTAACAAGCTGAATATAATTATAAGCTATTACATTCCTCAAACAGGTTTGAAATAAACTTTGGAACTCTTCTAAGTAATACTGGTTCCAAAACAAAAAGTGTCTAGCAGGCAGGAAGCATACTAGAAATCCTAAGTGTTCTCACACATGTGCGTATCTTCACGACAATCCCGCGACTTAATCAAGTCAGGTATCATTGGTCCCATTTTACAGATGAGTAAATTAAGACTCAGAATGAGTGGCACATATAGAAGGGTGACAGAGCTAATTAACAGGACTAGAGCCTGCACTTTTTACTATCACTCAGAAGTCCAGGAAGACTTAAATCAGTGGGAAAATGGACTTCTATTTTAACATAAAATATTTTTGTTGTTGTTGAATTCATGGTTAGAGGTGTAGGCAGTAGAATTGCAACCATGTTACTTAATCATGGGAGAATTAATTGTAAAAAACCTACCAGGGGTCTGAGTTTCTCCGAATTTTCTATCCCTATGACTATGTCATGCATGACTAACAAAGGCGGCAACCAAGAGTTAAGTGAAAAACAAAACAAAAATTATCTGAAATATTCCACCGAGGGTATACAAACGATGCCCATAGAAGAACAAATTTTAAATTCCAGAGGGCAGATGACAACTGACTCATGCAATTGTTGAACACTAATTAAGCATTTTCTTTTTTAGTAGTCTCCTTCTGAGGCAAAATTGCCTGGCTGCTGGATTTGAAGCAAGTCCACAACAATCAATATCAATGTACTGCCAAATTTTATTAAATATCGCTCTGATACCTATTTACAACCAGGAAAATAATTTCACCGCCAAGGGATTGTAAATGTGTGAAAAGAACCTCTGACAGCTTGCCTCACTCACTGTCTGCAGTCTCGAGTCTGGGTGCTGTGGCCAGGAGACTAAGATGAAAGACATAATTAAGGAAACATATGAAGGCTAGCACTGGGTTTGAGATTAATTAGCTGTGCGTCAATAATCTCATCAATATCCGATTAACAAATGACACATTGCCCAATGAAACATATTGATTCATGCACACTCCTCACTGTTAATAAATTGAAGCTGCTTTGCTAAATGAGAAAGCTGACAAAATAACAGGCTGCTAATACTGCCCTGCTATTGTGATAAAAAACATAAAATTAGCCTGAAGTATACAGCACTTAATTTAGGAGGACTGTCACGCCACTTATGAAGCCTGTTAATGAATGACAAGAAAAGAAAAAAATAGAATTTTATGGAGAACTTACTCACGAGGACTAGGAGCATTTCCCAAGGGCAGGCGTTTGAGAAGCAGAATGTGCTTATGGATGGCCCCGGGCCTCTGTGCTTTGCTTAGTTGGTGTGCACGAAAAAAGTTTTCTTTTGTTTTGTTTTATTTTTTAAGTATAGCATTCTAACAATAAGAGAGTCATTTTAAATTTTGGAAGTAACTTTTCACTATTTGCCCATATTAGATTATGCTGATGATATCAAGGAATGCCATCTTTGGTCTTTGTTTTAGGATTATGTGAGGGAGAAACATGGCAACTGGTTTTAAACAAATCCTCTCATGTGTAAGCATCTGCAGTGTGTGTGTGTGTGTGTGTGTGTACACTTCTTGGGTAAAGTGTTAGACCAATAATTATGCTGTCCCCCACGTGGTGTCCTCATCAGGGGCCCCTGTCTAACTGCACACCAGCGTGTTCTTCCTTTCTTCCCTCTCTGTGCACACTGGCTTCCCTGTCTGGCCCCATTTTCTGCAGTTAGCAGTTTCCAAACCAGGCAGGCCCGTCATGCTGCCTTGAAGGCGAGAGCAATGAGAATTTAGTTTTCTCTTTAGCTCATGACAGAGAGGTGGTAAAAGGGTTGGGCCGGAGGGGGTCAAAGTGATAATGGGGAAGGTGAGGTCTGGATATCTGCTGGGGACCTACTGAGGCTGTGGCCAGGAAGAGCAAGGCTCCCTGCAGGTGGGGGAGGAGAGAAGGCTCTGCCATAGCGGGGCGGGCAGCCGCCACCTGCACAGCCATCGAACCACAGCATTTGCCCCAGGACTCTCATGGAAGCTTCCCCAGGATCCCTGGTGTAGGACGATGCCCTCTGAGGAGGAGCCGGTTAAGAGTAGGAAACACGTGCCTGCAGAAGACATTGGTGCATAAGGGACAGGCACCAAAAAGCACAACAAGGAAAGGAATTTGGAACACAGGAACTCTTACAAGTCATTAGGGCATCACCATAGAGTACAGCTTGAACTAACAAGAAGCTTATTACCCTGACTCATCAGATAGGAGAAAAAGACAAGTAAGAAAATAGTTGGAGAATTATTAGGTCATAACCTGGGCATATCACACAGAGCTCAGTTTCTCATCATGTCTGCCCTGAATTCCTGGATGTTCACAATCCAAATCCCTAATTGGGAACCAGCGTCATTCCAACATCAGGAGTCTTTACAGAAGATAGCAGCTCGATATGGGAACATCAGGAGATTTGATCTAGGACTCCCGACGCGGCCCATAAGCAGCTGTGTGAGCCTGAGCAACTCACTCAGCCATTCTGTGCCTCTGCTTCTTTGCCTGTAAAGGAGAGATTGGACTAGATGTTCTTTGAAGTTCCTTAGAGTGCTAAGATTTATTGAGCTTCATAAAGATATATGTTCCTATCTGTGTACTTAATAAGGGAGAAATGATTTTCAGAATAACAATTATAGAGACTGAAATAAAATAGACTTTCCCATATCAAGCTAACCAGAATTCCCTGTAGCCCAGTGATTCCGGTTTCAGGGCATGACTCGTTAGTCTCTCCAGCAGTGCACCCTCCCTTTCCATGGTGTCCAGAGGAGCATATGCAGCTCCTTAGGGTGTCTCTAGCTTGATAAGTCGTTTTGAGAGAAGCTGGGTCATTAAGTTGCATTAACTCTAATTAGTGATCAGGAGGGAATATAAATCAATAATTTTCATTAACATTGTAAGCTATATTGAACCCCATTTCCTCAAAGTCTAAGCTTTTCCTTTTGAATAAAGTAGGCATGTTAGGAACTGAATTTCTTGTTTAGGTTTCTGGAATACAAATTAGCCAATTTCTTTATCTGGGGTTCACCAAAAAGAGGTTTCTATTGTGTGAATGAATTCTCAAGGACTAAAATACTTTCAAGACATAAAAAAAAGGGAATTGCTGATTATGGAATTTTAGGTCAGCAGGAATAATAGTTTTATGTAGGAGACTCCCTTGTTTTTGTCCTATTTTATTCCTAAAATCAATCTTGGTATGTGACGGTTTTAATGAAAAAATGTCATCTACTACATATAGCTTGCATTCTTGAGCCCTTTTATAGAGCAGACACTTTATAACCACTATTTTTATTAATTTTCACAGCAATCCCCTCTGTTAAAAATAATATGCAACCTCAGATGAGGAAGCTGAAGCTCAGAGAGGTTAAGCAACTTACTCAACATCACCCAGCAATAATTGTTAGACCTGAGACTGATTGTTAGACTGTCTGATTCCAAAGCCTGCAATTTTAAGCTGTATGGCATTCTGTTTTCAATGAATAATGTTTGCTTAGAGCCTGGCAGAGACTTGCCAACAGTGGGCACTAACCACATGTGGTTTTGCCGACCTTCCAGTCTGCAGTGGATCGAACACTTGAGATCAAACTTTCCTAGGCGCATACTCTCTAATCTCTAACAGGATGAATTCATGTATAAAAAGAAAAACTTACCATGCCAATATTATGTCATTAAATCTACCATCAGGATAAAAATATCTGGGCTCTTGTGCCACTTCTGGCCTTTGAGAAACTGTGAGGACAAACAAACTAGGACAATTCGTTGTGGTGTTCGGTGAGAGTCGGGTTGACTTGAATTCCTTGTAGCATCTGCCAGGTTAACATGGCCCCATGCTCCATCCCACATCAATTTCAGTCACTGGATGTGGGTTATTCAAGGGGTTTCTCAGGCAGCTGCTCTGTTGGCCGGCTCCACTGTAACTTGTGCTGGTGAGTCAGATTTCATGCCCAATTAGGATATAAGGGGAAAGCTTCCCTTGTGGAAAGGACACAGCTGCTCTGGAATAGCAGCTTCAAGATGCTCAGAACAGTCTCATAAATCTGGCTTCCTCATCCTCTTGTGCAGGCACAGAGGAGTGGAAGTAGGGAAACTAATCCATGGCCTTAAGTCTATGCAATTTTTAACATATACATGTACACGCATGTATGCCTTAGTCTATATATAACACCATATAAATGTAGATAATACATATATTAATATATAGTGTGTGTATACGTATACAGTCGGCACTCCACATCCTTGGGTTTCACATCTGTGGATTCAACCACTTACAGATAGGAAACATTCAGGGAAAAAACTTAGTAAAAATAATAATACAACAGTAAAAACTAATACAAATGAAAAATACAGTATAACAGCTATTTATGTAGCATTTACATGTATCAGGTATTATAAGTAATCTACAGATGATTTAAATATACAGGAGGATATGTATAGGTTATATGCAAATACTGTGCCATTTATTAATATATAGGGGGACTTGAACATCTGCAGATTTGGTATCTGCAGGACAGGGGGTGGTGGTCCTGGATCCAATCCCTGAGGATACTGGGGACAATGGTATATGTGGTATGTGTGTATATATATCTGTCTCTGTCTATAGCTATATATTCAAGGTTGGTTTTGTTTTATTGCTATATTCACACACACGAAAGTCATACACACACATATATACACTATGTCTATCTTACACTATATATATGTACACCATATAAATTTACATAGTATATATAGTAGTCTATGTCTTGTGTGTATGTATTCATATGTATTTGTGTGTGTGTGTGTGTGTGTAAAATTGCCACACTCATGCAACTACATTAAACACTTTCCCCAAGGGGCAGGTGGAGCGAGGACGAAAGTGGAGAATATTGGTCTTTTGTGCAACATGTTTGAGCCTTGTTTTTACCTTTCCTCAAAATCTAGAAGTCAAAATCTGAAATTTTTCAGATGAACTACTCCCTTGTCCACTCTGTCTTCCTATGTATTGTGGACAGAAAAGTGTTCCCAGTACTCAGACAGTCCACGTTACTGACATTGAAACTTACCCAATCACAGCCGTACTTCCTATGGAAGCATAATCTTAATTTTGCTCAGGGTTCCCAGACACATTTGTTTTTCCCTCTATAGAACTGCTTTCTGTTTCTAGTCTTGTTTTTGCTTGTCCCCTCATCATTCTAGCGAGACTCCTTGATTTCGTTTCTATTTTTCTGGTGTTCTCACTACCTGCATCCAGTTGGTTTTCAAGTCTTGTCTTTAAGATCTCTGGAATGTTTCTGAATCCTTTGGCTACTTGCTGCCCTGTGATTGTGTTCCTGGTCTGGTCACCCCCTCCCCTCTGGCCTGGACTATTACGTTTCCAGGACACTGTGCTTTATCCTCTCCCTCCTTGAAAACATGCTCTGTCTTTGTAGCTAATTCACATTTTAATATCATTTACTGGGCACCTACTAACTTATACCGTTTAATCCTCAAAGTACCTCTGAAATGTAAGTTCACATTTAAGGGAACTGACCTGAGGGGAAATTGGTCCCCTGATTCTAAAAGCATTGTTCCTTCTTCCATAAAATACATTTTTAAAACTCAGATTTAATCCACATCTTTTTAAATGTATTGGCATCTCCCTCTTGCTTTTAGGATAAACTCTAGATTTCCTAGAATGGTTTCCAAGACCCTTTAGAATCTGCTTTCATGGTTTCTTTCAGGATGCATGTTCTTTACTCCCTGCTCTGGAAGTACTTGTTACTGGACATTACTTGACATTGCTAAAATGTTCATGTATATTTGTGTACAATGCTCTTGCTGCCCTGGTCCACCACCTGAGATTCTTGTCATCTTTAAGAATCATCTGACAAGACATCACCTCCCAGGTAGAATTATGTACTTCTTAGCTGTGTTCATATAATTCTTTGTTTATACCTCAGTTATGGTGCTATTATACATTATTTTTCCATTTAATAATAGAAAAATGGCTGAATAAACAGTTGCATTTTTGTTGAATGGTACAGTATGTACATATTAAAAATACATTTCCAGGAAATATTTTATGATTTGAAAAATACTAATTTGTACCAATCAGCTAAGAAATGCTTGGTAACAAACAATCCCCATATCTTAGTGAGTTATAACCATACAAATTTACTTTTTGCTCCTAAAACATGTCCATCGAAGGATAGCTGTAGCCTTCCACTGCATCTTTGTTCTGGAGCTCAGTTGAAGGAGAGGCGTAGTCAGAAAGTACCAGCCAGAAACCAACCCTTCTAAAGAGCTGGGTCTAGGACTGGGTCATTGCTTGCTGGGTTCTAAGGATAACACTATATTTGTCTTTAATATAAGTATATATGCAACCGATAATAAACACTATATCATGGAAACTGACTGATTCTATTTCCTTTTTACTAGGAACTGGGTGAAAACTTTATGTGCCTTAAGGGACTGTCTCATTTCAGATTTTCATTCTTTCAGCTTCTAAGTGCTGCTGACATTTTACAAAGTTTGGTCAAACAAACATTTGATGCTTAACATTGGTCTGTGCTGAAATGACTACTTCCTTTTTCTTAAGGCTCTTGCCAGTTTTTACAGGGAATTCTTACACCCTACAGCTGCAATTGCTCAAAGATCAGTTTCAGTTAAGATGACCCTATCGACTGTATGTAAAGAAGACTGCAGTCCTCAAGTCAACTGCTGTCAGTTACCGCCTTCCGAAACCAGGCTTGTTTTCTTTGTATTATGTTGCTCCTTTGCTTCAGCGTCTCTTATGATCTGCTTCACATGCTGCTAAAAAGATTGGTTTAAAAGCTTGATTTATTTTGGCAGATAGGACAGAATCCAGATTTAGACTGACCTTCAAAATGATCCTTCATGGGGGAGAGCAATGCATGTGGTAACAGTTCCCACATAAAGTACTATGAAATATACTGTGAGTCTTGTTGCCTAACAAGGTGAAGCAGTACACTGTAATGAATAGAAACACAAGTTCTGAAGTCAGACTGTCTGAGGTTAATACTCAGTGGCTAAATGCTGGCTATGTGTACTTGGGAAATTCATTTAAGATCTATTCCTGAGTTCTCTCAATGGTAAAATGGGAATAATAATCATAGTTGCCTTATGTGATTGTTGTGAGGATTAATAATGTGATACAGGCATATCTCATTTTATTGTGCTTTGTTTTATTGCACTGTGCAGATGTTGTTTTTGACTAATTGAAGGTTTCTGGCAACATTGCATCTAGCAAGTTTATTGGCATGAGCTCACTTTGTGTCTATATGTCACATTTGGATAATTTGTACAATATTTCAAACTTTTTCATTATTATTATATGTGTTATGGTGATCTGTTATCAGTGACCTTTGATGTTACTATTGTAGCTGTTTTGGGGCACCACAAACCACACCCACATAAGATGGTGAACTCAATAAATGTTGTGTGTGTTCTGACTGCTCTACTGACCGGCCGTTTCCCGGTCTCTCTTCCTTTCCTCGAGCCTCTCTGTTCCCTGAGACACAAAAATATTGAAATTGGGCCAATTAATAACTTCAACATAGCCTCTAAGTGTTGAAGTGAAAGGAAGCACCATGTACATCTCTCACTTTTAATGAAAAGTTAGAAATGATTAAGCTTAGGAGGAAGACATGTTAAAGTCACGACATACTGACAGCAAGGCCTCTTGTGCCAAATAGTTGGCCAAGTTGTTAACATAAAGGAAAAGTTCTCAAAGAAAATTGAAAGTGTTACTCCAGTGAACACATCAATGATAAGAAAGCAAAACAGCCCATTTGCTGTCATGGAGAAAATTTGGGTGGTCTGGATAGATCAAAGCAGCCACAACATTCCCATAAGCCAAAGCCTTATCCAGAGCAAGACCCTAACTCCCTTCAATTCTATGAAGGCTGAGAGAGGTGAGGAAACTGCAGAAGAAAAGTTTGAAACTAGCAGAGGTTGGTTCATGAGGTTTAAGGAAAGAAGCTGTCTCCATAACATAAAAAGCAAAGTGAAGGAGCAAGTGCTAATGTAGAAGCTACTGCAAGTTATACAGAAGATCTAGCTAAGATCATTGAAGAAGGTGGCTACATTAAACAATAGATTTTAAATGTACATGAAACAGCCTTCCGTTGGAAGAAGATGCCATCTAGGACTCCATAGCTAGAGAGGAGAAGTCAATGCCTGGCATCAAATCTTCAAAGGACAAGCTGACTCTCTTGCTAAGGGCTCATGCAGCTGCTCATTTACCATTCTGAAATCCTGGGGCCCTCAAGAATCATGCTAAATCTACTCTGTCTGTGCTTTATAAACGGCAAGCCTGGGTGAAAACACTTCTGTTTACAATATGGTTTATTGAATACTTTGAGCCCACTGTTGAGACTCCACTCAGAAAAAAAATTAGTATTTCTTTCAAAATATTATTGCTCATTGACAATGCATATGGTCACCCAAGAGCTCTGAGGATAATCTATAAAAAAATAAATGTTTTTTTTTCATGCCTGCTGACAACATCCATTCCACAGCCCATAGATCAAGGAGTAATTTTCACTTTCAAGTCTTATTATTTAAGAAATACATTTCTTAACACTGTAGCTGCCATAGATAGTGATTCCTCTGATGCATCTGGGCAAAGCTAATTGAAACCTTCCTGAAAGGATTTGCCATTTTAGATGCCATTAAGAATATTCATGATTCATAGGATAAGGTCAAAATATCATCATTAATAGGACTTTGGGAAGAAGTTGATTCTAACCCTCATGGACGACTTTGAGGGGTTCAAGACGTCAGTGGAGGAAGTAATTGCAGATGGGGTGGAAATAGCAAGAGAAGTAAAATTAGAAGTGGAGACTGAAGATGTAACTGAACTGATGCAAACTCATGATAAAACTTGAATAGAGAAGGAGTTGTTTTTATAAAGGGGCAAAGAAAGTGGTTTCTTGAGATGAAATCTTCTCCCGGTGAAGATGCTGTGAACATTGTTGAAATGACATCAAAGGATTTAGACTATTACATAAACTTAGTTGATAAAGCAGCAGCAATGGCTGAAAGGATTGACTTCAATTTTGAAAGAAGTTCTACTGTGGATAAAATGCTATCAAACAGCATCACACGCTACAGAGAAATCTTTCATGAAAGGAAGAGTTGATCAATACGGCAAACTTCATTGTCTTATTTCAAGAAACTGCGTCAGCCACCTCAACCTTCAGCAACCACCACCCCAATCACAGCAGCCATCAACATTGAGGTAAGACCTTCCACCAGCAAAAAAGATTACAATGCATTGAAAGCTCAGATGATTGTAAGCATTTTTTAGCAAAAAAAAATTTTAAGGTATGTCCTTGTAGACATAATGCTATTGCACATTTAATAGACTACAGCATAGTATAAACATAACTTTTACATGCACTGAGAAAGCAAAAAAATTGTGAGACTTGCTTTGTTGAGATATTCACTTTATTGCAGTGGTCTTGAACCAAACCAACAATATCTCCAAGATATGCTTATATATGTAAAATGCTTAACACTGTACCTGGGATATGGTAAGTATTACATAATATGAATTATTCTTATTATTTCATGCTCATTGTGTTGGCTACTATCTTGGGAAGGATCAATTTATGTTGTTTGTCTAAAAAGAATCAGTAAGTGGAAATTAGTGGGGGGATGTGAACTTAGTATAAGTTATATATTTTTTTGCAATGAGAGCCAGCAAATGGAATGAGTTACCTCTCAAGAAGTGGACACATTGGACATGATCAGGCAGAGTCTGAACAGTGATACCCTATGAAATTACATCTCAAGCCAACAAACATGTTAATTGTTTGTTAAGTGGTTATTAATAATGTGAGTTTATTACCTTTCTTCATGTCCTCTTTTTATGCCACAATTTAGGAACATTCATGCATGGTACTCAGTTTTCATCTTTGTTCATTGCTCACACAGCCTACATAGTCTACCTTATATAGCAACATAGGATTGAAATAACATCATCATGTCCATTGCAGGTTAAAGAGAGAAACTATGGCACAAAGAATAAGGAAGGTGGAAATTAGATTTGTGTTTGTACATTATGAAGTAATATACTCAGCACTTAGCCTTCCTGGATGAAGCCCACACCTCTGGGGGTTGCTTCAGATAGAAAATTTTAAAACAGAGGCTCAATTTATTGTCAGAGTGTATATATCCATGGAAGATTGATTTCAGGACCCCTGTGGATACCCAAATCTGAGGCTGCCCAAGTCCCTTACATAAAATGGTGTAGTGTTTGCATATAGTGTGCACACATCCCCTCATACACTTTAAATCACCTCTAGATTATTTACAACACTTAACACAATGCCTACACATGACTTTATTCACATTGATTCAGGGCAGTACCTGACATGTAACGAAATCAAGTTTTGCTTTTTGAGAGTTTGTGGAACTTTTCCCGCCTGAATATTTTCTATCCACGGTTGGTTGACTCCATGGATGCGGAACCCATGGACACAGAGGGCCAACTGTACATACACACCTTTCCACTTTTCATGAAGATTGGTATAAATTTTAAGAAAATGAATACATTTTATATATATATATCTTGATTCTGTATAATAATTTCTACCCCTTTTGTTCTGTGTTTCCTATCCCCTCGGCATTTTTACACACATATTTTACAACATTATCTTGCATATGTTGCTCTATAGTCATTTCTGGGGTTGCAGATGTGTAGGAGATTCTAGAACTAGACCATGAGATCTCCGGGAGTAGAGGATGCATTTTCTGCTCTTTTATACCTCTCCATCCTTTCCTACCTCCCCCACCATCATCCTAATGTTCTTAGTATATTGTCAGACAAACAGTAGGCAATCAATAAATGTTTACCAAAAGATTGAACTAACAAACTAATTAGCAAATGGAAACTAAATTTCAAAAGGCTAATAGTTTATAAAGTTCTTTCAGCCACCTGCCATTGTTTCCATATCCCAAGAAGACTTTGCTACCATTTGGTAAATTGCTAGAGAGATCAAAGGTAAATAATTAATGAAAATCTTATTTTTCCACATTGTTAAGTTCACAATAAATTTTTCCCTGAGTCATTTGGTTCCATGAGGTAGTTTAATTTTGATAATCGCTTTGAGGAACCTACCCATTTCCTGCTTCTTCGGAATCACTGTGTAAATTCAGTGCTCAAAATCATACAAACTAGAAGCTGAGGCTGTACATGAAAAATAAAAAGACAACTTTAAAACAACAGTTTAACCACATGCACGCTACTAAAAATAAGGCTAGAGTTCTGTCTATATTCCTGTCAAACGACAGCTTGGAGGAATCTTTTTCTTATATAGGCTTAGTTGGTTGAAATATCAGCTTGTTTTTTTCTTAAAAAAACTTATTTATATTTAAACTGACAAAAATTTAATATATTTATGGTGTACAATATGATGTTTTGAATTATGTATACATTGTGGAATGGCTAAATCAAGCTAACTAACATATGCATTACCTCACATTCAAATCATTTATTGCTGATGAGAACACTTAAAATCTGCCTTAGCAATTTTCAGGAATACAACACATTGTTATTAACTATAGCACCATGTTGTACAGTAGATTTCTTGAAATTATTTCTCTTGTCTAATTGAAATTTTGTATACCCATTGACCAACATCTCCCCAATCTGCTCTCTCCCCACCAACTTGCTTTTGACTAACACAATTCTACTGGATGGTATATTGTCTGCTAATCATAGCTGAGCATACGCTATGCACCAGAAATAATAAATTAAGCGTTGTCCATGCCTCACCATGGCTCCTCTAAGTTGTTAAGGCAACATTAAATTGGATCTTTTTCCTCAGAGCTCCAACTGGGAGGTGAGGTCAACATCCTTCCCCTTTTTTTCTCTTTTCTCTCTCCTTGTATGAAATGTCTCTCCTTTCTGAGGCTTTGCTTTGGTTATGGTACATGGATTCTATGTTTCTTTAATCTATTTCTGCTAGGGAAAAAAAAAGAGCTTTTCCTTAATGTTTTGATTCAGCCAGACCAGTTTCCTAAGTCATAGATAATTTCCTTCTGCCCACCGACTTTCCGGGTGGCTGTAACTTATTGCACATTGAAGGGTATGACAGTCACTGTTCCAAGGACTTATGAATATTAGCTCATTTAGTTGAATTCACATAATCCTTATAACATCCCTATTAGATGAGTATTATTATCCTATAGAAGAGGAAACTGAGGCACAGGAGGTTAAGCATCTTGCCCAAGGTTGCACAGCTGCTGAGTGGAGGAGCCAGGACTCAAACCCAGGCAGCTTTGAGTCCACACTTCTAGTCATCATAATATCCTAACACTTGCATAAAATAATGGCAGATGTGGCCATTGGATTACTGATAAGGAAACATAAACTTGGAATGATGTCAAAAATCTTATATCTGTTACATGTTTGTAAATTTGAAGTATGCTCACTTGGAAACACAGGTCTGAAAGGAAAAGAAATCACTCAGAGAACTTTTGTGAGTTAAACAATATTTTAACTCCCAAAAGTCATCCTAGATTTCAGTCGAAAGAGAAGTAATCTCCATAGATATATGTTTGAATAACATTATTGTAATGTGCGGGCTTGCTGCCAGTTGCAGCAAAATAATTGTTTCATAGGTATATAGGGCGGAGAGTTTGGCTGCTTACATGGTTTGATTTAAGTTGTCCTGGAAGGTTCATCTATCTCTAAATATTTCCCTCGTGGACTAAATTCCTTAATTTTGCTTTATCTAAACTTCTTCAACTTAAGAATTCACTTGGGGCAGGTGAGAACCTATTTTGGAGTTTGAGGGCTTTGAAGGCAAACCAGTGGGATGTGATCCAGTGGGGGTTTGGGGGATCTTGGCATTAGCAAGGTAACCTGGGAGTTGAGGGAGAGTGAGCACCAGGAAGTAATAAGGTGAGTCATATAAAATTGTTGATATTCAACTCTTTAGACCTATGAAAATGTCAATTTCATGTGGCTTAACCCAAAGAAGAAACATGAAAATTCATAATATTTTGAAATTTTGCCTAAGATTAGCCTAGATTCAATCTATACCCTTATTTTAACCAATCTCTTCACTACACTAATACTTAAATAAAAGTGAAAAATGACCTTAAGAAATGTTTATTTTAAAAATGTTAACTTTACCAGTAAATATAAAAACTTAGCATGCTCCCCAATACGTAAAACCATTTTTTTAAACCTGCATTTTGAATTTACTGTAGGATGCTTGTGGACTATCTAGTGTTGATGGACCACATTTTAAAGACCTGTTTCTTGCAATAAAGGCCATAATTTACCTATTTTAAGACCTGATGTTAAGGAATGATATGACTGCAATTTTCTCAACGAAAGATGAGAGAAAGGCTTTGTTTATATCTCACTCTTGCAAAGCTATTGCAAAAGAGATGGAATGTGAATTGACTTTGAGATTTTGGGGATGTAAGTCCTGTGATATTATTGTTTTAAACTTATCTGAAAGCATATAATGTAAGACTTCTGCTTGATTTTAGAGGGAATCTCAAAAACTATGCTGATTAAGGTTTATTAGACATTTTATTTAAGATAAGATACAAGTTTGGGGATAATGTCTTCTTTTTTATGGATTAAATGTTTAAAGAACTAAGCATGCTGATTTTGCAGTATAAGGTATTTGAAGGCAAATCAAGCCTTAAAAAATTTGGAGCTTCTAAACTGCAATGAGGTCAACTTTTATTAAGTTGTCCGGGATTATATGCAGTGTTTGAAGCAAAAACATAATGGTGGCCAATTTTCCTTATAAACTTTTTTTACAAATTATTCTCCACTAATGTTGTCTTACTCTCAGAGTGTTTTAGGTTTCAGATATCTTAGCTGAAATATGGATTTATTTCACTTGTGAAGCTATGCCTTTGCTTCTCCTAGACTTTACATATCTGATAACATTTTAATTAAAAACCAGGTTATCAGGATTTTTTTAATATATTTAGAGAGAAATTTCTTTTACGCCTTTGCAGATCTGCTAATGGGACTCCCTCTAATCACTCCCGAATACTCAACAGTAGTACAGTTCTCTTGACCGGAGGCATTACCCAAAACTTCATTCTCAAGGCAAGCAAGAAGTTGATCTCTTTTTAAACCTTTGTGCCAAGGATCAATAAAGTAAATTTTTAAATCTACTTTTATTTGGGAATAGAACATTGTCAACCTTCCTGGTAAATGTATGTAATCGCTGAAATGAAAATTCAAGTTTAACACATTGACTGCCACACTAGAAAAAAAATTTTCTTTTGGGCCACAGTGTTTATTACAAAAATAGAACAAAAATGTCGAAAACAAAACAATACTTTCTAATTTAATGAAAAATTTGTTATTTTTTATTGTTTTCTGTGCATGAGTTATATGCAATTCATGTGGCACTAGAATCAGTTTTTACACTGCATGCCACTTGAGTTGTATGTGACTCATGACATACTGAATTTGTTTCAGAGAATGGAGCCTTCATATGCTTCACGATGCCTCGGGCTCAAAACTAGCATGAGTTAAATACAACTCACATGGCAGTTCATGTGTTAAATTTGGTTTTGAATATCACATAATTAGTGCATAGAAAACTAACCTCAATGGTTTTTTAACTAAACAATAAGAGTTAATCTTTGTTGAAGGTTTATACCTAGCACTATTCTAAGTCCGTTATACATATTAATTCATTTGATCCTCCCTATAACTCTACAAGGTCAGAACCTATTATTGTCTTCATTTTACTCATGATGAAACTGAGGTACATGGGGTTAAGTCAAGGTCAGACAGCCAGCGGGTGGCAGAGCCAGCCGGGATCTAAAGTCAGGCAGTTTGGAACCAGAGTTTGTGCTCTTCACTACCATGCTATTTTGTTTTGCTTGAAATAAATGATATCTTTCATGGCTTATCTTCTAAAAAAAAAACAACAACAAAAAATAAATGATATCTAGGAAAAAAATCACAGAAAATGAACACTTCTGGGGTATTTTTATTTGAGTCAGTTTCTTATTTCTTGGTAGAAGACTGTTGAATCAGTGTCTCTTTTGAATTTCAAGTAGGCCCAGAAATGTCTGCAAATAGGTTGAGTGGTTTTCACCATGCTGGATTAAGTTAGAAGCTTTTGATAATATTAGGCATTTATAACACATATTTATAATAGTGATATGGAAAGTGATAAACCATCTTAGGTTATCATTTCTTAAGCACACACCTTATGCCAGGCAGCCAATCCTTAGTACAATCCTTCCAGATAAGTATTATTATTATTTACTGATGGGCAAATAGGCTCAGAGAAGCTGACCAGCCTAGAGATAAGAAATGGTCACCCTATGCTTTTAACCACGGTCTACCACACTCCAGCACGTTCTTAAACATTAGGCCAGTGTTTGCAAATTGTGAGCAGAGGCCTAGCTGGATCAAAATGACAAACAGTATGATTAAAAATGTCTATTGAATCAAAATTTCTGGAGTGCAAGTCCTGTTGTGAATCAGAACTATTAATGTGCAACCAGTGATTTTTATGATACACACAAATTTGAGAGCTGTCCTAGGCCAGAGTGTCTCAAGCTTTAGCAAGCAAGAGAATTGCCTACAGGGCTTGTTACCATACAGGTTGCAGGCCCCAGAGTTTCTAATCCAGTACCATCTGTGGTAGGGCCTGAGAATTCACATTTCTAACACAGTCCCGGGTGATGCTGATATAGCTGGTCCAGGGACCACACCTTGAGAACCACTGTACTAGGCAATTCCGTGGTAGACACGATGAATATATCATTGCTTAGATTAAAATAATTTTCATAAAATCCTTGCATTCTTTCACATAGCTAATTTCATTATAAATTACATATGGAGATTATTTTAATCATTTCTATTTTCTTTTCAACTACTATGTTCTGATCTTTTCTGTGTTTTTTTTATTGGTGTATATATACACCTACTATGCATTGAAGAATTGCATCACACCCTTTCTTTGAGTCCTAAAATGCAACAATTAATGCTTGTTACTGCTTTGCGTAGGTTAAAAAGCAAAGCAAGGAATTGTTGAGGCTTTGGATCATTTAGAAAGTAGGGATATAGCACTCTTCAAATTAAAAGGAACATAATCTAAAATCACATGCATCTTCTGGTTGTCACCTGACCCCCACCTACCCCCCTCCCCATCAATCCTTGAGCACAGAGCCAGGTACAGTAAAATGCTTTGAATGGGGTATGTAGCAATTATTGTCTGAGTTGCTGAAGTCCTGCCTCACCAGAGAAAGCCAGCTGATGCAATTCAGCCTCAAGGCCTTTCCAGCAGAGCATCTGTTTTTTTGATACACTTTGCCTATTAATTTTTATCTCCTATGTGTTGGAACTGAGAAAAAAAATTTCTCCTCCTTGATGCTTGTCTCTGCTTATTTCTCATGTAGGTATGTATCAATGATGTTTCTATAAAACATATTCCCAGAAAGCAAAAAATGTTTTCCCAGAAAGCAATAAAAGTTCTGTTTCTCCTTAAACCCTCTCTTTGCTTAACTGTATATTTATCAATAGTAGATTATATCATCTTGAAAATATCTTCGAGCCTTGTGATTCTAAAATTCTACCACATACATTTATATTTATATATATATACTTATATATTATATATGTGATATAATTTTTTCTGTTTTTTTGGGGGGGGAGTAGTTCCAAGAGAGACATAAATTTTTACTCAAATCTAAATTTTTTTCCTTCTAAATTGTAACTGTCTTCATTCCTAAAAATAATAGGAATAGGAATTAAGAATATTATTTTCAGATATAATCTATTTCTTCACTGTCATTGGACTCTTAAGTCAAAGAGAACTGGAACAGTGAGGCAACTTTGACTCCTATTGAATTTCCCTATCTGCTCAACAATGAAACCAAGACACAATTGTCACTATAGAAACCACAGTAGAGAGATACAGTTTCAAAAGAAAAGTGTTGCCTGGAACTGAGAGACAGGTAGGGTTTTCTAAAACTCTTCAGTCATAAATTAAACTTTGGTGATAGTGAGGAATTTTTAAAAATAGTTTTGAACCTGCCTAGAGGTAGAAGAAATAAAACTTTGACACTTTTCTGAGTTGTTTATATTATATTATTGCCTCAGGGTTTTCAGACAGGATTATACTATTTTAGATCTTGTTGAGGATGGCATTTTACAAGCCACCAAGATGAGAAAGTAACACTAACATTGCATTGAAAGATATCATTTTTGCATTTGGTATAGAAAAAATATCAGTCATTTAATCATTGGATTTGTTTGTTTTGAAGGGGCAAGTGGTCTTACGCTTTAAATGTTTTATAATGGATGGTATTATGTCTGCCTGTTTTATTATCATTTTAGTTGCCTTTTATCTTCTTTTAAATAATTTTTTTAATAACAATGTATTTTATTTATTTATTTATTTTTATTTCAGCTTATTATGGGGGTACAAAAGTTCTGGTTAGATATATTGCCCATGTCCCTACATTCCAAACCTTAAGTAATCTGTTTTATTTCTTTGTTTATTTAATGTCATGCTTTTAGATTAGCGTTTAAGACGGTCAATAAAATAACAGCATCTACTGGTCTTTGTCTACCTAAACTAAATAATTTATGTTTGAACTAGTGAGAGTGAGTAGCTTAAGCAAAAGAAAAAATGAAATGATGAAATGCAAACACAGAAACTGCTCACCCTCATAGAATGCCAAACATTCAACCTTGTTAAAAGTGAGTAGGTATCATTTTCTTTTGTTTTATCAACACACTATTGAACCAACCTAAAAAAGGATGACATTAGATAAACAAAGGCACAGAACAAATTATGTACCATTCAACTTTATTATTCTCCTTTTCTCCTTCCTGTCCTTTACTTATTCAGAGTTCAAACAGAAGAGGATATAATTTACATACTGTTGATGCTCAAAAGAATTTTGGCTTCAAACAATTTCCCATGTCTCATCCTAGAGTAAATAGTTGATTTATGTATTCATTGAAACTAAATGGGCAAAGGAATTATTAATGATTAGTGAGTTATTGTGGAGTATTGCCCTAGGGAAGAGAGAAAGAGATCAGAGAGCTCTGGTCCCTCCGTTCTACTAGAGCTTCTGATAAAAACCTCTTGGCATTGTTGACTATTTATAGCCTTTTTGGGCTATTCATGCATTTTATTACTAAAAGAAATTGGAAATAGCACAATTTGCAATAAATGGAATTTTTGCGTAGCAGAGCCTTGAGCACTGAATTCTGGAGTTAATTTTATTGGCATGAGTCACATTTCTCACTAGAACCCACTTCTAAGAAGCACCACGCCTGCGGATCAAATCTTACCTTGGACTTGCTTGAGCTTGGTGTTGTTTCATTGCTTATTATTAACTCTCAATTACAAAGCCCACAACAGTAAAATCTGGCTTCCATAAATGCCTGCTAGAGAAATGAAACTGGAATAGTGTTTCTAATTTGGGGTACATGCTTCTTTGAACATTTATGGAATTTAAAATGGTTTGGTGGATATTGGAAATAAGAAGAGGTCAGAATTGTAAGGAAATATGGAAGGAAATCTTTTGCTAAGTCTTGCAAGGCTGAGCTATCTGATTATTAGGAATAAACTCTCTGGCATGTTTTGATCAGAAGACTTCCTGATTGAAAACACTTAATACAAGCTAATCCATCTAAGAATTACAAATGGGCACAAGTCATATAAAGTTCTTATACATTCCTATGAATGTTATGCTGTAAAAAACAATCCAATTTATGGATTGATGTAACTCGTTCAATTTGAACTAGGCACAATTCATCAAGTTCTCATATGTTTCCACAAATGTATGATGTTAAAAAATCAAATTTTTGAATTAATCTAACTCATTCAATTGATATAATAAAAACAAGAAGCAGTTTTTATTAGTTCCTACAGATATCCTCATACTGATGAATCTTGTATTAAAACCAAAGAGGAAAACACATTGACTGATTTACTCATCTTCAGGAAAATAAATTGAATTAAATAATTATTGAATGACTGAATAGTTGAATGATGAAAGAACGAGGCCATTGGCACATGTGGCACAAAGGGCTACACAGAATACTTCTTTCAGCATGAAGGGATGTTCAGAAAAATGTGCACTGTAATACTCTGATAGATAGCTCAGCATTTCCATTTGAAGGTGTTAAAATTCAAGTTGAAACATAAGTCTTTAGTATAGTGATTGTCTAGTATTGGCCGTTGCCTACTGCTGCCTACTTGTCCCCTCCTTTCACCAGGAAATGCAGGGTATTCGGCAGAGTGCCTGATACATGATTTTTAAAAAAATGAGAGAACAAAAGGCCAAATGAATGAACACGAGTAAGTAAATATTTATCCATGCCAGTAGTCTTGTTTCTGATTCAAATCTCATCCTCTGGGTGGATGATACAATGTAGCTACTGGACATGCCACACTCGAGTGCACTGGGAGGCTGACATGGCACTTTTCATGCAGTGCTGCTGTGCACAGACCTCAGTTGCGGGGGTCTCTTCTCTGGGTACCTTCTTCGATTGTCTGGAGCGTGCAGCATTTCTCAGGTGCCCTTGGTATTGTGAAGGGATGTAAAGGTGCTTCCTGTAAAGAGTAATAGGGCTTTCAGAAGATTATATTACGTTGGCTACAAAATGTTGCACCATGAACTACTCAAACATGACTTAGTATTTTAATTGTAGTTTCCACCTCTCATTCTTGCATTCTTGTTCACAGGTAAAAATAAATGTGGTATCTTTCCTTTATGGTGTCTTTCATTCTGCTTCTAACCAGCAAAGAGTAGACCCAAATTTTGGACCTCTACTTAGTCAAATGACCATCGTGACAATGATGCTTGCAAAAAAAAGATGGAGCAATCACATTTGTAATTTTCTGAGTTAAGCTAGCAGATTAACTCAGTTGATCTTAAGTTTAGTGCCCATGAAACACTCAAACCCGAGTTAAGAAAGCAAATTAACTCAGTTGATCTTAAATATTTAGTGCCCATGGGCACTTGTAGCACATTATGCAAATTAAGCATGCACAAGAAATCAGGGAACCCGCATCAACCAGAACAGATTGCATAGTCTTCACAAAAGGAAATCAAAAGTGATGGAAAACGTGAAGAAAAATGTTTTTCTTTTTTCAACATGTTATTAATTAAATTAGTATACAAAGTAATGCCTTTTGAGTCTCCCATCTTGTTTTTGTTTTCTCTTCAAACAAATGCTGAGTTTATTGTCTTAAGGTGTATGGAAATTGTTTTCTTTGGAATTATTTTTATCCCTATAATAATTATAGAAGAAACATTCTATGATTCTAGGGACATATAATTGTAGTATCTAAAAACTATTTGGGGGTGGGAGCAATAGGTTGTATTTAATTAGTTCTGGCATTGTAATTGGAAGAACGGCTCCAGGGATTTACCTCTTGAGTTTCTACTTTTCTATCTGCAAAACAAAATGACAGCACTTGCAATAAATGAATTTACCTCATATAGGTGTGGTCAGAGCAACTAATATAGCCCTAGGTACACACAGTGGGCATTCTTTAAACACAGTGAGGAACAAAAGTACTTCATATGCAAAGTGAATTGGCTTCCTAAAACAGAACTGTCCAATAAAAGTATAATGCAAACCATTATGTAATTTCAAATTCTCCAGTAGTCACATTAAAAAAGTAGAAATAAACAGTTATAATTAGTTTTAATAATATAATTTATTTAACCTAGTATATCCAAAATATTTATTTCAACGTGTAATTAATGTAAAACCTTTCCAGGAGATGTTTTGCTTTTTTGTTTCATGTAAAGTCTTTGAAATTTGGTATTTGTTTTGCATTCCCAGCACATCAATTCACATGAGCCACATTTCAAGTGCTCAATAGCCACATGTGGCTCGCAGCTACTGTTTGGGGAAGCACAAGCCTAACAAGTAGGTGTGTGTTCACCATAGACATAAAAATGGTCACTGCCTCAGTCTTTCCACAGTGATTCTTCAGATACATGCAGATACATTTGACAACCAAATTGGTGAGTGTACACAAGTGGTTCTTATCTGGGGCTGTTTTGCTCCCCAGGGGACATTTGGCAATGTCTGAAATATATTTGGTTGTCATAGCTGGGGAAGTGAGGTGCTACTGTCATCTAGAGGCCAAGGATGCTGCTAAACATCCTATAATACAAAGGACAGTCCCTCACAGCAAAGAATGATGCAGCCCAAAATGTCAAGAGTGCCAGTGTTGAGGGACCCTGGTTTCTACAGTATTACCTGTTGCACAGTAAACTCCATGAGACAGAGGATTCTACAGAGATGCATTTTATCGTCTTTATTAAAACTCTTTGAAAAATATGATGTATCGACATTTGTGATGATTTATCTGTAGCCCTCTGGAGACCAGAGACTTTAGATCTTTTCTACCTCATAAATATTTGAGATGCTTGGTAAATAGTGTACTCTTTTTTTTTTTTTTTTTAAGAATAAGAAACAGATTATCTAATGAGCGCACGTGGCATATGTCAAACCAGAAGTTGGAAAATGTGTCGGAGAAACCCTTCAGGGCCTTTGCATTCACAGTACAGGCCCAAAGTTTGGAGAATCAAGTACTCAAACCGAGCAACCTTTGGTCAGGTTCGTGGGTTCTGTGAGTGGCCAACCTTGAGACCATAGGAGGAGTTTAGAGGAGGCTACCAAGTTCACTGCTCTGATTTTTCAGGCTAATAAAAATTAAGTCAACCAAGTTTACCATGCATGTTTTTCATTTCTTCCCTCACTTCCACCTTCATGATTCAAGACTTCTTTGTAGAGGATTTTGGGAGAAGCAAAGGCCTTCTGTTGCCTGGTAGGCTCAGAATGAGTCTTGATAAACACCAAGTTGCTTTAGCTCTGCAGTAGGAGCTTTGGTGTGCTACCTTGGAAAATGTGTCTTAATGATATTAATCTCTCTAACTCACACAATGTTCATCTTTACCCTAATCAATTAAAGCAAGAAAAATACATGATCACTTATGCCAAGATCTCACAAGATGAAATGCTATTATAAGCAACTTAATAAAAATAAGAGCAGGAAAAAATAAACAATGTTCTTAGTGCTAAAGGTAGCATTTAGTTTTCTGTTGCTGCATAAAAAATTACCCAGACTTAATGGCTTAAAGTCGTGAGTTTGTTATTTTATCGTTTCTGTGGGGCCGGAGTTCTGCTGAGTGTCTCAACAGACTGAAACTCAGGTGTCCACTGGAGCTGTGTTCTCACCGGAGGCCCAGAATTCTCTTCCAAGCTCACTTGTTGATGGCAGAATTCAGTTCCTTGTGGTTGTAGGACTGAGGCCCAATTGCTTTGGCTATTAGGACTCTTTTCCAGTTCCAAATGAAGTGTAGAATTATTTTTTTCTAGAGCTGTGAAATATTACATTGGTACTTTGATGGGGATTGCATTGAATCTGTAAATCATTTTGGGTAGAATGGGCATTTTAACAATGTTGATTCTATAAATCCATGAGCATATGTTTTTCCATTTGTTTGTGTTGTCTGTGATTTCTTTCCTCAGAGTTTTGTTGTTCCTTTTGTAGAAATCTTTTACTCCTTAGGTAAATGTATTCCTACGTATTTTATTTTCTTTGTAGCTGTTGTGAATGGTATTGAGTCTTTGACTCTCAGCTTGACTGTTATTGATGTATAGGAATACAACTGATTTGTGTACATTGATTTCGTAACCTGAGACTTTGCTGAATTTTATTTATCAATTCTAGGAGTCTCTTGGTGGAGTCTTTGGGGTTTTCTAGATATAAGAACATATTGTCAGCAAAAAGGGATAGTTTGACCTCTTCTTTCCTGACTTAGATACCCTTTATTTCTTTCTCTTGCCTGATTGCTCTGGCTTGGACTTCTAGCGCTATAATGAATAGAAGTGGTGACAGTGGGCACCCTTGTCTTGCTCCAGTTCTTAGTGGGAATACTTTCAACCTTTCCCCATTCAGTATGGTGTTGGCTGTGGATTTGTGTTATATATGGCTTTTATAATCTTGAGATGTATTCTTTCTATGCCTAATTTGTTGAGGGTTTTTATCATGTAAATGTGCTCAATTTTGTTGAATGCTTTTTCTGCATCTATAGGGTTGATCATATGGTCTTTGTTTTTGCTTCTGTTTATGTGGTGAATCATGTTTACTGATTTATGTATGTTGAATCATCCTTGCATCTCTGAGATGAAGCCCACTTGGTCATGCTGGATTATTTTTTTGGTGTGCTGTTGAATTTGGTTTGCTAGCATTTTACTGAGAATTTTTGCATCTATACTCATAAGGGATATTGGTCTGTGGTTTTCTTTTTTTGTTGTGTCCTTTCCTGGCTTTGATATCGGGGTGATTTGTAGAATGAGTTGGGGAGGATTCCCTCCTTCTCAATGTTATGGATTAGTTTCTGCAGTATGGGCACCAGCTTTTCTTTGTAGGTCTGGTAAAATTCGGCTGTGCATCCATCTTGTTCAGAGCATTTTTTTGTTGGAAGATTTTTTACTACTGCTTCAATCTCACTGCTTGTTATTGGTCTTTTCAGTAGTTCTATTTCTTCCTGATTGAGCCTTGGGAGGTTGTGTGTTTCTAGGAATTTGTCCATTTCCTCTACATTTTTGAGTTTATGAGCACTATAAAATATTCAAAAAATAATTTTATGCTCATGATTGCAAAATCAAATGGTAAGAGAGACTTAAGATGAAAAGCCTTTTTTAACCTCTGTCTTACTCTGTAGAGTCAAATATTTTAAATGCTGCTCTAGTGATTATTAAGCTCTTCTGAAATTTTTCTTTATTTCTAAGAAATATACTTATTATGCAATATTTCACATTTAAGTTATTCTAAAAGTTGAAAAGTGACTTTTTATGATTATGTAAATCTATTCTATGATAATATTTTCCTAAATTGTACACCTTTTTGTCTTTTTTTTTTTGAGTTTCTAGTTGCTTTGATTTTTCCTTGCATTTTCTGCATTTGGCACATCATTATGATTTTTTCTTACATTGAAATTTACTATCTATTATTTATAACCCCCCCTGTTTTCTAGGGTCCTGGGCAGTCTGTCCTCATATCTCAACCTGGCTTAATTGTTCTCTAGACTTGTAGGGTAGCTGACATTTTGAGACTTTCCTTTATTTATGGCTTTGATTATATACTTTGTTTCTTATAATTTTATCTTCCTCTTTATTAAATTTATCAGATTATTTCTTTGTTTTCCTCACATACATCCTCACATTACTTCTTAAGACAAGGTATGTAAACTAGAAAGTTTCTAAAGGCTTGCAAATGTTTTGCCAATGGAAAAGAATCCAACTCTGTAAAATAATTTTAAAAAATTTATTCAGAAAAAAATGTGTGTGACCATGGCCTAGAGAGCCACACCCAAGAAGCTTTGAGCAGGTGGTCCTGATGTAGTTAGGTTACAGTTTGGTTTTATACATTTTAGGGAGACAGGAATTATGCATAAAATCATAAATCATTACATGAAGGTGTATACATTGATTTGGCCCCAAAAGTTAGCACATCTCAAATAAGGGGCTCATGGGTTATGGGTGGGTTTACAGATTCTTTGATTTGTAATTAGTTAAAGAAATGAAGCTTTATCTAAAGGCTTGGAATGTTTTAAGTTAAGATAAGGTTGTCTGTTAATCAGAGACAAACCACCATTTAGGAAACTCAAGTGATCTGTTAAGTAAATTGTGGCCTGCAGGTGTGGTTTAAGCCTTAGGCCTATTAATGATTTAGTATCTTATTGTTACAAAGAATAACTCCAAAAGGGAGGGGCCATAACAAGGGGTGTCTGCCCTCCCTTCTCCTCATGGCAACTCAGCTTTAAGGTTTTTCTGGGGTCTTCTTGGCCAAGAGGGGGTCCATTCAGTTGGCTGGGGGTGGTGGGCAGTTAAGATTTTATTTTAGTTCACAGTTTTTATTTTTCTTTCATACTTGGTTGATAGCTTTGTTGAGCTACAGATTTCTAGATTATGTATAATGAATGTATGCTTAGAATTTTGAAGCCAATATGCCCCAGCCTTTTAAGATCCAGTGCTGCTATGTGACCTGTGATGCCAGTATATTGCCTTTTATTTGTAGGTGAGCTGAGCTTTTAGTATCTTTTTATTATGATTGAAATTTCTTAATAATATGTCTAGGTGTGGATTTTTTTCATTCATTCATTGCTTCATCCTAGTAGGTATTTAATAAACACTTGTAATTTGAAAACAAGCTTTTATCTTAAGTTTTGGGAAATTTTTATTATTTTTTCAAAGGAGTTTTTCTCTTCTCCATTTTCTGGGTTCTTTTTGGAACCCAATTAATGTCACATTGTGCTTTCTAGAAGAACTCATTTTTTTCTGAGTTTTTTCATACTTTCTTCCCCTTATATTTTTAGCATTATATTTAGGAGTATTTCTTTGACTTATATTCCAATTCACCAGTTGGATTTTGGGAGGAGGAAGCATTCATATTTTTGGTTTTTAAGATCTCTTCCTTTCTCCGTTCCTTTTTAATACTACTAATAATGTCCTCTTGAATTTTTTTACCTACATTTTCTCCTGAGACAAACACACACACACGTGTATGTGTTGTGCGTGCGCACATGTATTTGTGTATGCACATATAAGGGAATAAGCAAGTGGTTCATAGCATTTTGTGCAAGGATATGAGGAAATACAATAGAATTTTTCTGTTCCTATAGAGCTACTCAATTAATCCCCCTGTTATCCATCTGATTTTTCATTTTCACCTTCCATCAAAGATGCATCTTTAAAGTCCAAACTTTTTCAGCATTTTGCCAGACTGGTCAACTGCCTCCTTTCTTGCAAGTTTTCGTCAGATCCAGTCTTGATGGGCTTCCTGTGCAGTGCTTCAGAAGACAGTACTTTTTTCGTTTACATTCTAACTTCCAGGACTACATTGGCCTTGTTTGTTCATGGTCCCTCCTGAGCTGTTTGTAATGTTAGACTGTTGTTCCTCGTTCATTCCTTCACTGTCAAGTTGGTAGATTCTCAAGAGAGAAAGGAATGATTACATCCTCAGAGTACACCATCTAGAGCTAGGAATCCCTGAACAAATGTCAGTGTTAGTAAGGAAACAGGGTGGTCACATATTTTTCAAGAAAAATTTTCCCACCAGTAGGATGGAGCAAAGAGTGAATGAAGGCCCAGTGAAAACCCCTCAGAGCAGTCATGAGAAGATTGTGATGGTCTTAGAAAAGAAGAATGAAGGCAAAGCAAGGCCACTTCCATGGGGGAAACAAGGGACGAATGTGAAAGTCGCTGAAGAGGACAAATGATAAGATTTCCTTTTTAATTTAGTTTTTGGACACATGTTGACTAAGTGCCTACATTTTGGGGGGTGCTGTTTTTTGGCTTGGTGAGCCTGAAAGACAAGGTTTTTTTGCTTTCATGGCTCTGATGTTCTCAGGGGTATGATATAGGAAATAAAGTAAAAGTTTATTTAATTATTTAATTAAAATTTTTTTTTTAAAAAAGCACTAAGTAAACTAATAAAACAGCAAGAAATTTCAAAGAAGTGCTATAAGAAAAAGAAAAGGGCTGAGTGTGACAAAACGGCTTAGGGGCACTTCAGTTTGGGCAGCCCCAAAACAACCTTGATGAGAGCTGGAATTTGCGTTGAGACTTGGTGAGGAGAGAAGCGTGCAGAGGTCTGAGGAAGAGCATCCCACACAGTGGGGGGACCCATAGGTTTGGAGCTCTGAGGGGCGAGCTTGCCATGGCCAAGGGAAACTGGGAAGAGGGAACAAGGAAAAGGTCTGTGAGAGGCAGGTAGCAAACAGGCAGAGCAAAATGCATGCCATAGGAGCAATTCACGGGTGCTCTATGTCTGCGTTGAATCTCACGCATAATTTAATCTTTTTTACTGAAGCATTTAACGTTATACCATTCACCTTGCCTTTTGTTAATGTTCTAAAAGTCTTTTCTTTTTAAGCATTTTTCATTTGTCCTCAGATATCCATTACTTCTTGAGCTCATCTTCTCTGGGGCTGTTTTTTGTTGTCCTTGCTGTTTGCAATTGTTTCACGTTAGGTTTAGAAGAGAAGAGTTTCCATTTATACTCAAGGAGATGCTATTCCTCTGTTACTATACTCGTGGTGATGGTTCCAGTTCTCTTGGCTTTCCTTTTGTAAGTTTTAGTTTACTTTTGCCTTTGAAGTTTCAACTCTTTTCCTTGGTGTAAGTCAGGGTTCTCTAGAGAAACAGGACCAATAGGGTAGAGAGCTAGCTCTAGTAGATAGACAGACACAGACATAGATATAGACTGGATATAAAGAGGGGATTTATTATGGGAATTGGCTTATGCTACTATGGAGGCCAAGAAGTCCCACAATGTGCTGTGTGTGAGCTGAAGAACCAGGGAAGCTGCTGGTGTAATTCAGCCTGAGTCCAAAGGCCTGAGAACCAGGGTGCCCACTGATTAAGTTCCAGAGTTCTAAGGCCCAAGAACCTGGATGTCCAAGGGCAGGAGAAAATTGATGTTCCAGCTTCAAAAGAGAGAAAATTTGCCCCTCCTTTGCCTTCTTTTTCTACCTGGGCCCTCAATGGATTGGGTGATGTCCGCCCACACTGGTCAGGGTGGGTCTGCCTTGCTCTGCCCACTGATTGAAGTGCCACTCTCTTCTGGAAACACTCTCACAGATACACCCAGAAAAAATATTTTACCAGCTATCCCCTAATCCATTCAGGTTGACACTTAAAATTAACAAACACACCTTATTTGCAGCTGGTAAAATATGGTTTTTATCTTTAAGATTTAAAAACACGGCAAAAAGATGCTATGTTTCTTTTTGGGTTTGTTCTTGGGTGGTTCTCTGGGCCCTCCCTGAATCCGTATTGAAACTGTGTTTCAATTCAGGAAAATAATTTGAATGAAATTAGTTTCATTTCAGGTCCCTTCTGTTTCATGTAATATCTCTACTATTGATCGTTTGGATGAACATTATCATTGCGGATTATTATAACTATTTTCTCAGCCTCCCTCACATGACTATTGCCACTTTTTATAACTACCTATAATGCAGTCATATGGTACTGTTGTGTCTTAGCATAACTGAGATGTTGCTCTATGGCATTAGCTTTTTTCCCCATTATAGAGTCCAAATAAATTTATAAAAATATCTATAATTTATTGGACTTATAATATTCCTTGCTCTGCATTAGGGCTCAATCGGCATTATCTCACCCAATCCATACAGCAACTGTTCTTTGATTGTGTTATATTCTTATTCCCATTAAACAGAAAAAACTGAAGCAGAGTGGAGTTAAATGGCTTGGCCAAGATCACAGGGCTAGAAAGTTCCAAAGCCACACTCCGAGGGCAGATTCTCGCCCATGTTTCCTGTGTGTGTGTGTGTGTGTGTGTGTATGTTTAAATCATAGAATGTCCCTTATTTTGGCTATCATAACTTCCATTTAAAAAATAATTAGAGTAAGTTCGATTATGTTTGTTTAAGACTTTTGATATTTGTGTCCTTCCTTTATGGAGTCTGCTTGCTCTTGGACTGGCTTGCTTTTCAAATATCAATTTTTGTTAAGTTTATCTTGTTTCTTGTTTGTTAGCATGTTAGGTTCCTTTTGCCTTCAGTCTGACCTGTTTTATTTCTTTTGTCTCCTTTTGCTTCCCAAGTGCTCACCCTCACTCTGGATTATAACATTGTTGCATCAAGGCATTTACTGATCTTGGAGTGAAGAAAAGAAGCAAAATGTCTTTGAAAATATTGTTTTCATTTATTTCTACATTGGTGAGATGTAGTAATACCCAAGTTCTGATGAAAGAGTCTGGTATCGTGTCAGACTCAGTCAGCCCATCCTAAATCCATCTGATGCCCGGTGTATGACATAATGTATAATTCCCCACTACGGGAAAGAAACAAAGGGAAGCACCAAATGTGATTATGAACCACAGAACTGCAGTCCTTTATTCCCTCAGTGCAAAGATACAACACACTTAACAAGTGTTCAAGTCCTATGATTTTTTTTTTGTTTGTTTTTGGATTTTTTTTTTCAGGAAAATAAAAGATGCCCAAATACAGAAAAAATTTGTTTATTTATTTATTTATTTATTTATTATAGCTTATTATGGGGATACAACCATTCTGGTTAAGTATATTGCCCATGCCCCTCCCAACCCCCCGAGACTGAGCCTCAAGGGTGTCCATTCCCCCAACAGTGCACATCGCACTCAACATGTAGGTAA
>CM052440.1:93632999-93648218 GCA_028533085.1 Varecia variegata
TTAACAGCTCCACCACGCCTTTCCTGACATCAGGCCACTGGGACTAAGTCAACAGTCCATTCTTTTTTCTATCTCAGTTTTTTTCTTCTTCCTCCTCCTCATTTCCTTGCTATATCAACTCCACATGTCCCTCTAATCTGCATCAACACCTTCAATCACCCATTTGTATCTGTCCAGACCTCACCAAAGATCTGATCCTTTTTCTTTTCAGCATTGGCTGGATTTTAGGAAGTCTCTTATCCTGTTACTTGCTCAAAAGTGGAAGCAGGAACAAAAGATCCACATGCTAACACCATGCAAAAGGTACCCGTTCTCTATTCCACTCATGGATACCGACTGAGACAATATACCTTAGGACAATATACCTAAGGGACCTGTTTAGATGTAAGGAGCCATCATGTTTATTATTTGTGACATAAATGGAAACTTTTTAAGTAGATTATGCTCTGACATAAAGTAATCCAGTTAGTGGTATCCTTGCTAACTGATTGAACTGAGTGTAAGTTGACTAGCCACTTGGCCCCATTCCTCAACAACCCCTACCCCAGAAAGCTTCCTTTTGGACTAGGGTCAACTGCTGAACTTGGGAAAATAGATACATATGTCTCTTAGTTTCTAGCTTAGGACTAACTTGGCTTCTAAAGAAACAATAAAATACTTAAGATGAGAAATAAAATTGTTGCTATAAAGATCATGAATAGTATAGCAGTAAGGAGATACAGCTAAAGAGGGAACTAGTAAATGGGAAGATAAATATGAAAAAATAAATCAGAAGGTAGCCCAAAGAACAAGGAGGCTGACCATAGAAAATTGATGGTAGGAGACACAGAGGCTATAATGAGATGTAGGATTTTAAAATTTGAGACAACAGAGAGAATGAGGAGAAGTAATACTTGAATAGATAGTGGCTGAGATGTTTTCAGAGCTGATGATAGATTTAAATCATCAGAGATGAGAAGTGCAATTTATTTCAAACAGGAGAAATAAAAAGAAATCTACACCTATATATATTGTGGTGGCACTGAGGGATACCAAACACAAAGAGAAGATCTTAAAATTATTCTCTTTTCTAGAGAGAAACAATTAGACTCATAGCAACCACGGATGCTACGTTGAAATACAGTAGCTGTCAATCTTAAACTATTTAGCAAGCAAAATTGTATTTCAAGAACCAAAACAAACACATTTTTAGATAAACAAAAATTGAGAGTTTACTACAGAAACTAACTAAAGAAACTTCTAAACTTAAGAAACTTCTAACTAAAGAAACTTCTAAAATCTGTACTTCAGGAGGAATAAAAATAACTCTAGAAGTAATGTCTGATATATAAGAAGAAATGTGAACAAAGAAATGGATAAACATGTAGAAATAAATCTAAAACCACTAACAGTATAAAGTAATACTAACAATGTCTATTTTTGGGGGGCAAAACAATAACACAGAACTAAAATACTGAAAAACGAGGAGGGTGACAGGGTTAAAATAGTCTATAGTTTCTGCATTGTTTAGTTGGAAAGTTGAGATAATGGCAACCTGAGACTTTGATATATAGGGTATGCTAAAATTCCAAGGGCAGAATAGGAAAGAATGCAATTAAAGCAGGAGAGAAAAATTAAAATAAAAATCAAGGTAAGATAGGAGTAATGAAAGGAGCATGGATAAAGCAGGAAAAAATAGCACAAAATAAGACAGTAGAAATGAATCAAAATGTATCATAGCCACAGTAAATGTAAATGGAAAAATTTCACCGGTAATAAGAGGAATTGTCAGACTTGATGAAAACCAAATGCAGTCTTGTGCTGTTTACAAGAAACATACCTAGACCATATGGAACTCTAAATATATGCACCGGGAGACATGTGCAAAAATGTCCCTGGAAGCATTATTTTTTATAGAAACAGACAAACATGAAAACTGGACACAATCCAAATATTCTTCAATAGAAAAATGTTTAAATACATTGTGACATATTAATTAATTGGTACAATATAAGCAATGGAAATAAATGAGTGAGAATTTTATAGATAGACATGGATAGGCCTTAAAAACATAATGTTGGATATATATCATGTTTATAAATTTCAACTATATTATATTTAATTACTATATATAAAGTTAAGCCTACTGAAACTATGGCATTCATATCTAGAAAATTCACTGTAATGGTTTTTCTGTTTGAGTGATGACAGACAGGGCTACCAATTTCACTAGAGTATGACCTGTGATGCAGAGCCCTGTGTTTAAAAGGACACCAGGTTTGGCTTAATGTTCTGCTGTTACCATCTTGAATTCTTAATAATTTTGAACAAGGCCCTTGCATTATGCACTGGGTTCCTCAAATTCTCTGGCTGGTCTTGGGAGCTACCAATGTGGAGGGATGGAGGGGGAATTGAGCTGTACTGGTCATATTCTTTCTTAATCTGAGTTATGAGTACTTGGCATTTGTTATCCACTTTACATGGGGTGTAACATATATTTTCTATGTATGAAACATTTCATTTTACTAATTAATTTTAAAACCTTACCTCTAGAGCCACTGGTCTATAGAACTCATCAGGAATACCCAAACAAAAGAGTCACATAGTCACCACCTAGGTGGAATTGAATATGCTATTTGTGTGCTTGTGATGTGGAAATTGGTCTGAGTTGTTGAGTAATTGTACTTAAGCATATGCTTTCGACTCTATAAAACCCGGGTGAGTAATATGAGTTTGAGGGAAAAGAAGAGCCCTCTGTGTTTCTTTACACAGTTGGATACCCAGCTGCTCTGGTTTTCATATTGCAAGTGCATTTCCTTTGCAAACTTGTTAGCTCCTGCATTATTTGGAGGCTCTCTGCCTTTTCAAAGCAGGCAGCATTTAAAAACTACAGGGCAGAACCTATCTGATTCTATTGCTGTCACCAGCAGCTGGTGCACCCAGCGTTCTCTGAGGAAGTTAGCTGCCCTCTAGCCACTGTGAATATTGTGCGAACACAGCACATCTGCGATAGTGGCTCACTGCACTTGTGCGGCTGTAGAGGCCAATGCGCCATTCGTGTGCGGTTTGGCAGCATAGAAATTCACACATAGAGACAGCTGGGGAAAGAGTTTGCTAAGTGGTGCACCCCTTTTTCTACCAGCCACCTGGATGATTCTGAGAGGCACAATGTGGCCATCACTCTTTAATGCATTGCTTGGTAGCTAGCATTGGCCAAAACTTCTTGGGAGTTTTCAAAGGCAATACAATGCAATATTCAGTTTTTCTGCACAGCTCCCAAAGAACTCTTGGTTGTTTCAGCTTAATTGTATCCCTTAAGTGCCTCTTAACTCTGACCTTCAATCCCCTTTTACTATCCTGTCATTATACGTCTACTCTCTCAAGTGCAGTGAAGTGCAGGGACTCTGATATTATGCATTCATTCCTTCAGTCGCTCAATAAACATTTATAGAGCATCTTAAATCTTAACTTTCACTGACACATCTTGAAGTCTTGGTCCACTCTGCCTCATTCTTCCTCTTTTTTTGTCTTTTTTTTCCTCTTTTCTAGTGGCTTTGATTTATTCTTTATGACAATGTTTTTCAAGCCCTGATCCACTCCCTTCTTTCCATTAATCCAGCCACGGACTTCCTTGTTTTGCCATGGGTCGTGCACTCTGTCATGCTTCTGAGAGGTTCCTTGATGAATTCTTGCGTAGCAGAGATTAAAATCAAATGCAACTTTTGAGAAACACACTTCATATATCACGCAAGCTTCACCTGTACCTGTTGTTTGCAAATACAGTGATCTGCTTATGAAAGGGCACAAGGATGATTGATGTCTGTTGCAAAGAATTGGATACTTTTTGCTGAAAATACAAGCTGCATTGCAAAAACTTTCAAATGGTGGCCTAGTTAACCATAACCATTATGCTACCATTTAGTCAAAATTGGTCCATCTAGATAATCTTAGTGGTGGAAGTCTTGCTCTGAATTAAATCAACAATTCATTTAGCATTTATTATGTGCAAGGCATATGGGATGTACAAAAAAGTGGAAGATATTCTTGCCTCCTTTGAGAAGCTTAAATTTCATTGTAGAGATCTATATAAAAGGAAATTAATAATACAAAGTGAGGTGGCCTACAAGTCATTCAGGTATTAAGTGAAGTAGGAAAGCACACACACACACACACACACACAAAGTGATTATTGGTAGGCAGGATCATCAAAGAAATATATAGGCAAAGGACATTTCTCCATATTTAATTAACCTCTTTTTGGAGTCAGATAGACTTATTACTTCTGCAGATAGTTGGCTCCATAGAGGGAATATACTCAGATTACTCCATTTATTAATTCTTCATTGCTTGAGACAGATTTATTTTGAAATGTTGTTGGACATTTTCCTCTTTTTGTTTCTTTTAAATTGCCCAATTTAATTGCTTATTTGTTTCTGTAGAAGATTATGTCACGGGAATTTTTTCTTCTAGGAATTCAGTCCTTATTTTGGGGTTTTGCATTTCTTTTTTATTGTTAATAATGAATTTGATTCATTGCAAGCTAATTATACCTACTGTACAAATAAGGAATTATTGAATGTCGGGGCATTGCAATGAAAAGGCACCAAGTCTTAGAATCAGATGGGCCTGAATCTGAATCTTACTATGTGACTTTATTCAACTTATTTAGTGTCTTTGCCTTTATTTGATAAATGTGCACATCTCATTTAATATTTATTTTATAGGGTTGATCATAAGACTACATAAGATAACATTTTAACACTTGTGTTTCATTCATAAAAGGTGTCCAATAAATACTAGCAACTATTATTATTATTAGCCTTTTCTAATTATTCCAATACTTTTCATGTATGTGAGAGGGCTTTCATGGAATACAAAAAAGGAGCCTGTATTTTTAGGGAATATTTTAAGGTCACTGGATTAAACTAAGGGCTTTTTAAAGTTAATGCTTTCAGGAGTTGTTCTGGCTGGAGAGAACATTGTCTTTTTTTCATGTTGTTTAGATTTTAAGATTTTAATGGCACTTCGTGGGTGGTCTGCCAGTTGAGTGCTTGTCTTTTCTTTCTTTCTTTTTTTAAAGAGTATCTATAATTCTTGAAATGGGTATTTTGCCAATTTTCACATGCTTTGTTTTCTCTTCTCAAATCAACATGTCTACGTATTTATACAATTCAGAGTTCAAACAACATTCATTACACTGCTGTCACTGTACATAAAGACAATCCAAACTTGTTATGCCCAAATCAAAAACATGATCCAAGGACGCGAACAGATGTGTTGCATGAGCACAGCCTCACCACGTTGTTCCTATTTATCATCTGTGTTGTTTGGAGGGTGTGCCTAGCACCGTGAGGTGGTGGATTAAGGGTCTTGCTAATTGCATTTATTTAATGAAACATTTTATGCATATTTTGTTCCCTAGTCTACTCTATTGCACTGCCCTTTGGGTGACAGAACGGTTTTAAGAAGCTTGGTTAAACTTGTCAAGCCTTTGAAATGGCTTTATAACTGTTTTTATAATTATAAAATTATATTTATTCCAGAAAATAAAACATGCTTTCTTGATTTTGGAGCTAAGATAATGAGCTTTCAAAATGCAGGCCATCTAGCTAAACTCCATCCAGCTTTCAAAACGTACACTGGGCTTTTCTAATTTTGCTGTGGTTATTTTCCGCTGCCTTTTGTACCTTTGCTGTATAATAAGAAGGCAAAAACACAAGCACTTGTCTGTGGAAAATAGATCCGGTATCTTCTCTCATTCAGAAGTCTCCTTGAAAATGAAACTCAAAAAGTAGTAGTTGTGCTGCCAGGGTTTTCCCCTGGGCCCTTTCCTTGATCTGTCTCCTCCCAGGGGTCAGAGCCAGGGAGAGCGGCCCAGGGCTTCCGGCTTCCTTCAGGCCGCGCTTCTTTACGGGGGTATTGGTAGCAGGCACACTAGGATCTCGAAGGAAAACATTAATTTGGTCTACCTGGCTGAGGTATAGATCTTTATTAATATTTAATTAAAAAAACCAGATTAGCTGAAAATGACTGAAATTTCAGAAAGGAGCAAAGTACAAATTCTGCATCCCTCCAGCACAGTTTTCTTGCCCTTCTATTTGATTATCATCTACAATGTTAGCTCGGAATTGCTGTCCCACGTCCCCACCTCTTTTTCCATCTTTCTGATTTTCCAGTGGCTTGTAGCGTGTTTCTGTGCTCCTGATGAAGGACGGTTTCCACTAATTAATACCCTCATGACAGGGAGGGGAAGGGCAAAGTGCATGTACACGAGAATAAACTGCCTGGGTTCAACTCCCGATTTTGCTAGCTACTCTGGTAACAGACAAGGAAGTCAGCCTCTCCTAATTTGTGTTTCCTCACCTGTGCGCATGGAGATACCATTTGGTTCCTTCCTAAAAGGCTGAGTTTTAGAACAATAGCAGAATTACCAGCTGCCTCCTCTCCACATGCTGGGTCTTGCTTAACTTTTAACAAAAATTATGATGCAATACGAGTTCCAGGAGACAATGAGACAGGCAACCAGCCAGAGGGGTTGGGGAGTTTCTTTCGGGGTTCCTATAAATACGCTATTACTCACTGTGCTTCAGTTCTCTGCCAAAGGTGTGATTCTTCCTTTCTTGGGCAGGAAAAGACTCCTGAGCTGGCTCACTTGGTGGTGATGGTGGCCCTTAGGTGTTTACCCACAGCCCACAGTCAAGCTCTGAAGTCAGGTACTGGACTTAGAAGTTCCAGACTTACTGTGAATGAAGCCTGAACTGTGACCCCTTGGTGACATTCAACCATAACTCTTACATCATTTGAGGCAGGATCAGATGTGGGTGACATCCTATCACAACTTGTTTTCCTGATGCAGAGAACTGCGGGGCAGATTTTTATTTTTGCTTTTACCTTAATTCCCTAGTTGAAACATTAAAAAGAAGCATGCTTAATTTTACAATTTCTAGACAAGGAGACTTTAATCAGGAGATTCTGCAGTTGGTATGCTTTCTCCTCTCTCTGTGTAATTTATCTTTTGGAAATGGGACATGCATATCCACAGCATCCCTTGCTTAATATTTCCCATTTATTAACCCTGTATTTTCTATAAGACAAAAAAAATTGCATGATGATATAAGGGAGCTTACATAAGACATATTTATTGTTAAATGAGATTACCTATTCCCAGCATTTAGCATGGTGCTGGTACCCATTAGCCTCATAAGCATAAATAAAGACCCCTACCCTCACTTCCTCTTTCCATCACATGGGAGCTACTGTTTAAATGCCAATAGCAGCAGGTTCTTAAGTTATCTGCTGTTCCTCCACATTGAATCTTTAAGGAATAGAAATTATTCAACTATTATTTTTATTACAACACTAGTTCTTTTTCAGTTTGCTATTTCACATTTTCCTGACTATGCTGTAACTCCCGGAATGTAAATGTTCTGCACATAATATCTATTCCAAACCACCTTGTCTGGGCTGTTGTGGAGGGGAAAAGTTTTAAAATACATCTGGTTTTAGACCAAGGACAAATGTTAGTTTAAGAGTAACAGGCAGTACTCTCCCCTGTTTCTAAGACTCTGTTACCCACCAGTTCCTTCCCCACCTTCCTGCACCCCCACCCTGCAAGCTCCCTGGTTAAAGGCTTCTTGTTTAATGGTTTCATGTTTACCTCTACATGACCTTATATTAATTATGTGGATCACCAGTGTCATCACCATGAAAGATGAAGAGACACTTGGTTTGGTGGGACATCCATCCCCAAGACAGCCTCATTCCTGGGCCTTCTCCCACCCCCATGCAAAGGCCAGTATTTTTTTTTTTTTTTATTTGAGACAGAGTCTTGCTCTGTTGCCTGGGCTAGAGTGCCGTGGGGTCAGCCTAGCTCACAGCAACCTCAAACTCCTGGGCTGAAGCAATCCTCCTACCTCAGCCTATAGAGTAGCTGGGATTACAGGTGTGCACCACCACACCCAGCTAATTTTTTCTATTTTTAGCTGCTGGGCTAATTTTCTTTCTATTTTTAGTAGAGACGGGGGTCTTACTCTTGCTGAGGCTGGTCTAGAACTCTTGACCTCAAGTGATCCTCCCATGCTGGGCTCCCAGAGTGCTAGCTAGGATTACAGGTGTGAGCCACCACGCCAGGCCAAAAGCCAGTTTGTAATGAGACTTTCTTTGGACATCAGACTTTCCCCTTAAAGTAATTTAAGCTCGTAGGTCTTGGTTACAAAGCTGGTTGATAGGATTTGGCAGAGCACTTTGACAACACTATACTTGAAATGAAAGAAAGGGATTGACTCTTAGCTATTTATTTGGAAAAGTTTTTGTTGTTGTTGTTTTTATTTGTTGTGCCCGGTCAGCCCAGTTTCTGAACGCCTGGCCGCTGTCACTGTGGGTTAGCTGCTCAGAGAGGCTTGTTCTGCTACCTTTGTACCTGCTGAAAGACCCTAATGCCTTCTCTGGCTGTTCAAGGTAGATAGCATTTCACTGGGAAGCTGCAGGCACCACTGGGAGGTCTGGTCAGGAGGGGCCCTCAAGGCTTGCCTGTTTTACCCATGGTTAAAAGACCAACTTACTTAGAGAAAAAAAGAACTGATTCTAGCTCTACCCCTGCAACTAGAAAGTCAGTAATCTGACCAATGGAATACTTCCAAAAAACAATATTTGAGAAGCAAATGATCAGTTAAATAAAAAGCATACATTTGTGAAATTCTTTAGGTCAAACAGAATTTTTATATGTCAAAATAAGCAGAAATTCTCCCCTAAATTCCTAGATATAATAATCTTATTGATGAGTACAAATCATAGTAGCTGAAAAATACATAATGGACTTTTTTGGGAAAGGAGAGAGAATATAATAATTCTGTGATATTTTTTGTTTTTGAAAACCTGGAGGTATAGATTTAATCATCTGCTTGTTAATTGAAAACAGAATGTGCACAACATCAAATGCTTTACGAAGGAGTATAACTTCTGAATGTACCTACAGAATCAGTCTCCTCTCATGGGTACCATTCTACTCTATCATGGGGTAAGACAAAGTAAAGGTGTTTTGAGGCTGCAGGGGATTTTCAGAAAAGAAGACAGGACCACAGTGAGCTTATACTCTGGGCCAAGGGAATGAGTTGGAGAAACATACTGGTTAAAGACAACTCAAGAAGAACAGTGAAAAAATTGAGGCCCAGGATCTGAAGGCTGGCAATTTAATGAAGACTGTGTGGACAGTTATCACTGGACATTTATCTTCTATTCCACAAAACTTTTGTAAGTGCAGTACTCATGCTGTTCTAGGTATGGTGAAAGTTTAGGTCTAGGAAAGACATCGCTCTTCACTCAGATGGTTTACAGTCTAGAAGGGAAGAAAGACATTTAAACAAAAAGAATAAGAAGCCAGGCAGTGTGATAGTAGGTGGAAGAAGATGGCTCAGTGGGGCACTGGGGGCGAGTAGGCATTGAGAGGGAGTGGGAAAGGCTTCATAGAGAAGGCAAAGAGAAATCTACCAGGAGGCAGCCTTCAGAAAAATCAGCCAAGAGGCTTGTATATAAAAATTCTACTTATCAGGCTATACCAATCTTGGATTAAGCAATTAAGGCATAAGGGATTGAATGTTCCTGAGTCATGTCCCTGTAATGTTCACTGAGGAGCACTGCAGAAGAGGATTCAAAGCCAGTCAATGATAGGAGATGAGGGAGGCATTGAATAATCTGGGAAATGTGTTCATGGACAGTTAGGTTTCAGAAATTGAGATTGGCAGCTGGGTGTGGTGGCTCACGCCTGTAATCCTAGCACTTTGGGAAGGTGAGGTGGGAGGATTGCTTGAGGCCAGGAATTTGAGACCAGTCTGAGCAAAAGCGAGACCCTGTCTCTACATAAAATGGAAAAATTAGCTGGGCATGGTGGTGTGTGCCTCTAGTCCCAGCTACTTGGGAGTCTGAGGCAGGAGGATCACTTGGGCCCAGGAATTGGAGGTTGCAGTGAGCTATGATGACACCACTGCACTCTAGTCCAGGTAACAGAATGAGATCCTGTTTCATAAAAAAAAAAGAAATGAAATTGAGATTGGCTAAAGGAAAAGATTCCATATCAAGAGATCTCCTGGAGATTATTCAAAACAATAATTCTAAGCCCCACTTGTACATTACAATCACCTGGGGAGCTTTGCAACAATATTTTCATAGCTGGGCCCTACTCCTAGAAATTCAGGGGAGGGGCATAGGCATGTTATAAAGGTTCTCTGAGGATTCTAATGTGCAATCAGGTAGAATCACTGACTCAGACTAGTTGGTCAGAAGTATGAAAAGGGGATCAAGGAAGATCCACGAATACATAGACTAGGTCACTGGTTTCCAAATTTGAGCAGGCATCAGCATCACCTGGGCGTTAAGACACAGATTGCTGTGTCCTACCTTCAGAGTTTCTGATTTATTAGGTCTGGGGTGAGGTCCAAGAATTTGCATTCCTCAGTAGTTTCTAGGTGATACTAATACTGCTGTCCAGGGATTTTAAGCACCACTAGACTAGATAAACTGTGGAGGAGGAAGGATTTGTGTGATGTGATATAATAAATATATATTTGGTCTTAGTTCCTGGTTCCTGGTACAGAGATTCCAAAACCCTTGAAATCTCCCCAGTAATGCAGTGAGAGGAACGTCTTTTGTTGTTCACAATGAGCCCTTTTCAACGGTACTCGAGTTTATGCTAAAAATATGACTGGTAGCTGGGGGTCTCTAGGTAACTTGAGGATGGGGGCTGATCACCAGAATGACCAAGGCATGATTAGAGGCTTGGAACTCTCAGCCCCCCTCCCCCTCCTCCTCAGGAGGTAAGAAGGCAGGAGGTTGAGTTGATCACCAATAGCCAGTGCTTTAGTCAATCATGTCCACATAAGGGAACAGAAACTCCTGTGCTTCGGACCCTTCTGGACCTTGCTCTATGTATCTCTGCACAGAGGCCGTTCATCTGTATCCTTTACGATAAACCACCAGTGGTAAGTAAAGTGTTTCTCTGAGTTCTGTGAGCTGTTACGATTATTGAGCCTGGGGAGAAGTCATGGGAAGCTCCAGTTCGCAGCCACGTTGGACGGAAGCTGTGGGTAACCTGGAGACCCACTACTTGCAATTGGTGTCTGAAGTAGGGGCAGCCTTGTGGGACTGAGCCTTTAACCTGTGGGGTCTGCACTGACTCTGGATAGTTAATGTCAGAATTGAATTAAATTGTAGGACACTCAGTTAGTGTCCACAAAGAACTGGAGAATTGTTTGGTGTGAAAGCCCCATACATTTGGTGTCAGAAGTGTTATGAGTAGAGAAACAATTTTTCTTTTAATTTGCAGCTTAGGGTAATATGGGCCTAATGGGCCCACCAGAGAGGCCCTAGGTCTGACTGCTGTTGTGGCAGCTTGGGCAATAGCAGTTGTGATTAGCACTATGATCTAAAATCTCGCTATTCAAACTGGACCAGCAGAGCAGGCGTAAGTTACCTGAATGCTTGTTAGAAATGGAGACTTAGGTCCCATCCCATCCCAGTGCCAGAATCTTTAACAAGATCTCCACATAATTTGCATGCATTCTAAAGTTGGAGAATCACACCAGTGGTTCTTAGCCTTGGCTTTATATTATAAGTTGTTGGGGAGTCCCACAACATACCAATTAAATCAGAAGCTCCAGGAGTGGAACCTGGTATTAGTATTATTATAGTATTTTGAAAGCTCCCTAGGCAAATCCAGCATGCAGTTAACTTTGATAACCACTGATCTGGATTTGATTTGAAACGGCGTGGTCAAGTTTCCTGCTATACTTGCCTTAACTTGGTTTGCCATGACTCAGGAAATATAATAGAAAGATATTGAAGCTACACATAGAGCATGTTAGTATATTCAGCTAGGAGGTAGGAGGGACAGCAGAAGCAGGGACAGTGACACAGGTAATGACAAAATAATATCAGTCTTACTTACTTTCTTAGAATATGTGCATTGCCAAGCTGAATATGCAAAACCGGTCATCTGACATTCTATTGGGCTTCCCTGTGTCTCTTTCCTGGTATTGTTTCTTCCCATTCCCCCCAGATTGAATGGTCAACTTACTCGAACCCTCACGTCCCAGATGTTTACCAATACATGAATCTATCATAACACCTACTAACATGTTGAGCTTTATCTCACTTGTTTATTAGTTTTTCTTTACTATGTTCTGTGCTCTTTAAATGCAGGGAAAAATCTTATTTGTTTGTGGCCTTAGCACATGGAACTTAATAGACACAAGTATTTGTTAAATGGTTGGATAGAATAGAACAGGAAATTATTGCTTTGGGGAGAATATACTGTAAGTTTCAAAAATATGGTGAAAAACTTGCATATAAAAATATATACATAAATGTATATACAGAGATAAAGCAAATATGGCAAAATATTAACTGTTGTTGAATCTAGGTGAAAGGAATATGGTTGTTTATTATACTATTCCTTCACCTATTCCTTAGCTTTTAATGTTTAAAATAAAAAAAGTTGTAAAAAACATATTTGAAATAGTCCTTGAATTATTTACCTAAATTAAGAGCCATCTCTTTTAATAAGTGTTAGCACAATGAAACCCAATTTTTTTATTTTTTATAAATTTTGCAAAATTTCTTTTTCTTACTTTAGGTATACTTTCATTTCTGAAGAGACTTAGGATTGCTTTTACACTAACCAGGACTAATTAAAACCCAAAGAAATAACAGGCACAAGACTGGTCAAAAGCTTTTTCATTGTAAGGTAAGTATTGTTGGTGTGGTAGAACTGTTTACATTGCCTGTTTGTGCTTATTCACTTCTCTAAATCTGAATGTCCACATTAACCTCACTTGAAAAAAAAGCCCTATGTAATTTTGAAAATTCATTTTGTTTTTCTTAAATTTTCATTTGGTTACTTATAATGCTTAAGTCTAAAATGGCAATTTAGATTATGATTGATGGTATTAATTTATCTTTCTGTCATACTAAGTCTATTCATCACCAGGGTGGTACTAGTGTATATAGAATTTCTACTTTTTAACCTACAAGATCCTAAAATCGAGGTATTTTTGTTTATGTTCTTTGTGAATAGCTAGAATATTTTCATGTAAAATATTTGTATCTATCCTTGAAATATTTATTAAGGAGCATTCCTAACTGTTTTACAATAAAGGAAGTTATTTGCTAGTCTATTTCTGTGGAATAGAAAATGTGATCTCCTTCTCCTCCCCCAAAAAGGTGATAATCGATGCATTTGAATTCTCCATTTAGTGGATCGGGACAGGCTATCTTTAAATATTCTATAGCTTACAATGCAGTGCCATATGGACTGTTAAGCCCCACCCTGACAGAGCCAATGGAAACAAATTGTAAAGTTTTGACCCAGAGAGGGTGACAGCCTTTTAGAGAGGGAGAAGGGAAGGAGTAGCAGAGATCTCTCTGTAGACACAGGTGGCCAACGTCTAATATTCATTTAGTATAGAGGTTGGGATTTTATCCCATATTTTCTGTTTTTTTTTTCCCCAACTGGTTCCTAACCAGTGAAGCCATATTACCTCTTTTTTTTTTGATCTCTAAACTCCAAGACTTAATTTTGATTTTCCTGGTTTTTTTAATAGCATTTTTTTTTCTGAACAATCAAAAGAAGCTTCCACCAGTTCCACCAGATAGCTTATTTAATAGCTGTAGACAGCTTATTTTAATAATTGTGTTCTCCCTTACTATCAAGAAAGCTTTCCTTAAAGAATGAAATCCTGCCATTTGCAACAACATGGATAAAACTGGAGAACATTATGTTGAGTGAAATAAGCCAAGTACAGAAAGACAAATTTCGTGTGTTCTCACTTATATGTGGGAGCTACATATTAAAACAATTAACCTCATGGAGACAGAGACTAGAACGATGGTTACCAGAGGCTGGGAAGGGTAGCAGGGAAGAGCGGATAAAGTGGGGACGGTTAATGGATACAAAAATATAGTTAGATAGGTAGATAGAATAAACAATATTTGATAGCACAACAAAGTGACTATAATCAACAAGTTAGGATATACTTTAAAATAACTGAAAGAGTGGAAGTGAAATGTGCCTAACACAAAGAAATGATAAATGCCTGAGGTGATGGATACCCTAATTACCCTGATTTGATTAATTCACACTGTATGCCTGTATCAAAATATTACATGTACCTTATGAAGCTATGCAGCTATTAGGTACTCATAATAATTAAAAATTAAAAAAAAATTTAAAAAGGTTTTTATTAATAAATTTTGTTATTTTCGTTTCATATATTTCTATTTTTCTCTTCTTTTCTCTCTAGTGAGGGACAACCAGTTGACATCTTCCTCATATTAACTTCCAATAACTTGAAAATGGTTCATTCACTCAGTATTTATTGAGCACTTGTTGTATGCCTGGTACTGTTCTTGATAATTACATTATGTTAGTGAGACAGCAAAGATCCCCGCCTCCCTAGTGCTCACAAACTAATGAGGGAAGACCGATAATAGGCAATAATCGTGGCTAACAAGCAAATTATTTGGCCTGGTGGAAGGAGATATTTAATACACACTGTGGGGCAGGGGAGGAGGAATGAGCAATGTAAAGGAAATTACTAGCATGTGTGTGTGTGTTTGTGCGTGTGTGTGTTGGAGAGTCCTTCTAATTTTTAAATAGGTTGGTCAGGGTAGGTTTCACTGAGGTAGTAACATTTGAGCAAAATCCCTGAAGCAGGAGTTGGGACATGCTTGGCATGTTCCAGGAACATCAATGTGGCCAATGTGGCTGGAATGTGGTGAGAGAGAATCACAGGTGATGAGTTGTCTTTTATTGTGAACAAAATGTGGAACCACTGCATAGCTTAAAGAATAACTAGGGCTGCTAGTTTGAGACTAGCCTGGAACAGGGGTCAAAAAAGAAGGAGGAAGACCAGTCAGGACTTTTTTATTCCAGGGTGATGATGATGGTGGGCTGGACTAACGATGGAGGTGGTGAGAAGTTAGGGGATTGTAGATGTATTTTGAAGGTAGAGCCAACAGGATTTCCTGATGTATAGAATGTGGGATATAAGATCAAGAGAGGATAACTCTAGGGTTGTTAAAACATTCCTTTGTCTTTTCTGCTGACAGCCTGAATCACCCCGACAGGTTATTTTTATGCTTCTAGGAAATGTTTTCACCTCTTTAAAACTTCTTATGGCTGTTTTCTGAAAATCTTCTATTTTTTCACATTATATTAAAATGTTGATAGTAAGTATGAGGAAATAATTC
>CM052440.1:93648318-93660192 GCA_028533085.1 Varecia variegata
TTTTTTTTTTTCTATATATATTTTAGTTGGCCAGATAATTTCTTTCTATTTTTAGTAGAGACGGGGTCTCGCTCTTGCTCAGGCTGGTCTCGAACTCCTGACCTCGAGCGATCCGCCCGCCTCGGCCTCCCAGAGTGCTAGGATTACAGGCGTGAGCCACCGCGCCCGGCCAGGTCTTTTTTTTTTTAATTTATAAAGAAAAGAAGTTTATTTGGCTCACAGTTTTGCAGGCTGTACAAAAAGCATGGCACCAGCATCTGTTTCTGGTGAGGAACTCAGGAAGTTTCCAATCATGGCGCAAGGGGAAGGGGAGCCAGTGTGTCATGTGGCAAGAGAGGGAGCAAGAGAGAGAGGAAGGAGGTGCCAGACTCTTTTTAAAAATTTTTTTTTATTTCAGTATATTACAGGGGTACAAATGTTTAGATTACATATATTGCCTTTGCCCCACCCAAGTCAGAGCTTCAAGTGTGTCCATTCCCCATATGGTGTGCACCACACACATTAGGCATGAATATACCCATCCTCTCCTCCCCTCTCCCACCTGCCCGATGCCTGATGAATATGTGCACATAAGTGTTGATCAGTTAATACGAATTTGATTGTGAGTGCATATGGTGCTTGTTTTTCCATTGTTGTGATATTTCACTTAGTACGATGGGCTCCAGCTCTGTCCAGGATAATATAAGAGGTGTAGATCACCATTGTTTTTTGTGGCTTAGTAGAACTCCATGGTATACATATACCACACATTTTTAATCCACTCATGTATTGATGGGCACTTGGGTTGTTTCCACATCTTTGCAATTGTGAATTGTGCTGCTATAAACATTCGAGTGAAGATGTCTTTTTTATAGAATGTCTTTTTTTCCTTTGGGTATATGCCCAGTAATGGAATTGCTGGATCAATTGGTAGTTCTACTTGTATCTCTTTGAGGTATCTCCATATTACTTTCCACAGAGGTTGTACTAGTTTGCAGTCCCACCAGGAGTGTGTGAGTGTTCCTACCTCTCCACACTGATGTCAACTTTTATTGTTTTGGGACTTTTTGATAAAGGGCATTCTCACTGGAGTTAAGTGATGTCTCATTATGGTTTTGATTTGCATTTCCCTGATGATTAGAGATGTTGAGCATTTTTTCATATGTTTCTTGGCCACTAGTCTATCTTTTGAAAAGTTTCTGTTCATGTCTTTTGCCTACTTTTTGATAGGATTGTTTGATTTTTTTCTTGCTGATTTTCCTGATTTCTATATAGATTCTAGTTATCAGTCCTTTGTCGGATGTGTAGCATGTGAATATTTTCTCCCATTCTGTAGGTTGTCTGTTTGCTTTTGTGATAGTTTCCTTGGCTGTGCAGAAGCTTTTTAATTTGGTCAGGTCCCATTTGGTTATTTTTGCTGTTGCTGTGATTGCCTTTGTGATTTTCTTCATAAATTCTTTCCCTAGGCTAATGTCTGTAAGAGTTTTTCCAAAATTTTCTTCTAGAATTCTTATAGCTTCATTCATTAGGTTTAAGTCTGTTATCCACCGTGAGTTGATTTTTGTGAGAGGTGACATGTTTTATGAAGCCATTATCACCCTGATACCAAAACCAGGAAAGGACACAACAAAAAGAGAAAACTACAAACCAACATCCCATATGAATATAGATGCAAAAATTCTCAAAAAAAAAAAAAAATCCTAGAAAACTGAATTCAGGTGCTTATCAAAAAAATAATCCATCACAATGAAGTGGACTTCATCCCAGAGATGCAGGGGTGGTCCATCATATGCAAGTCTATAAATGTAATTCACTTCATAAATAGAAGCAAAAACAAAGACCATATGATACTCTCAATAGATGGAGAAAAAGCATTCGACAAAATTCAACACTCTTTTATGATAAGAACGCTTGACAAAATAGGCATAAATGGGACTTACCTAAAAATGATAAAAGCCATATATGACAAACCCACAGCCAACATCACACTGAATGAGGAAAAATTGAAAGCATTCCTGCTTAGAACTGGAACCAGACAAGGTTGTCCTCTATCACTACTTCTATTCAACATAGTGCTAGAAGTCCTAGCCAGAGAAATCAGACAAGAGAAGGAAATCAAGGGCATCCAAATGGGGGCAGAAGAGGTCAAAATATCACTCTTCGCTGACGATGTTATCTTATATCTAGAAAACCCCAAAGTTCTGCCATAAAAGACTACTGGAATTGATAAACATATTCAGCAAAGTCTCAGGCTACAAAATCAATGTACAGAAATGAGTAGCATTCATATACACCAACAACAGTCAAACTGAGAACAAAATCAAAGACTCAATATCCTTCACAATAGCAACAAAGAAAATAAAATACCTAGGAATGTATTTAACTAAGGAGGTGAAAGACCTCTACCGGGGGAACTATCAAATACTTAGGAAGGAAATAGCAGAGGACATAAACAGGTAGAAAACCATACCATGCTCACTGGTTGGCAGAATCAACATTGTTAAAATGCCTGTAATACACAAAGTGATCTACAGATTCAATGCAATCCCTGTTAAAATACCAAGTATCATTTTTTGCAGATCTAGAAAAAATAATTCTACACTTCCTATGGAATCAGAAAAGACCCTGTATAGCAAAAGCAATCTTAAGCAAAAAGAGCAAATTGGGAGGCATCAATTTACTATACTACAAGGTATAGTAGTATAGTACTATAATATAGTAGTATATACTATACTTTCAAGCCATACTACAAGGCTATAGTAACTAAAACAGCATGGTACTGGCATAAGAACAGAGACATAGACCAATGTAACAGAACTGAGAACCCAGATACAAAACCATCCTCATATAGCCATCTAATCCTTGACAAAGCAGACAAAAACATACACTGGGGAAAAGAATCCTTATTTAATAAATGGTGCTGGGAAAATTGGATAGCCACATATAGAAAACTGAAACAGGATCCATACCTTTCACCTCTCCCATTAAGGTCTTACACATGGGTAATAAAAGGAAAACTGGTTTTAATCTATGAAATTTTGAAAAGAGATAAATTATTTTTTCTGACAAATAATTGAAGAAAGAGGCAGATTTTGTTGAAAACTTCAATTTTCATGGAAATGACTCTGTGGCATTGAGTACCATCAGAAACTATCTCAGGTAGCATTTTAATAGCCTTCAGTAATACCTGAGCCAGGACCTTCCTCACTGAGAAACCACAGGCCCAGTCCTTTCATTTGAATGTATGGTGTGACTAATTGTGTTAAAATTATGACTCTCTTGGGTTGTTTCCTATTTTGCAGAAGTTATTCCCTAAATGTGTGGGAGATTATGGTAGATTTCCATATTCTACATATGACATATAGTGACTTTAATATCCTAGCTTTAATATTTGTCATCAAAAGTACAGTTAGTTCACTTTATTGCTCATTTTGGAAACACAAATGTATCCTAATGTGAATGATAAATTAGGGAATAATTTGAATGAAACATGAATTTTGAGTTTGCTTATGTACATCTCTTCTGCAAACCAAACCATGTAGAAATACACAAATGCCCACATGCACACATTTCAAGCATCTGCCAACTAGCAATACCCTCAAAGGTTGTCTTTTACATTCTTTCACATTTGTGACCTTTTCTACACTAAAAGAAAAAAAATACTAATTAAATACCTCAGACAAATTTAAGTATTTTTGTTCAAATTGCCAAACAGTACCTGCAAAAGTAAAGCACAATCTATATTTGAAAACCTTAAGTGAACATCACCAAATCTAGCAGAAGTGGCTCCTTTGTACGCCAGTAGTGGTTAGTGTAGTGGTTTTAAACATCGCTGCAATTTACAAAGTCTTCTGCTCTTGGGGAAAGTGAGAATTGCAGAGGAGAAGGCCACTCAAGAATTTCCAGCAGTGATACAGAAGTTAAATGAAGAAGAAGGCTGCGTATTGGGTCACATTTTCAATTTTAATGATATAGTATCTATTATATTATACCACATATCTTGAAGGACCTACTTTGCAAAGACAGGAAAACATCCTCCAAGATCTAAGACTGCTAAAAATCACTAAACTGTGGTGTTTGTGCTGATGCTGGAAGCAAGGGCAGGGGGCCACCCCTACTCAATCTGGTATTTTGATTTTCTGTCCAATTTCAGATTACTCTTCTTTCAGATAACTCATCCACCACAACGCTTCTCAGCCCACTTCCACAGCAAACCTCCAGTTTTTTGCAAGGAAAGATGCTGTATTTATTGTAGTATTTATGCATTTCTTAGCCATTTAACACGTATGAAAGTGTGATACTGTCTTTATTAGTTTTCTGTCTTTTTTTTAATATGAGTCACTGGCAAAGTTTTTGAGTATTGTTCCCCAACCCTATTTTTCTCATAAGCTGTGTGGCTTTTGTTGAACAATTTTGTACAGTGTGTTGATTTCTAGGAATGTGTATATCGTGTTACAGCAGACCTTAACAGTATGGGTCAAAAACATACATATGTATGTATATTTTTTTCTTCTTAACATGATCATGTTAGCTGTTAAGCATGATCCCTCAAATTGTTTGGTATGTATGGTAGAGTTGACTCTATCTTCTGGATCAGTTATAGAATTACAGTATAACATGGAATTTTTATAAATTATTTAGCTAAAGCATGTCATTCCATGATGGAGTGGAGTCTCAGAGAGGTTAAATGACTTGTCCAAGGTCATACAGCAAGACAGTGACAGATCTAGGATTAGAGTCTAGGTTTCTTTATTTGTAGCCCAGTGCTTGCTTATTCAGGTTGCTTTGAAACAGTGGTTCTCGCAGGCTAGTCCTTGAACAAGTGGCATCAGCATCACCTGCAGTCTTGTCATCAATACAAATTCAGTAGGTGATTCAGAGACATGCTACAGTTTGGGAACCACTGGCTTAGGATACAAACTACCAGGGTCTCGGTGACCCAGGAGACACAAAATAATAGAAAATGGACCTAGAACATTAAAGCACAGTTTGAAAAGGTTACATTATTCTCGTAATTTTCATAGCTTCAAAAGGGGATATTTAAAAGAAATATAGACAATTCTAAGATTGGTTTTACTCATTGATACAAGTATATACAGCACAAAACAAAAAGTAAGGTAAGATCTAGATGATATTATAACTCTATTTAGGTAGTGTTCAATGTGTAGAAAAAGTGAATTATCTTTTTTTTTATTTTTTTTATTTTTTATTTTTTATTTATTTATTATAGCTTATTATGGGGGTACAACAGTTCTGGTTAAATATATTGCCCATGCCCCTCCCAACCCCCCGAGTCTGAGCTTCAAGAGTGTCCCTTCCCCAGACAGTGCACATCGCACTCATCATGTGTGAATTATCTTTTTAATGAACATGGTTGTTAACAGCAAGCTACAACGAAAGCCCATATCTATGTGAAAATCTATGTGTGTATGTGTGTTTTTTTGTAGTTACTATCTTGGGAATGACAAAAGTAGTAACCAAAGAAATAGTTTAGTCATACTGAGTATTTTATAGTTTACTGAGAACTAGAAAGAGACAGAATTTAAATAACTGTAAATTGCCTTTCCTGGTGTCCCAAGTGACCACTGGACTAAAGTTATGGAGCCAGGAAGAAGGGGCACATTTCCTTAAATTCTTTACAACCCACAGAATTTTCAGCAGCTACTTTTAGTTTATGTATGTGAATGCTTTGGGCTAGTTCGGAACTTTCATTGGAGGACGTAGAAGCATATTGGTCAAAATTCACTTAGAAATCAATATGAAAGGCTTTAGATCTCCCTCAGTTATGTACAAGAATAAAAAACGCACTTTTCAGCCACAGTAAACTTTTCATTTGCTTTCCCAGAAGTGAAAGGAGAGTAACTCAGGTAACAGCGCAGTCTACGTTTCCCACTCACTGATCCTCGAAACCTGGATCCATGGCTTACTGTGTGTCCTTGGGCATGTTACCTAACCTCTTGTGCTTCAATGTCTTCATCTCTAAAACAGGGGTAATATAGCTCCCTCATGTGTTGTGGTGAGGATTAAATGAAACCATATAAGGAAAGCCCTGGTCTCTAAGCAATTACCACAATATTAACATATATACTTCCAGTGAGTATGATTTTTTTTTTCCTGCCTTGGTCTAATTTTTTGAAAGTTTCTAGGCTTTAGTCAATTTCTGCGGAATCTCTTTGTGACTAGTTATATCACTTTTAACCCACTGGCGATGCTTTTCTATTTGATATTGCAGTTATTTATATACTAGTCATTTCCCCAGGGCTGTAATTTCCTTAGGGACATGGACCATTGTCACTGCACTTAAAACGGTGTCTTTCAGGGAGGATGAAGAGAAGCTGGTTAATAGGAACAGACATACAGTTATGTAGAAGGAATAAGTTCTAATGTTTGATAGAGTAGGGTGGCTATAGTTAACAACAATGTATTGTATATTTCAAAATAGCTAAGAGAGGACTTGAAATGTTTCAAACACATAGAAATGATAAGTACTCAGGGTGATGGATACTCCAAACATCCGACTTGATTATCACACATTCTGTATATGTAACAGAATAGCACATCTACCCCATAAATATGTTCAAATATTACATGTCAGTGACAAAAACCTAGTGTCTTTCTATATATAGTAGGTGCTCAATAAACATGTGTTGACTGATTTAAAGAACAGACAAGTAAATGTGGGCCTTGGCAATAAATATAGACTATGCCAGCAATGAACTTGCTGATGAAGAGCATTTCTACTTAGATGAAAAGTTCAGGTAGTGGGCACAATGAACATGTAATAATGTTTGTTTCTTTTAGTAACAAAAGTATTCTTTCATGACATTAATTTCCCATCACGTGCGAATCAACCAATGTTTTGTTCCCAGATACCTGACAAAGAAATATAAACCCACACTGACGTGTGTACTGATACGTACAGCCAGTGTCAAGTTGAATATGAAGTAAAATGAAGGGTAGAAATGTGACCATATAAACAAATAGCCCCTGTTGTTGCTTTTCATGAATCCAGATGTGACGCTAATCCTGAAATGCATGCCAGGGGCAGTTGAAATATGCTTTGAATTACTAGCAATGATGCTTCCGGGACCGCCCATGTGACATGATTTATATCCCAATGTTTTCAATCAGATTCTAGGGATCGATTAATCACACTATCAATAACAAAGAAACAGGTGTGTTTTCAAAAGCCATGTGCTTGCTAAAGGCAATCTGTTTTCCCCTATTGCTACCACCTCGTAAAAGCAGTTTGGAATTTTTCTTCTATCCGGTGCTAGGGAAATTCCAACTTAAATTCTTGCTTGGATAAGGCAGATATAGGCTTCTATTCACTGACCCTAAGACTACACTTCAATCGCAGTCCAGTCATTAATATAATGCTTTGTAGGTTCTGTTAGCCAAAGGTCATTTTGACTGTGAAATGGCAAGGCTCAGTGGTGAAAGGAGAGTCCGGCCTGCCCTGAACAGCCTGGAGAAGACCTCTGCTGCTCTGCGTAGGGCATAGTTCAATGCTCCATTTAGATTAGCTGGTGGATATGATAAGATCTTTCTATGAATTTTTGGTTCATGATGTATATTTTTCTTGCCTCTCTTGAGCTTTCACTAAAAGGCTAATAAAAGATTCATAAAAGCATGTAGGAAGGTGGCACTGCAGATAAGAGAGGGCCGCACTTTTCCAAAAAAGAAAAATAGTTGAACAAATGTTGGTTGATGAAGCAGAATAAAAAAGGGACAGGCTGAGGAGGTGGCTGGGGAAGACGGAGCCAGGGCACCCAGCGGAACCGCAGAGAGTTGGCCAGCAGAACAGTGGAACTGCAAATGCAAGGTTCAATCGGAAGTGGAGAACAAAACCAGGCTTCTCCCCCAACCCACCGCCTCTACCACGTATGCACGGCACGTATTCCTACACACAAAGTGCTACAGGGGCCTTCAAACACAGATAATCTTAAAGTAATTAATTTCAGGATTTTCATCTTCCATATGCCCTCTTTTTCAAAAAGCTGAGCTGTCTTAGAATAAACATATCGATTGTCCTTTCCCCTCTCCCCTCTTATAACCCACTCTCAAAATGCACTCAGACCTCTCTCCTACCCCTCATTTTGCTATACTGAATCGTGCCGGTGCTACCCACCAACAAGAGCGGCAACTTTGAGAGACCAACTCAAAGATCATTAGAAATAATTGTTGATGATACTGTAAATTATAGAGCAACTCCTTCCATTCCCATAGAAAAAATGGCAATAGATTTGATGCTGAAATATGTGTTAGTGATATTTCTCCACAGACAAATGAACTGATGTGACAAAAAAGTACCATGCAGGGCTGCAGCATGTAGTTGCACAGTTGCACTGCTTCAAGAGGTGATGCTAACACACCTTAGTTGGACTGGTGCTCCCTGGAGTTATTCAGTGTACAACCTGCAGAACTGAATGCAGTGGCCCTCTACTGTTTCTTTAATTTAGAGGCATTTTTACTTTTACAGGAAAATTTTACTTTTTGCATTTGATAATTATCTATCAATATTTGTGGTATACTGTATTTATATTTTTTCCTCAAATGTGAACTAATTATAGGTAATAGGAGGAGGAGGAGAAATACAGGTAAATAGGATGTAGGAAACATATAATTTTAATTTGTATAAATATTTTTGTTGCACATGTAATACAGGGTTCTCAATGGAATATGTATTTATTCAAGAACAAATATATAACACATTAAATTAAAGTAATAAAATTCTGTAAGGGAAGTGAAATAGAATTTGGAGTCTAAGTCAGAAAAGGAATGTTGTAAAAATATGAACAATAAAGAACAGCTAGTTCATGTATTTTGAAAATGCATAATAGAAGGTACCAAATACTATTGTATTTAGATTTCACAGACACATTAATAAGAGCAGTAAGAGTGATGTAACAGTGTTATTTTAAAATATTAGTATTTATAATATAACATACCAGAAATTACGTTTTTTAGCAATCTTATGATGGAAAATTTTGTATGTGACCTGAAGTCATCTAATAGAGACATAGTTTCAAAGTTCTTTTGGGGGGTATAAAAACACACAAAAAAATTGAAAACCTTATATTATCATATTATATGATATTATTATTTTATGATATGGCACATAGCCAGGCATTTACCTATAGAAAAAAACTCAGGAGATTCTTCTTTACTTGTTTTGAAGCAATTGTCTGGGAAACTATTATGGACACTGGTGTTTCATTCTCATGTGGAGGAGAACAGTTTAATAGCCTCCTTCTCATCTTCCTATCCTAGAATGATGCCTTCCTACTCTAAAAAGAAAACTAACTAATGTACCTTTTTTAGCCTTTAAATTCTCTTATGCTTAAATATGAATGGTCAACCTAGGACCATCAAAGACATGAGGAAAAACAACAACATGAAATACAAGGACCATGGTAAGCAAACCGAAAAACAGTAAGATAATTAAGAGAGTGGAGAAATTAAAACAAAATAAAGCAAAAACTCTCCTTGGAGAAATGAAAGAAGGTATTGCATCCATAAAACAATAATAGGATAATAAGAAAGGAAACATCAGATAACAAAAAATAATTCTTAGAAATTAAAAGTCTAATTACAAATTTTAAAAAAGATGATAAACGAGTTGGAAGACAAAATTAAGGAAAGGTCTTATAATGTAGGAAAAAATGTCAGATTCAGAAAATGTGAGAAAGATAGTTAAATGATGCAGAGATTTAACCCAGAGAATCAAACATTTGATGGATTGAATTTCCAGAGAAAGGATGAAGAAAGAAAATTGGCAGGGAAGGCGGGCATACAATTATACATGAAGGGACCGTTTAACCTTAGCACTGGGTCTATTCTCCTTTGAGTAGCACAGGCACCATGGACTGTAACAGACATGAACTTAGCAGATTATATGATCTTACAGTGAGCAGTGTTAATACCATCATAATGATAATGCCATCAGGTTTGGGTTTCTGGATGAATTTATAGACAAAGCACAAAATTGTTATTATAATTATTATGGTTGTAACAGAATACATACATTCAAAACTGAAAATTAAAAGTAAAGGTATAGTTGAGAGCAATTTAGAGAAGAGGGGTAGGAAGGGTGTGGATCTTAAAATACTCATCTAATAAAGTAGGAAATGAGGAGAGTCTTTCTATAGGCTATGAAATAATAAATAGAAGCTCAACGTTATTTAAGGTAACCATTAGAAGATATGAAATGGTGATATCCAGTAATGTACATAACTGGAAATGATGCAGAGAGAAGAAAAAGAGAACAGAATAAATGAGATAAATTTTAATCATGCATGGTGTATTAGTTTTCTAGGACTGTTGTAATAAAGTACCAAAAACTGGGTGGCTGAAACAACAGAAATTTATTCTCTCACAGTTCTGGATGTTAGAAGTCTACAAATCAAGATGTTGGCAGGGTTGGTTCCTTTTAAGCGTTGTGAGGGACGGTCTGTTCCATGCCTCTCCCTAGCTTCTGGTGGTTTGCTGGCACTTTGGCATTCCTTGATTTGTAGAGACATCACCCTGATCTCTCCCTTCATGTTCACATGGTGTTCTTCCTGCGCGTGTGTGTCTCTGTGTCCAAATTTCCACATTTTATAAGCATACAGTCACATGAGGTGAGGGCCTACCTAAATGACCTCATCTTAACTCAAGCATCTGCAAAGACCACATTTCCAAATAAGGTCACATTTATAGGTGTAGGTAATTAGAACTTCAATATTTTTTTTTTTGGGGGGGACACCATTCTACTCCTAACACATGACAAGCTTAAGAAAACAACATGAGAAATATCAGAACACAAGAAACATAAGAAATTATAATTTATATTTTATTACTCTTTATTGTTTCAATATAATATATAAATATGTATCAATGATAAGATATATATCATTGCATTAATTATATCAGTTATAGTTATTGAGTTAACCATCATATCAAACAAAATTTGAAAAAGATTAAAAATATTCACTTTTATGAGTTATGAATTGGGGTAGGTGTGACTGGGGTGGCAGACTTGTATCACCCTTTTCGTTGTATTTTATTTCTTGCTATCACATTTACTTCCTTCATAAAAATTAGGAACTAAATTTAAAGAATCGACTCTTTCCTGAGCAATTTACATACAGTAGATTTTTATTTTTTTGAATTAAGGTATAATTAACATACAGTGAAATTAATTCTTTCTAGTTTAAAGCTTCATGAGTTTAGACAAATGCATACATTGGTGTAACCAAAACTACAGTCAAAATACTGAACAATTCGATTCCTTCCTCCTTACCCCCTGCCCAATTCCCTTGCATTTCTTTGTAGACAACTTCTCCCTTCACTCTAGCCCTTGGTAACCACTGATATATTTTCTGTCTTTATGGTTTTGCCTTTTCCAGAATGTCTTATGCATGGAATTATGCATTATGTAGGCTTTGTGTCTTTCACCTTGGAGATTTCTTTCTTTTTTTATTGAGTAGAATGGATTGCATGGATGGACCACAATTTGTTTCTCCGTTCACCAGTTGGGGGACATTAGGGCTGTTTTTTAGTTTTTGGCAATTAAAATAAAGCCACTGTGAACATTCATGTATAAATTTTTATGTGTGAAATATAAGTTTATATTTCATTTGGGAAAACACCTGGGAGTGGCATTGACTAATAATGCTGAGCATCTTTTCGTGTGTTCATTAGCCATTCACATATTGGTAAACTGTTGATTCATATCTTTTGCCCATTTTGTAACTGGGTTTCTTGTCATCTTCTTTTTTTTTTTTTAATTTTTTTTTATTTCAGCTTATTATGGGGGTACAAAAGTTCTGCATAGATATATTGCCCATGTCCCTCCCAATCCCCCGAGTCCGAGCCTCAAGCGTGTCCATTCCCCAGAGAGTGCACATCGCA
>CM052440.1:93660692-93673192 GCA_028533085.1 Varecia variegata
GCTTGTCTTTCCCTTCTTAATGGTGTTTTGGTAGGCATAATTTTAAAGATGTTCCCCCTCCAACTCCCCAGGCTTCCTGTCCCCTGGATATTCAATCAAACACCAATATAGGTCCTGCTGTGTAGGGACTGTACAGCAATTAAAGTCCCAAGTCAGTCAATCTTAAGATACAGAGATTATCTAGGTAGGGAAAATCTTGTCACATGAGCCCTTTCAAAGCATCAAGTTTTCTCTGGATGGCGACATAAGGAGGAGTCAGGGAGATTCAAAGTATAAGAAGGTTTTGATGCGTCCCATTGCTGGCTTTAAGATGGAGTGAGTCACATGATGAGTAGGCGGCCACCTCTAGAAGCTGACAGTCAGCAAAGATCTGAGGTGCAAGGAACTGAATTCTGTCAACAACATGAATGAGCTTGGAAAAAGACTCCAAGCTTCGCGTGACAATGTCGTCAGCTGACATTTTGACTTCAGTCTGAGCAAGAAGCAGCCATGTGATGCTGAAGTTTTGAACTATGGAAATGTGAACTAATGAATGAATATTTTGAGCTAATAAATTTGTGATAAAATGTTATGCAGCAACAGAAAACTAATATATTTTTCAAAGAGCAAAAGTTTTTGATTTTGAAGCTCATTTTTCAATTTTTTTCTTTTATAGATTGTTCTTTTGGTGTCATATCTGATTGTGAATAGGACAGCCAAGGTCATAAAAATTTTCTCCTTATAACTTTTATAATTTCAGCTTTTACATTTAGGTCTATGACTCATTTGGGTTAATTTTTTTGTGTATGGGTGTTAGGTAAGAATCTTTTTTTGAGATTTCTTATTCTCAAAATTATATTTTCCTTTAATTATCATTGTATTTTTCTTTAATTGTCATATATTTTCCTTTAATTCTTTAAACATGCTTTCTTTTAATTTTTTGATCATAGTTATAACAACTGCTTTGAAGTCTTCATCTGCTAAATACAGCCTCTTTCTTTACCCACTCAGAGTCAATTTTTATTGACAGCTTAGTTTCTTGAATGTAAGTCACATTTTCCCATTTTTTTTTTGCTGTCTTGTGAATTTTTGTTGAAAAACAGACATCTTAGATAATATATTGTAGCAAATATGATTCTGAATTTTTTCTTTGAGGGTTGTTATTGTTGCTGTTTTTGTGTGTATGTTGTTTTCTTGTTTGTTTTCATTTGATTGGTTTTTAACAACTTGCTTAGACTTTGTTGAATCTGTTGAATCTGTCTTCGCTAGGACATGTGGCTGCTGATGTCTCTGCTTGGTTTAAGAAAATTTTAAAGTTTAAGTTTTAGGCTTTCTCATGGCTTCTCTGTGTCTACATAGCTTAGTGGTCCACCAATGATTGCCCTCAAACACCTTGACCAGTAAGACCTCCACCCTTTGCTGATGGATTTGTGTGAGGGTTTGGGAGCACATTAAAAATTCAGTTTACAGATGCTTACAGAGTTTACTTTCTGCCAGGTCCTCCTGGCTTTTCCTGCAGATCTGCACAGCATCCAAGTCAACTGGGGCTGTGTAGATAGCTTGGCCCCTCTTGAGTCTTCCCTGCACATTTGCACAGCCTCCCAGTTAGCCTGGGATCTATGGAGTGCCCAGGCAGCCCTTCTTTGGCTCTCTCACATCTAAGTTCTCCCTGCAAAATTTCTGATTAGTCCAATGGTCTATTGCTCAGCCCAAGTGGGACTGCAATTCAGGGTAGTAGAACCATGGGCTTTCACCATTTTTTTACCACTGAATTTGGTACTTCTACTCACAACAATTGGGTATGGGTTTTCTGCCTTCAGCATCAAATTAAGTCTTCCCCCTCTAGCAGTGAAATGGTTGGTTTTTATGGCCAGATCTTCCCTGGTAGCACTGCTACACTGCCCAGCTGGAATAAGGTGAGGGAGGAAACTGAAGATTTCAGTGCAACCTCAGCAAGACTGTCATGGACTCCCACAGTTCTTAATTTTAGCAGTTTTCCATGATGAATGTTTTTCTCATTTATTTATTTATTTTTGCCTCTGGCCATTTTCCAGAGCATTGAAATTATTGTTTTGGACCTTTTTCCTTCTTTCAATTTTAGAATTATTTTTTGATGGCTAGGATTTGATAATCTTGTCATTCTACTATTTCCATATCCAATATCATCATTTTTGAAAGATATTTTTTTTGGTATTGTATTTTGTTTTTACAGTTGTTTTTCTTCCTGTACTTTAAATATGTGTCTCCACTGTCTTCTGGCCTGCATAGTTTTTGATGAGAAGTATGCTGTTACCCTTAGGTTTGTTCTTGTATGAGATATGCCTCTTTTTGATATGCCTCTTTTTTGTGTCTACCTCCAAATTTTTTTCTTTGCTGTTGCTTTTTAGTAGTTTGTATATGATGTATCTAGGTGTGTTTTATCTTAGCTGGTGTTCTCTGAGTTCCTTCAATTTGTGCTTTGGCGTCTGCCATTAATTTGAGGGAATTCTTAGCCACTATCTTTTCAGTGGTTTTTCTACCCTCTGCTCTCTTCTCCTTCTGTAAAAATTACAAGTATGTCAGACTATTTGAAATTGTCCCACTACTCTTGGACCCTCTATTTTTATTTTTTTAATCTTTGTGGTTCAATTTGGGTAACTTCTACTGGTGATAGTTTGAGTTAAACTGATTCTATCCTCAGTTATGTTGAGACTGCTAGTGAGATGGTTGATGGCATTCTGAATACCATGTTGTTTATTTCTAGCATTTACATTTGATTATTTCTTATAGTTTCCATCTCTCTGTTGAAATTCCTCATTTATTCATGTATATTTTCTACCTTTTATATTAGAGCCTTTAACACATTAATTATATTATTTAAATTCCCTGACAGTTCCAACATCTGGATAATACCTGATTCTGTTTCTCTTGATTGCTTTGTGTATTTGACAGAGGACCCTCTCCCCTCCTGATTCTTTATTTGTCACCTGACTCTGTTAGAAAGCTGATCATTTTGAGTAGGACAGTAGAGACTAAGGTAAATATTATTTATGCCCAGAAATGTCATGACTTTTATTTTCTTAGTATTTCAATGTAGGGGGTTCAGTATATCTAGTCAGGATTTGAACTGAGTATGATTTTTGTTGTTTTTAAGGTTATCAGTGTGTCACAGGCTTAAAACTCCTCTAATCTTAACTTGTGCTTAGCGTGGTGGCTGTTTAGTGGAGCAGTTTCCTCAAAGTCTGCTCATGTCTCAGGTTTAAATCTTTTCTTTGCAACTTCACCTCAGGGAGTGTCCTCTCTGACCAGTACATGGATGTCACTTGCTATTCAAGGCTTGGTAACATGATGGTAAGGTGGGTGAGTATTCTCAGGATTAAGCAGGAGCTGTGTCTCTGGGTCTTAAGGAGAGGGCCATCTCCATGATCCTGCCCCTCTTTCTTAATTAGAATACATCTAAATTATTGGGCCAGGATATTTTCTTGTACCTAGCACAAAGTTAAAGGGTATTTTTATCTTTTCTTCTCCCAGATGCAATAACTCTTAACCTGTGGCCAGGTGCAACAGGGTTTGCTGCCCTTCCACCCAAAATTAAGGCTTTTGTTCCTCAGAGGAGACAGAGATGAGATACTCAGGTGAGGTTTTGTGCTTTTCTGCAGTGGCTTCTGTTCCACACCACAAAAGCTGCATCACAGGGAAGCTTTCTTTGGATGGGGTTTCTCAACAGCAGCTCTACTGACATGTTTTTGTTAGGAGGCTAATATATGTATCACAGGATGTTTAGCAACATTCCTGGATTATAACCACTAGATCCCCCCAGCTATCATGGTCAAAAGTGTCTCCAGGATTGACATATGTCCCTGGGAGACAAAATTTCTCACCCCAGTCTTTCTTCTGAGCACTCAGGAGGTCCATGGAGAAGAGCCTGTGAGTGGGTGTGGATTCCTCTTATGTTGAAGATCCCACAAGTTCTATACTTTCACCTAGGTCACATTCAGACTTTAGAAATTTGTTAACAATTTTTGACTGAATTCTTCTTACTGGTTCATAAGGGGTCTCATGTCTGTTCCAGTAGGCAAGTGCTTGTGTCTTGTCACTCCTGGGGGGCATTTAACTTTCTCTAGACTTGCAGTTAATTGGTTACCAGATGACCTCAGTTCTTTGAAGAGTTTAATAGCAGTTGTGCAGATTATTTAGGAAATTTTTTGCTGTACATTTGGAAACGATGCTATTTCCAGCTTTGTATGCTCTAAGTCCAACATACATAGTTTTAAAATTTTCTCAACTATCCTGCAGAGCAACTGGAGACTCTTAGAGGTTAGACAATTTTTCTATGTGCAGGATATTTGGCCCAGTACCTTTTTAACTGTATATACCAGTTAATTCCACATTGCTATTCTAACTATGTAGAGCAATGTTGTGTTAGGTTTAACTAGCGACTTTCCAAAGTAGGCTTTATGTTCATCTTTTTATTTATTCCTCCATGTAGGTATAGATTGTAGTGCAGAAAACTACTGGACAGGATGAGAGAGAAGAATGGTAGAGCAGTTTGTTATTGTGGGTACAGGCCTCCTTTCATCTCTCTTTCTCAGAAGTTGAGATATCACTTATCTCCATTATCTCCAGTGAGAATGGCCTTTATCAAAAAGTCCCAAACAATAAATGTTGGCATGGATGTGGAGAGATAGAAACACTCATACAGTGCTGGTGGGACTGCAAACTAGTATAACCTTTGTGGAAAGCAATACGGAGATACCTCAAAGAGATACAAGTAGAACTACCATTTGATCCAGCAATCCCATTATTGGGCATCTACCCAAAAGAACAAAAGACATTCTATAAAAAAGGCATCTGCACTTGAATGTTTATAGCAGCACAATTCATAATTGCAAAGATGTGGAAACAACCCAAGTGCCCATCAATACATGAGTGGATTAATAAAATGTGGTATATATATACCATGGAGTTCTACTCAACCACAAAAAACGATGGTGATCTAGCACCTCTTGTATTATCCTGGATAGAGCTGGAGGCCATTCTACTAAGTGAAATATCCCAAGAATGGAAAAACAAGCACCACATGTACTCACCATCAAATTGGTATTAACTGATCAACACTTATGTGCACATATAGTAGTAACATTCATTGGGTATCGGGCAGATGGGAGTGAGGTAGAGGGGATGGGTATATACACACCTAATGGGTGCGGTGCACACTGTCTGGGGGATGGACATACTTGAATCTCTGACTTGGGTGGGGCAAGGGCAATACACATAAGTTAAACATTTGTACCCCTGTAATATGCTGAAATAAAAAAAAATTCAGATGTAGGCAAGAAATACAAATGAGTCAAATGTGCTGGGTCTATGTTTTCTCTCATTTTCCTTGAAACTTGTGGCTCTACTTTTGATAGTGGAAGGGATACAGAGAAATCTTCCTTTATAAGAAAAATAGCAGTGTAAACAAAATGGTATGTGGGGACTCTCTCTGCATAAGGAGTGGCAGAATATATTTGTCTTACACACACACGTTTTAATTGGGGCATACATTATAATGGTTTCTGGACACTCCCTGTTGTCTTAAAACTACCCATTAATGTTACCTGTCTACCCGAGATCATTTCATTCAACACTAAATACTTATCAAGCACCTGTTACTTCCCAGGCTCTGTTCTAGATTCCAAGGAAGTAACAATGACGAAAACAATCCCTGCCCCTAAGGAGTTTACATTTTAGTTTGTGGTCTGCACTAGAGAGGGTGGGGACTGTGGGCCTGGAGAATATTGCCTGGAAAGCACTCCGCCACCACTCGCCTCCAGCCAATTGCTTCCAACCACAGATACTGACCCTATGTTATCAAAGTTTTTAATTTTCTAAGAGGAGCCAGAAATTGGATTTTTATTTTAATTTACAATTTTCTTATTTTTAAATATTGGCTCAACATTTTTCCAAATCACTGTGGAGCTCAAACAAAACATGTCTGCAGACAGAATCTGGCTTGCGACCTCTGTCTAACACCATCTTTGCCCTTGCTGGTCTGCTTGAGAAGAGAAATGCAATGGAATGACAGCTGTAGCCATGTTAATTCCCTTCTCTGGAAGCAATGAACCAGTTGTCAGAGATTTGGCAATTCCAAGGCTTCGTTTGCAATACAAGGTCAACAATTTCAGTGAAAGCCATTTCATTTAAAACAAACAAACAAAAAAGTTAAATCAGTGGTGCTTATCAACCTGGACTCCAACAGAATGTATCCAACAGGTTACTTGCAAGCAGGTTATGCTGCAATTATGAATATGCTTGCAAGTTGGATATTAGCTTTTAAAATATGATCCCTATTGTAGGACACTTGCATTTCCATAAACATGCTACATTGTGGTCCAAACTTGTAGCCATAGTGAGAATTTTGTAATGGCATCCATTAGTTTATTTATTAAGTTCAGTGTTTCCAGTAAAGGCCAAACTAAGATTTTTTGTAAATTTATAGTGCTTATAGCTTCTTTTCTTTTCTTTTTTTTCTCCCCAAAATGAAGCTGCTTGGGACTTTCTTGATAATTCAGGTCTTATAGATAGTTTAGCAAATGCATCAGTTTTCTGATAGACTTCGTATTTTGCCAATTACTCAAGTGATAGGTTTTGTTAAGAGGACGTGGTAGCTGCTCATTAATCACTAACGTATTGAAATTATTATTTACTGACAAATTCTACCCATCATCCTATGAACTTATGCTTATTTTCATCCCCATTCTTTGCTCCTATGTTTCTTCCATTTACCTTTTCCAACTTGAATCCTAATCTATTCACTCCTGAAATTTCACTCGGCTACCCATGCACACATTTACGGGGGCCCCGGGTCCTTTGCTCTGATCTAGCTCCTCTGGCCTCTGGAGCCCAGCCTCACACCTCTTTTCTCCATCCACATGACTTGCCAGAGCTCTTAAAAGCTGAAGGGCTATTTTTGATCTTTTAACAATTCTTTTTTATTTTCTTATTTTAAGCTCTGAGGAATTGCACTTGAGACATACTTTCATGTATCAATATTTCAATCAGAGCCAATACATTGCCCAAATCTGTTGATCCTATAAAGCCAGGTCATGTGTTCACTAATTTTCCTCTGGGTCAAGGTGGGTGATTTGTTTTTCATTGTCCATGTTCTGCTGGTTGTCCCCCAGTTATGAGGGATCTGACTACGACCCCCAAATTCCAGCTCATACAAACTTCAGAAACTGAGATTCTTTATTGTAAAGAATGCCTCATGTAAGCTTTCAGAGACTCCCAAGCAGGGAGTCACCCTGGGCCACTCCCTTTGTTTATGAGACAGGGGAATGGATAGTTTTATGCCTCCTCTGTTGATAGCTGCTTTTTATATGATGCATTACTCACTTCTATCAAGCTGCTCTCTACAGTCAACCACATATTTTGTGTGAGATGATGAGGGATTTTAATCTCATTTCACAATTGTATTGAGTCTTACTGTATTAATACTGCATCTGAATATTTGTGCAGAAAGATGTTTAAAATGCAGCCTCCTGTGAAGGAAATGAAATGATCTGGCTTATTTGAGAGTTTCCTGAACATCCCATTGATATTAACAGAGACAACTTGTGTTTTTTGGGTGGTACACTTTGGGTAATATGTCTGAAAAATAAACTTATGATGACAATAACATGAGCAACTTTACAATTTGCAAACATTTTAAGAGACAAATATTAACTATTAGATGAAAACCAAATTCAAGGATATAAAAGAAAACAGATTTCTATTCCACATATGTTCCCAGAAATATGAATTACTCTTCAGTCACTGTGTCATGGAAGAAACAAACACGTCAAACTTCAATTTCTGCTATTTGTCTAAAACTTTTTTGTTTTGTTGATGATTTTTCTCTTTTGAATAATTTTACATGTATTTCCCTTATTTTAGGAAGTAATTCAACATAATCTTTGAATCTTTTATATTACTCTTATATAAAAAAGAGTTTTACAATTAGCAGTAGAAGGACTAAAAATTTTCATTTATTCCAATATTTATAGCTATTTAAAAGCTCATATACATTTTGTGAAGTGACTTTTTAAAACTATAATTGATAGCTCTTAATAAAAAAAAGTGTTACATGTATCATTTGTATGTGATATGCTTTGTTTTACTGCCAAATACAGATAGCCATTTCAAAAGTGAAAATTCCAAGTTTAAAAGACTCTTTTGGTGAATGTTTATAGTAATTTAATAAATGCTGAGACCATCATTCATTTTTAAAATTTTCCATTTATTATAATTATCTGGCCCTAGACTGGATTCTGGTGTAGTATTTCTGTCAATTGAAATAATATCAAATGGAATAGCTTACAGATTGAACTGGATAATTTATTGCATGACTCTAAGGAATTTTAAGAGTGTTAAAAACGCATTTCCTTTCATTAAAATTTTTATATTTCATGTCTTTGCTGGAGGATGCTCCCAGGGTTTTATCTGCTTGGCCCCTTAGTACACATCTTTATCATTGACTTTGTCAGATATTATCTATTTATGACAGTTGCAAAGCAGAGTCATAATTTTTTAAAAGATAAACATGATACAACTACTTAAGGCATGCAGCAGCAAGTCGTCATCGAAACTTCAATGCAGTCTGAATTTGTCAGCTTTGGGGCATAAAATAGGAAATTTAGGCTCTCTAAATCAAGCCTAAGTTTTTCCTAGAGGTTGCCTTTGTAAAACATTTTATGAATATTTACTGACCCTCAGTTTATTGGGAGTCTGGCTAAATAAACAAGAGCAACAACAATAAAAGTAAGACACCGAGTTGTGTCTTGTTGACTTCATACTTAGACTTTTCAGGACCATTAAGTAGCATCATAGCTCTCCAACCCCAAATTGCTTAATATATCTCATGATTGGGTCAATTTACTCTGGTTTTCAAATATTATTTTTCTGTTTTAGAGGAACTTGATTTAAATCTGTGCATTGCCAAGGGCAAGGAGCTGAGAACATGGAGAGAGAGGTAAGATGGATGTAACAGAAATCCCCTCCTTGATTTTTTTTCTTTTAAAAGCAGCCTTTTAAGCTTTATTTTTCATACTGTTATCCATGGATGGAAAGTGTAGAAGTGAGTAGAAATTTAGCCTCCTTTGTAGCACTCAGGAGCAAAGAGGATGATTAACGAGGATAGCAGACAACGTTGCAGCAAAAGAGAGTTTACAGACCTGAAACAAAAGTGCCTTCAGGATTTTCGGGGATTCCCATGATCCATAGTAGGACCTCATGGTGCCTGTCCACTGTTTCTATTTTTGATTAGATTTATAAACACAGCACCACATATTTTCATGTGGCTTATTGCCCAGGGGCAGAATCAGATTGGCTGCTCTGAAACTGTGAGGATTGTGAGTTTTGGGCAAGGGCTGGAGTGAAATAAGTAGTGTAATTGTTTTTGTGGAGTGACCGTGGGACCTCCTCTGTTCTGAATTACACATGGCTCAGCCCTTTGACCTCACCAGCCTCGGCAATGGCTGGCAGAACTCCTAAAGCTGTGCTGAAAGGGTCATCGCTGAACAAGCTGGAACGTCATCTGTCAGGCAAGATGTGGGCCAACAACTATATTCACCTATATTAATTACTAGTGAGACACATTTGTAGCTACCCTGACTTTATTCAACCCATCATCATAGCAAGTTGTTATTTCAACAGGATGTGCCAGTGCAGGGCATTTTTAGAATCCTTTGGTGAATAGGCTTTAAAAAAATTTTTTTTTAGTTTACTAAATTTTGAGTCATCTTAGGAAATATTTTGCCTAATTATTTAAATGTTATTATTATGATTTTTTTTAACACATAAGGCTGGAGAAATATCATAAGCCATGATTAAAGTTCTTTCATCTCAATGAGCTTAACTTAATTCTTTCAAAATAGATGGTAACCCACTGATATAATTCCTCAAAGAAATCAAAGCTAAGGGGAATGCAGAGACCTGGAAAAGGCTGGAGGGAATCATAGGTGCTGACATTTTTGCCACTGTGAATTCATTCTGTGATTCACACAGTGAATAATGTTGGATAAACGTCTTTATATCTATCTAGGCATGATTTTGAAGTCATACACTTGAATTTTTAGTTTGGAGTCGGAAAACTAAATTTTCAAAGGCAATATAAGCAGAGAGCTCAGGTTTACTTTCAGGCACTGGATATTATTTCCAAAACTAGTCCTGTTTCTGAAACAGGTCTGAACAAGTTTTTTGTTTGTTTGTTTACCTTCTTTCATTGCTGATTCTACAAAGTAAAGGTCTATAGGTATTTTATGCTTTTAAGCAATTTGGAAATAATTTAGCATTTAAATTTTTTTTCTTTCTCATATGAGACAACTCAGGCTGAATATTAATTAAATTCTTAGTTACATGACATTTAAAAATTTCTTTAAAGAATATACAACTTTATGCGTTTTTGAATTGTATTGTCTTACTCCAGGGATTCTAAAACATGAAAATAGGGAGGTCTCTATCAGATCAGTCCCCCCAAAATAAAAATAAAATAGTAAAATACACTATAAGCCCCCCTAATAAAACTGCATCCAGCCTTAACCCAGTCTTACTCCCATTAGCAGTGAAGGGTTTGCTCGCCGTGGAATCTAACACAGAATGCTCAGAGCAGACAGGTGCAAACTGCAAGCTGTTTCACTTTGGCTGTTATCCCTTAAATCGACAAAGTAAAAGACTGGGAGAACCAAACAGGTTCCAGCTCAAGCTGCATAAATGAAAGTCTTAACAGGGACACACCAGCTGGCTAGGAGAATTCAATGTAGTGAATATTCAATATTACCTTTGTGCCACTTGCCAAGGAAAAGGGCTTCAATAACACCCCTTTCCTTTTATTATTGAGAAGATGTTCCTGCAAAATTGTGTTTTGCTTTATTGTAAAGGTGACACTATGGCCGAAGTGGATGGGAACAGAAGCCAACATACCTGTAAGGTTGCCATCACTACACTCCTCTGAGCGATTCAGGCATGATTAGCTTCCTGGAGTTGGACCAGATTGACAGTATTTCTATCCATGTCTTTTTTTGGCTGATCCAAGCAAAGCCCCAGAGCAGCGAAACAACAACAAAAAAAGATACCCCCACCCCCCAACAAGATGAATCTGCTGAGCTAGTCTGCCGAGAAAAAACAGTTGTTCATATTAGGAGAAGCTAATTTCATTTCATGGAAGAGACGTGCCACGCCAGTATGTGTAAGAATCTAAGGCATGCGTCTCCGAAAAGGGACTCTAACTCTGTCATTCCAAAGTTGCTTCCCTTTGTGACTTCCTAGTGTGCGCTGAAACTGTTGTCTGCAAAAAGAACCTTTAACATGAGCTTTCAGGCAGCTGGCTAGGTCTGACTGTGTGATCTGCCCGTGCAGAGAAGGGTCGGAAGACAGCTCGAGCCGGCCTTATTTACAGCCGGGCAGAAGAAAACATCGAGACACAAATGAGGGCTGACGGTTCCATGAAGCACAATTGGTTGATCCCAGATGCAATGTGACTGCCCTGAACCGAGCGATGATCCGTACAGTATGCAGAGTTCACTTTCTTGCTGGTCTGTGCCCACCAGCCTCGCAAGAGCGCGCCCGCGCCCCTCAGCCATGGCTCTGAGTGGACGGAGCTGAACTGCAGCCCTGTGGGACCCGATGCCTCCTGACAACAATCACATTCTTTTAAAAACTTCATAGGTTTTGGTTGTCACCGGTTATAAAGGAGTTTGTTGTTGTTCATGTTCGTTACCCTATTGTAGATTTCCATTCAAGTAGAGAGTGTCGGCATCAAAAGATACTTGCTGCTTTTTAATGAAAAGGAAAATATCATTGGAAACACTGTCAGTTCTTAAAAATTTCAGGCTTTCACTTTCGTTATTTTCCTGTTCAAATCACAAAGTATTGTTTTCTTCCACACTGTAGAATATATTTAATAGGATCACCTTACCAAAATAAAAAAAAAAGAGCTGATTTATCACTATTGAAACACACACGTAAAAGACATGTGTTACCCATTCAGTTATGCAAGACGAATGAGTTCTAGAGATCTTATGTACAACATTGTGCTTATACTTAAACATGAGTTAAGAGGGTAGATCTCATGCTATCTGTTCTTACAATAAAAAAAATCTTTAAAGAATGTGTTACTAGAAACTGCTCACTTTGATTTGATTTAGAGAGTTACTTTGCATTACAATAACTAAATAGAAACATGAAGGGAAAGAGCCATAGTAGATTTAGTTAAGATTTCTAGATATTGTGCTTATCTTCAAAACTGAGCACATTATCAGCGAGACGCAGGAAGATGCTGGTGACTAAATTTTGTTTCTTTAATTTTTGGCATACACTTAGGTATTTAATAAGTTAAGGCAAACTTATTAAAATGATAATATTTACATAAGTAGACTAATGTAACAACTGGTAATGAATGAATTGATGTAAAATATGAGTGTAGGATTATTTTGTATGAGCTAAAGAGATAAAATCTCATCAGGAAAGAAAGAATCTAAATTGAGAAGGGAGTGAAGGAAAATGCAATTCACACCGCTTAA
>CM052440.1:93678192-93716495 GCA_028533085.1 Varecia variegata
AATAAATATTCAGAAGTGGAATACCACTTGATGACTTAGCTGTTTGAAACTCACAATGAGGCATGGAGAATAGTTACACTTATGGTATATCAGGTGCTGAGAGAGAGAAAGATGAGGTCATAAAAAGGATGACATCTGAGATAATTTTTAGGGTATAAGTAGCTATTACAGGAAAGCACTATCCAATAGAAATATAATGGTAACCACATATGTAATTTTAAACTTTCTAATAGCCATCTTAACAAAATTAAAAAGAAACAGGTTAAATAATTTTAATAATATATTTTATTTAAACCAATATCTCTAAAACATTGTTTCAATTTATAATCTATGTAAAATTGAGATATTTTACATTCTTCTGGTACAAAATATTTGAAATCCAGCATGTATATTACATTGTAAGCAAACTTCAAAGCAAGTTAGCTCCTTTTCAAGTACTCCATAGGCATGCTGCTATAGGTTTAGTCCCTACACCTTAGAAATGGGAATAGGCATGGAGGGAATGTTTGCATGTGATAGTTGACTTGGTTCTAGAAAATGGAGAGAGAGAAAATTTATAACCCCAAAAGTAGAGCAGAGTGGGAGGAATCAAAGAGAAGGAGCTTGGGATGAAAAACCCAGGGATGATTTATCATCCTTACAAATCCAGCCAGTCATTGACATAGAAAGGGGTTACACCATCTCTATTCTGGAATATCGCCAATTAAAAAAAAATACATTTGATATATTTCTACCTTTCTCTGTCCCCCTCGAGAGAACTTTCAAAAAATTTAATTGCAAATGAGATGTGCAATTTTATGGTACATGAACAAGGAAGAATATTTGAAATATGTGAATTTAGAAACTGCTAGATGTTATAGGACACAATGTTTCTTGTTAATACAATTTTACAAAGAACATTTATATTAACTGCCAACATGGTTACTTAGACAAAATAGAGTATTTACATATTTTCCCCATGGTATTATTACAGTTCACTCAAATTGTCATTTTATAAGTAAATATCAATACATCCTCCCCTTTGAGATGCTTTTTAAAGGAAGGCATTATGGGACTGGTAGAATTCCAACCTTACTTTGTCCAAATTATCTCAAGGAAATGTAAAATTATTTGATAAATGGTGATTTAAATTATGAAATCAATGTCTAGGAGAGTGATTTTTTAAAGCCAAAATCACTTATAAAAAATATTTCAAATTGATGATGGATTGAGTCCCTTAGTATAGTAGACAAGTAATTAAAGTAAGGACACACTGATCTTTAGGAATAGGCAAAATAGACAACTACTTTGAATCAATCAGTGATCTCAAGGTCACTTGTAGGACTTCACACATCCTCAAGTGCACTCCAATGTTAAGATATCCTTAGAAGCTCATTCATCTAATGGGTTTCCATGGAAAATGACAATATGAAGCAGAGCTGACAATATAAATTGGTATCAGTCATTTTTGCAGGGTGTAAAGGAGAAACAGAACAAGAAAGAACAAAAGAGAGCTCTCAATCCTTCCTTCCTGCTTTCGCTACGTCCCCTCCAAGCCTGCTCTGCCTTTGCTCCCTAACGCCTGATGAAAGTCTGCCAGGCTCTGCTTCGCACTCTTCTTTCAATTCCCATTGGCCTTGCATTGGTAGGCAGGCAATTAGCAAAAACATTAGACACCCTGTTTTGTAAATTCCCAGTGGAATTTCACATATGTGACCATTTGAGGCCACATGTCCTTGGCTCCATCTTGCTCAGAACCTGAGTTCACCTGTGTACACTGCTTTCCTGATCCCAGTGTCAAAGCTCGTCCTCTGTGCTCACTGCCCGATACACCCTGGCCTGATGAGGATTCACCTGATGGAATGGGAAGTTCCAAATTACAGCAGTTGAAAAGGGAGATGGCTAGAGAAGCCACAGCATGTGCCGAGAATTTCACAGAGAGAGAGAGAGAGGGAGTTGGCTTAGGTTCCCAACCTAACAAGGCCTGAGGGCTGGGTGAGTAGAAAGGGCATCTTTAATATTCTGAAGATATAACATGGTGGCACTAAAAGGGTAGCTAATGCCTGAATTCTAAATGGCAGTTAAACGAAGTGTGAGACAGATGCGAGAGGGGGCTATGGAAAGACTTTGGATAGGAAGAAAGAGAAATAATTATAGAACTGGGTAGTAGTAGTACAGTTAAACTCATGATGAGTGATTTAATTGCACTTGGGAATTTTTTCCCTTTTAATTTCTAACTCTCACTGAGATTATTTCAAGACTGATAAGAGAAAAGGAAATGGATGTAACCAATTTTATGCATTTTTGTTTAAGCAGACATATAAGATCAGATTTGAGAATACTGAGGGATCCAACTTTCCTTTTCCCTATTTTTTCCTGGGAGTTGAGGATTACCATTGTTGCTGGGCTCCTTGCTAGACATCACATGGTGGCATCTTCCAAGGATGCAGAATGGCTGTTAGGATGCTTGTGGGCACATGTGTCACTTAGGGTTCCTTGGTGGTAAGCAACAGAAACCATCTCTGACTAATTTAAACAGGAGGATTTTGTGGGCTCTGAGAATTGATGGTGGGAATAGGCAGAAATCAAAGTGCCTGGAAGTGTAGAAGTTGGAAACACAGTAAGTGTATCATAGGAGTAGTCTAGTTCTGATACAGCGATTGCCACTGTGATGAGTAATTGCCAAGTGTTCTTTCCATCCTTGCTTTACTTATTCAAAATTCAAAGTCCTAGGGGAGAGCATTTGATTGACCATGCATCTGCCACTTGCCTGCCTCCTGGCTTTACCACGGGGTAGGAGAAGCAGGTTCTGTGGAGCCCTCCTGGCTTCTGTAGTTGGAGAGAGGAATCTGGAATTACTGGCCCATCAAGACTATTCACAATGGGACTAGGAAATTGTGATGCCATTAGGGACAGGAAATCGATGCAAGACAGCAAAAACAAGTAAGCCAAAAAAAAAAAAAAAAAAGAAAATCTGATCAATGTCCCCCATGGCCCATATGTCTTTTATTATTTACTGATCATATTTTATTATTAATTATGTCAGTACAACTGAAGTGAAAATAGAATTGTATATGCATGAATAGTTGGATGAAAAATAATTTATACAATATTTTGCTTAGGAGTTATATGTAAAACACTAAAAATGCTTTATTTATCTCTCTATTTCTTCCTCCTCAATCACTGAAAAGCATATTTGCTTTTTAATTTTTAATTTTTTAGGCACTATGCCAGGTGTGAGAAATATAAAAGTAAACAGAACAGAGATGAAAAATCTCTATGTTTATAAAATATATTATGTCAGCTAAGCTAAATTGAGGGCAACTACTGGCATATCCCACAGACATTGCAGGTTTGGTTCCAGACCACTGCAATAGTCACACAAATTTTTTTGTTTCCAAGTACATATAAAAGTTATATTTACACTATACTATAGTCTATCAGGTATGCAATAGCGTTGTGTCTAAAACTAATGTACATACCTTAATTAAAAACTACTTTGTTACTAAAAAATGCTAATGATCATCTGAGCCTTCAGTGAGTCATAATCATTTTGCTGTGAAGGGTTTTGTCTCGGTGTTGGTGGCTGCTGACTGGTCAGGGTGAGGGCTGCTGAAGGGTTGGGTGTGGCAATTTCTTAAAATAAAACAACACTGAAGTTTGGTGTGTTGATTGACCCTTCCTTTCATGAAAGATTTCTCTGCAGCATATGCTAATGTTTGATAGCATTTTACCCACAGTAGAACTTCTTTCAAAATTGTAGTCAATCTTTTCAAACCCTGATGCTGCTTTATCAACTAAGTTTGTGTGTAATATTCTAAATCCATTGTCATTTCAACAGTGTTCACAACATCTTCACCAGGAGAATATTCCATCTCAAGAAACCACTTTTCTTACTCATCCATAAGAAGCAACTCCTCATCTGTTCAAGTTTTATCATGGGATTGCAGCAATACAGTCACATCTCACTGTGACTCCACTTGGCTCCACTTCTGTGGCTCCACTTCTAATTCCAGTTCTTTTGCTATGTCCACCACATTTGCAGTTACTTCCTCCACTGAAGCCTTGAATCCCTCAAAGTCTCCCATGAGAATTGGAATCAACTTCTTCCAAGCTCTTATTAATGTTGATATTTTGACCTGCTCCCATGAATTACAAGTGTTCTTAATGGTATCTAGAATGGTGAATAATTTTCAGAAAGTTTTCAATTAACTTTGCCCAGATCCATCAGAGGAATTACTATCTATGGCAGCTATAGCCTTACAAAATATATTTCTGGAATAATAAAACTTGAAAGTCAAAATTACTCCTTTACCCATGGCTGCAAAGTAGATCTTATTAGTGGACATGAAAAAAACATTTATCTCAGTATACATCACCATCAGAACTTGTGGGTGGCCATGTGCATTGTCAATGAGCAGTGTTATTTTGAAAGGAATCTTTTTTCTTTCTCAGCAGTAGGTTTCAACAGTGGGCTTAAAATATTCAGTACACTTTGGTGTGAAAAGATATGCTGTCATCCAACATCATTGTCCCACTTTTAAAGCACAGACACAGTAGAATTAGCATAATTCTTAAGGAACCTAAAATTTTCAGAATAGTACTGGCTTCAAGTCACCAGCTACATTATTCCTAACAAGGGAGTCAGCCTGTTCTTTAAAGCTTTGAATCCAGGCATTGACTTCTCTCTAGCTATGAAAGTCCTAGATGGCATCTTCTTCCAATAGAAGGCTGTTTGTCTACATAGAAAATCTGTTGTTTAGTGTAGCCACCTTCATCAATTATCTTAGGTAGATCTTCTGGATAACTTGTTGCAGCTTCTCTATCAGCACTTTCTGGTTCATCTTACAGTTTTGTGTTATGGAGCTGGCCTCTTTCTTTAAACTTCATGAACCAACCTCTGCTACCTTCAAACTTCTGCAGCCTCCTCATCTCTCTCAGTCTTTGCAGAATTGAAGAGAATTAAGACCCTGCTCTGGATTAGGTTTTGGCTTAAGGGAATGTTGTGGCTGTTCCGCTCTTCTATTTAGATCGCTCAAACTTTCTCCATATCAGCAATTGGGCTGTTTTGCTTTCTAATCATTTGTTTGTTCAATGGAGTAGCACTTTTAATTTTCTTTGAGAACTTTTCCTTCGTATTCACAGCTTGGCTAACTGGTGCAAGAGGTTTAGCTTCTGGCCTATCTTGGCTTTTGACATGCCTTCCTCACTATGTATGATCATTTGTAACTTTTGATTTAATGTGAGAGATGTGTGACTCTGCCTTTCTCTGGAACATTTAGAGGCCATTGTAGGGTTATTTATTGGCCTTATTTCAATATTGCCTCAGGAAATAGGGAGGCCCGAGGCGAGGGAGACATGGGGGAATGGCCTGTTGGTGGAGCAGTCACAATATACACGTTTACTGATTAAATTTGCCACCTTATATGGGTGCAGTTTATGGTGCCCCAAAACAATGACAGTAGTGACATCAAAGATCACTTATCGCAGATCACCATAGGAGATGTAATAATAATAACAATGTTCAAAATATTGTGAAGTTACCAAATTGTGACACAGAGACATGAAGTCAGCACATGGTGTTGGAAAATGATGCTGAAAGACTTACTCACTGCAGGGTTGCCACAAACCTTCAATTTCTGAAATACGCAGTATCTGCAAAGCACAATAAAGTGAAGCACAATAAAAATGAGATGTGCCTGTCTTGAGATTATAGTTGATTGACTCAGATTAACCTGGCACTCTTGAGAAAGCAGTATTTTCTCATAAATGATTTTTATGTCTATTTTATAAATACCATTTCTTTGAGCATTTCTAGATGTGTGGGAAAAACAGGAAAAATATGTGTGTGTGTATGTGTGTGCACACACCATAATAGTATAATTGGGATTCCAGTTTAGTTGATTAAAATAAGCTATGTTGGTTTTAGGAATGACCATGTCTGAGGATTTGTGGATTAAAGTGGCCTAAAATAAACACAAACTTTTAGTGAAAAAACTGAGATAGAAATTTAGGTTTTCTGATACATCAATGATGTGGTCAGTATCTTGGCAGTTGGACAGAAATTACTTTGTTTTCTTTTAACCTAGTTCCCTTTAGATATTGTGAAAATATTTTAAAGAAAGTACTTTTTGGCCATCAGAATAAGAAACTGTACTGTATCAATGAAATTCCATATTAAATTCAAACTTCACTAAGCTCTCTTTAGCCATCATTTGACCGGTTCTTTTGTTGCATTTTCATTTTAAGAAAGACTAAGATGCCTCCTGGGAAGGGACTAATTCCAAGGAAAGAGACAGTCAGGCACACAAGCTTGATCTCATGCCAATATCTCAGGGCCAGAGAGGAAAGGTAGTTTTGATTACAGTACAATGTTTGCCAATCATATTGTCCTGTGGTCTAATCCTCAGGCATTCATTCCTGGGACTTAGGGAGAGGAGCTTGGAGTAAAAACTGGAGATCTCCATCAGTTGAGGGGGCCTCGGTAGCTGTACCTGGTGCTCTGTGTAAACGGAACAGCAGCATGTGGCAGGGTGGGGTGGAGAGGCCACACACAGTACCCCTCACTTGGCAGTGCTGATGGAGCGTGGGATGGGCAGAGGTGTGAGTTCCAGGTTTGATCAGAATCAGAGAGGATATTGGAGAGAAATGGCATGGGCCACATGGGGAACCAGCAGCAATCAGTGTGAGAGGCAGCAGCAGTCACTTGAGGTGGCCCCGGCAGCAGTTCTGGGATTGATGGAAAGTAATTGGCACGTGACTTTGTGGAGCAGGGGTGCCACCAGTGGTGTCATGATGGCTGTGGAGACATTTGTGGTTTGAAGAGCATCTTTGCCAGCACAGAATTCTCGACAGCAGGCAGCGACGCAGAAGGCTGAACAGTAGAGAAAGAAAATGGCAGATGTCCCAAAGAAGCTGAGAGGAACGAGTTCCGAGTGTATGTGATCTAAAGCTTTAGATCCTTCCAGAAGGCATGAGGGGTAGTTTGATTTAAAACTAGGACAGCCATAATGGCTGTGCGTGAAGTAGAGGAATCTTGGATTAGGGTTATAATTATGACCCTAAAAGTATCTTCAGACCACTGTGGCTATTGGAAACACACAGGTACAAAAACTTGTAATAAAAATAACATATAAACACTTGTGTTGAGTGCATAATTCAAACTGTCTGAGCAAACATGTGATGAGAATTGTTTTTCCCCATAGTGCATGTAGCCTAGATTATTTTAGAAGTGATATTGTATAAAACTGTTTACGTTGTTCTCATTTATAGCTGTTTTTCCCTTAAGATGGTAAACAGGTATTATATAAAATTTATGGAACATTTAAAAATATTTTTTGCTTTGGGACATCTCTACTATTATTAAGAAAAATAAAACATATAGGGAAATCATTTGCTTTAGGTTTATTGAACTGACCTGGATTTGTGTCTTTAGATACCATTTGGCTCCTAAGTGATTTGAATCTCTTTCATTGATTTGGAAGGCTAAAAATAAATCCTCAGGAAAGAATCCTTCCTGCGGAAATACAGAAATATTTTATAGAGTATTAGATGTATAAAATATCTGGTCAGTTTATATAAATTAATTTAATTTCCTTTCCTGTCTTTTTTTTTTTAAAGTGGAACAACAGAATTCTAAAACAATGTTTGCCCAATTGAGGAAAGGGAATTTTAATCAAACATTGTAGTTTTGAGAATGTCAACAGAATAAGAAAACTTAATTTGTTTTTTTTCTCAGTAGGAACTATCTACCCCCAGGTAATCAGACAGATTTGCCCGGGAGATCTGCAGAATGTCTGTTTGTGTTGTCCTCCTCTGTTTCTGTCAATGCTAAAATTGGTAACACCTGACCAACGCTTAACCATACTCATTTTTGTATCTTCTCTTCGAATTGATGTTAGCGAAAGCTCCAATGTAGGACTTTGCAAAATAATATTTTCTAAAATCTGTCATAATAGTTTGAAGAAAGAATCTTTATAAGAATCATTTTAAGAGTGCGATGTGCACTGTCTGGGGAATGGACACGCTTGAATGTTCTGACTCAGGGGGATGGGGGAGGGGGCATGGGCAACATACATAACCTGAACTTTTGTACCCCCATAATAAGCTGAAATAAAAAAAATAAATAAATAAAGAATCATTTTAACATTTAGGGATATTACTTTATTATTACGGCTCATTGATGACAGAAGGATTCATACATTTAAACCGCTAAGTTTATATGCCACTGAAATTTATATACCTTTAAAATAAAAATGTGGGCACAAGGATCTACATGATGATGAAAAGGATGCTTAAGAATCTTAGGATCTAGAAATGCTGGAACTAGAGATCATATGGCTGATTCTATAGAGGTCCAATGACTTTCCTAGTATAAACACAGATACATAGTGAAGAAAACTGAAAGAAAAACCTCAGTTTTCTGATACATTAGTGATATAGTGCCTATCTTAGCAGTTGGACAGGTTACTGAATTGTTCACTTACATCTACTTAAATATTAGGTGAAATTTTAAAAGGAATTTTTTGTTGCCAGAGTAATTTCATTATATCAATGAAATTCCATATAAATTTCAAATTTCATTAGGCCACCATTTTAACTGTAGTTTTATAGTTGCCTTTTCATTTTAAGAAAAATTTTACTAGAAATTTTTTTTTGTGAACTTAGTATTTATTTAGTTTTTGTTTTTTATAGACAGGATCTCACTCTGTTGCCCAGGCTGGAGTGCAGTGGTATGATCATAGCTCATTGCAGCCTCCAACTCCTGGGCTCAAGAGATCCTCCTACCTCAGCCTCCCAGCTAGCTGGGACTCCAGAGTGTGCCACCATGCTATGCTAATTAAAAAAATAAAAAACTTTTTAGAAATGAGGTATTGCTATGTTGCCAAGGCTGGTCTCCAACTCCTGGCCTTGGGTGATCCTCCTGGCTCTGCCTCCCAAAGTGCTGCGATTACAAACTTGAGCCACCTCATCTGGCCTAGTGTTTCATGCTTTTAGCATATGCTTTTTATGCTTAGTATTTTATGCTTTTAGCATAATTTAGATTAGTCCGTAATCTCCAAATAATTCCATTTCGAGTTTCTTTTGGACACTTTTTGTTTTCTGTCAAAAAGAATTTAACAGAAAATAAGATTTCTTTAGCCTTCATTGGATTAATTGACCAAAAATCCTATTAAAAAAAACATTGGGAAATCACAAGATAAAGAGTTTGTCTATAAAGTATCAGATTTTTTAGAGAAAAGATTATTAATTTTGTCTAAATTCATTCTAGCAATGCATTTCATTGATTTTTTTCATAGAGAAGTGTGCTTCAGTGTGATGAAAAGCATTATTAACTGAGTGAACGCTTAAATACAATACATAAATATACATAATCTTAGATCCACAAGGAAGACATACTGTTAAATGCATGAAGGCACAATTGGAAAGATTAGAGGGACGATTGATATCTAATGTCAGGTCCTTCGTAGTTTGAAAGGCAATATTCCAAATTGTATACATACATTTATTTACATATAAGATAATGTTGCCAGGCAGGAAAGAAAACCTACTTTGATATGATCTTTTGCGAACTTTTAAATATGGGGGAAAAACCAATATATTTACCCTTAACCTTTGAATTACCACACTTATTTAAGTACTGGAAGTATCTTCCTGTTTGGAAGTTGGGTACGTAGGGACGTGCTTTAGGTCTTTGAGGATTCTAGGTCCAGCGAGCTCAGGATGCACGAATGCCTTAGGGTACTGCGGCATAAAACCCTGAGGCAATTTCGCACTCAACAGCACTCTAGTGGTTTGCCAGTTAAAGTGCCTCATAATTTACCATGAGGGAGGGCCTTAGGGGAAGAAAGAATATGGCTCAATTAATTAGAACTTGTTAGCAAACTTCAACTGTTACCCTATTTAGATTTTCAAATCACTGATATATCAAATACCCACAAGATTTGGAAAGGAAGTAGGAACAAGCAGCCCAGAAAGCTAATTTGTCCAATATGGCACCAGCTCTGGAATATTGTGTTAGCAGCAGACCAGTTTTCACAGATTAGCCTTTCCAGAAAGAAGAAAAGGGAAACAATATCACATTTCTCCATCTTTCTGTTTTTAACTCCTGTTTGTTTTTAACTCTTTCTGTTCATGTCAGTTTGAGTTTTTATTTTTTCTATTTTTTATTTTTTTACTTTTTTTCTTTTATTATTTCAGAATATTATGGGTGTGGAAATATTTTGTTTACATATAATGCCTTTGCAGTTTGAGTTTTTAGGTGAGTTTAATAAACTTGATGACCATCTATGGATTCCTATAACAGTCTAATATTAATTAATTATCGAAGGTTACATGGAGCTCTATTATGGGGTTTGGTTTGCTATTTAGTCATTATATCTATATAATGTGGCTATATTCATTATAGTTAGCCACATTATATATAGTCATTATATCTATATAATGTGGCTTATCTATATAAGTGTGGCTATAGTTGGTATTTAGAAAAGTTAACAATTCTTTATGATTATCTGGCTGCTTACCAAGATATTATTCACATAATATCTTCTTCTTTGTTCTGAAGGTTTTTCAAGTCAAATCTCTTATGTTTTTATGGCATGGAATCATATTGTCTTCAGATAATAATTACATAACATATAATTTTTTCAATAATTTTAGTGCACATTTCCCTTATTTTTGCCCTAACTGCTTTGGCCAAGATTTCCAAGAGAATGTTGGCTAATAATGTTGATAGTAGACATCCAAGTCATAGTTTGTGTTTTTGTCATTAGGTTTTATTGTTTGTTTGGGTTTTTTGTTGTGGTTTTTGTTTCAATATTTAGTACAATGAAGACTCAATTTAAGATAACTATTTTTTATCATATTAAGTATTTTTGTATTTTTAGCTACCTTTCATTTAAAAATATTTGTAAATCAGCACCATGAATATAGTATTTGAATGGATTTAGTATGGTACAGCATGTTTGTGGCTGACATAGTTCCCACTGCTCTACATTCTAGTGCTGTCCCCAGATTTCCACATTTGTGTTTCATGTATTTATGTAAGCTGTCTGGTCCCATGGATATTTAAACTTGAGATATTTGTATTGGATTTTCAAAGTGGGGAAAATGTGATGTTTTCCCACATTTATTTATAAATTTCATAGGAATAAAATTTCATTTTAGTTTTCTAGGCTTTATACCTTTAAAAGGAGTAATGTTCAGAAGAATATCCTATTTTGTAAAAATTTGGTGCATGGCTGTAATCATAGAATATAAACTGTTTAGTTATTTAGTTTACATGTGTTTACTTAGTTTATAACATACTATAGGAAACGTAGGGATTGGTGATAAAAAGCTGAACTGAAGCAGATGGATTTATAGGAAAAGGACAAAAATGGGGCCAATAAAAACCTCCTAAGAAATAGATAGCTGCATTCGGATTTTCTTCCTCTCTAACTAATGTAGCTGATTTGAAAGGAAGTGATTGCCTCGTTGAGTCAAGACACTTGGATGATTTGTACTAACCTTCCCCTGGTGGGCAATTTCATTCTCACTCCTATGGCCCCCGCGGAACTGCATGGGTGCCCACTGGAGGGTTACCTGACCAAAGTTCACGTACAGTGTAATTTAAGTAAAAGCCCTGATTATGCTCTGTGCTGCTCTGAGTTAAATGATAGGAAAACGTGATATGTGTGGAAGGGCAGAAGGCAAGCGCTTGTGTTTTCCTCCCCCAATTCAGTAAAAAATGCACAAGAAATGTATTTACTGTTGCTGATTCTAAACATCAAGCAGCTATTGTCAGGAAGCTGGAGGCAAAAATAGAGTCCCAAGAGTAGGGACAAGATTTATTAGTTTATGTATCACATCTGATTGTGTCAATATAGAACCACACTTCTACATATATATGTGTATATATGCATATGTGATTGTCATTATTCTTCTGAAAATCACAAAGAGTTAAATATCAGCCATATTAAAGCCATATTAAAGTATTTGTATTGCTAAATGCCCTACTTTAAATTTCTCAGTGGGTCTGTTAATTTTCCTGTGAGATGATTTTAGATATATCCAAAAGCATACTCTGAATGATTAGGACACTTCTAGGAATTTATTCTATTAGCTATCTACCTTCTGGTAATATACACCCGTTCCTAAAACCATCCCACTTTATTAAATCCTGACACCATCCAATGAAACACGAGCAAAAGGAGCTAGTGCTAAGATGAAGTCCATTGTTTCCAAATTTATAACAGTTTCCATGTGCTTCACCATCCGAGCTCTGCCTGCTGTGTTCAAGTTATTGGCTTACTGGGGCAAGAAATACCGATAGAAAGCAATAATCATTTTAATATCTGACATGTGTTCTTATTTGATTCATAGGCTGATTTAGGTTTTAGCAAGCAATTGGGAAAATAATGTTATAAATAATAATAAATACATTATAGCTTCAATATATCAATAGTCTTGCAAGCATGATACCTTACTCCTGAGGGGCATCCTTCATTTGAAATGAAAGTATACACACAGGGTGCAGCTCCCACCTCCTCCTTGGGGATCTGATGGTCCTTACCTGGCGCTACTTTCCCCCACGTTACTTACCGCCATCTAGTAAACCGTAAAATACACATTTATGGTGTTTATTCTTCCACTCACAGAATGTAAGTTCTGTGATGGGGGGAGATTTTCAGGTGTTCTGCTTTACTGCTATAGTCACATTATAAGTACTCAGTGAGTATTGATTGAATGAATGAATGGATATGCAACATCATAAAGTGACACTGTACAACAATGTACTAATAAATTTGAGCAAACACACTAGTTAACTTGATTGTGGACGAGTGGAGAAGATTGGATTATGTTATTCACTTTATTTACTAAATTGTAACTTACAGAAGGCTGAGAACAACCGTGGAGCATCCCTTTATGCCTTTGAGTCCTTTCTCCTTTATCCAGGCTTCCCCCTCGGTTGACAATCTCTTCCCCTTGTAGTTTTGACTTGGCTAATTCCTAATCATGTTTCATAAACTTCCATCTGGCGGCATTTCCTCCAGGAAGTCTTCGTCGAAGCCCCCAGTAGGGCTGGATGCTTCTCCCACGGGCCCAAACAGACTCTGTCCCTACCACAGTGTTAAGCCGAACCAGATTGTGTTTGTGCAGCTTCCTCATGCTCAGAGTTTTTCTGTTTTGTCTTTTAAACCCAGACATGGTGCTTGGTTCCTAGAAGCACTGAATTAAACAGAAAAGGTGTGGGGTTGTGAAGGGGAGGAGAGAGGGAAGGGGGAACAGGAAGAGAGGAAGAAAAGGTGATGAAAGGGGACAACTTGTCGCTCATTTGAATCAAGAAAGAACAACTAGCCAATGAAAGGATTAGGGAACTACAATAGATTTCCAGGAGAGATTTATTTAATTAAGGAACTGAGATCATATTATGAGCTGCTCTGTGTGTCAGGCAGTATTCTAGGTGCGGAGGGTGATGCAGTGAGCAAAAAGGTAACGTCTTTGCTCTCACGGAGTTTATATTTTGGTGGGGAGACCGACAATAGACAAGTATAATACTGTATTTGTAAAACAGTACATAACAGAATTTAAAATGTGATATAAAATGCATACAAATTATAAAAATAAGTAAATAAATTCTAATTCTATTTATTTAAAAATAAACAAATTCTATAAATATGTAATATAATATAGAACTTGAGGATATTTAAAGGGAAGCAGTACTAAAAGTGTCAAGCGCTTTTTGCTCAAGATACCCCAGAATTCTGTCCTTGTGAAATGCCGTGTGTGCTATCCCAGAAGGGGAAACGGGAGCGATCCCTGCCGGAGCGTCTGTAACGGAACGCGTGTTCCTCGCCCACACTGAATGCAGAAGGAGCAATTTGCACAGACCTTACAGGGCCCATCTCCTTGCTGTGTGGGGACACATCGAACCCTGAAGGGACACTTAGCAGCTTGGAAGGTTCCCGCCGGGCAAGCTTCCTTCATGTGCAGCTTGGCAAGACCCCAACATCTCAACTGACGACAGGGATGAAAATGGTTCAAGAACCTAAAAACCAAATACACTTCTCCAGACTTTTGGTTAAAAAACGTCTTGTCTTGTTTCACTCACCAAGGTCTTAATTATCTTGGTAATATTTACTAATCGGTTATCACAGTAGGCAAAGAACTTGCATTTTGTGTTGGATTGGGGACGCTTCCAGGGCGTGGGTAGCAGTAGTTGGCCAACGTTGATATGGCAGTCTAATAAGGAATATGCTACCCTCTTTGCTCTAACATAGGTTAATTATTTCGCCAGCCTATGAGAGTGTACTTAGAGTGTCACAGTGCTTTGTGGAAGAGGAAACAAACAAACAATTACAGTGAACGAGGAAGAATGGCTGTTATTGCAGTACATAAGACTTTGATTACATACGGCCAAGATTCATACCAGCCTGGTAGTTGTTGACAGATAAAGTAACAAAAATGGAACTCATTTCTTTTCTTCTTTATTGAGACCTCAAGGTAAAGCAGATTTTCAGTTCTTGTACTTACTACACTGATAGAGCAGAGACTGACAGCAAAAATGTGTTGGCCCAGAAATAGAAATTAAACGTAGGTTCACATCAAAATTTCATTTAGCTTTGGAAAAGGAGCTGCTGTTTGGATTACTTTTGATCCTGAAACAAACACACTATGGAATATCACAGTATACCTGGTATGTATTAACCCTTCCCTGTGAGCCATACTTTTAAAATTGTTGTTTTTACTCTACAATGCTTTATTTCTTTTGTAGTGTTTGAGGGAATTTGAATTATCATCAGAGTAGGTTACACTTTGCTGAATGCAAATTACTAGCAACAGACATATAGATTTCAGTCTGCAGGGAGTATGGCACTGGATTGGGAAAATTGATAGCAGACCTTTTTCTGTTATAAAGTCATACCCGATGCTATAGTTTGGTTATGGTGATGAGGACAGAGTAAGTGGGAAATGTGAAGTGAGAAATTTTGGTGTGTGTTCAGATTGTTGATGTGTGTTGAATAAATTTCTGGCTAAATCATTTGTACTTTCCCTTCATGTTATGTAAGTTGACATAAAAATACTTATAAACAGGCCTCTCTCTTCCTTCCTTCCTTCCTTTCCCTCTCCCTCTTTTCCTTCTTTTCTGTCTTTCCCTCTTTCTTCCTTTTCATTCAACTATCAACATGGAAATTTTGCAACAGTTTCTCATAAATAAGAAATCATTAAGTTGGCAAATGGAATTCTGGACACAACAATATGATATGCTTAGTGAAATACAAGCGAGTAAATACAGTCATCAGTGAACTCCACACATCATTATAACCCAACTACATCCATTTTTGGAGTATATCCTCAAAATACTTTGACTTAATTTTTTGATTATTATTCTAAAGTCTACATTTGATAATTTTTTCATTAACTTTTTAGCAACAGAAAGATAGCATGAACTTGTTTCTCGAATTACCTTTTCTGACCTTTTGCAAGATGATAATTACAAAAAAGGGAGGCCTGGAAGACTTGTAAAAAAATTAAACTTATAAAAGAGCTAAAACGGTCCTTCTGTGCTGGTGTCGATTTCAAAATTAACATTTTGGTTCATGTGCTTCTAATAATCACTGACCCTTACCTCGTGTACTTTCCACAGGAAATGAATACAGCAGAAATTACTTTGACCCACTGATGGATGAGGAAATAAACCCAAGGCAGTGTGGGATGGAGGTCAGCAGAGAAGGTGAGCTAGAATTAAGTATGTAATTTTTGTGTCAGAATATTCTTTTCCATTCATGAAAATGAGGTGACAAAGATCACACATGCAGTTCCGTTTAGATTTTGCAGCTTACAATTTAAATGGTAAGTTTTAACCGCTAACAACATGACGGGCAGTGAAGGTAATTTTTGATCAAGGACAGCAAGCTGGTCAGAGGAAAGAGGCAGCTGTCTGCTCTCATCTGAGGCTACCGTAAGTAGTTTGGGCCGTCATAAGGCCCATGTTAGTGTCTGAGGACCATCATCACTTGACAGATGCATCTCTGTTCTTCGCATTTAAAATGAGCATTCTTCAATAAAATGCATCTAGCACATGAGATTTCCATACAGCGTGACTATTGAATTTCTTTCATCACATGCATGGACCCACTACCTAAGTTTTGAACCATGAAGAAGTCATGATATGATAACAATCTCCTTTTCTGTAATCGTGAATCTAGTTGCAGTTGTAAAACAACAATTCAAAAGTGCTCTTTAGGTGCACACCATTATGTATATTTTATAGTTATAAAATGCTTTGGGGTTTATAAAGATCATTGGTGAGATATTGACAGTGACAAATGTTACTTAGAATTATTTGCAATTCAGAAGATCATATCCCACTATTGGGTACCAGTCATTAAATCTGCACTTTTTAAAAATTTCTTTTTCATTATTATTATTATTTTAATTCAGGATATTATGGGGGTAAATCTTCACTTTTTAATGAAAGACTGGGGTAGATTCTCACACACACAAAAAGGCTCAAGCACAGTGCAAAGGTTAGTTTATGAAATCACTCTCAATAACCTATTTTTTTTTTGTGATTTTTAAAATTTCAGAATATTACAGGGGTACAAATGTTTTGGTTACAAAATTGCTTTTGCATCATTTGAGTCAGTGTTATAAGTGTGCCCATCCCCCAGATAGTGTGAATTATACCCATTAGGTGAGAATTTACCTATCCCCTCCTTCCCCCTCCCACCTGCTTGATTTTGAATGTTATTTCCATATGTGCACATAAGTGTTGATCAATTAGTTCCAACTTAATGGCAAGTACACGCTGTGATTGTTTTTCCATTCTTAGAAGAATGGTCTCCAGTTCCACCCAGGTTAATACACAAGGTATTATTCATCATTTTTTTTATTTCAGGATATTATGAGGATACAAATGTTTTGGTTACATTTTATGTCTTTGCCTCACCCAAACGAGGATTAGAGACATGCCCTAGCTCACCATTTTTTATGGCTAAGTAGTATTCCGTGTAATACATATACCACATTTTATTAATCCACTCATGTTTTAATGTGCATTTGGGTTGTTTCCACATCTTTGCAATTGTGAATTGTGCTGCTATAAACATTCGGGTGCAGGTGTCTTTTTTATAAAATGTCTTTTTTTCCTTTGGGTAAATATCCAGTAGTGGGATTGTTGGATCAAATGGTACTTCTACTTTTAGTTCTTTGAGGTATCTCCATATTGCTTTCCACAGAGGTTGTACTAGTTTGCAGTCCCACCAGCAGTGTATGAATGTTCCTGTCTCTCTGCATCCATGCCAACGTTTGTTTTTTGGGACTTTTTGATAAAAGCCCCATTCTATTTTTAAGTGGTACAGAATCCACAGATACCACCAAAAGACCTATGTATGGGCTAAGACAGGGACTTATTCTCAAGGCCAGTTTTCACTGATAGCTCAAAAATTCAGGTGAATTTCAAACAGGAAAATCTCAACCTTTTATTTGCCAAACACCCTTGAGGGGAGAGACACAATTTCAGTGACTTCTGGGCAGGGGCATCAATTGGATTATCAGGTGAAGTCCATTTTAATTTCTCAGGGATCACAATACATATTTATATTTGGTAGAATGTTTGTCATGCAAGCACTCCCTAATTTAGGAAAGGTGACTTGCCCAACTCCTGGGGCTCACTTGGGGTCTCCTCTTTTAGAGCAGGCAGCTCATTCTCTGTCTGCGCCCACAGATCTGTGCTGGCACTGCTGGTGGAGGAGAAGCTGGGGCTGGCCCTCTCGCTGCCGCCAGCCTCCTCCCTGCTGCCAGCCTCCTCCCTGCTGAGCCCTTGCTGGCTGTTTTTATTTACCCCGCTTCCTCATAACTGCCTTCCCGCTTTTTCTTCCTTTCTGCTTCCCATTTGCTTCTTTAATTTCTTCCTCAGTGTTTTTCTTTCTCTTCTTTCTCTGAAGTTCTTTCTTAACTGGAAGATTTAAGATAGAGTCTCTCTGTTGCCCAGGCTGGAGTGCCCTGGTGTCAGCCTAGCTCACAGCAACCTCAAACTCCTGGGCTTAAGCGATCCTCCTGCCTCAGCCTCCCGAGTAGCTGGGACTACAGGCATGTGCCACCATGCCTGGATAATTTTTTCTATATATATTTTTTTAGTTGGCCAGATAATTTCTTTCTATTTTTAGTAGAGACAGGGTCTCGCTCTTGCTCAGACTGGTCTCAAACTCCTGACCTCTAGCAATCCACCCGCCTCAGCCTCCCAGAGTGCTAGGATTACAGGTGTGAGCCACCGTGCCTGGCCCTGAAAAAAGTTTTTATATTCCTTGTCATTTGCACAGATTGAACACTTCAGATTTCTTTTTCTCTCAAAATAGGGAAGAATTTCAATATTTTCACTTCATCTAGGCTATTTGTTTTCCTCCTACAGTTTAGGAGCTTGTGGTTGAAAAAAAGGTTTTCCCTAGTCTCCTAAATTTTCTATGAGATTAGTTATGTTTCATTTCCTTGGAACCCTGTATAATATAAATAAGATGTAAATGAAGTGCAATGGGCCAAATGTGACTGTTAAAAGATCAGTTTGCCATACATTTCTGTCAGCTTCTAGAGTATTTTCATGAACAATTGTACACAATGCACACTGCTAATAGCTAAGCCCCTACTCTGCATATGGTATCAAGAAACCAGAATTTCATGGAAACTCCATGTGGGAAGGGACTCTATGTGTCCTGTTCATTAGTTGCTATATTTTCAGCAATTAGTGCCTCATACATAGTAAGTATGTGATACATATTTATCCAAAAACCAATGAATAATGTGCAACCCTATACTTTCATATTAACCCATAAACTTAATGTGACCAGATACCAGACCTGTGAAGATTAAACTGACATTCATTATAAGATGAGCTACAGTTTGTGATATTCCATTATCAAACATAACACTTTATATCAGATATTTGAAAATACTTTTGGGGAAAATAAATAGTGGCTCTTTGACGAGGCTATTTTGTGTGTTGACTTTCCCAGGATCATAACCTGACTGTCCATAAACTACCTTCATGACAAATTGGCTTTAAATTGAACTGCCAGTTTCACCAGTGGACGTTATTTTTTGGAAATCTATTTAAAGGATCGTATTTCCCAAAATATTAAGATATATATTATATGTACTAATATATTATATAGATAATATATAATATAATAATTTAGTAATAGTATAATACATCTTTAAAAAGGGGACTTGGTTCGAGGTGGGATCAAGTACTCTCAACTTTGGATTTCTTCCAGTAACAGCTTCCACTGGTGAATTAATTCACTCAGTGCAGAGATCCAGCGATTGGCCAAAAGCCTTTCCTCTGCCAGTGTAGAGATTCTGTCCCATTGTCCAAGTGATGGCAAGATAAGAAACTCTCAGTGATATGAACCATAATCTTTGGGAGTTGAGATGGGGAGGACAATGGAAGAAACAAGAAGATGCAGCTGTAAAGGGAGAGAGCTCAGCTCAGCAGCCTCCCAGGAGGAGCTCTGTCTTGACTCTGTAGTTCATGCTGGCTTCTTTTTCTTTTTGCCGAGCACTCAGACCTTCACAGTTACTGCCTTTAGGGGGTCAGAGAGTACCAATTAGCACTCATATCTTCCCACTTCCTCTGCGGCACAGGGCCAAAGGTCAAGCAGGCACACGACCCGGGGCTGCTGAGCGGGCCCCAGCAAAGGTGCAGTTCACAAGCACTTTGGGTGGCAGAAGTTTTGGGAATACCCCAAAGGTCTGCTTGGTTCCATCTGTCTCCCCTTTGGTTGAGCTTATCCTCATATTTATTTGTTTATAATCTAAACCCTACTTATTTCCAAAATAATCTGCAACAGATTCAATAGAAGCATAAATGTACATGTTTATAGAAAAGTCCAAATAAAGATGAAAGCGGTATTTGAGAATACCTAGGAAAGAAAGAAGTCAATGTATGAGAAACACAGGACAATAATATTGTTGTTGTAATTAAGCACTTATTTTTACTAATACTTTGAGTTTCCTGAAAGTCAAGCTATGAGGGGAAATACCATAGACAGGTAACTTCCAATGTTTAATAGAAATGACACTCTTTTTCAGTGTAAATAACCCATTACCCCTACTATTTTATTTTTTTACACCAAATTCCAGAAGGTCATATGGCATTAATTTTTATATAGTAGAGATTGTAAAAATAATAAATAATTGCTTTATCATTAATTCCTTGTAATGAATGGTGTAATAATTCACGGTAATGTAATAGTTCCTGATAATGAATTAATGGAATAATAAGTAACTTTACTTAATATAGAATATGGATTTCAGTGCTGCTATATAGTAGATGTGCAACATTTATTATTTTCCAATTTTGTATATGACCTGATTTAGGTAATAACAGCTTATAAATTAGAGTTCTCCAAAGAGGCATAACCAATAGGATCTCTCTCTCCTGCTAAGATATATCTGTATATAAAATATATGCATATTACATAGCACATACATATGTGCATGAGACAAAGAGAGAGATTTTTAAAGAATTGGTTCCCTTGATTGTGGGTGCTGGCAAGTCTATTTGTAAGGCAGGCTGGAGATTCAGATGAGAGTGGATGTGAAAATCAGGTAAGAGTTGATGTTATATTCTGGAGTCTGAATTTTGCAGGGTAGCAGACTGGAAACTGAGGAATAATTTCTGTGCTGCAGTGTGGAAGAGCATTCCTTCTTCTTTGGGAAACTTGTCTTTTCTCTTAAGGCCTTCAACTGAATGTATAAGGCCTGCTCATGTTATGGAGGGTCATCTTCTTTACTCAAAGTCTACTTATTTAAATATTAACCTTTATTCAAAGTCTACCCTTGTAAATGTTAATGATATCTAGAAAACACCTTCGCAGCAAATCGAGATGGGTGTTTGACTAAATAACTGGGCACCATAGCCTAACTAAGTTGACACACAAAATTAACCATCACAGGCTGTCTCTAATAATCATTTATTAATTCATAATAATACTTGAAATGGTGATGAGGGCCTGTTAATTTGATGTAGTAAATGTGTTCTCCTAATCACCAAACCTTAACTCTGCTGCTTTCTCTTATCACCTTGGTTTTTTTTCCTTTGGCGTGCACCCTGGTTATTAGTTACATATTTATTGCTATAATTATCTTTAGTGGTCGTCTTCTCCACTGAACCTTAAATATCCTTAGGATCTGGCACAGTGCTTGGCTCACCTATGATGTTCAATTTATTTGCTGACATTAAAATAATAAGATCTAATACATCTCATATATTGTGGCCTCTGAGCACCTCCACTGCCCACACTCAATCACAAGTGAACCTCAGCCCCTGCCTGGAACAGCTGAACAGCTTTAGTCCTCATGCACCATCTGGAGTGATTATCTTCAGAATTAGATCAGATCTTGCTACTTCCTTACTGAAGCCCTCTCCCCTGCTGCCTGTTGCATTTAGGGCAACATGCCTATTGCAATACATGTTCCTGCCTCATCTCAGATCTTTTCTACTTGCTCACCATGCTCCAGCCACACTGGATTTCTTTTTGTTCTTTGTACGCATGGAGCTATTTCCCTCCTGAACACTGAACCCTCACAGCTAGTGGGACAACCTCCTTCCCTCCTTACCTGGCCAGTGTCATCTCTTCACAAAGGCTCAACTTAAATGTCAATTCTTAACTCCCTTGACTAACCTACATGATTCCCCATATATACCTCCTTGATAGAACTCATTACAATGGTCAAGAAACTATGTATTAATGCAATTATCTGTGAAGTGTGTTTCTCCCCTATTAGACCATCTGCTGGATACAAAGTGGGCACAGATCATGTCTACTTTGTTCACCAGTGAATTCTTAGAACCTAGCACAGCAGTTGGCAGAGAGCAAGTGCTCGATAAATATTTGTTGAATTAATGAATAGATGAGTAAATGAATTTACACTGCCAAGCATGGTATCTGACACATGGCGAGCCTCCTGTAAACCTCAGGTATTATTACTTACTGAGTGCTCAAGGAATGTGTTAGGTTGGATACGGTAACTGACCAACCAATACAAATCCCTCCAAGGTAGACGTTATTATTCCCATTTTGAAGATGAGACAAACAAGCTTGGGGAGAGTTAATACCTTTCCTAAGATCACACAGATCTGGCAAGTGTGGAGTGGAATTCAGAGTCTACCTGACTCTGACACAGTCTGTTCTCTTTTCCCTCAGGAGTTGCGTTTGACCTGCCGGCTTTCTCTGCCCTTCCCTTTGAGGAGGACTTGTGAAAGGGAAAGGAAACAAGTTAATTCAAATTGTTGAATTTGAATTTGAAGGGGATATTCTCTTGCCCTTCGTTTCTGTGTTATATAATGTGGTTGTCCCTTCAGGAATGAGTCTATTGGGGGCATCTTGGAGGGGTGGTTTCCCAAAGAACCAGAACTTCTATAGCAACTGTTGGTTAGGTCCCTCTCACATGATCCTCAAAAAGTTGTTTATAACTTATTATTTTATGGTGAAAACAAAAATATTAGATTAGAATGACAGAATCCTAACTGTTGAAAAATTAGGCACTTCATACAATTACTAAGTAATTAACAACAAACAAACAAACAAATAGACCAGGCGTGGTGGCTCACGCCTGTGATCTCAGCACTTTGCGAGGCTGAGATGGGAGGACTGCCTGAGCTCAGGAGTTTGAGACCAGCTTGGGCAACATAGTAAGACCCCACCTCTACAAAAAATAAAAATAATTAGCTGAGTGTGGTGGCACATACCTGTAGTACCTACTACTCAGGAGGCTGAGCCAGGAGGATTGAGCACAAGAGTTGAGGCTGTAGTGAGCTATGATTGTGCCACTGCACTCTACCCCAGGTGACAGTGCAGGATGTTGTCTCAAAACAACAACAACAAAAGAAATAAAAACAACAACAAAAAACCATGCAAGCACATGTGAGTGGCTACTCTTTGGTGAGTGCCTGTTCTCCATCAGGCATGCAGGTATGTGCTTTATGTATGTCCTCTTGCTGACCCTCAAATCATCTAGTTTTCTGGGCATGGAGATTCAAGCTGAGGAACTCTAAGAAACTTCCCCAGTTTAAATAGATAAACACCTGATATTTGGGTGCAGATTTGGCTGATGCCAAACCTGTGCCGTGCTGCTTCTCTCCAGAAGATGGTCTCTCTCTATTAATCCCATTGGGGCTTTTATTATATCTGCAGAGAACTCCATATCTATGGATCTGGTATTGCTTATTGTTAGCCTCCAAATAAGATTCTTTTATGAGCCACGTATAAGCTTTATAAGTTTTGTAGCTATCCTACTAAGAGTTATAAAGTTACAGTTAATACAGTTAATAAAGGTCCATGCTTCTTTAATGCATAATCTTGCAAAATATCTTTCGGGAATGGCCCCTCTCCCCTTTCCCCGAGTGTTGGCATAGTAGTAGGTTTGTGCTAGTCATTAGCAGAAAAAACATTTGCAAGTCAACTGATACTTGAAAAAGTCATCTTCAGGGTACAATGAACAGACACTCCTAATTTCACAGACCTTTTTTTGTCACTCTCTCAAACATTCCATTTACCCCTACAGTCTGGGCTTTCCTGTTTAGTCATTTTAAGTCCACGAATATAGATGACGTTGGATTTTTTCCAACACTGTTGTTCAAGGGATCTCAGGTATGGACAGAAGGGGAAGACCGAGAATTTTCAGGAACTTTTAACTTAGAGAATGAAAACCTCAGAAAGCTCTTAGTTTAAACAATTAGTTTAATTACCTTCCATGGTAAGGGGAACATGTTTAATGTATTGATGTGTGCATGTATGTTCTAATTCTAAGACTTGGGTGGTCACCCAACTTGCATCATTCATGTTTGGTTCTATCTAGTGGCAAGAGATCCACCTGGATGAACTTTTAACCCTCTTCTGGAACTTTGTTTTTATAATTAGTTTTTTGGGTGTGTGTGTAATGACATGGCCTTGTTGCTTTAAATTCACAGAAGAACTGAGACGTTCTTATGTTTGCTATCATATTACAACAGCATGTATAAAAGAATCCAGGACCATTTAAGTTTGTTGTTTCTTATATATACATAGTAAAAATATGATATATAGAAAGTAGCTAATGGAAAATACTCATTCATTTTGACCAAATGCTTATATGTTCTATTGTGTGATTTGACAAACCATAATCACTTGTTCTGAAATTATTCTTGAGTAATAGATGTCATAATCCATTGAATATGAGATCCTCTTTGTTGAAGTATCCTATTATGCATGTACTGCAATATACATTTAAAAATCATTGTTCCAATTATTGATTTAGAAAAGGGCTTTTTTTTTCAGAACAAAGCAGCATATCAAGTGGAATTTGTATCTATGATGCATAATATAACTAAATAACCATGATGATTAATATAATAATTTCTTTTTGTAATTACATTTTCATATCTATAAATTAGTTGATGAGAAAATTATCATGCACATACTCTTTTAACACCCTAGAAGGTGATGACAGAATTCTCTATAATCAATTAATGAAGCTATTTGATGAGAGTGGACGAGAAGAACCCCAAGGTAAGATACCAGTTATTTTCAATTTTTTATCTTAACATTAGTTGTAAATTGATTGACATGGTTTCTTGCATATGCTAACCTGTTTTTTCTAAATATAACCATTCATTGATGGGCTGTGTGTGCTTTTGATGGTTGCAGATATTTAAATGTAGCTAAATTTTTGGGGAAAGTAATTATGGTGCAATTTCTTATAATTGCATACAATATATAATGCTAAATGGTAAAAATGACTTAAGAGTTATTGCAGAATCTTAAAATGGCATAATGGCATATTTAGATTCACTAATTTATGAGGCTACATGTTTTTTTTTAAAAAAATAAAAAGACTGTGTCTTAGCTTTTAAATAAATGCTTTTGTGTGGTAGAAGACAAGTAGTATATTGTACTCAACTTTAGCGTGGGAATTCATGCTTGCAAATGTTAGGCTGTTTGAGTAAAAAATTATTATATGTATTAAACTAAAAGTTTAAAGGTAATCTTTTGAAAACTAAAATTTTAATTTAACACATATAAATTCATGCCAGAACCATACTGTAGTTTTTGCCAAGACATTAAGTTTGCTGTATATAGACATATTTGAATTCATGAGGAATAATTCTATTAACTTTTTTCCACAGTGTGTGCTTAATGCTTTACAAACTGTCATTCTGTCTTCCTTATTAAAACAATTCCTTAAAGTACCTAAGAGGAGAGGGCTTATCATGATTAAGTCTTCTAATTGTTATTATTTCTGTTGAATTTGTGCTGAGGCTTTGCCATTTACTAGGTGTGTGACCTTAAGCTTCGTTTGCCATTTCTGCCAAATGGACATATAGCACCTGCCACATGGAGTAGTTATAAGGATTAAATTGTTACATGAGCAGGTATGATAAGGACATACCTAGAATAATAAAGATAATAATCATAGTGCTATTGATGAATATATTAATACCAGTTAAACATTCGAGTGCTTACTGGTTACCTGGTAAGGAAATGTCCTAAACTGTCCCAACTGTCCCAAACACTGTTCTAAATAAGGCAAATATTAACTTACTTAAACCTCATAACAACTCTAAAGGTTAGTCTCCGTTTTTGATCCCCATTTACAGAATAATACACTCCCAAGTTTTATTCCCACCTGGGTTACACCTCCTCCCCTTAATTGTTTTGCTATCAGTTTGTATAGCCAACATGTTATTAATTTTTGACCTTTATAAACAAAGAAAACTCATTTTTCAAGCCAGCTATGAACTTATTTTGAGGGATCCTGAATTCAAATGGCGTATTAGGATTACCCAGAGAAGTAGAATTTAATTGAACCTATATATATTTTATATATATATATATATATATACATACACACACACACACACACACACACAGAGAGAAATTTATTTAAAGAAATTGACCCACTCAGTAGTGGGGGCTAGCAAGTCCAGAATCCTTAGGGAAGGCTGGCAGGCTGGAGAATCAGGTGGGAGTTGATGTGAATTCAGGCAGGTGTAGAAATAGCAGTCTTGAGTCTGAATGTCACAGGCAAGCAGGCTGGAAACTCAACCAGGTTTTCTATGCTGTGGTCTTGAGAGAGAACTCCTTCTTCTTTGAGAAATCTCAGTCCTTATTCTTCAGGCTTTCAACATATTGGAAAAGGCCCACACACATTGTGAAGGGTAATGTGCTTTACTCGAAGTCTACTGATTTTCATATTAGTCACATCTGAAACATACCTTCACAGACGCATCCAGATTGGTGTTTGAGCAAACAACGGGGCACCACAGCCTAGTCAAGTTGGCGCTTACAATTAAGCAACACATATGCTTATGCTGCAGTCAGGCCTTACATGGTTAGTCTAATTTCTGAGCCAGCAAACATATTGAAGACCTTTCAGTGCTGGATGTTGAGTAGCGCACTTTTATCCCTGTTACTTCCCTTCCGTTCTGATAGCTCTTTCAGCTCGGAGCCTTTGAACCCACCCAAGTCAGACATTTGCAGACAACACCCAATAGAGCTTCTAAAATCATTTACAGGCTTACAAAAGCCTCATAGGAATGTATGGGATAGTCAGGTACTTTATCAGCTGTTTCATACATGAGGATATAACTGAGACCTAGAAAGTTTAAAGACTTATGCAAAGTAATACAGGATATTAGCGAGCAGAGAAGGCCAGAGAACCGCTATAGCTCGACGCTCTCTCCAGTTCCCCACTTCATTTCCCACCTGCAAGAGAAGCTCTCTTCCAGTGATTCTTGTTAAAATTCTAGTATTGGAGACATGGAAAATTCCGTAGTATACCTTCCAGCATTTTTTAGAGAATGGCAGAGGGAGGAATATTTTATATTTACAGCATGCATCTGGCTAGATGATACAGCATGCATCTTTGCAGATGATACTGTTTTCAGATGATGGAGAGAGAAGTCGAGTACACATACCATTTGTATAAATGCTGGCATTTCTATGCAAATAAACAAGGTAGCCCAAATAAAGTGCCTCTGTGTGCAGAGCTCGGGGACTGTTCTCGGGGATCCTAATGTGGGAAAATGAACCAAAAGCTCTGACTTCTCCTAAACCTATTCATCTCCCAAGCTGGTTTCCGCAACACCGTGAGTAAGTGGTAAGTTGTGGAAGTAAACAACATGTAATATTAACGCGCGAAAAAGCACAGCATCCACACTTCAAGATATATTTGGTAAGTGGGAAAAAAGCTTTAATGCACAGCTGTACTTTGCTCACTTTGTAAAGATTATGAGATGAACAAAGGTGGTTGTTGTTGTTTAATCTTGAAACTTCTCCTGTGCTTTAGTGATTTCCCAGTACAGGAAACAGAAAATGGTTTGCTAAATTGTAGAATATGAAAAACCAAACTTTATCGCATATGAGAAAAAAAGTAGTTAGTCTACTGTGTGTTTAGCCAACATTAAAGCAACAAAGGCAAGCGGACTTTCCTGTGATCTTCTCGGGGTAAGCAGGTGAGAGCGTCCAGGAGGAGATGTTGGATTCTGAAGCACCTATGAATTTCAATACGAGTCATGAAATGCGCAAAGAGGCAGATGAAGCCGCCCCTGCTTACCTTGAGGAGTTTGAAAGGTGTGCTCAGAAAGACATCATTCTGCTTGGAAGTTCTCCATTCGAACAGGTCAGCATTAAGAATATATCAAGAAACAAAAGATAAACTCTCTTTTTAAAATGACAAATTGAAACCTCTGTCATACACATTGTCTACTGATTGTGCTTACTCTCGCACCCTTCCTAGATCACACGATTTATGAGTCATTGAGCGTTTTCTTATTTTTCATACACATTTTACCAGGCAGAAGTTATATTCCTTATCAATATCTATCCTGGTCCTAGTCCAATTTAGTTTCACTTTATATGGCTTTATTTTGTACTGAAGTGCTTATTTCTAGCATACTATGAAGTAACTTAATAAAACCTGAAAACAGCATAAACTTACTTGGATACAATTAAGAAACTGCTTGGACTTATTTGCACAAATACTATATTATTATGTGAATATTCTAGTATTTCTGAAGTCACCATTTAAGGAAATCAATGTAGGCATTCTACTGTTGTGCCTTGTGCCACACAAGAGAGTCTGTAGCCTTGGGTTGTCTTGACCTCAGAGATACCTGTTCTGATCTCTGTGTCTGTTTGTGTGTAACGTAGCATTATGTGCTCTGATCCACCAGGAGAGAAGTGTTTCTTCTATGTAGTCACCTTATCTATCTCAAATAAACACACAAGAATCTCACCCTTACATCCGGGTGTGTGTGTGTGTGTGTGTGTGTGTGTGTGTGAGAGAGAGAGAGATAGAGAGAGAGTTGTTTTTGGGAAATGTAAGCAGATTCATGCTAAAGAGGAAAATATTTCACCAGGTGAAAAATACTATTCTCAATGGTATCTTTTATAACAACAGGTCACAGATGGAAATATTATTTCCCACCTCAGAACTGAGAGGAATAGGTTAGCTGGGTTAAATTTGGAGTGTGGAAATTCCATAACAGCATCTAATTTCTTCCTTTGTGCCACTTTGATCTGAATATCCTGGGCACATTAAGGTTATGTCTATTTTGAGCTTTTTCAAATAAGTGACCCGAATTAACAAGTGCAGCCTTTCCTAACATAGTCACCTAGATGGCTCCAGTAGGGGGTTGAACTGTGTTCTCCAAAAATATGTACAAGTCCTAGCCCCCAGTACCTGTGAATGTGACCTAATTTGGAAACAGGGCCCTCACAGGTATAATTAAGCTAAGGATCTCTAGATGAGATCATCCTGGATTTAGGGTGGATCCTCAATCCAATGTCCGGTGTCCCTTTAAGAGAAAGGAGAGAGAGATTTGAGACACAGACACACACGGAAGGGAAGGCCATCTGAAGAAGGAGGCAGAGATTGGAGTGACGCACCTGCAAGCAAAGGAACGCCAAGGACGGCCACAGTCACCAGGAGCCAGGAGAGAAGCGTAGGTGGATTGTCCTCTGGAGCCTCAAGAAGGAACCAATCCTGACAACACCTTGATTTCAGATCTCTAGCTACCAGAACTGTGAGACGATAAATTTCTGTTGTTTTAAGCCACCAAATTTGTGGTAATTTTGTATAGCAGCAGTAGGCAACTGACACAGGACACTGAGGTAAAAAAGGATGCATGGATCCTATATGCCTCCTATATGCATATAACTCTTTTTTTTAAAACAATTATTTTTCAGATGTACATACTGATACCTTAACAGGTCAACATTTCCATTTACTTTTTTTGTACCCTACAGTACCATTGTATGTGTTTCAATTTGCCTCTTGCTTTTAAGAATGGCTGCAGGGATTCCTTTAGGATGTGTGGCTGATAGTTTTATATCCTCATTCTAAGGTAAGCTGAGGTGAGAGCTCACCTGCTGCAGCTGTGAGGCTCCCATGCAGAGGGCCTGCAGAACGTCTGGGAGCCCATAAGAACAGAACTCAAGCCTGCATTTGGAGCATGTGTCAGTGCCAGGAAAGAGCATACGCACCCACGAGAATTCAAGTGTTCCACGAATGTGACCCTTATTCCCTTTGAACAATGAAATTTATGATCCTATTTTTCTTCTAATTTATATGTCTTAAATTACCTGAAATTCAACCTAAACTGACTGATGGCATGAATAATTGCAAGAGAAACCACATGCTGATGTTTGAACACATGACAGAGTCGTGTGGCAGAAGGAGGCTGAGCTTAGGAGTCGGACCTCTGTGTGAGCCCTGGCTTTTCCACTCATAGGGTGTCACTTAACTTCCCTGACCTCGATTTCCTCATCCGTAATTCTGGAGAAATTAGGTGCTACGTCATTGCATAGTTTGGAGGATGTGGGGAGTCATCCCTAGAGAATCTAGCACAAAGCAGGCGCTGATTAAATGGCACGAGGCACTGCGGAGGGAAAAGATTCAAAGGCCTGTTCCTGGGGCGATGCCCGCAATATTTCATGCTCACGGTGTCGGGAAGTTCCCTGGACACGCAAGGCAGCCTCTTGTGCAAGAAGAAACTTCAGGTTTGGTTTAGAGCTCACGGCTTTCATCCTTGATTCTGATATTTATATGAATTTATGCCTCTGTGTAAAATAGGCACAAATAATTTGAACCTCTTGTGGTTGTTGTGGGGATTCATGAGATGTGTCCAAATGCCTGGCAGTTAATGTTGTCCTTTTCCTGTGACTCATTTTATATATTTGTTGAGACCACCACCTACTCTCACTTTTTATTGCCTTTGCAATAGTGAACTGATAATTATAAAAGGCAAAGTGTTTACATGGAGATGCGGGGTGGAGGGGTCCCCCCTGGGACTCACATGCTGTTGACAGGCCGCTTCTCTTAAACTACTTGTCTGTACCTGCTGATAAATGTGGTGATTGGGGTGATTGCTTCTCATCCTGACATTACAGGGCCTTGTCGTGGGTGGATGTGGGTGACAAAAGAATCTAGATTACAAAAAGAGATGAGGCTGTTTACTCAGAGGTTGCCCAGGAGACAGATCCTGACAGTTTATTTGCATCTTGGAGCAAAAAAAGAAACAAGGAAAAAACAACCTATGTGCATAGGGAAAGGACACTTTTAGTACACTTTATGAGATTTGAGTCTCCAAGCACACCTACTGTGCGACCCCTTTTTTCCCTCCAGACAGAGTAGAATACAGAGGGATGAAGAATTTACCTTCTTACTTTGCAAAAACATTGTAGGTAGCTGTGTGTGTGTATGTGTCTGTCTGTGTATATGGTTGTGTGTGTGTGTGCATGCACGTGGTTGTGGATGTGTGTGCTGGGCCAGGGAGTGTTACAGAGTCCCTGAGACACTTACTTCCCAAGAACCACATGTGGAACTGATGGGAGACTCACTCTGGAGTCACACTTTAGTTAGCATTGCTGATAGTGATGTCAGCAGTGATACAATGACACCTGGAGCAATAGAAGCCATCAGCCAGGACTAGCATGCGAGCTGATGTAAGTCACCCCCTGTGGACTTCCAGAAGAACCTGGAGGAAGAGAACTTTGCAATTGGCTGAGGTCTCATGATGAAGGTGGGATCTAAGAGCCCATAAAATCTGGTCGTTAATGTGATTACTTTTTAATCCACATGGTATCATTCCACATGGTATAGGCTGGTTCTGGAAGCATCTTGGAAAGGTGCTCTAGCTCAGCACTTCTAGTCTAAGGCAATGGAGGCCACAGGGCATCTCAGAGCATGAGGAGATTAGGAGGGACAAGACCAAGAGAAGGGGCGGATTGTAGGGCAAGCGGGGAGGCAATGCTCTCCGAGTCAGGTGAGAGGATCACATTTCAAGGGCCATGCAAATGATGAAATATCATTTTTATTGTCATCATGGGGCAATTTGGTTGCTCAAGTATATACAGCTACTTTAGATACATTTGTGCTGACTTTTTATACTCCACTGACATTGGAAAGCTTATAGGGAAGATATTATTAATATGACTTAGGTCTGAGAATTATCTAGTAAAGGGTAAAACTAATCAATTAAATGCATAGTTTTTACACGTTTAGTCACAGAGGAAATCCAGGGAAACAATAATACATTGTTTTTCAAAGAAGTATTGAATTAGAAATAAAATAATTTCATTTTACGTTTTAGCTACCAGGAGGAATTGTTTTCCTGGGCATTTTCTAATATTTACTGTATGCTATGTACCTGTTCCTAATCAGTTGCAGATAACTAGGTTTTCCTCTGAATTTTAATTATGAACAACCCATACATTTAGCTTATTCAATTAGGAAACCATGCTTTAAGGAGGACTTTTTTTTTTTTTTTTTTTGGTGATTCATGTGTAGCATTTTTTAAGGTTTTGTCCTTATTTTAAAAATAAAATATAGCATTTAAGGTAGTAGCAGAATAAATATACTAGCCCAAACTAAGCATATTCCACAGAAGCATTCTGAAAAACAAGCCAGTGTATATCGGCAAATAACCCAACTTTTCTACATTCTTTGTAACTGCCTGGCGTCTGGCAATGGGCACAAATCAAATCCAGCTTCATGAAGTAGGTGACTGTCAAGTCTGAAATCTGATTCTTAAATATGAGAAAAATTTTAAAATGTAAAATCCATAATAAGATCTCCATAAACTAAAAATGGATTTCATAAGTTAGTTTAACAGATTAAGTAGTATATTTTCTATAAGCCAGAAACTTATATTCTACTTTGTGGTTAGTATAGGAAAGTTTTTGGAGGGAAAATTTGATTTTTAAAAAAATCACTCGAGACATTTACATGAGTTAAATTTCTATTTTTTTTTTTACTTAACTAATATGATAGCTCTTGTATCACCCCTTAAGCATTATATTGGCTATAACTATAAATATCAATTAAAATGTAATGAATACAAACATAAAGAGAAAGAGCAAGAGCACAAACATCATTTCATGGTAAAAAAAAAAAAAAAAAGAAAAATAACAGTGATTTCCCACATCTTAATTCACGGGAAACAATGATGACACCGTCTTGCCTCAGAGTTTGCAAGAAAAGTGCCATATAATTATAAATGTGAAAGACGGCTGTATAGAGCAGAAATATCATTTTACAAGTTAAAAGGCTCACAGAATCCTGAAAGTTTTATTTATTTATTTATTTATTTATTTATTTTTGAGACAGAGTCTTGCTCTGTTGCCCGGGCTAGAGTGAGTGCCCTGGAGTCAGCCTAGCTCACAGCAACCTCAAACTCCTGGGCTTAAGTGATCCTCCTGCCTCAGCCTCCCGAGTAGCTGGGACTACAGGCATGCGCCACCATGCCCGGCTAATTTTTTCTATATATATTTTTAGTTGGCCAGATAATTTCTTTCTATTTTTAGTAGAGACGGGGTCTCGCTCTTGCTCGGGCTGGTCTCGAACTCCTGACCTTGAGCGATCCACCCACCTCGGCCTCCCAGAGTGCTAGAATTGCAGGCGTGAGCCACCGCGGCCGGCCTAGAATCCTGAAAGTTTTAATTGAAAGTTTTAATAACTTGGTTAAATCTACCCAAGACAATTTTACAGTCTAATTTACAGCACCCCAATTTTTTCCTATTTGCCTCCTTTTTATTTGTTATTTTATTTATTTTTTAATTTCTCATTAGCTACTTGGCACACTTTTCCAACTCCCCAGAATATTCAGAAGACACTGAAATGGAGGCATTCTTGCCAAAGCTGACTGGAATTCAAGGAGAAGCAGGCTACCATCTAGAATGAATAAGCACAGTTTAGTGACATTATCTTTGCTCTCAAATTTTTTACCTGGTGGTCACAATTACTTGTTTATTTTCTTAGGGTCAGGTCACATTTTATAAGCACCTCTAAGCAAAAAGTTTTAATTTTATTTGCAAAACAAAACTGATACTATTGTTACTTTTTTCATTTAGATTTATTTTACATACCATCTTTTTTCCTTTGCTGCCATTGATATTTTTAGTTGATATTAGAACATAAAATAGTCTCCATCCTTTTCCTCCCTTTCAATAGTAGGAGTTACTGAAGCTGATAATTAGGCACCTAGAGTAACTGAAGAAATTTATGTCACTAAAAACAAAATGTATGGGCCCACAACATAATAGCAACATGTGAATGATTAAAGCAATTAGTTCTACAGTCAGGCAAAAAGGGATGGTCCAAGCTTGCATCCCTGTTGGTCAGGCATGGGTCAAGGGTAACATTTTATATGTTTAGATATTGGATGGGCTGATTATTCTTCAAAAATCTCCATGATTTCTTGGACCTGAATATTCAGTACAAATAGGTTGTCAGAGAATTTGAGGTTATATTATTGAATAAGAATCATAAGTGTGGAAATTCTTTATTTCTGATTAGTGGCAGTTGCATTTCCTTCACTACTCAAGCGAGCCATAGGGTGTGGTTGGTCTGTGTGCTTTTATGAAAGTCGGCAAGCCCCACAGGACATGTGCCAGAGCAGGGAGCTGCCCCACTTCTCCAAGGACTGGGGCAAAGGAGGAATGTGTGTTGTCATTATTTGGAGGAGAGGAAGTCCTCACTTAAGATCATCAATATGTTTGTGGAAACTGAGACTAAGCAAAACGATGTATAATGAAACCAATTTTAACACAGGCCAATTGATAGAAACAAAAGTGAAGTTCCTATGACATAGTTCTGGTCAAAAAAAAAAATCACTATACTTCTAAATAAAGACCAAAGCACTTTTAATATTAAACATTGAAAAAATGTGGGCTACACATAGATTTAAGAAAGATTAATAAAAAGTAAGAAAATTATTTACCTAATTATTCCAGTTCAGGGTCACAGGTGGGTAGAGCCTGTCCCAGCAGCTCAGGGCCCAGTCAGCACCCAGCCCTGGGCATCACAGGGCACACTCACACACACCCCCACACTCAGATGGGTACCATGTAGACACACCAATGAACCTAACATGCACATCTTTGGGATGTAGGAGGAAAACAGAGTACTCAGAGGAAGCCCACGCAGACACAGGAGAACGTGCAAACTCCACACAGACAGTAGCCCTGGCCAGCAAGTGAATTGATTTTCTTTGTCATCAATATTATAACAAAACAACATTGAACGAAATGTTTTTTGAGGACCTGCTGTCTAGGTTTCTATGCGCTCATGGAACCATACGGAGAAAAAGACACAATAGGACACCGGAATAATCTTCAGTAGATTTGCATGTTCGATTAGCTTCTTTTTAAATCTTATTCTGAAACTTATGTGTTTAAAATTATAATAAAGTGGTCCCTGACTAACCTCCAGCTCCTGTCCTTTATTTTTCGTTTGGATATGCTTTACCACCAACAATAATCAAGATGTTTCCTCAAAGTTCAAGGCAAGCTGAGCTGGCTGACAATTGACTTTTTGGCCTGAGATCTTTTTAGCTTTAGTAAACCAAATCAATATTTCTGAAACAAAGACATTGATGAAAGAATTTTTTGTTTGTTTTAGAGCAAAACATGCCAGTTTCTGTAGAACTTTACTGCAATTTCACCATATTGAGTATGCCACACTCAATGAGATTTCATTACACATAATTTGAAAACAAAACAACACCAGTTTGACAAATAATTTAGTAATTTCACCCTCTTCTTTGGCTACCTATTTCCATTCCCTTATAAAGTTCCTGGTATAACCAAACTTTCTTTGGAAATTCAGCCCGCAATTATATGCCAGCAATGGATTTATGGGCCTCAAACTGAAAACTTGTGCTGTTTAAGACTACATTGTTTTCAAGAGAAGGGAACCCCCATATTTGATATTAAACATACATAATAATATTTCAGTAATAAAATCAAGATGCTTATGCTGTCTTCCATGAGTTCCTTTAGAGAAAAGGCCATATCTTTTTGTCTTCAGCACCAAGCACAGAGCCTGGCAGAAAACAGATGTTTACCCTCTTTGAATGTTTGTTCAACGAATGAATGAATGAATGAATGAGTGATGCAGATAACTAGTATGGCAAAATTATCATGGATATCATGGGCATACAAATATTCTTTGATATTAATTTTCTCTAATACAGTTATAATGTCATTATGTGGAGTGTTATGATTTGGTACTTTCATGCATACCATCTAAATTACTTTTTAAAATATTTAAGTATCATAGAACAGAGAAAAAGTCACTTTAATAATATAATAGCTGACATTTATTGCATGCCTACTGTCACTATTATAAGCACTTTGCATAATTTAACCTCACAGTTCCCTTAAGAGGATACTGTTATTATCCCCCTTTCATAGAAGAGCTACTCAAGGCACAGAAAGGTTAAGTAACTTGGGAGAGGTTTTACAGCTAATAAGTTGCTTAGCCAGGATTCAAACTTAGGCAGCCTTAAGCATCACACCACATTGCACGAGAGTGTGGAGTTTTCAAAGAATATAGCTTTTTAATATAAAATTTTTTATCACTCATCTGCCACTTTACATTTTTTTCATTTAATTTTTTAAATTTCAGCATATTACAGGGATACAAATGTTTAGGTTACATATATTACCTTTGCCTCACCTGAGTCAGAGCTTCAAGCATGTCCATCCTCTAGACTGTGTGCTCCGCACTCATTATGTATGAATATACCCATCCTGTCCTCCCCCTCCCATCTTCCCAACACCCGATGAATGTTACTACTATATGTGCACTTAAGTGTTGATCAGTTAATACCGAGTTGATGGTGAATACATGTGGTGCTTGTTTTTCCTTTCCTGGATTACTTTACTTAGTAGAATGGGCTCCAGCTCTATCCAGGATAACTCAAGAGGTACTATGTCACCATTGTTTTTTGTGACAGAATAGTACTCCTTGGTATACATATACCACATGTTATTAATCCACTCATGTATTGATGGGCACTTGAGTTGTTTCCACATCTTTGCAATTGTGAATTGCGCTGCTATAAACTGGCGAAATGCCACTTTATGTTTTGAAGGGAATGACATTCCAGGCTAAGTGCTTTTGACATATTTTAAGTTATTCTGTAGTAGAATATGAACCAATATGTTTTATGAGGAAAGTGATAATATTCAGCCATATTGTTGCAAATGACAGAAATTTCCCCCTTTTTAAGGCTGAATAGTATTTCAGTGTGTGTGTGTGTGTGTGTGTGTGTGTGCATGTGTGTGTGTGTGTATCTATCTCACATTTTCTTAATCCATTTATGCATTTGTAGACAGTTAGGTTGATGCCATATCTTGGCTATTGTGAATAATGCTGCTGCAATGAACATGAGAGTGCAGATATCCCTTCAACGTATCAATTTCAGTTCCTTTTGATATATAACTAGTAGTGGGATTACTGGATCATATGGTAGTTCTATTTTTAGTTTTTTGAGGAACATACCATTTTCCATAATGGCTGTACTAGTTTATATTCCCCCTAACACTGTACAGGAGTTCTTTTTTCTCCACAATGTTTCCAGCACTTATTCCATTCTTTTTTTTTTTTTTTTGATAAAAGTCATTCTAACAGATGTGAGCTGATATCTTAGTGTGGTTTTAATTTGCATTTCCCTACTAATTAGTGTTGGTGACCATTTTTTTCATATACCTATTGGTTATTTGTACGTCTTCTTTTGAGAAATGTTTATTCAGGTCATTTTGCCCACTTTTTAATTGAGTTGTTTTCTTGCTATTGAGTCCCTTATATATTTTTGATATTAAGCCCTTATTAGATATAGAGTTTGCAAATATTTTCTCCTGTTGTGTGGGTTGTCTCTTCACTTTATTAATTGTTTTCTTTTCTGTGTGGAAGCTTTTTAGTTTGACATCCTTCCATTTGTCCATTTGTCCATCTTTACTTTTGTTGCTTCTGCTTTGTGTGTCATATCCCAAAAATCATTGCTCAGGCAAATGCTGTGGAGCCTTTTCCCTATGTTTTCTTCTAGTAGTTTTACAGTCCAGGTTTTATATTTAATTTTTAATCTATTTTGCATTGATTTTTGTATGTAATGTAAGATAAGTGTTTGATTTCATTCTTCTGCATGTGGACATTCAGTCTCCCTAAAATCATTTATTGAAGAGACCGTCCTTTCACCATTGTGTGTTCTTGGCACCTTTGTCAAAAATCAGTTGTCTGTGAAATATATGGGTTTAATTCTGAGGTTTCTATCCTGTTTGATTGATCAATGTATCTGTATTTATGCCAGTACCATGCTGGTTTGATTACAATCAACTAAATAATATGTTTTTTTTTTTATTTCAGCATATTATGGGATACAAATGTTTAGGTTACTTATATTGCCTTTGCCCCACCTGAGTCAGAGCTTCAAGTGTGTCCATCCCCCAGATGGTGCACACTGCACCCATTAGGTGTATGTATACCTATCCCCACCTCCCCCGTCCCATCTGCTTGACACCTGATCAATGTTACTACTATATGAGCACTTAAGTGTTGGTCATTTAATACCAATTTGATGGTGAGTATATGTGGTACTTGTTTTTCCATTCTTGGGATACTTCACTTAGTAGAATGGGTTCCAGCTCTATTCAGGATAATAAAAGAGATGCTAGATCACCATTGTTTTTTGTGGCTAAGTAGAACTCCATGGTATACATATACCACATTTTATTAATCCACTCATGTATTGATGGGCACTTGGATTGTTTCCACATCTTCAGAATTGTGAATTGTGCTGCTATACTGCTATAAACATTCGAGTGCAGATGTATTTTTTATAGAATGTCTTTTGTTCTTTTGGGTAGATGCCCAGTAATGGGATTGCTGGATCAAATGGTAGTTCTATTTCTATCTCTTTGAGATATCTCCATATTACTTTTCACAGAAGTTATACTAGTTTGCAGTCCCACCGGCAGTGTATGAGTGTTCCTGTCTGTCCACGTCCATGCCAACATTTA
>CM052440.1:93716595-93756881 GCA_028533085.1 Varecia variegata
TGGATCTCTTTGGGTAGTATGGACATTTTTATAATATTAATTCTTCCAATCCATGAACATAGGATATCTTTCCATTTATTTGTGTTTTCTTCAATTTCTTTCATCAGCATTTTATAGTTTTCAGTATATGTGTCTCTTACATCTTTGCTTAAATTTACTCCTGAGTATTTATTTTTTTGTTGCTATTATAAATGATATTGTTTTCTTAATTTCCTTTGTGGATAGTTTATTAGTAGTATATAGAAACATGACTGCTTTTGATATATTGATTTTGTATCCTGCAAATTTACTAAAATTATCAGTCCTAACAAGTTTTTTGATGGAGGCTTTAGGGTTTTCTATATATAATATCAGCTAATAGAGACAATTTCACTTCTTCCTTTCCAACTAAAATACATTTTATATCTTTCTCTTGCTTAATTGGTCTGGCTAGGACTTTCAGTACTATGTTGAAAAGAAGTGGTGAGAGTAAACATTTTTGTCTTGTCTGTGATCTTAGAAGAAAAGCTTTCAGCTTTTTATGATTATGAATGATGTTAGCTATGGGTTTGTCATATGTGGCCTTTTTTGTGTTGAGGTACATTCTCTTTATATATAATCTGTTGAGAGCTTTTATCATGAAAGGGTGCTGAATTTTATCAAATGATTTTTCTGTATCTATTGAGATAAGTTTTTATTCTTCATTTTGTTAATGCTACATTTATTGATTTGCATATGTTGAACCATCCTTGCATCCCAGGGATAAATCCTACTTGATCCTGGTGAAAGATTTTTTTAATGTGTTCTTGAATTTGGTTTGCTAATATTTTGTTGAGGATTTTTGCCTCTATGTTTATCAGGGATATTGGCCTACAATTTTCTTTTTTTACAGTGTCCTTGTCTGTCTTTGGTATCAGGGTAATGCTAGCCTTGTAAAATGAGTTTGGAGGTATTCACTAACTCAATTTTTTGAAAGAGTTTGAGGAGAATTGATATTAGTTCTTTAAATGTTTTGTTGAACTCAACAGTGAAGCAATTCAATCTTGGGCTTTTCTTTGGTGGGAGACTTTTTATAACTGATTCAATCTCCTTACTTACTATTAGTCTGTTCATAGTTTCTATTTCTTCATAATTCAGGCTGTATGTGTCTAAGAATTTCTTTCTTTCTTTCTTATAGGTTATTTTATTTCTTGGTGTATAATTGTTTATGCCAGTTTCTTATGATTCTTCATATTTTGTTAGTGACAGTTACAATGTTTCTGATGTCATTCTGAATTTATTTATTTGATTAGTCTCTTTTTTTCCTGGTTAGTCTAGCTAAGGGTTTGTTGCTTTTTTTTACCTTTTCAAAAAAACCAACTCAGTGTTTTAATTTTTTTCTATTGTTTTTCTGGTCTCTATTTTACTTAATTCTGCTCTGAAATTTGTCCTTCTGCTAATTTTAGGCTTATTTTATTTTTCTATTTTTAGTTTCTTGGGGTGTAACATTAGATTATTTATGGTGTTTCTTTTTTTGATATAGGCATTTATCGCTATAAATTTCCCTCTTAGGACTGCTTTTGCTGCATTCCATAAGTTTTGGTGTGTTGTGTTTCCATTTGAATTTGCCTCAAGGTATTTCTTCACTTCTTTTTTGATTTCTTCTGTGGTCCCTCATTGTTTAGGAGTATGTTGATTAATTTCCACATATTTGTGTATATTCCAAGATTTTTTCTGTAACTGATTTCTAGTTTCATGCCACTGTGATCCAAAAAGATACTTGATGTAGTTTCAATCCTCTCAAATTTGTTAAGATTTGTTTTGTAACTTAACATATGATCTATCCTCAGAATGTTCTGTGTGCACTTGAAAGAATTGTATATTCTACTGTTGATGGATGAAATGTTTTGTATATGTCTGTTAGGTTTACAGTGTACTTCAAGTCCAATTTTTCTTTATTAATTTTCTATCTAGATAATCTGTCTATTGTTGAAAGTGAGCTATTGTGGTCCCGTAATATTATAGTATTGTGGTCTAGCTTTCCCTTCAGAACATTTAATACTTGCTTTATGTATTTAGGTGCTCTGATGTTAGGGGTACATATATATATTTGCAATTGTTATGTTTTCTTGGCAAATTAACCCCTTTACCATTATGTAATGATCTTCTCTGTTTCTTTTTATAGTTTTTCACTTAAAGTCTATTTTGTCTGATATAAATACAGCTACTCCTGCTCTCACTGGTTTCCATTTGCTTGGGGTATCTTTTTTCATCCCTTCATTTTCAGTTAATGTGTGTCCTACCAGTAAAGTGAAGCTCTTTTAGACAGTATATGGCTGAAGCTTGTTTTTTTTTTTTTAATACATTCAGTGACTCTGTCTTTTTATTAAAGAATGTAATCCATTTATATTCAAGGTAATTACTGATAGGTAATGGCTTGCTACTGCCATTTTGTAATTAATTTTTCATTGTGTTGTAGGTTTTTTTTTCTTTCTTCCTCTCTTGCTGCATTCCTTTGTGGTTTGATGGTTTTCTGTGATTGTATGCTTTAAATCCTTTCTTTTTCATTTTTGCAACTGCTAAACTACTATAGTTTTTTGCCTTGTGGTTACTATAAGGCTTATATAAAATATCTTATTCTTAAAACAGGCTACTTTAAGCTGATAACAACTTGCTTTTAATTGCATACAAAAACTACAGTTTTACTCCTTCTCCTCACCTTTTATGATTTTGATGTTAAAATTTACATGTTTTGTAATTTGCATCCATTAACAATTTATTACAGTTACAACTGTTTTCAATAGTTTTGTCTTTTCACTCTCCTAGTAGGGATAAAATTGTTGTACACATCACTCTTACTGTATTAGAGAATTCTGAGTATAACTATATATTACTTGTACCATACTTTCATTTTTTTCATTATTAATTAGAAGCTTGTTTATTCACCTTAAAGAGCTCCTTTTAGAAATTCCTGCAAAGCTGGCTTATTGGTAATCAACCCCTTAGAACCACCTTGGCTTTTGTTTGGGAAAGTTTTTATTTCTACCTCACTTCTGAACAGTTTTGCCAAATAAAATATTCTTGGTTGGCAGGTTTGTTTGTGTGTGTGTTTTTTTCTTTCAGTACTTTAAATATACCATCCCACTGTCTCCTTCTCTATAGGGTTTCTGCTAAGAAATCCATTGAAAGCCGTATTGGGGCTCCCTTGAATGTCATCTATTTCTCATCTCTTGCTGCTTTCAGTATTCTTTCTTTGTCTTTGATCTTTCATAATTTGATCATGATGTGTCTTGGTCAACATCTCTTTGGGTTGAATTTGATTGGCAACCTCTGAGCTTATTGTACTTGGATGTTGTCTTCTTTCTTCAGATTTGGGGACTTGTCATGCATTATTTCTTTAATTATGCTTTCTAGGCCTTTTTCTCTCCTTTCTCCTTCAGAAATTTTTATTATGCAAAGGTTAATTCATTTGATGCTGTCATATAATTCCCATAGGCCTTCTTTATTCTTTTTCATTCTTTTTTTCTTTTTGCTCATCTAATTGGATAATTTCAAATATCCTGTCTTCAAGCTCACTGATTCTTTCTTCTGCCTAATCAAGTCTTCTGTTGAAGTTTTCTGTTAAATGTGTTAGTTCAATTATTGTGTTATTTATCTCTAGGATTTCTATTTTCTAAAATTGTTTTCATTTTGTCAAACTTATTATTATGTTCATGATTTTTCCCCAAATTTTATTTGATTTCTTATCTGTCTTTTATAGTTCTCTGAACTTATTTGTTAATAATTTCACAGATCTCCATTTCTTCTGGGCCCATTACTGGGACTTTATTAGTTTCTTTTGACGGTGTTACATTTTCCTGATTTTTTCATAATCCTTAGGTTCTCGTGTTGATAAATGTGCATTTGAGGAGACAGCCACTTTGCAAGTATTCATTGGTGGTGATATACCTTTACTATTTAGTTTAGCCTGGGATTCTGGATGGGCCAGCTGGTAGCAACCCCAGACTGTCAGATCTTGGTGTTGGGTTCTGTAGTTGGGCTGGGTTCCTTTCTGTATTCTAAGATTGGATGGTACTGCTAGCTTAGCTCTATGGTCAGATAAGACTACTGGCTGGACTCTGAAATTGTCTCTGATCAGGCAGGGTTACAGTTTGTCTTCCCTGGCTGGACAGTACTTTTGTTTGGAATCTATACTTGGGCAGGGCCACGTGATGGGCTTTGATTCTGGTTGAGGACTCTGGGGTTGCTGCTTGGCCACACAGAGTGAGTAGAGCCAGAGGCTTCACAACATGTGTGTACTCAGGCTTGCCTCTCAACCTAGGGTGGGCTTAAGCAAAGCATGGAGGGTTGGTGGGGTCACCACTCAGCCGCTGGAGATGGGCAGGGCCAGATCCTGCCACCAAGGATAATCACAGACTTTTGGTTGCCTCCTAGCTTGGGGAATACTTAAGGAGAGCACCAGGGCTTAGCTATACCATCTCTCCACTGGTTGGGCAGGGCTGAGCAGGGCCAGATGTCGAAAAAAAGAGAAAAGGCCTGCAGTTGCCTCTTGACCTGGGGAAGACTTAATGGAGCACCCAGACTGTATGGGGAAGCTGGCTAGGGATTCAAACCTGGTAGATCCATAGACTGCATTTCCTGCAGCATGATGCTACTGGCTGGTTTCTCTGGTGTGGTGCTTCCAATGGCTGAAATGCATAGCAATCACCAAGATCTGCATGCTGGTCACTCTGAGTCCCACCCTCGTTATTTGTTTCTAACTAATCCCAGGTGGTCTAGCCCTGCCAGTACTCCCAATGTTTCCATAGGATGGGACAGAGTGAACCTCCCACGAAGGGTCCCAGAATGGTGGGGAAGCACCTATCTGTAGATGCTGTGAGTCCAGGGGAATTCGCTGTGTGTAGTGCCATGCCAGCTTGAGTGAAGGGTGGTGCAGTCAAACAGAACTATTCGTCTTGTCATTTGATTGTGGCTTTTCTTGGTTCTGTGGACCAAGGGGTATCTTAGCCTCACTCCTATGTTCTGGGTTACTCCCAATGGTATTCTTTCCTATGGATAGTTGCTAGTTGGATTTCTGTGGGGGGAGTGAAGCCAAGGAATTGCTATTGCACTATTTGCTGATGTCACTCCTCCATTCCTTTATTTTGAAAATATAGAATATTTTAAAAAATTGACTAACATCCTCACCCTACCTACCATTGAGTTCATACCTTACATACATTGTCTCACCTTAAAACAAAAAAGACTGTGATTCCCCAAATATATGCCAATAAAAAGAAGACATTCTTTCTCCTTAATGCCTAGCTGTCACATCCTAGTGTTCTTTCCTTTAGGAAGCCCAATTGCTCGTTCTTCTCTTCTCATATTTGGTTTCTCTGAGTAAGTGTCCTGTCTCTTTTTCATGCTTTGTACTCCTTGAAGTTAAAAACTTTCTTATGTTCATTTGTGTGTCTTTCTACACAACACCCAGCCTATAGTTCAATATTACTACTTTGATATTTATTGAATAAGTGTTTGACACATAATGCACTAAATGAAGGAATAATTGCAGAAAATATGAATCATTTACCCACATACTTATATCTTTGCAAGGTTATGAATTCACTTAGAGTTTTCATATATTAAGACTAAACAAAGTGAACCACAAGTCTCTATGATGTCATTATGGCACTGTTGATATTTCTCTTTGTATTCACCAACTTGGGCTGCCATAATAGAATACAGTAGACTGGAGAGATGAAACAGCTTAAACAACAGTCCTGGAGGCTGGAAGTCCAAGATCAGAGTGCCAGCATGGTCAGTTTCTGGAGAGAGCCCTCTTCCTGGCATGTAGATGGCTGACCTTGCATGACAGGGAGAGGGAACGAATCCTCTGATATCTCTTCCCAGAAGGGTACTAATGCCTTCATTAAGGCCCCACCCTCATGACTTGATCTAAACCTAATTATCTCTTGAAGATCTTATCTCCAAATTCCATCTCCCTGGGGGTTAGGGCTTCAACATATGAATTGTGGAGGGACACAGTTCAGCCCATAGTTTAAAAAACACCAGATTTTCATGAAAACTTTTCTACATAGATCTTAGCTCATGAAAAATTCATTTACCTTGAGTACTGAAGGATGTGCTTGTTTCACAAACGTTTCAGCTGAAGTGCTTCTAGTTGCTGAGTGCTTTGCTTATTTTAGGATAGGGCTTTGGATAGGAGAGAGGCCTGAGGCTGAGAAAGAGCACTGCTCAGAGATGGGTGGACTGCCAAGGCCCTTAGAGGTTGCACTTCTTCTTGCTATCAGAGACCCGAAGTGCTTCTAAATATTCCAGCAAGAAGATTTTGATATGCACTTTTAGGATAGACAAAGTAAAATAAAATTGCTTTTTTTATTGCTAATATTTGTAAGTTTTCTTCAATCATTTGAAACCTTATATGTACCTTAATGATTCAGTGCCATTTATCAATTTGGAAAAGGTTGAAATCTTCTCAAACATATACTGAATATGTACGATTCCATTGTTGCTATTTAGATTGCTCATGTTGAGTGTTTAATGTGCCAGAGTATATAATGGAATAATGGAACAGAGTTTGAGAAGAAACAGAGAATAAATTTATATTTATATTCATGTGATTCAAAATTTCCAGCAAGACTAATGATTTGACTCTTGGCTTCTCTAAATAAAACTTTGGATTACCTTCATGCCCAAAGAAAAGTGAGGTGAAACTTACTCGTGTGTGCGCGTGTGTGTGTGTGTGTGTGTGTGTGTATGTATGTACATATGTGAGACAGAAGGAGGAGGGAGGGAGAGAGATTTGTCAGGAAAATTGCTTAAGGATAATTAGAATGAAAAAAGGAAGATATTTGGGAAAATAATCTTAATGCAAATATTTTGATGCATGTCCTAACTACCAAGTCTGTTGAAATGTGAGTTCCATGTAGAATCTGCAAAAATCCAAGGAAAACTCCCAGTGTGCTCAATCCTCTAAACCCAGGATGTTGGGCATATTTACAAACACTTCAACAGGAACTGTTAGGCTGCGGGAAGCCCTGTTTTCAAAATGTCTGCATAACACCAATTAATATTAACAAGAATTGTATTTGAATATGAAGAGAAACAGCCTTCTTAACTTTCACTTCTCATTTTTTTACTCTAATAAGTTATTGCTGACCACAATGTTCATTAGTGGCATAATAAAAAGGAGCTACTGGTAAATAATCACAAGCCTTTGTAGTTGCACAGTGCCTTTGATCAGAGCAGCTCGGAGCTTTCATGGCTCATTAATCTTTGAACTACCTCAGTGAAGTATAACGATGTCAAGAATTACTAACCTCATTTTGTAAACAGAGAAACTGAGGTTTCTGCGAGAAACTATCCTAAGGTTAGTCAATGACAGAATCAGGGATATGATGTATAAACTAGAGAAAATTAGAGCAAAGATGAACAGTGCTCAACAGAAACCAGTAGCTTCTGAGAAATTACGAAGAAACTTTATGTGATGATTGGAAAAAACATTGCTTTAAAAGACACAATTTTTATTTAGCTTTTATTTCAAATTATTTCTTTCATTTACTAATAAAGAGCTGTCTATAACTTCCCAGTAAGATCACTTAGTACTGGGCCATTTCCTTGAGAACTTCTCTTTTTGTATTTTTTCTATATGAAGAAATAATATATATTTTCTATGAAATAGTTCAAGTTAATAATACAAGAAAGGGTAAAAATAATCATATATGCATACAAACATATATCTGTATATATACAAATGTCCACACCAATTAAACACAAATCTACCTCATTATCCATTGATTTTGAAGAACATCATGAAAAAGATATTGTACTCCATTGCATTGCAATGTTCATATGCATGGAGGTTAACAGCATAGATCCTGCAATATTGTCATTATTATTTTTCAGAAGCCAATTCAGTTCCAATTAGAAATGACATTCAAAAGATAACAAATCGCATATTTTTCCAAACAGATCTCAAAAGAGGCAACTCGTTCCATGGTTTATTAGAAGAATAAAAATTTATCTTTTACGTGATTATTTTTCACTGCTTCTTTACTCTGTTATGGTTACTTAAATTTGCGAATCTTATGCCTTGGGCCCCCTGTGAAGTGACACACACACACACACACACACGCATGCATACGTACAGAGAATTTTGTATTTTATGTCTTTGTCCCCACTCCTTGCTTCCTAGCATATAACAGTTTTATACATAGCAGACCTTCAATATTGCCCATTGATTTCCTTCTTATTCGGCTGGGGTTTATTTTCCTCATATTATCTGTTTTGTTTCTATGGTGCACCAAGGCTCTATTTTTACCATCTTTGGGGTTCCTCAGATAACATCCACCGCTACTGCTATTTAAATGTGATCCACCAATCTCTCTCAGGTACCTGAGGTGCTAAAAAAATACGTATTCCTGGGAACAAGCACATATTTACTGTCTCATCATCTCAGTAATGACAGGAGCCTTAGAATGTATGGTTGAACACAAACCCTCAAGGAGATTCCTATATACATTAAACTTAAGACCCTTTCTTGTCTTATAATAATAGTTAATGCTTCTACAGCACTTACTATGTCTATGCATTATTTTAAGTACTTTATGTACAGTACTGTATTTAATTCTTACAAAAACTTTTGAGATGTTATGAAAAGAAAATCCTGCTAAAACATGAATTTTTACTCTCCAAATATATTGATAATGTACTAACTATAAGTGAGATGACAACATAAGATCCATAGACATGAAGCAACATTTCCGATTTAGTTGATAGGAAGTTGCAAAACTAGTACATAAGTCACCATAATGTTTGTGGAAAAAAGAAAAAAATAAAAATATAATATAGAGAAGTCCTGATTACTCTTCTCTCATAGTGAATTACTTTTTAAAAATTATCACTGGAGTGTTTAAATTATTTCATTGAAATCTTTTTACTATGGTAGAGCAAATTTATTCAATCTATCTCAGCACTCAGCCATAGATAATGAAATATTTTCATAAAAATTTTAGAATTTACAGTTATTTTTCTATTGCTAGTTTTCAATTTTAGATTCTTAAAATGTGCTCACTAATCAATTAACTCAAGCAAAACAATAAAAATTTTTCTCCTAGGACATTTTTTAAACAATCAGGGAAATTGGAATATGAACCAGGTATTAGAAGATATAGAAAAAATATTGCTGCTACAGTTATCAAGACAGTATAGTATTGGTGAAAGAATTTAGACACATTGATCAGTGGAACAGAATAGAGAGCCCCAAGATAGATTCCCACAAATATAGTCAATTGATTTTTTGACAAAGGGGCAAAGGCAATTCAGTGGAGAAAAGATAGTTTTTTCAACAAATGGTGCTGGGACACTGGATATCCACATGCAAAAACATGAATTTAGACCCAGACCTTATACTCTTCACAAAAATTAACTCAAAAATGGATCATAAACCTAAATGTAAAATGAAAAACTATAAAACTCCCAGAGGATAACACAGGAGAAAATCTAGACAAGCTTGGGTATAGTATTGACTTTTAAAATACAATACCAAAGGTAAAATCTATGAAAGAAATAATTACTAAACTGGACTTAATTAAAATGAAATATTCTGCTCTATGAAAGACACTTTCAGGAGAATAAGACAAGCCACAGACTGGGAGAAAATATTTGCAAAAGATGTATCTGATGAAGGGCAATTATACAAAATATACAAAGAACTCTTAAAACTCAACAATAAGAAAAGAACCAGTTAGGTATATAAAAGAACATTCAACATTATATGCCATTAGGAAATTGCAGATTAAAACAACAATGAGATACCACTATACACCTATTAGAATGGTAAAAATCCAGACCACTGACAACACTAAATGCTTGTGAGAATGAGGAGCAGCAGGAACTTACATTCATTGCTGGTGGGAATGCAAAATGGTGCAGCTACTTTGGAAGACAATTAGGCAGTTTCTTATAAAACTAAACATACTCTTACCACATGATGAAGCTATTGTGGTCCTTGGTACTTATTCAAGCAAACTGAATTTAGGTTCATACAAAAACTTAAGCATGGCCATTTATAGCACCTGTATTCATTATTTTCAAAACTTGGGAGTAATCAAGATATCCTTTAGTAGGTGAATGGATAAATAAACTGTGGTATATTCAGACAGTGGAATATTATTTAGCACTGAAAAATGAACTATCAAGCTACAAAAAGACATGGAAGAAACTTAAATGCATATTACTAAGTTAAAGAAGTTAATCTGAAAAAGCTACATAATGTGTGATTCTAACTACTTGCCATTCTGGAAAAGGCAAAGCTATGGAGACAGTAAAAAGATTAGTGGTTGCCAGGGGTTGGGGGGATGGAGGGATGAACAGGTAGAGCACAGAGGATTTTTAGAACAGTGAAAATACTCCATGTGACACTATATTGGATACAGGTCATTATATATTTGTCCAAACTCATAGAATGCACACCAAGAATAGATCCTAATGTTAATTACGGGCTTTGTGTGATAATGATGTGTCAATGTGGGTTCATCAACTTTAACAAATGAGAGGGGTGTTGATTGTGTTGTTTCCTGTATTTGGAAACTTTATTATAACTTGCATATGTTTTTAATATTGTTATTTCTTCTCTTTTATCATTATGAAATGCCCCTGTTTATCTCTAGTAATACTTTTCATCTTGAGGTCTACTTTATCTGATATTAATATAGCCACACTTGAGTCTTCATACTTAGTGTTTGCATGGTTTATACTTTTTCATTCCTTCACTTTCAAAATGCTATGTTAAAGATATGTTTCTTGTTAACAACGTATAGTTTGGTCTTGTTTTTTTATTTAGTCTGACAATCTCTGCCTTTGTGTTAGAGTATTTAGACCATTTACATTTAATAAAATTATGATTAGGTATATCATCTAGTTATTTAATTTCTATTTGTCTTGTTTACTCTTTGTTCCTCTGTTTCTTTCTTCTTGCTTTGGGGATGGTTTGTTTTGTGATAAATCAAGTGGTTTGTTTGTTTTTTGGTATCCATTTTATCTATTTTATTGACGTTTTTGTTATGCTTCCTTGGGATTTTTTTTTAATGATGCTCTAGAGATTATAATATGCATATTTAACTTACCACAGTCTGACATCAAAAATATTTTACTGCTTCACAAAAAATTTTAAGAATTTTACAATAGCATATTTTCAATTATGAACCTTCCATACAATCATGATCTGTGCCATTGTTATGTATTTTACTTCTATAAATGCTGTAATCTCCCATACAGTGTATTATTATAATTTTACTTTAGACAGTCAATAAGTTATTAAGGAAATTGAAAGATACATATATCATTTAAAATATAAGTGGCAATCCTTTTGTAAAATGCTTTATGTTTACCACAATATTATTATTTCTCATGTCCTTAATTCTTTCCTGCAAAACTGGATTTACATCTGGTGTCATTTCTCTTCAGACTATTGAACTTAATTTAATATTTTTTATGGTACAGGTCTGCTATAGATGAATTCTTTCAGCTTTTGTCTAGTTGAAATATCTTTATTTTGTTTTCATTTTGAAGGATATTTTTGTTGAACATAAAATTGTAGACTGAGAATTTTTCTTGTAGCACTTTAAATATGATATTCCACAGTCTTCTGGCCTCCATTTCTTACTTGTAAAGTTGGTTGTAACTCTTATTTTTGTTTCCTCATATTGTATCCTCTCAATTGTCATTATTTGCAGATTTGTATTTGAAAATTTACCTACTCACTAAAACTCATTTGTAATTCCCAAATCAATAATTACGACACTTTTAGCATCGTCCATGGACATGTGCAGAGTGGCAAAATTTTGAGTCACCTGATGTGCAGGTTACTAGGTATGATTGAACAGGTGATGCCCCACCTTCTAGTGTTCTCTAATATTGTGAACAGGGTTCTTTTTGTGGTCTGCTTAGTGCCACATTTTTTGCATTTTTGTGCTTTTTGTTGATGATTTCACTGTTTTAAATGGCCCTCAGTGAAGTTAAGTCTGTTGAATGTTCCCAAGAATAAGAAGGCTTTCATGTGCCTTATGGAGAAAATATGAACATTAGACACACTTCTTTTACGTTTATAGTGCTGTTGGCCATAAGTTCAATATGAATGAATCAACAATACAGTACATCCAGAAAATGGAAATTCACATATTGTACATGAGGCTGCTCCAGAAAATGCTAAAGTAACATTTATACTGTTGATGAAGCAATGGAAAAGTGGCTAAATTTGTGAATGAATCCATGAGATGATGACTGATTGAAAAAAAAAAAAAAGCAGAGAGGGCAGCATTGAGTCTAAAAGCTAAAGAAATTTATAGTCATGTTACATAGGTTCAAGAAACCCACTTCAGTTAATGCTGGCTGACTTGGATGTTTCCTAAGGTGAGATGAGGTGAAAAAAGTTAAACTTGCAGGTGAGACAGATTCTGCATATCAGAATTTAAAAATATCTGCCAATTGTTATACAGGAAAAGTGTTATGTGGAAGAACAGTTTTCAATGATAGTGAGACTGGTTTGTTTTATAAGGATATTGGCAAATAAATCTGTATGACACAAATAGTATTTTAATTGATGAAAACTCTGGGACAAGAAGCTCTCAGGAACTTAATCCTGCATTTCCCCTAGGCACAGTAATTTCATATTCACTAATTCAGTGTTTTCAATGACTTTATACTACAAATAACAAAAATCAAAGTATAAGTCTTTGGTCTGGGTGCTTTCAAGATTTTTCTCTTTCTTTGATTTTCATCATTTTGATTCTAATGCTCCTTAGGTTTGTTTTTCTTTTTATATTTACTGCGTGAGGTTTGCTGAATTTATTGGGTTGGTGGTTTTTGTCTTTTGTTGATTATACAAAATTCTTAGACATTACTTCTTCAAATATTTCTTCTGCCCCCATTTTTTCTCTCTTATTTTTCTGGGACTCCATGTAAGTTAGATCATCTAGTATTGTTTCACAGATTTTGGATGCTGACTTTATTTATTTATTTGGCTCTTCTTTTTCCTTTTTGTAGTTCAGTTTGCAATAATATTAATCTGTCTTCAATATTACTAATTTCTTTCCCTAGCTTCATCCAATCTACTGATATTTCTATTGAAATAATTTTTCATCACTCTCTTATTCTTTTTGGGGATGATCACTTGGCTCTGTTTTGTAATTTCTATCATTTGCTTGTGAAGGTTGTTTATCTTTTTCAACAGGGTCCTTTAACTTATTTTTCATAGTTATTTTAGAGTTCTCATCTAATAATTGCAGCATCTCATCCATCTCTGGGTCTGATTCTATTGACTGCTTCCTCTCTTGATAATAGGTCACATTTTCTTGCTTTTTTTCATCTTGTAACTTTTTTTTACTGAATGCTGTAATTCTGTGTAAGTGAACAGTAAAGACTGAAATAAAAAACATTAATGCCAATAAAAAGCATGTCCCTTCCTCTGTCATGTAATTAGTGTTGGGGTTGATTTAATCTTTAAGCACTGTATCAGCTGTTTCTGAGTCTTCTTGTTGTGTTAGGTAGACTCAACCCATCACTATCTTCAAATTATCTGATGTTGAGATCAGAGCTTGTGATTTCAGTGCCTAGAGAGTTTGTCTCAGCTTTCCTGTCCTGATGCTAATCTTTCTCATGAGCACTTCGTGAAGGCCTATGGAAAATAACTGGTGAGTGGGTTCAGACTACTTCTTATCCTCCTTTTCTTTCTTCTTCTTCTTTCTTCTTTTTCTTCTTCTTCTCCTCCTTCTTCTTCTTCTTCTTCTTCTTCTTCTTCTTCTTCTTCTTCTTCTTCTTCTTCTTCTTCTCTTCCTCCTCCTCCTCCTCTTCTTCTTCTTTCTTCTTCTTCTTCTTCCTCCTCCTCCCCCTCCTTCTCCTCTCCCTCCTTCTCCTCCCCTTCCTTCTCCTCCTCCTCCTCCTCTTCTTCTTCTTCTTATTCTTCTCCTCCTCCTCCTCCTCTTCTTCTTCTTACTTCTTCTTTTCTTCTTCTTCTTCTTTCTTTTTCTTCTTCTCCTCCTTCTTCTTCTTTATTTTTCTTCTTCTCTTCCTTCTTCTTCTTTCTTTTTCTTCTTCTCCTCCTCCTCCTTCTCCTTCTCCTCCTTCTTTTTCCTCTTCCTCTTTTTCATCCTCTCATTTTTTTTCTCTCCTTCTTATTTTTGTCTGGAGCATCTTTAGCTTATAAATATTCACTCTAAGGCCAGAATTAGATAAATATTCAGTTGTATCCTTCTAACAATTTTTACCTGGTTCTACTGCTCTGTCAAGGATGGAATTAGCTGTGGGTTTCTTTTCTCTTAGGAGATAATCATCATTTCTGGATTTTATTTATGTTTCTTTGTGACCTCAACTCTCAAATAGGCTTAAAAAACACAACGCTATGATTTTGTAGGTTATCCAGCTTTTTTTTATTTTTAGTGTGGGAAGAACATTTTCTTGAGACTTTTTTGTCTTAAGTAGAAGCAAAAGTCTCCCTTGCCTGTATCTTTAAATTCTCCTTTTCCTTTGATTTCTCTCTTTACCATGCTTTTATTTCAAATCAACCTCCATTTAAAAACAAAGAAACAGAAACAATGACAATTCTTTTTTGTTCATGCATTCTTTTCTCTTGAAGGCCATAAATCTTTATCTCCCTTTACCTCCTAAGCAAGCTAGACAGAATAACATCTTGCATTCTCTGTTTCTTTTCCTCTCAGTCTTTTCTCAATCCACCAGTATTTAGTTTCCAATATGGCTACCACTGAGACTGTTCCTGTTCCCATGTCCTACAATTATCAAATCAGTCACTTTTCAATCTGTATTACATTTGAATTATTGCATTCGAAAGATTGGATGTGTTCTATTTTTCTGAAAGTAATTCATTGCTCGATTTTATGGCTTCTCTTACATTTGCAGGTCTTACTTTACTGTCTATCTTTAAAATGTGGGCTTTCCTGGAATTATTTCTTTTATTGCTCTATGCATTTACTATAGGTCATCTCATCCATGTCCAACAGCTTCAATTTTCAACTGAAGACTCAAATTTGTACCTCCAACCAAGATCTTTGCCATGCCCTCTAACACCACCACTGAATGTTTCATTTCTTTCCCCTCTCCCACGTGAAACCTCCTCTTCTTGAATTCTTTATCTCATTAAAAATGACACCATCCTCTATGTGGCTAATCCACACTAGAAACCTGGAAGGCATCCTCAATTCCTACTTTTTTCTTAATTAAATCAGCCACCCAATTCTATTCATTCACCTGCTATGCATTTCTCTAATCTCGATCCTCCTTGCCAGCCCCACTGCCACACCCCTGAAGTTCCAGCCCCATAACCTCTCAGTCTGGCTGCACCTTCTTCACCCATTTCTCTGCAGTGTACTCAGTCTCCCACACTGCTGCTAGAGTCTTTGTAAAATGACGATCTGACCAGGTTGCTCCTCTGTCTGAAACCTGTAGTTATTTCCCCTTTATCTGTAATGCCTACCACATAAGAAATATTCAATATTTTTGAAAGAGTGAAATTTCTTTTAAAAGTTTCCAACCTGACCTTCTACTTTTCATTTTACAGTTCCAAGAATACACCTCCTTGACGTTGACACATTATCTCCTTTTCTTTTTCCTGAGATGTTTGCCTTGATGATTTCTCCCAGTAAAACTCAGGCGGTTCTTCCCTTCAGTTCTAACTGACCTTTGTAGAAACCTCCACTTTAGCAATTATCTGTAGATTAGACTCTCATAAATGATACACTTCTAAAAGGGGAACTTTGCCTTTTCCACTCAGTATCTCAGCACCTAGTAAAGTGTCTGGCATATAATAAAAACTCAAAAACAGAAAGAAAAGGGTGTGAGTTCAAATCAGGTAATGACATACCAAACCAGGCTTATTTATTTTTTATTAAGGATACTTTTCCTTAATTGGGAGGAAATTATTTAAGATTGAAGACACATTAGGGAGGCTGTGATGGGGGGGCAGAAGATGATAGGAACATAATGATTGTTTTTCTATTTTTTATTGTTCGTTTCCATTGTGGAAGAGGTAATGAATACAGAAAGTGTCAGAGAAAAGTAGTTGGAGGCTTTTTTCTTTTCTTTTCTTTTTATTTATATTTTTATTTTTTTGAGACTAGTTATATGGTGAATGTTCAGCACAAATAAGAAGAAATCTCACAGTCTATCATTAACGTAGTGTAGACAGCAAGAGGAAGCTTTGCTGATTTTAAAAGTTTGCCAGAAGGATTTGGACAGTTTAGGTCTGATCAATACCTAGAGGCTGTGCAGGTAAAATAAAGTGCAAAAAATTCTAAGAGAAGAGAGAAAAGTCAAGGACATGTCAGCAATTACACAGTAGCAGCTGACTTGATGAGATAAGGTGTTTTTTATACTTCTTTAAATTTCACTTTATTTTATATCTTGATGCATTCATGAAATATATATTAATAGAGTAATTAGAACACATTAATTGTTGGCCTTGTGATTTTAATACTGAGATAATTTTTTATTAAACGTATATACAGATGAGTTGTGAACTTTAGTACTTTTGTGGTCAATTGTGTTGGATGAGTATTATGGTTCCATATTTCCATATGGTTCCATTCTCAGTGCACCACCTGGTGAGGCAGAGATAGCAGAGGCACCTCAGGCTTGGTTCCTGCATGGGAATGGCTGGTTTTCAGGAGACTGTCCCTAGTATTTCTAGATCCAAGAAGAATCTGGATTAACCAGGAAAATAGAAAAGCATGTGGAAATCAGTCATTGTTTTATCTTTAGGTAAAACAACTGAAGATATTTAAGCCTATTATTTTCAAAACTATAAGTCAGACGAATGGGCTCTCTGCCATGTAATAAAAACATGACAAAAAAATTTACTGAGAGATAAAGTAATGTACCGTACTTGATGGGGAAATCTGCTACATTGTGTTCCAACTGTGTGATCTTAAGAAAACTGATCTCCCTGGAGTACAGTGTTCTCATCTGTAAAACAATGGGAATAATAGCTGCCTTTCTTTCTTCACAATATTGCGAAAGACAAATTTGATTCTGTGGTTCTAGATCAAATGGGATTATCACATAGAGAGCTGAAGCCAAAGGAATGTATTGCAGTGCATTTTACATGCTAATTTTGTTTTAATGCCTTCAGGTGAGATAATTCAAATACACACACCCAGGTATGTAAAGTTTAAGAAAATGTGAATGTTGATGGGAAAACAGAAGCCCATACTGGAAATTAATGAGTGGCCATTCATAATTACACACATTGGAAGAAAACCTCATTCAGTGGCCTGGTGAAGCATACTAATTAAGGTAGTTTGACAGTTCTCTTTTGAAATCCAAAATATGTAGTAAATTCTGGAAGATATTTTCTTTTTATGAAATGAGCTTATAATAAGGTATATGGAACCACGGTGAAAAGAAAAAGAAAGCAGAAATACAAGAAAGCCAGAGCTGTAGAGCTGAGGCAAACTGCCGCATACAGCATGGGTTCATTTTCTCATAGTTGAGAGAAATCACAACATTGGAGCCATTAAAGTCTCCTCAAGGCAAGTTTTCATCTGTTTATTTGCCTCAAGTACATATTCCAACATTGCTGAGCACCTAGTACGTTGTCAGTGGATAGATACTGAAATTCTAGATTAATTAATAAACAAATGAATTGCCTGTTTAGGTTGCTAAAATCCATATGGGATTTCTTTTTTCTCATTCGTGTTTCAAATGCCCTGTACTTTCATCTGATTGGACATCATAGGTCACGTGTTCAATCCTAGACATCCTCACTGGCCTCAAACCCGAGATTACGCTGGTCTTCTGGGTCGTGGATCAAGTGTCCCAGCCCTGGGACACTGTGGGGTGGCGTTGGCTTCAGCTCCCTGAGCACAAGGTCTCTGTGGGGTAGGGGTAGGCACCCCACAACGTACTTGTATCCCAGAAACAATAATAACCATCTTGTAATTTTTTTGTAAGGTTTACGTTTGTCATTGATGTAGCTTTTAAGCTTTCCCTGCGAGGGATGCTCCAATTTCTTGCCTTCTCTTTTCTTTCTTTCTTCTCTCTGAAAATGCTGTCTTTCTTCTTCTTTTAGCATGTGCAGTGATCGTAGCTACCTATTGAACTTTTAAATAATTTGGTATGCCATCATTTTTGTCATTAATATATTGTTTTTGAAGGACTGGGTGATGAATGATGGGAATTAGAGATATAGAAGCAGGAATATTAAGAATGAGAAAGGGTGACGTGGCCCATGAAGGAAAAAAGGCTATGAAGTCTAAGCTGAAGCGCGTGCACCTGTAGTTTGGAAACCTCTGAAATTGCCTCAGAGCATATTTTTCCCCCTAAGAAATCTCAAATAAAACGAAAATATATAAATATCTGATCTTTTACATTTTTTCCCCAAGTGATTAAAGGAAAACATTATACTTTGGCATAAATACATTCTTTTAAATGTAAAAATCTGTTTCATTGCTGAACAGTATAAATATTAACTGTGCAAATATTAACAAAATGTCCCTTACTAACGGAGTTCGGTGCCTGCCAGGTTATGAGAATCAAGCATAAAGCTACCTTAAGAATGTCTTAGCCGTGCTCCCTGCTTCTGTTCTCTCTGCTTCAACCTATTTCAGAATTAGTGTCTATGGTATATCTTCCATCATTTAATTTCCTTGGTCAGAAATCTGAAATAGCTTCTCACAGGTGTTCCCTGCCCAGGTAATTATTTTTCGACGGAAGCATCATGATGCAGTGGAACGAACTTGGGTTTCAGAGTCAGACAGTAATAGATTCAAATAGACTGTAAATCTTATGACCTATTAGAACTCAGACAATTCAATTAGGTGTTCAGAGTTTCGATTTTCTAATTGATAAAATAGGCATAATAATTCATATCATATAATGTTGCCACAACTATTAAGTATAATTAAAGAGCCTATCCAATAAATGGTATTAAAATAATAAAAACATTAGCTATTAAATCATATAATAATAATTCAGTGTCCTTATTAGTCAGGAAAATCCTGTTTTATCTATTAACTTCTATTCATTCAGCAGTTGAATTTATACTGTGCTGGACCATTATTCAAATGTACTTTGCTGCATTGCCTTAGTCATAATTTTCTTACGGATAAAGGGCTTATCTGTATCCCCTATGTGATGGGGGCTTAGAAAGAAATACATGTTAACTTGATGTTAAGGAAGAAAAATTTATTAAGCATCTAAAATGTAAGTCACTTTACACACACACACACAGACACACACACACACACACGTCACCATTACTTAGAATGATTCTTGTTTATTTTACCTGATTCTATAAAATAATTTATGAATTACCTCCACTCCTCTGTTTACCTTATCCTGTGTTTTAGTTCCATTATTTTATTTTAAAGCTCTCCATACGTACAGCTTCCCAACAATTCTCCTTGTTTTGTGATAGAACTCTCAATAGATATGATATCCAAGTTGGGCTATTAATCTGCTCCTCCCCAATGAATTTCAAGGTCTTTCTTGAAATAGTTCTAATGAAATGTAATATAAAATATTAAGGAAGACTTAAGATGAATAACCTCAACGCAAAGGGAGACACAGACATGGTGCCAAAATAAATCACCGTATGTTTGAAGAGCCCCACATATTGCATGGGAGAAAAATTAATAAATATTTTAGAGCTTCCTAAAATGATTTTTCTCATTTTTGTTGAGTAGCTTTATTTCAGAAGTTATAATTTTTTTCTTAGTGGAAAAAATACCTGGTAAATGGCTTTTTTGGTATCTAAAATGTCATTATATTCATATTGCTGCTACCTCCTCTTGGCTTCAATACTCCCAAGGCAATTAGTGTAAGCCAAAATTTACATAACCAACTTTAAGATTTTTGTGAATATGAAAGAAGAAAATTTATGCAAAGTAGTGACTAATTCATAATTTAGAATTATTTTTAAGTTTTTAAAAAAAATATACCTCATGTTAAATATGTTTTTACAGGATCATAGAGGTTTTTCTGAAAAGAACCTGAAGCATTGAATCTTTTATATCATTTTTATAGTTTAGGCAAAGGAATTATTAGCTATGACTCCATCCAATTTTACTGTTCAATAAGGCTTCACAAATTTAACAGATTTACCAGGATGATGAAGAGCTTTGAAAGCATTGCTGTGACCACCATGACAATTATTTTACATGTGCTTAATTTTGCATATCTTTTGCAAGAAGGTAACTTCTATGAAGAAGGTTCGATTAGAGAGTATGCATAGAAGACTCTGTTGTCTAATCCTTCCTTCTTGAAACTCATATTGTAAAAAATGTTCTGAGTACACTAATAGGTTCTCCAGCTACATATTTTGTCTCTCTTGAGTCAACTCAATGAAGAGTTAGTTCAGCAGTGTCGGTGAAGGAGGTCAGTGTGGTTGCCAGTCCCTTACTAAGGGGAGTTTTCTGATGGCAGCTGCTTAGTAAGTTCCTTATTGGACATCCCAGTGGACATCTCAGTGGACATGCCTCAGAGGATGGGGAGCTCATGAATGCTTATGTTAGTTTTTGTGAGAAGCATGCAGAATCAGCTAAAAAAATTATACATCATTATGCATTAAAAATAAGAACATAGCCAAAATAACATCAACACAGTTAATCACGTTGATAGTAGTTTTATCAAATATTCAGTCTATACTCAAATTTCACCAGTTGTTCCCAAAATGTCCTTTACTACATGTTTGTCCAAACCAGAAACAAGTCAGGACCATAAATTGTTATCAGGTCTCTGTCAAGTCAGCCTGACATATTGCTTAGGTCACATGTATCTTAGACATCCTATAGAAAAATTTGTCCCATTGCTACCTCCCAGAACAGTTATTAATTTTTGAATATTTTATTTTGTTTTCCCTAAAATAGAATTTCTACTAAAAAGACAGGATATATATAGAACAGTGTTAATGGCATCTTATGTCATTGGTAGCTACTTTTCTGTCATTGCAAGACACAAAGCATGATTTGATATTTAAGTTCAGAAACATTTTTTTTTCTTTTGGCTGCAAGGTATATCTCAATAAAGCAGTTATTTAAAAATAACTTAGAAATTAGATTCAGGGAATTTGCCAGTAATGAAAGCTTTCATGGATTGGTAAAGCAGTGTACTCATTCTTCTTTAGGTCTTACACCTTTCGTACTCTCTACCCAAATATTTGTTTCATATTTGCTTTTACATTTATTAGAATCACATCATATACATTATCAAACTGTGTCTTTTCTTCTATATTCCCCTACATGTTAATAGAAAACCTATTCTTCTAGGGGTCTGGGATATGACTTCCATTAGGTTTAAGTAGAAAAGTTGTAGATAATGAAAGGGCAAATTAGAGATAACTTTCAGTGTCTCCTGATGAAAACTTAAACATGACCTTCACTTGATATTTGGGAACCATGGACTTTTTCATTTTGTTTCTTTTTGGAGATTTTAATGCTTTAAGTAGCAGATTAAAAAAAAAAAACCAGAAAGACAATGTAGCGTTATGACCAACATGTGGCAGGTATTTTATACCACAGTGTGTCAAGCCCTTCATGGGTGAACTACATATGGAGAAAGAATTTTCTTGGTTTCTTTATTGACAATAGTCAGTCTACACTCCTTGCTCTGGTGTTTGAGGAACAAAATATGAAGTTTAAAGTACCTGAACATGCTAATGGATTTGGGTAAACATGCTTCCCTTCTTCTGGCAATAATGAAACTCTAAGTTTTTCTTAGGCATTATTGCATATTATTCTTTAGCTTAATGCTTACTGGGTTAATTCTTCAATATAAGTCACTTTATGAGTGCTGTTAATCATAAAATATAGAGGATATATTTAAAGTGAATTGTTTTAGTAAAGTTGTACCCTCCAAAGGAATACTTCTAGTCTTACCTATGATGTTCAACTTTTGATTTTTATTTCAATCGCACATGTACATTTCCAATCATCATGGTGGAATTATTAATGATATACATGTAAATTCTTTATATATATACACACTCACACATATATATATATATAGGATTGACAAATGTAAAAGTTTCTGGTACTTATGTACTTAAATGTATAATTTTTTTGAAAACTGAAAATTAATATGTTTAAATGACCAGAGAGCACATTTCTACATAGACATGTAGAATATCATATATTTTCATGCAATATTTTGCTTAAATACATTGGTATATTGCTTGGGGGCATGGTTCATGCACATTTTAGATTTTAGAAGAAAGTCAAAGATGACATTGAATTCAAAGGCAATTTTAATATTACTGTTTTGGTATTTACTAAGGTTTTATAAATTTGATATATGGGATTCCAATATAGAGATGATTTTCCATATATGCCTCGGTTGTTTTTATTTTTAAATATGTAATTACAGTGTGGAAATGATTTCCTTTATTTTTGCCTACTAACCATTGTTTTTGAACAGAGTTGATTCAAATTATCTAATATATATATAATCATAGCATATAAAATTCAGAACTGATTAGTGTAGGGGTTAGGTGCATGTGCTCTGAAGGTCAACTTTCTAGGCTTTATCTCTCCTTGCTGTAGCTATTTCTTCACTTATAAAATAGGAATAATAATATCAACCTGAAATGGTTAATGTGGGGCCTCTGCAGATTGGTGCATATAAAGTCCTTAGATTAATGCCTAGTGCATTAGAGATATTCAGTGAATATTAGCTGGAACTGAATTATGTCCTTCATTTCTTCCCTCACTTACAATAGCCATTACCACAGGCAAGAAGACCATGAGTTTGAATATTAACATCCAAGTAAAGTATTCAGTAGTAGATAAAATGAAAAGTAGACATCCACCGAGTTTTGTAGCATCCAGGTGGTTCTTTGATGAATTTTATTCTTGTCAAAAGAGCTGAGGAACCAGAAATAGTTTTCCAGGATTTATAGCTATTTATGGGAAATCCAGCAACATTTGGAGGGATTACTCTCTCTGTTTTGAAGAAAGAAGCCTCTGGAACAATCTTGTACTTCCTGTGCTGTTTCTTCATATTGCTGTTAGAAAACAAAGTCCAGACTAGGGAAATCTAAAGAAATAATTTTGGAAAGTCAATATTTAATTTCTTTAAATTTTGTTTGGATGTTACATGAATAAGTAAAACATTACCATCTTAATTTTTAGTTTGTCAACAACATTTACTGACAAGTTTTGCCAAATTGTTCCCTGTGTATTTCCCAGTTACAACAAACCATCACTTATTCAGACTAATAGGATCTGGTGGAAAGTCTAGCTTGCCAAATATTACAAAATAAATTTTTATACAAAAGAAGAATTATTTTTATATAGAAGAAGAACTATGACTAAAGCTGCATGAAATATTTAGTGCATGATAAAGTTTGTGGTAAAATCTTCTTTAATGAAGAGATAATACCAAGTTTTAATTCATTCACTTTTAATAAATAATTGATGTTTCTCAAATACTTGAAAGGATTTGCAAATAGTTGGTTCTGTGAGGAAGTTCATTCTCTTTGTAAACCATGCTTGTTCTGTTTGGTTCTTTTTGGAAAATGGCTGGTGCAAGGAGAAATTTCATAAGATTTGGTAAGGTTTTACTGTCTGGCATTCTATTCATTTCCAAAGGACCATATACATCATGGATCTGAGCCTTAATTGTTTTCACAAGGGTGTTTGTTATGGGTTAGTAATAGAAAATATATGGGATTAGTGAGTGAAAAAAAACTGTCGGCAAGGCAATAAATGACTATATAAGGACCAGTCATGCCGAGTAAGAGCTGAACCACAGAGAGTCGGCAATAGTCACCACCATGTACTGTGACCTTGGGCAAACACCTTAAGGTCTTGAAGCCTCAATTTACTCATGTTTGAAATAATTATGACACTAAAGAGTATACATTATAGGGCTATTGTGGGGATTAAATGATATAACACATACAAAGGATTAAATGATACAATGCATGCGGAAGTGCTTAGAGGTATCTCACGGAGTGACTTCGTTAATTTCCATGACTTAATTCCATATTTTTGCTGGTGACAGCTAGAGGCTCTGCTCTCTTCTCTTACTTAGCACTGCCAGACCCATGTGTCCGATTCCTACTCACCACTGCCATTTGAGTATCTTAAAAACACCTCAAATTTAACATGTCCAACATGGAAGCTTAAGTTTTGTTCCTCAAAACACTGTTCATTATTTGCCCTATCTTTTCTATATCTGTCAATGGCACAACACTCCATCAGTTTGGACCAGAAACTTGACATTCATCTCTGGTTCTCTGTTTTCCCCCACCTTCCTCCTCTAGTCCAACAGCAGCACCTTATTGCTTAGTCAAGGGGTTCACCCTACAGCTTGTCCCCTGTGCACCATTTGCCCCTGGGCGAGCTTACTAGCTTCCCTCATCAGGTGACTTTTGAATGAGATTATCCCTCCATAGGAGTAGAAATTTCTGGAGAGCTTCCACTCTCAGATGAACTAAGTGAGATTATGGGCACAATGTTCATCATGTTACTTCTTCCCTCCCAGATTGAGTCCTGCACTCCTCTGCTGTGTTCTCCACCACAGAGGCTGGGGCTCCTGTGCCCTCTGGCTGCTGGTTGCTTTCTGTCAAAGGGGAGTTTTGGTCAGGGATAGGAGGGAGGGAAGAGAGAGGAAGAAAGGGAGGAGAATATTTCCTCTGTTACTGTATGGTTAAGGTTGAGTCTTCCCCTGGCAGAAAAGAGTCTCATCTACATGAGTCTCTCTCCTGCCAGAGTGTGGTGACCACTCTTTCTCCTCAACCCTTTGAAAGCCTAGATGTGGAAACAGCCTCCATTATAGTCCCTTTAAATCCACAGCTTTGTAGCAATGCCTCTGGAAATAAATCTTCCTCCTCAAATCATCTAATTTTGGGAGTGCATCCGTTTCTGTTGAGACCCTGGCTGATATAGGCACTAAACATGGGTTTTCTTTGCGGTTAAGCCAACAACGCACCCGCTGCACTCTAATCTGGTAATACCACAGCCGCCTTGTTGGTGTGTGGGGTGTTACACAACGTGGTCTCTTAGAGTTTTAACTGGAAGTCTGACAAGACCCCTCTGCTCTCTGATTTTCCCCCAAACGGTTGCACACTCCTTCTGCAACTCCTGCAGGTTAAGTGTTGGAGTGAGAGAAAGCATGACTTATGTCGATTTGACTCCTTGTTTCCCTTTCTGGTACTCCTTCCTCAGCTCACAACCCGCTGGAAATAAGAGGGGACATCCCCACTTGCTTGTGTCTGGATGTGGCATCTCTCTAATGTCCTCCAAGTGGGGGAGGCATTTCCCCTCTCCAGTTATCTGGAGCTATAATACTTGGATTTTCTGAGAAACATGATTTATAGGAGAAAGGAATAAGCAAACAGCCATTTAATATTTTCAAAATTTCTTTGCCCATTATATGCAAATCAGACAATACCACTCCTCTGCTTGAAACTCCTTACTGGCTTCGCAATTGCACATGACATGTAGGTTCATTAACATCATCTGTGGATTCAGCAGGATCTGACTTCTGCTTATGTTTCCAACCTCATTTTCCAATATTTTCCCCTGGTGACTGTATCTAAGTCATACTGATCGTTCAGTTTTTCAAATATGCAAAATTATGTCTTACCCCAGGGCCTTTTCACATGCTGCTGTCACTGCCTAGAACAATCAATTTCTCCCACTCCCCGAATGGCTAACTCTTCTTTTCCATCAGGTCTCATTTTAAATATCATTGTCTTCTCTTTTTTTTTTTTTTTTGAGACAGAGTCTCACTTTGTTGCCCAGGCTAGAGTGAGTGCCGGGGCGTCAGCCTCGCACACAGCAACCTCAAACTCCTGGGCTCAAGCGATCCTCCTGCCTCAGCCTCTCGAGTAGCTGGGACTACAGGCATGTGCCACCATGCCTGGCAAATTTTTTCTATATATCTTTAGCTGTCCAGATCATTTCTTTCTATTTTTAGTAGAGACGGGGTCTCGCTCTTGCTCAGGCTGGTCTTGAACTCCTGAACTCAAATAATCCGCCCGCCTCGGCCTCCCAGAGGGCTAGGATTACAGGCGTGAGCCACCGCACCCAGCATCTTTTTTTTATTTATTTTTATTTCAGGATACTATGTGGGTACAAACGTTTTGGTTACATTTTATGACTTTGCCTCACCCAAGCGAGGATTAGAGGCATGCCCTTCTCCTCTACAATGCTCACCACGTCCATTAGTTGTGAGTTTACCTCCCCAACCCCCTAATCCCTGGAGAATATTACTACTGTATGAGCACCATAGTGTTGGTCAGTTCTCTGACTACCCTCTGCTACAACCTTGCCCCCTGAAATTATTATTCTCTATATTATCCTTTGAATTGTGTCATTCAGGTATTGCACTTACTATACTTGCCACCATTTTATTTGTTTCTTAAGTTTATTTGTTTTATTTATCATACCCACCAGAAAGAAGGCTTCATAATATCAGGTATGATATGATTGTTATACCTCTGTATTCCTGGCTTCTAGCACAGTGTCTGTCATAAAGCAAACCCACAATAAATATTTGTAGAATGAGAAGCTGGATGAAGTACAGTATCTGTTAGTGCTCAATAAATATAGACTAGCATTGCTATTGTGAAATCTCACATATTCTGATTAGTAGGTGATAAACTTCAGAATATCTACTGCATTGAGCCATACTGTTTTATTTTATCTCACATACCTATTTTAGTGGGCCTTTTGGCAGAGCTGCATTAAGAAACAAGCATAGTGTATAACGTGGTATCTAGACTGACATATAACCCTGGCAAGTTTTCTCCTCTATAGTAACATTTTGCAGTCTTTTGAATTTCCTATACCCTTTTTAATGGATATGTGTGGAGCTTTCTTTTTGAACCATTTCATCTCTCACTCTGGAGGCAACGAGCTGCCATCTTGTGAGCAGCCCATGGAGAGGCCCATGTAGAGAGAAGACAAAGCCTTTGACCACCAGCCAGCAGTAAACTGAGGCCAGCAGACACGCAACTGAGCTGGGAAACATTCTCCAGCCTCATTTGACCCTTGAGATGACTTCATACCCAGTCAACAGCTTGATTACACCTTTGTGAGAGACCTTGAGCCAGGAAAACGCAGCTAAGTGGCTTCTGGACTTCTGATCCTCAGAAATTGTGTAAGATAGTAAATGTTTTTTTGTTTTAAGTTGCTAAAGTTTGGGGTAATGTGCTAGAACGTGATAAATAATGCAGATTTTGGTACCTGGACATGGAGTGTTGCCAAAATAAAACCTAAAACATGAGCATGACATTGAAACTACACAGTGGACTTTGAGGAGAGTGTTAGACTTCAAGTACCTTGAAGAAGATGTTACTTAGAAAGCTCATGGTCTTTGAGAAGTGGGGTGAGAGCTTTCAGGAAAATGAGGAAAATCTCACTGGAAAGTGGAGGATGGGAAATCTTTATCACAGAGCATCAGAGAGTTCAGCAATCTGTTGTGAAAAGTAGAAAAGTAGAAATGTGAAAAGCAGAAAATGTACTTAGAACTGGATGATCTCGCTGAGGAGATTCCTAACTAGAGGATTGCAAGTGTCACCTGGTTTCCTCTTGCTGCTTCCTATGGGATGCGAGAGATGAGAGATGAACTAAAGGAAGGACTGCTTAAAAAAATGAGTCATGACTTGAAATAGTAAACAACTTCTGACAATTCTTAACCTCCTTGGATGGCAAACCATGCTAAAATGAGGATGGCTTCTGAGCAAAGATCAAAAACCAGGAAAATAAAGCTCAGGGGTGAAGTCGAGAGTGTTGTGCTCAAATCTTTTGTCAAGACCTCAGAAATATCAAAGGTGGTGCCTCAAAATACTATTCACTGAGACAAAGACACTCTAAAGAGATTAGGGTTGAGCCTCACAGTTCCCTCAATCAAACAATAGGATTTCTAGGGAGTCGAAGGGGATCGTCCCTCATCCTGCCAGTGGGAGGCCAAAGTAGAAAAGGTCTTGTTTTGAAGAGGTTGGTGAGTTCGATCTTTGTCTAATGAAGTAGACCCCAATAAGATTCACAGGAGACCCACAGAGTTTTCAAAGGAATTATATAAGCAGAAAAATCACCTGCTTGGACTGAAAGGCACAGAGAGAAAACAAAATGAAGAGGTCTTTGGACCCCCAAATTCTACTGGCAGGAAGTAGGCTGGTGAAAAGACTTAGCTGCAAAGATGTACTGCCTTTCATGAAAGAAGGAAGGAAGATTCAGAAGATGGAACCCAAAGCCCAGAGGACAGGGATGAAAGCCATGCAGAATTATTCCCAGACCTTGAGACTTCATCAAAGAACCTCCGATATTTGCTTATCTGAATTTCATAACTGCTGTTAACCTATGATCCTGGCCTCCCATTATTTATTCACATCTTTGTGTATTTCTCCCTGACATTATATTGGGGTTTATCTGTGTGACAAAGAGCATACAGCAGAATTAATGGTGTGTCATTTCAAAATTAGGTTATTAAGGGATGGCAGCTTCCATCTTGTGTGGGTGCACACATCTGCACGTGCGCGCACTCTCTCTCTCTCTCTTCCTCCTTTTCATCATTCACCTTCACTGAATACGTTGATATTTCCCTGTATGGGACCCTTTAAGGACCTCTGCAGGAGTATTATTAATAGGATTTCTATACATTATAGTTTGGATAGGATGGCCTATTGTTTTAGCATAATTAAGTTTACCCTTTTACTTATAAAATGCCCTGGGTTAGATGACAAATTATATGGCTCAAATTACTATTAATATCTTTCATATCCTACACATCCAGTCATATGTCCATTTACATGTTCTAAAACTATACCATTACGGTGTGTGTGTGCGTGTGTGTGTGTGTGTGTGTGTGTGTGTGTGTGGAGGAAAACAGAGAGAAAGAAAGAGACAATGAAAGCTGTGTTGTATGCACCAAGCATTTCTCCTCCTTTTGTTATGTTGTTTACTATTCCATCTACCTTCCTGGCCAAAAAGTAACTAAAGAAGAAAAGTCAAGTCCCCATAATAAAGTAACTGCTAAGGTATAATTCCCATTCCTCATTTGTTTCTGGGAACCTTAACTTCTGACGGTCAGCATATCCTGGTCTTAGAAAAACCAGTTTTTACATAGATATTTCAAGTGTGTTTTAAATCCATTTTATTGTTATTTTCTTTCATGCAGGATTTGAAATTTGAAAAGGAAGGACTCAACCAATACATTCATATGTCATGTTTAAAGACTGACAAAATGTTTGAGAGGTATGCTCCTTAATGTTAGATTTAATGTGTTGTGTGTGTTGTGTGTGTGTGTGTGTGTGTGTTTTGCTATGGATTAAATATGGGCCAATTATAGATGACAGAGACCTCCTAGTTTGATACCCTGAGTGTCAGGTGTTTGGTAACCATGACCCCATCTCATCCTGGGATATACTCAGGCCCCTTCTCCGTTATGATGTCTGGGGATGGGGTGTTAGAGAAGTACGATAGCTGGGAGTCGTGTCTTATTTATCTTCTAGAAAATATCAAAACTCCTCGGTTTTGTGTAGAAACTTCCAAGGTCTGAATGTAGTCTTGGCTCCTCCATTCCAATGTCTGAAGCACAGGGGTAGCAGGTTCCAAGGCGGTTCTCAAGTTGGTTGGTCTCACGTGGAATTTCGGGCTTTACCTTTATGACTATGATGGTCATAACAAGAGAGCTTAGGTTCCTTGACATCAGTTTCTCATCGGTTAAGAAGGAATAATAATACCTTGTAGAATTGCTTTAAGGGTCGAATGAGATAAGAAATACAACGTATTTGAAAGAGTGCCTTGAGTCTGCTGAGGACCGGCTAAATACTAGTTCATGTTGCACACCAGTGCTTCTCAGCAGGGATTAATTTTGCCCCCGCAGGGGACATTTGGTCATGTCTGGGGATGATTTTTGGTTGCCATGACTGGGACTGGGGGAGTTTCCAGTGGCATCTAGTGGGTGGAGAGCAGGGATGCTGCCAAGCATTCTGCATTGCACAGGGCAATGCCAGTAGTGCTGGGGTTGAGAAACCCTGCTATACATCAGTGCTGCTTATTCAGGGCCATTTTCCTGAACTCATAACCCTACTAGCAGTGCAAGTAAGGTGTCACCAAAGTGGGACCCGTCTCGTATGAGGATTATTTACCACCTGAGAGAAAAGGCTGGGGGGACAGACAGTTAGGTAGCTGGAGGAAGAGGTCTGTGAGGCGTAGAACAGCATGCCTCCCGTGCCCGGAGTTTCTAACGACAGGACTTTATACCAAGAAAATGGCCAGGGAAGTCTACAAGACTTTATATGCTGGAGAGTTAATTCTGGGCTAACTTACAAGAGTGAAAATAGGAACTAACCTAAATATCCCACAATAAGCGATCATTTAAATAAATTATGGTAGACACTTAAAATTAAATACTAGATAATACCCAATTATTATGCTGTAGTAAAAAACAAAATCTTACGGAAAATGCCTATAATATACCAGGTGGAAAATACAGGTTACAAAATAGCATTTAAAGTGTCAGTCACATTTTGTAAAGAAAAAAAAGTGTGTCTATCTACCTAGCTGTGAAGAATAGATGTCAGCATTTTTCCAGTGGTTATATCTGCGCTGTGGGCTAATGGGTGACTTGGAGGGGGGAGGTGCTTTTTATATAATTAAAAAATGTGTTTTTATAATGCACAGGCACATATACTTATATAACCATAAAATTAATAAGTGCTCTAGAAGAGGAAAAACAAGAATAATAACATGCCTTAGGACCTAATGCAAAAGTGAGCTGATGCTGGTTCTGGCTTCTGACCTAGAATATGATTGCTCCGAGGAGACACAAATCCCTAGACTTATCTCGAGGTACCTGGTATCAGGTTAAAGATGTGACTTAACCTTTTGATGCACATTGTTCTCCTTTTTCACTTTAGGGAAGGTATTTTTAGAAAACCTTTAATTACAAAGAACAGGGATTGTAACCAGGGACTGTGTTTTCTTTTTATTTTTTTCTTTAGGATTATAATCATGAATAGTTCTAATAGTTCTAATTATTTAGATTAAGTTTTTAGGATATTCCTGAGTGCTTTATAATTCTTGTCAAGAGAACAAAGAAGGAAACTGAGGAAATCATCTCGCTGTGGTTAACATAAAATGTTTGATGTTTACTAATGAAATCTGTTTACCTTTATAACTGTATAATAGGGCCATTAAAGACAATAGATACAGTAGTTTAAAAGTAATAAAATTTACAACAAAGTGTATTTAATTTGAAATTGAATTGCCAGCAAATGGGTGTCCTAATGAACCCTTGTGTCAGTGTAGCTCTAACCAAATTAAGGGAAATCATTTGTATCACAGGAAACTAAATCAGCAATGAGACCCAAAAAGGCTATTCCTCTGGTGGGGGTACAGTCATTGTCACAGATGGCCCTGCTGATGGAATTAAGCTTAAGTCAGGAGAAATAAGATCCTTCTTAATTCAAATGAATTAGGGAAGGCAGAAGAATATTATCAGGATTTGAGAAGTTAAAAAAAAAAAAAGGAAAAGGAAAAAAGAGTCAACAATAAAGAAAAACCTCAAATATAGTCAAATATAGTCAGTAAATGCTAATAGGAGGGGGAAAAAGCCTAGAAAGCATTTTGAAGGTAGAAATAGGTCTTGATCCCTAGCCATTGCATTAAAAAAAGAAAAAGTTTATTTCATGTTAGCTATTAATTTTTTCTTCAAAGTTTCACTAACAATTTATAAGATTGAAGGAGAAGAGAGGATAGAAAATGAAGTGGCAAAAAGTCTCATCAAATATTTGCTCTTCTGTTAATTTCTAAAACAGGTGACATTTTAATTGTTGGGAGATCAGTAGCTAATACAGTAACTCATATTTTATAGGGTCATGCTTCCCTGCCCCTCCTTGATCAACTGCACCACCTGTAATGTGTTGTTTATCTAATTTCCATATAGTGATTCAGGCAAAATGTTTAAGGAAAACATCCAATTGTGTTGTGGTTCCAAAGACAAAGCTTTTTGTGACATGCCATTGTCAATTTCTCTTTCTTTTATCTTTCCTTTCTTATAACTGCTGCAGAACTCCAAGTCAGCCATTCATTGCAGACCTAAATGTTTGTAAAAAGGACAGCATAGCCCAGCTTGGTTTCCTCAAAGAAGTAACTACTGACTCAAAGGGAGCAGCAGGACTCTGCTGGAAGGTGATGCTCTTGTCACTGACTTTTTCTCTGATGCAAAATGTTAAATGATGAGATCAATTGTATTGACAGTGGCCTGCTGTGCTTTTCTTCCTCTAGGACTCTAGAGAAACAGAGTTTTAGTAGGTCTTAACAAGTGTTTTTTGATGAGAATTCTATGCTGAAATAGAATGGTGAAAAACTCTCAATGGCAAAGCTGCTGGGATTCCTCAACACAGGGTGTCAGTGGAACCAGGCTCAGTCTCACTAGACAATGAGGCAGGCCTGCCACCATGCAAATGAGACAAGGCTTGAGATTTGATGGATCTTCTATCTCCTTTTCCTACTCAGCTGACACTTGCTTTGAGGAAGGTTGTAAATGCAAGAGAGATTGTGGTATAATTCCTCAGACTGGCATTTCTGCCCCCTAGTCACCATTCGATTATCTTCCAAATTGCTGTGTTTCAGAGAGATAAAGAATTTTTATGGCTTGCTGACTTGAAACAACCACAAGAGCGGGCAAAGAGATGGCTAAGCGGCCATGCATAGTAATTCCATTGGTAAATGACAAAATCTTTGTTTGTATGACATTTCCAAAATTACTACAGAAGATGAATCTAAAATACAAAATGTCACATTTGGCATGCAAAACTATCACAATATATTTCAGTATAAAATTCATAGAGGCGTTTAATTTAGAATGTGTTTAATAACTCAGTCTGCCTGCATCAGTAATCCTGCCTTGAGGTTTAAAAAGATTGTCTTATTTATTCACATGGTGTTAATTTTTAAAATATTTTTGGAAACCAAAATATTAAGGTTAAGTCTTTATTGTTAATTAAGATTTTCTAATTAAACCAAAAATAATTGTTATTCTGATTAGTTTTTAAGTATGATTTGTATGAAAAAAACAAAGGAAGTTGAACAACTTTCACTGTTTATTTAACTGTGATTTAATTCCAGAAGCATTCTATCTGTATGGAAATATATATTATCTCTCATAAAATAAAGTCTAGGCAGGATTTAAAAGTACTTACAGTTGGCTGCAGATTAACTGGTGGTGCTACCAACTTGGGTGTCCAAGAGAGTAGCTTCCTTCCCAAAATGACATTATTTTTGCTTAAAGCACAATGTAACAGAGGATTCTTCGAAGTCAAATTATTCTGAAAACTATTAGGGACTTGTGAGTATAGAAAATATGATTTATCAACATTTGAGTTATTATTAATCCCTGTTTAATTTTTGTTTAATCTGAAACAACAGTCCATTAAAAATCTTATCAATCTGCATAAAGTTTTCGGTGTGCATCAAAAATGAAAATGGCCCACTTCTCTCAGCTGTGGGTGAAAAATGAAATTCAAATGTTCTGTAAAATATCCGTGAGTCATGTCCTTTGATTACATGCAATTTGTGCTAGTTTTAGGGAAAAGCACATACAAATGCCATTCCTTCCTTTATTTCTTTACTCTCACTTGACGCCTATAGGGCAAGTTGACATGATGTTGAAAGCACAGAGGTATTTGATCGGGTGAGGTGTTAGTCTGACCCATTTTGCACTTCACCTATCAACGTGGCATTACGGTGTGTGATTAGTGTTGTAGGTCAGGGTTGCCACCTTTCAAACTCCGAGTTTAAAGCTTACTGCCCATGTTCACCAACCCCGGCTACCTTAAAAGGCATGCTGTGTGGTTTTTACAGGTGTTTGGTTTCCTTTTAATTCTATCTTATTATAATAGATGAATGGTTTCTGATGTCACAGATCATTAACATACCATGCCGAAAACTTGACTGACCTTTCTCTCCCATCACTGGCAGTTTTGCCTTTTGACCCCCTAATTATATATCGTATGTCCTCATCTGTTATCATTGCTAACACCTGACAATTACAGGTTGAGTAAAAATGACTGTCTACTTTCCTCCCCTGAGAAGCCCTTTGTCACTAATTGTGTGGTTTCACCCAGTTCCTGCCGAACTCCAGAACCCCGCCTGTTCCGGAAGCTGGGCGGTCTGGGTCAGCTCAGCCCCTTCAGATACAGATCAGGTGTCTGAGGGGCCTCAAAGACAAGGCTCCGCAGGGCTCTTACCTCCTCCAAGTGTCCCTGCTTGGTCGACTAGGGGGTTGTGACTCGTCGTGGTGGCAAACGGAGCAGCTGAAGACCAGAACACATGCGGTCCGGCACGGGGGGAGCTTTTATGACGTGGGGCTGTATTTCCACGAAAGCCTTCATGTGGTAAGCTGCTGTGCACACACGGACCCTTCTTTGTACTTGGCTTCCCTGCTCCCCCTGCCTGCCTCCATCTTTTATCCCTGTCCATGTAGCCGTAGATAGTACACTTTGTATGGTAAACATGAAGGATTTCATGCATGCAGGCAGCACGCGTGCATTCATTCAGCAGGTATGCTCTAACCACCCATTGTGTGTGAAGCACTGTTACGGGCCCTAAATCCTGTGAAAACTGGAAATGCCACCCTTATTTATCAAGAACATATTTAATGGGCTCTCGGTATAGTTTTTGCCCTTTTCAGAATGTGCAAGCTCAGAGGTGGCTGCGTGTGCACTTTGTAAGTAATGCATGTGTACGTGTGGAGGCAGCCAGGGACGCTGATTTCAGGTGAGAACCAGACCAGAGGTAGGAAGAGAGTCGGCGGCTGCTCAGGACATACGTGATGGACAGAGGGCCGTTCTAGAGGAGACGGTGCTGGGAGAGGAAGCGGCGGGTGAGATGAGGGAGTGAGTGATCCTGCCTGCAGCCCTGAGAGGGGAGTCAGAGAGCACCAAGTTACCCGGGGCAGCAGGGAGGGAAGCGCAGCTCCCCATGGTGTGAACACCCCACACTTGTGCCTCCCGGGCACCTGCAGCCCAAGAGGAAAGGAGGAAACGGGGCTGAGTTAGCCCCAGACTACTCATCTCATGCAGATACATTAGGTGCTGGGCATGGGCATAGACAGTTCACATATACAGAATTGCCTTGTACACTATTAATTTGAATTTCTAAAAAAATATATAAGAATCAATATAGGTATCACAGAATGATATTTAAGAAGAAAATAATTTTTCTCTAAAATAGGAGTGTACTTTCTTTCTCCAGTTCCCCTTAGGTTTTCTGTTTAAAAATATCCTTTTTATTAATTTTATTATGTGGTATTTCACTAAAGGTGATAATATACTCTTCACATGAATATATTTTTTAGATAATATATTTCATTTATTCTGGCTACTGAATGACCAGCTGAAAAAATTTAAATGGAAAATGTAGCCATAAAAATGAGCAGTTTTGTCAAGTAGATCTGTAAACAACAAACCTATGATGCCAGGATTTACCTCCAATATGTGAGAGGAAACAGATTTTCAACCTTCATTTTTCACCACCTTAACTTTTTAGATATCCAAGACCCTTGAGGACAGTGGCTACTTTTTTTTTGTTTGTTTTTTACTGAGCAGCAACTCCATAGCAAATTGCGAGAAACGGAAAAAATATAGTGTCAATAAAAGCCACACCATTGAATAATAAGTGCAAAGTCCCAGATGACCACTTTGTAGTTTAGAAGTTGATAGGGGTTAAAAGCAAAAACAAAACCAAAAAATGGCCTGTTGATGGGAGCCAGGTACTGTACAGACATTTAGTGAGTGTCATGGACGTAGGAGAAGAAAAGATTTTTTTTTGCTTACAAGATTCATGGCTGAGGTCCCTATATAAAAGGACAGATTAACAAGATTAACAAGAGCATACAAATTTATTAAATATAAATTTAATAAGGTCCCAGGGGAGCCTTCAGAAATAAAGATCCAAAGAAACAGGTAGACTTGTGTATTTTTATACTTAGGTTTGAAGAGTGGGCAGTCATGGAAAAATATAACTAGAGGACAAAAAAGTATGATCTAATGGTAAAAAATTGGGGGGAACTTAGCAAGGACTGTTTGTTCAGATCCTTCTTGGCATCTCTGTGTCTTCAGTCCCTTTCCTCTGGATATAGAAAGGGCACCTCTCAAACAAGGATCTTGTGACCTGCTTCAGGGGAGAAGGGGAGGAGAAGGTGAGAGTGACTTTCCTGCTTAATATCTTGAGGTCACAGGTCCTAAACCCCACCATAGCTTAGCTCTAAGCCATATCCACTGACAGCTTCAGATAGAGCTTGGAGAACTGGTAGTAATGATGGTAGTAAGGACACCAGAAGTCTCTGAAACAGACACTTAAACTCTTTCTGGGAAAGAGTTCTTCCTAAGGGAAAAGGGACCCCTGACAAGATTCACCCAGAAAATAAGCAAGCCTCAGCTGGCTCACCTGTGAAATGGGTATACGGATGTCTGCCTACCACAGACATTTGAGAAATGACTGGGCCGATGCTTGCAGAAATACACAGTGTCAATACATTGTAAAAATTTAGAAGCTGCCTGTATTATTATTGTTATAATTATGCAGTCTCTTTGATAACGAAGTCCCAAAATTTTTACCTGCTGGACTTTTCTTTTAATTAATATGATAAATGCGTACCTTTCAGATAACTTTCAAATTAACCTTTGGTTGAGAACAATGTAGGTTAACATTTTTTTTCTCCCATAAAAGACCCCAAAGGCCTTGTTAGGAAGCATGGAGTATATGTGAGGGGTGTTAGTCTAGGTTGCATATGGGATGCCTTTTCTCCTGGGGGAGCCCACTGACTGCCAGAACCAGAATTGGAGGACAGATATCAAGAAAGCATCAGGTGTGCATCAGCTCCTGAACTGAGGGCTTGGTTCTCACTCTTTCCCTCAGGAATGTGGTGGAAGCTAAGAATTCAGTTAATAATTTGTAAAAAGATCCAATGAGCACCTAACAAGCAATTACATTCTTTCGGTACATTTTAATCAAGTACTTAAAATTTTAAAGCATGAAGCTATGCTACAAAAAGAAGTACCATGTAATGAACTTGCTTTTTAGGTCCATTTGCATACATAACTGTTTACTTTGAAAGGCAGTGTGAAGTGTTTTTATTATTGTTGTCATTTGTTTAGATGTCCACATGCTGGCTCTTCTCATTAGAGTATGAACCATATCTACCGGTGTGTTTGCTTGGCAGAGGATATTCCATGTGAGCTATTAAATGATTGTAACAGAATGTCCTACAGATAAAATGCCAGAAGGGATCAAAGGAAGAAGAAATGCATCAGAGACATCTTCAGGAAGAGGGGTAGAAGCACTAAGAGACTGAGATTGCACAGTGTTAAAAACTGCAATCAGTCCGCAGGGAAAAGCAAAGCCTGGCAATTGCTCCAACAATAAAATGTGTTTTCCCTTCCTGCCAAACAGAACAAAAGTATCTTGAGCTAGTTGAAATAGGAACCCCAAATTTTCTTCCCCTGTGTCAGAAACAAACAAACAAACAAAAAATAATTACCTTCTGCCACAGTCAAGGAAAATTTACTCTTTAACAGCCTGACAAAATGTCACAGAATTACATTCATCCCTTGGTATCACCTAGCAAGCTCCTGGATCCCCAAAGAAATACACTAGGCTATTTCACATTCAGTATATATAAGAAAAGTATGAAATTCGGGGCAAAAACAAAAACAAGAAAAGCACCAAAACATCCAGAACTTGACAGGCATGAGAAGTCATCTGAGGCTTTTTGCTTTCAGAATAAAAATACTGCTGCTCAAAGTCCTGTTCGCTCCACTGGGCTCTGCCCAATAACATCAAGTTTTTTCACTAACCACACAATTGTGCCTGCCAGTCACTCAACTGGTAGTTTGTGGGAGACTGACAGTTAAAACAGCAAGTTTTCAAGCAATGCAATTTTGTAATAACAGGAATACACTCACCCAAACACATCAATGCACATTGTGTATATAATTGATACAGCGGCATTTAAGATACTTATTTCATTGCATTTTAAATACAAGTCTAAGACAAGTTCATCTCTATTCTTGCTCCACGAGTGGGAGAAGTGGCTTCTGTAAGGTCGTTTGGGAGTGCTGGGCTTCTTAAGAATTCTACCTAGAGAGAGATGGTCTTCTATTCCTGTGCAGTAAGGGAGAGCTGAGGGCCATCACCCAAACAAAAGGGCAAAGCCTCACTCCAGGAGAGCTGTGAGTCTGAGGAGGAGATGTCTACGTTACACACCTGCCAGGTTACATTGCTGAGAGTTCTTGGGATGAGGGTACGATGTTCTAGCATCAAGGGTGGCTTCTCTTTGGCATCAGGCTGGGCCCGGAGGCAAACATTTGAAGGTTAAGTGAAAGGGTTGCTTGTAAGTGTTTGAGAAGGCTCTTGACGGAAGCAGCAGCTACGTGGGTAAGCCCAAAGGTGTATCCCTCCAGACAGCCACAGTACCACTTCCGGATACCATTGCTTGGGTCTTGTACCAAATAATTCCACATCTTAACATCACTCTTCCTGCATTATAAGGTGGAGGTGGACAAATATGGTGAATTAATTGGCAAATCTGAGCCTCTGTCCTCTATATGTCAAATGAGGTAATAGCCACTCCCTTGAGTTACTGTAAGAATCATATTAAATCAAATTAAATTATGGACTCTAAACTTAGACTCATTCATTTTGGATATGTTGATTAAAAAGATTTTGAATAATTCCTTGGTAGAGACATTTGGAACTACTTGTCTTCTGACATTTATTCTAGAACTATTTCAAATAAAACACATTGGCTTCCTTGTTGATAGTATTCTTTAGTAGCCACTAGGCTTAGATCTCCAGGAAAAAAAAATATGGCAAAAAATATGCCTTTGGACTTTTGGTTCTGGCAGGTTGATGAACTAAGTGAAATGTTCAGGTTCTCTCAGCCCACCATCCTGCTAGAATCAGAGGTCAAAAGGCATATTTCATTTTCAGATTTTGTTCCACAAACACCTGGAAAGTCTAGGCAAGATATGAGCAAAAGGCTTTTAAATACATAAACATTCAAGAAAGAAAGGGATCTCTCTGGGTACCAGAAACAAAGAGAAAATTGAAAACCAGGGAGGGAAATGGGCTACCTGGGGCTGGGGCTGCCTGGGAGAGGGGAGAACAGATGATCAGTCTTGTTGATCTAAAAGTTTGGATTTTTTTTTTGTTTTGCATTTTTAATTTTTTTAATTTGTATTTATTTATTTAAAATTAATTCATGATAATTGTGTATGTTTTGGGGCCCATGTGACATTTTGATACATGCATACAATGTGTAATGATCAAACTAGAGTATTTAGGATATCCATCACCACAAACAGTGAATTTTAACAACCATTCAGGAAATGAGGCTTTGGGCCCATTAGGCATAGAGTATTGAAAGAGAATCTCCTGCCTACATTTTGGATACTCAAAATGTGTCTGAAAGGGATAGATAGACAAAACATTTACCCATTAAATAGAGACAAAAGAGATAAAGATCTCTATTAGAGTAGGGGTGGGGAACCTGCAGCCTTAAGGCCACATGTGGCCTTCTAGGTCCTTAAGTGAAGTCTTTTGACTGAATCCAGATTTTACAGAACAAATCCTTTTATTTATACTAATACATTTTGTTTGTCTTTTATATTTTTACTTTATTTTTAAAATGAACATTTTTAAAACACCAAAAAATAAAATAAGTTTCAAGCAAATAATCCTCCCAGATTGACTGGCACAATTAGGACATTAGTGAGCCTTAAGGACTAAATTGACGGCTGCTGTGACCGTGATTTAGTTCTAACCTCCCCCTCCTGACCGGCGCCACTACAGCACGAGGCTGGTTGGCGAGAGTTTATGGTGTGGAGTACGCCAGTGTGTTATCAGCTTTTGACAATGGTGCACTGTGTTTCTGTTTGAAGTGGAATTTGTGAATAGTTGCACAGGTCAATAGTATTTTTTAATTCTGTCTACTTAACAGCCCATCATGTCAAAGAAGACCAAGAGAACTCTGAAGGAAGAAAACAGATTTTTTAACGAGGATTGGGAGTTGCAATATTATCTTGTTTCTGCTAAAGATAAGATGATTTGCTTGCTTTGTGATACTGCAGTATCAACATTAAAGAAATTCAATGCTCATCAGCATTATAATACTCATAAGGGCCAAAGTATTTTAAATTAGAGGGAGAGGCACGAAAGGTTATATTGCAGAAATTAAAAGATGAAAAGCAAAATCAAAGACAATTCTTTCAAGCAGCAATCAAACCTGGAAATAATGCCACTAAAGCAACTGATAAAGTAGCTTGTATGTAGAAATTGTGAAAGAATGCATTGTTGACATTGCAA
>CM052440.1:93757381-93776073 GCA_028533085.1 Varecia variegata
TCTAAAAAAAAAAAAAAAAAAAAGAAATAGATCTGATGGAGAGGAAATAAATCAATTCAGAAATATTATTTTAACATTGCTTATAAATGGGGATTCTATCACTGGTAATGAATAAGAAAATAAGTGTGAGTATTTTATGGTTTTACTATTTCATGTTTATTTCTTTTGTGCTCTCTTTGGAAAAACAATAATTTAAGTGAACATTTTTAAGAAGAGAACACATAAACTTACTTCCTTGAGGCCTGAGCAAACTTGACAAAACTCATTCTCAAATGGAAAGTGGATGGAAACCCTCTGGATGCCTTCGAGAATTTCCAAGTACTTAGGCATGCGTGGGGGCCTCCTTCAATGTACCTGTTTCATTAGCTGCCACTTTGATTTTTTTGAAGACCAAGCAAAAATTTCTCCAGATGACTTTTGGTATTTCCCAATGAAAATAGCTGCATACATATTGACCTTCCTTTTTTTGGTCATGGTTATCTAACCTGGGTTGATTAAACTATTGATTCACTGTGTGTCTCAGTCCGTTCAGGCTGCTATAACAGAATACCATAGAATGGGAGAGCTTAAACAACCTACATTTATTTCTCACGGTACTGGAGGCCAGGAAGTGTAAGATCAAGGTGCTGACGGATCCAGTCCCTGATGAGGGCTGTCGTTCTGACTTGCAGATGATCACCATCTCACTGTGTGCTCATGTGGCTCTTCCTCGGCATCTGTGTAAGGACAAAGAGTGAAATCTGTCTGTCTTCCTCTTCTCATAAGGGCCCTAACCTCATCATGATTGTCCCACATGCCTGACCTCATCAAAACCTAATTACACCCCACAGGCCTCACCTTCAAATACCATTGCACTCGGGGTTAGAGCTTCAACACATGAATTTTTGGAGGGGGGGACACAAATATTCAGTCTATAACATTGTGCAAATGAGAAGTAACTTTAATAAGTGAATAAACATTTCAAAGTTAGGGAAAAATACATATAGAAGAGTCAAATATGAAAACCTTGCAAGTAGCATTCTTGAATTCATACCAGCTTGCTTGCATTATTGGAAATCTTTCATGTTTGGTGTTAATTCAGATGAAAGTTGCTGGATTAATCAAAGATACTGCAAAGATACTGCAAATAGATTAATTTTATTTGTATTACATATTTTGCATGTTTTGGTTCATTCATTCAGTTACCAATAACCCATGGTGGTAAAGATTGCCATCAAATCTTTGGTGCTCCTTCCACTGAAGAGTGAGATCTGTGCTTCCTCTCCTCAAACCTTAGGGGGCTATGTGAGTATCTGACCAACAGAATATGATGGAAGCGATGCTGGGTTTCAGTTCAGGCTCTAAGAGACTGGCAGCTTCCATTTCCCGTCTTGTTGGAAATCTTGCTTTTAGAGCCTTGAGTAGTCATGTAAAAACTCCAATTACCCTGTTAGCGAGACCAGAAGGGAGGTTTCTGTGACTATAAGAGAGAGAGAGAGAGAGAGAGAGAGACAGAGAGAGAGAGAGAATGCACACTAGCATGAGCACGAGTCCCCAGGTCTAGCCAAGCCTCCATTTGTCCTTGTCAGGGAGCAGGGCACGTAGGTGATGCTGTCCTGTACCCTCCATTTCAGCCCAGCCACCAGCTGCACAGCAACACCAAGTGACCCAGTTGATGCCCTGTGAAGTATATGCATTGCTCTTCTGAGTTGTGCCTGAATTTCTGATCCACATAATTGGGAAATACAGCAAATGTTCTTGTTTCAAGCCACTAAGTCTTTGAGAAGTTTGTTATGCAGCAATGGATAACTGAAGAAATTATGTAGCCCCTTCTGTGTACCAAGTGCTGGAGAAATAAAACGGTGCTCATGGTCTGGATAACTTCCACAAATTGAACATTTGTGCCTTAAAGGAAAAACAAAAAATATCTTATTTCTGTATTCAGCCAAAGGCTTTTGTGTTTTTGTGTGAAATGGCGTGTGCTCAGTCATGCTATGTGCATGTGAAAGGTAGGTGTGAAGGATGCATGTGGATCCACATGGGACTGTTGTCGACAGACTTGTGTCCCTGCCACAGTTTAGACGTTGAAGTCCTAACCCTCAGGACCTCAGAATGTGACTGTATTTGGAGACAGGGTCTTTAAAGAGGTATTTAAATTAAAATGAAGTCACTGGGATGGCCCCTAATCCAATACGACTGGTGTCCTTATAAGAAGAAGAGATGAGGACAGACACACACAAGGAAGGCCACGTGAAGACACGGAGAAGACAACCGTCTGCAAGTCTAGGAGAGAGGCCTCAGGAGAAACCAACCCTGCCCACACCTTGATCTTGGAATTCTAGTCTCTAGAATTGTGAGAGAATAAATTTCTGTTGTTTAGGCCCCTGGTCTGCAGTACTTTGTTGTGGCAACCCTAACAAACTAATTCAGGGGATCTTGAAGAACTAGTGACAATAAATTGTTCTTTTTTTTTTTCTGGTAGAAAAGAAGGAACAGTAAAAGACTTCAACATCTTAGAAATTAATGTGTGAATTTGGCATCCTTGAAATAAGCTTAATTTGTGACAGGAGGGAGGTCTGGCTTCCATATTCCGTATTGGTGTAGCCACACTATGTGAAGGAAGTTTTGGCTAGTTGTAGGGTACACATAGGCACCTCTAAGAAAACCAGAAAAAAGCCTCACTTAAACTCTCTGTGCTGTTAGACTATTTTATGCATGTATAGAATTTTAAGAAGTGTATCAACCAGTTAATATTTATATATCAGTGTGGCAAGGTGTCATTATTATAGTAGTAGGTGGGCACCGTTTTTGTTTTACTGGAGGGAAATCCAATATGAATAAAATAGCAACTTTTCAAACATGACATTTAATCCATGCATGTAAATCAAACTGAGAATCTATTATTCATTATTAAAAGGGTGGCATATTTTTATTACACTGAGAATGAAACACAAACACTGTGAAAAATTTAGTGCCTTTTCTTGAAATTTTAAGACACTTATCATGTAGCCATCTAGCTGGGACTGGCACTCACTTTAAAATATAGCCATGAAATTAATAAGTTTGAAGTTTTATGCTCAAAGAAAGGATGCTCAATTTCAGTGAAACAGGCAAATTTATTTTTTATTTAAAGCTTCCTAAATACTTAAGATGGTCAAGTACTTTAGTAATGCTCCAGTTCCAATATGTATCTGAAGAATAGAGTTCATATTCTTGTCATTATTAGTCATGGCCACCATGTTCTTCCCTGAGGTGCTTTCTGAAAACTGCATATATCAGAAACTGATTAAAATGACCTAAAGTATTAATTCTTAAAATATGATGAACCCAACATTTTGCAAGAGGTTATTTTCTACGTGACATTTAATATCTAAGAATTGAAATGACTTTAATAACTCATAGGAAGGAGTGGTCTTAGGAAGACTAGAGCCTGAGCATGATTGCTTTCATTGATTATTGGTTATTGCTGTTAACAATGGAGAGCCCCAGAGTATATCATATTGTTCATTCAGCTTTGGAAAGTTTTTTTTATATCAGTTGGAGGAAGGCCTTTCGTGTCAGTTCTTGAAAGGGTCACTTCTGCTGGTTAAGGGGCCTCCCAGACTTGTGAGAACCTTGATGGCAAATGGCTCTTCCAGATGGCCGGGCAGTCACTGGACGTTCTACTGTCAGCCGTGGTCTCTCCTAATTCACCCCTAACTTGCCTCCCACTGCTGCTACTACTAGACACAGGCCTCTCCAACCAAGCAAGGGGACACCGCATCCCTTTCCACCTCACCCCCAACAAAGTAAACAAACACAAACGTGGCCCAAAATGTTGTCGTTAAGAGCACATCTTTAGAGTGTGGAATCTTGGTTCTGCTACTTACTAGCTTTCAACACTTTAGGAAAATTATTTAAAATCCTTGGCTCCAGTCCCCTCCTCTGTGAAATGAGAATCTAATAATATCTAATTCACAGGGATTTTATGAGCATTAAATAATGTGACATATAAACTGCTTAGCATAGTGGGTCGCATGTAGGAAATAACTGGTAGCTATAGTTATTTTTCTCATTATAATCATAACCCTCCATGAAGAATGTTTGCTGCTTTCCTCTGCACAAGAAGTTTCTCCAGTTCTTCAAAACGTTTCTTAAAGAAGTCTTAGTCAATTCTTCCTTAATTCTCTCCTCTCTAAGAAAACTCAGTTTACACTGAATTTGATGCTGTTTTGCCTCCACTTCTTGTTATTGGATGATGTGAGAGATTTCAAGGCCATTGGTACAGAAAGTCACTTTGTCACTGTATCACTTACTGTGTGGCAGAAGAGGGAAAGTAATATTTATTGAGTGCCTGCAGTGTGCTGGTTAAATCACTATGCACTTAACATACACTGTCAATGCAAACTTCACACAACCAAATCCACTGTTACACCCATTTTGCAAGTAAGAAAAACTGAGGTTTTACGTATGAAGATTTTGCTCAGATGTTTAAAGCTGAGATTCGAATCAAATTGTCAAAGAGTCCTCAGTCCAAGCCCCAAGGTTCAGAACCCACTCTAAAGGAGGCCGCGAGAACTGATATATCGGTTTTTCATATCTGTAAATTACCCACCAATCCTCATAATTTTTCTTTGTATTTTTATCAGACTTGTTTCTAGTAATAAAGCTAAACTTCTCTCTCTTTTCAGTCTCTCCTTTCTGTCTCTGAAGGCACAGGCTCTGTATCAGGTAGTAAACTAACATTGGGAAGGAGGAGATCACACTCCATGACATTGGCAGGTGGTCACTTAATCTTAGGAATATTTGGGAGCACTAGAACACACACTTCTTGAAAGTAGGGACTTTGGTCTGTTTTGTTCACTGCTGTTTTGCCAGCACATAGAAATGTGACTGTTTTGATAAATATTTTTAAAATAAACGAACAAATCTAAGAATTCCAAAGAGTCACATTGAGGTCTTCCAAGAGACAACTATTGACTGCCTTTTAGTGGATTTTTTTTTAACTTTTAAAAATTGTTGGTGTTTTATACAGATTCACATTCTTTATTTTACTGGGAAAGCTTTCATAATGCTATAAATCCATCTTTGTCCTTTGTGTCTGTTCTCTACATCTGTTCACATGCAATGTATTCAGAGTTAAGAATGCCCTAGTTACAAAATAGTAGTTCTTGTTCACTTGGCATGCAATTCAACAATCAAATCATTTTGAATTCTCTAAAGAGGAGGAACTTGCTTCTATATTTGAACTCACTCACATTCAGAGGGAATATGTTTTAATATTTTAACATCTATACAAAATGCTTTACAATTACTTTTAAGGCATTAATTCTCATATGAACATGGAGGGAAGTCACACAGGACTGAGTAGGGCAAAGAATTTCTCCAAGGTCACGCGGCCTGTTAATTGCAAAGGATAGGCCTGGCTATCTTTTCCCATCATCTGCCTCGTACATACACCAAGCAGAAGTCAATAACTTTGAACTTACGAGGCTCTCAAAGCTCATGGTGGTAGCAGGGAAAGGATTTATGTTCAAACGAAAACATCACTAAACTCAAGGACCAATAAAGGTCAGTCTGGCAACCTGCTGATCAGATCACACCAAGCCTCCGCTTAAGATTTTTCCCATTGCATTTAGATCTTCACTACATTTGAGTAAAATGCAGATTCCTTACCTGGGCCGTCAGGCCTTAAGTGGTCAAGCCTCTATCCCACTCCCCCTATCTTTATTTCATCCTAGTTTTTACTTATGAGTTTTATTCCTTTCATTCTGCGACCACACCGAGCTCATTCCTGCTGCCGAGCCACTGAATTCACTGCTGCCTCCTGCCTAAGCTTTTCCTTCCCGCCAGGATGTGCCAGTTCTCTCCCTTACACAAGAGATTCTTAACAGAGTAGCCCCCTTCTCTGGTCATTTGCTTGTCCATCGCTATTTATTTTCATTATTTCAGTATCAATTGTTACAGGTGAAGTGTTTATCACTACTGAGGTCTTATTTATTTGTTCTCTCCCCCAGTAGACTATTGCTCAGTGAGAGCGAGAAGCTCGTTTGTCTCAATTATTTTTATCCTCAGTGCCAAAAATGGTGTTTAAGTGCAAAATGGACATTTAATAAATGTGTGTGAATGTGAATGATTGAAGGGAAGCCAGAGAGTCAGATATATTTTAATACAGTCAAATCAGCAATTCAGTCACTGGAGAAACCTAAGCAAGACATTACTTTCCCAAATCTTTTTTTCAATCACCTGTAAAATGGGCTAATGTCAACAACATAACGGGATTGACATGCAGATCGAAGTGATAATGTGAACATAAGAGCTTTGTAAAATATAAGATGCTGCACAGGCATTAACTTCATTGCTGGAGATCCTTAGTGCAATGTGGGCTGCCCAAAGGGAAAATGTCAATTAGCAATTATTGCCAAAAGTTTTCTCCTTTCCAAATGATATATTTGCATGCTCCTTGTAAAACCATTTGTGGTTAATTTGTTGGTCTTTGATCTAATCAGGCTGCAGATGTTCAGAAATGCCATCTTTTTGTGCATTGAGGCTCACTCACTGGGGTTTGTAAAAGTAATGGGCTGTGCCAAATTTTTCCCCAATGTGTTCAACTCTCAGGGACAATGAAAGGAAAGATCTATCTTCTGCCTAACGAGGAGAAACTGAAAAGAAAATTCAACTTTTTGTTTTCACGGTCCAAAAAAAAAAAAAAAATGTAGGAAGGGGGGAGAATCCCAGAACTGAATTTTCTAAATGAAAATACTCAGTTAATTTTTTTTTTTCTATCTCTTTCAAATGAAATAGTCTTAGTTGGCCATTTGAGTAGCATGTGAAGAGATGAGTTACGACATATTGGGGTTGAGGTCAGGTAATGAAATTGTGATATAATGAGAGGACGTACCATATATTTCCTCTTAATTTCAGTTATGTTTGATGGAAAATGGTGGAAAGGTCATATTGTTTAACCAGTAAGTATTCAGGTTTGACTCAGTTCAGTTTTAGACAGAAGTGTAGTTGTCCTAAGCATTTGAAGTCAATCAGACACGTGATCAAAGGTTCACAAACCCATCTTGCTTATCTTTGTGCACACATTAGCTGGTTATTCTCAAAGTGTAGGCTGAAGGACCACCTGATTCACTATGACTTTAGCATCCTTGTTAACATGCAGAGTCCCAAGCCCCACCCCAGACTAACCGATTCAAAGGTAAGCATGAGGTCTGGAAATCTGCACTTGTGATAAGCACCCTTGGGTCACTCTTATACAAACTAAATTTGAGGCCTGCTAGTTTAAGGCCTTAAGGATATCATGGTATGATTGTTGGTATTTCTCAAATGATTAAATTAGTTGTTGGGACATTGTAAAATTAGATTCAGGGACTTTAGGCTTGAGAGATCATAGAATTGTACCCTTCCCTTAAGGAGAATTTTTATTCCGAATTATTCATTTTGTAAGATACATGGTAAACATAGCCCTTCAGAAAGATTCATTCTGTAAGGATCCTGGGTAGTAGGTTTTTATCAGGGTAAAAATGTTTTTTCTTGGTAAGCTTGTCTGCTTTGGATATCTGAATCCAAAGTGAGCAATTTAGGAGAAACGAACAGGCTGAATACAGAGAAACATCTGGAGGAGGAACTCTAGCTTCTCAGTTTGTAGGAGTCATGGAAAGCAGTAAATAGGACAGAGCAGAATGACCTTGAGGTCTTTCACCATGAACCCAAGGTGGACTGTCAGTTGTCGGTCCCCTCTGCTCTCAGGAAGCATAGCATGGATGGCCCTGGGGCAGACTGCTTACAAACAGTCCTCGTTCTACCCTCTGAATCTGTTTTGCATGGCCTTGGACCAAGTTTTCCTTTGCCTCAGTGTGTCATTCGTAAAATGGAGTCAATAATACAGTCTAATTCATAGGATTATTTTGGTGATTGAGTTAGTGAGGATACAGTGCTTTAAAAAGTGCCTTGCCTTTAATAAGTAAATGTTAACTGTTGATATTATATCAACTGTTAGGTTTAAGGAATTAAAAAAAATAAATTTCCTAAAACAGGGACCTGAAACTACGACATTTGACATGAGAACACTTGTTTTCCAATGGTGTAGGAAGTAAGATTCTCTCTCTTCTTTTATTTAGAAGCTATGATAACCACAGTTGCTGCTACCCTGTATCCTTAGATCCCTGGGCCAAGATAGGTTTCTAACAATAATTACATTCTCTCATCCCACAGCAAAAAGACTGGGGATTAGAGCTCATTTACCTACTTATTTATCTTGGCTGAGGGAATGGAAGAAAAATATAATAATGCTATTAAACTCCCACTGCATAACCTAGGTTACCCTGTACTGTGGCATCAACTCCCACTCATCTGTCTAGGGTTGTCTGCCTCAAAAACAACTTTTTACTATTTCTAATGCAAACTAAGTCCATGGATTTACTTTCTTGACTACCTCTATTCTCCATAGAATGTCAGACCCAGAAGATACCATTGAGTTTATTTCCCATTTTATCTGCCTCCTCCCTCTGAGTCCTGGGCCTGTGTCTGGGCTGGGTCCCATCTGCATCTCTGCCGGTACATCTGCTTGAGAACACGTGGATTACAAATGATCACCACAAAGGTCTTGTCCAAACTGAAGACAAGATTCTTTGAGTATAATGAGCAAACTACCTTGGGGGAGGAAGAGGGATTTATGGATGGAAGAGCTGCCAAGAGACAATAATAGACTCTGTGTTTGTGTGTGTGTGTCTGTGTTTGTGTGTGTGTGTCTGTGTGTGTGTGGGGGGGCGCATGCACATGCAGACCTTTGAGAAAATAATTTTGATAATAATAATTTTGACAATGTTTAATATGGTGTACATCTGACATATGTTAATATATATTTAAGTATGTGGTTAATAAGAGATAAAACTAAAAAATTAGATTTTGGTGAGGCTGCATTAGGGTATTGAATATGATGCTAAGGAACTACAATTTATATGGTAAATTTAAGGTTGTGTCAGTTAGGCTTGAAACAGCCTATAAAGCAGTCAAACATAGAACTTATAATGCACCAATATTTCTGGAAAATGTTTGTTCAGTGCCAGAGATAAAAGTAATTTTATGTGACCAGAGTGCAGAGCAAAGAAGCTGGGGAAATAAATGACAGTTATATTTTTCATATGATGTATAATATTTTTATATTACATTTGGAATTTCATGAAAAGGAAATATGTATACTTGGGTTAGTATGTTTCTTTAACAGCCAATAAATGAACTTTTTTTGTTAGATGTCATGGATGAGTCTTTATTTTTAAGATTTTATCTTTGATTTGCATCATTTTGACTTTGATATGCATAGGTGTTATTTCCTTTATATTTTTTCAGCTTGAGATTTTCTGGAGTCTTGGTTTTGTAGACTGATGTCTTTCATCAATTTTGGAAAATTTTCAGCCATTATCTCTTCAAATATTTTTTTCTGCACCATACACTTTGTCTTCTACTTTTAGGATTCCAATTACATGTGTGTTAGACTGTTTGTTATTGTCTCACAGGTCTTTCATGTTCTGACTTGTTTTTATATTTTATTTATTTTTGCCTTTGAGCTTTAGTTGGGATAATTTTCATTGATCTCTCTTAGAGTTCACCTATCCTTTTTCTGAAGTGTCCATTACTACTGTTAAGCCCTTTTAAAGATTTTATCATTTCAAATATTTTATGTTTCTGTTCTAAAACTTTTTAAAAGTTATCTGAAATATTCCAAAGTTTCATTGATTATGTCCATCTTTTACTCTAATTATAATTATTCTAATTATAACAGTTTAAAGTCTTAGTTAATTTCAATATTTGGGTCATCTGTGGGTCAGTTTTCATGGGTCAGTTTTCGTTGACTTGTTTTCTTTTATATATGAATCACATTTTCCTGTTTCTGTGGATGTCTCATTGTTGTGTATCATGTGCTAGACATTGTGTATGAACAAATTATAGAGACTGGAGTAGAAAATATTTATCCCCCACAAGGGGATGATCTCCCTGCTCAAATCAGGAATACAGTTAAGTTGGGATTGGGTTGAAGATTTAGTTGGTTTTAATTTACTTAAAGCTGGTTCCAAAAGCTCTAAGTTGTAAAAGGTCCCTCCTTCCTGCTGTGCTTGGTATCCATGTCACCATGGGATTCTGCTCTGCTCTCGAGCTCCGCCCTAAGATTTCTGTGCCACTGGAAATCTTTCTTTGCCTCCCTGCCTAGACTCAATTGCCCACATGCTGCTGAGCTCTTGGTAAAAGTCCTAAGGTTCAGAATTAGTAAATAGTGAGGACTTGCTCTGTGTCTAGACTGATATGTTTTCAATATTCCACATTAGCCCAAGATTGTTAAAAGTTCAGCCGGCTTCTCCTTCCCCTGCAACATCCTCACCCAGTGACAGGTCTGTTTCTGCACCTGTTCCGTGGGATTAAAGCTGCCTCTAGTCTTAGCTCATACAGGAAGATCTTATCTCTTTCTGAGATTTAGTTTTACCTAAATTTCTTTGTGTCTTCAGCTCCCTACTGGGTTCAAAAATATACATAATTTTGTAATTTAACTTTTTTTCTTTTACCATTTTATGGTGGGAGCATTGGGCATTCATGACCATCTTCATCATAACCAGAAGCAGGACTTTGAAGGCCCTTTGTTTTTGAAATCACTTTATCAATATCTTTTCTGATTATAAAAATAATAATCATTACAAAAAATTTTAACAATCATTAAAATGCACCATATTTCATGAATATGCATTTTCAGCATTTTGCATCACTTACCCTAGTCCTCTCTGGATTGCTTTAATTTAAAAGTATTTGGTGTTTAAGTGGAAAGAATTTTGCCTTCTCTTCCAGTCCTCTATTCAACACTCAGTCTTCAACATTCTCTTTTGCTTCTTGGATTCCACTTTTTCTCCTCTCACCTTTCACAAGTACCTTTTGTGATATGGAAGATTAAATGCATCACCTTTATGCTATGCAGTGAAATTCAGCTTTGCGGTATCCCTTCCTTCCAAAAGAGTGCTCTCCATGGCCAACTATCAGGATTCTTATAATGAGATGGCACTGGTAGTTGGGGGAGACCAGCACATGTATTTCTTATAATATATAGCATTTAATTACAAATCTACTGAAAAATACTCATGGAAATGTCACATCATAGGATTGCTATGGAAATATTCAGGTTTGTGGAAAGGATCCTCTGAGAGGTACAGTGAAACTTAGTGATCTTTCTTTCCAAAGAGGAAAACAGTGAGTCCCTAGCTACACACTGTAGGGCAAGAGATCTCTCCTGTAACGCACAGCAAAGGCAAGGCACTAAAAGAATATATAGAAATATGTAAGATAAGACAGCTATTGTCAAAGTAAATCCTTTTATTTAATCATTTGTGGCTTTTGTCCTCCTTTTTAGTCAGTATCAGTAACTAGATTGGTCTTGTCCATATGCTTATTTATTTCAGGGGCTGTCAGGGTAGTTGCGTATGACTCCTCTGTCTTGCAGAATGGGTTGAGGTGAATTTCCTCTCGTGCGTTGTTACCGTGCTACGTGCTGATTATATATTGTGCTTAGAAGCCTTGTGGTATTTCTTATGCACAAAAGGATGCTGATGTTTTGCATGTTTACTTGTGTATTTTAGCCTTGAAATTTTTGCCTCTTTATTAAAATAAACAAACTGTAATCTAAGTCATCTTAGAAGTAGTTGGCATATAAAGTCTTAATTAAATAAATAATGCACATTTCATATTTTTCTGATCATTTTTGTATTTACTGTCTAAATTGATAATTGCATCAACTCTGAGAAGATAATACTTATATCCCTGTTTTTTACTGATGAGGAAACTCAAGTTCATGGAAACTTAGATACAAAAAGAGAAGTGACTTGCTCACGACCACAACAAAATTCATGGTAGCATTGAGTCAGTACTGGACAAATTCTCACTTCATCTACTTTGAATGTATTGCCAAATACGACCAATTTAGTACAATAGGGGCACTAGTTTTCATTTCTAAATGCAGGGATAAAAATAGATGAAACTCTTGTTAATAGCATCGGTTCGACTTTATTTTTCAATGATAGCACAAAGCAGGTTTCTGACTCCATTTGTCCTCCTCCTCCTCATTTAACTTTTATTCTCTTATCACAAAGGTTACAGCCAACTAGCCAAATGAAAAGTACAGCTTGATTAAGGATTTCTTTTGTCAGTAATTTGTGCCTAATGTTTTTAGCTTTCCCATGGGCTGTTGTAAAAAATGGTAAATCTGGTTTAAATGAAACCTGATCCTGTTAATGGTTTAATAGCAGCTGCCACAGGGTTATGGTATTTTTCAACAGATGTCTCTGTTTCATTTTATACCTAAAGTGAGTCTTAGAATATTTACATGAATCACATAAAATAACCTACATGATTTTTGTTGACTATATTGCTTTAAAATAGTCTCAGGTAAGTCTTTATCTTTATACATTTGTAATTATTCACACAAGATTTAAAAAAAAAAACCCAAGGCTGTAATCTATTTTTTTAAATTTTAAGATTATCCATGTCTTGATTTTCCTAATTTTTTTTAAATGCCAAGAAATAGGCTCCATCTCTTAAAGTCTGGGGACTTGAACAGTGGCTTGGTCAATCTAAGTATTTCATCCATCTTTGCAATGCTTTTTATTTAACACAGACACATTGCTTATACAGTAATGTGCATTATAGTGTCAACTGAAGTAAACAGAGGAGTCACAAAATTAAATGGGACCCTATTTTTTTCTTCAAGAGGTAGACCTTGTAATAATAATTCAAGTTATCATTATGGGTAGGATTAGTTTCTCTGGAGAGTTTGTTCAACCACTTTTAAAAAAGCATTTATTCTGTGTAATGCCCTTGTGCTGGGTACCTAAATGATACCAAGATCAAGGACAGGCATGTGAAACAATGGCTATGATGGAAGATAGAAATAGTTATACAATAGATAGTTATACAATACAGCAGAGCTCAAGCAAAGAAGAATGAAATACAGAATATCATGTTAATTAACATATTACAAGCTTGATTTCTAAAGCTCATAAAGTGCAGAATCTTGAACTGGCAGGGTCAAATTTGTCTTGTTGTGTAGGTCACATTTTCATGGTGGTATTGGTGCTCAATTACCTGGAGCTGGAAGGGTTAGTTATGTGAATACACCCAATAGTGAATTTTCAAGGGCAAACAACAGGAGTTCAGACCGACTTTTTACTTAATTCTAAATTGTCTATAAGCATCAGTGAATATAGTGTGTTTCTAAAAGGACAAGCATCCCAATCTCCCCTTGTCTTTATATCTTTCCTAGGTACTCCCTGGAAAGAAAGATGTGAAACCTGGCATGGCTTTCTTGTTTGAACTCTTTCTCCTTTGTGGAACATACGTTCACCTCGACCGGGTTGTGGGCTGGGCAGTGTTCCCTTTGTGTGATAACAACTTCAATGTAGTGGAGGGAAAATTCAAGTGTCCCCTTCTCCGAGGACCTTATGACCAGAAACTCAGCAACTTCAGGATAATTGAAGACTTAATTTGTCTGGACTTGGACCACTGGCTGTGCAATCTCTATTTTCAGGTTTGCAGTGTGATTTTATAAGTGGAAAAGAATTTAAACTTTTTCTAAAGCTGATTCTTTCTAGCCTTTAGATTCTTTTCATGCTATTGGAAATTTTAATAAGTATCATGAAAGGGTAAAAATAATTGCATCTTAATACTGATTTCTGATAATGTAGATTAAATTGATGTATAGAAATAAAGAATAAAATGCTAGAGTTAGCAGGGAACTTAAAGATTGTTTAATAGAATCTTCTGTATTGTGAATGGGCCAGAACTGCCACCCAAGTCTCCTGGTTTTCAGTTCACAATCTGTTGCTGGGGGAGCAGAGTGTATAGTTTCATCTCATCAGTATGGGGATAGGGATACTATGTTTCCTTATGGAAAGTACCTAGTGCATTTATGTTGTGTGTCGGGCATTGCCTGCTCTAGGGCTACAAGAGAGATAAGATGTGGCTTCTGCCCTTCAGACTCTTGCTGTCTATCTGATGAGACAGAAATATGTTCATCCAAAACATAATTAATGATCCCTATTTCCACAGGACTCAAGTGGCCATCACAAAGCTATCTTCCTTTGCCATACTACTTCAAAGCATGCCTTTTTGGGTTCACCTCTAATATTTACACCAAACAAACCAAAAACACTTGGGCATACATCATGTATTTGTATATATTTGGCATTCTGCTTATTTTCTAAACAAGGCTTTGAACAGAAATGCCATCGTATATATTCATTATAGACAAACACTACAGAGGATCCAGAAAATGACAGCATCCATTAAGCATAAAGCATTCCAACCCATTTGTAGTCCATTTTTGTCCTATATACAAATTTGTTCTTCCTGATTATGATGTTTTTCCAGGTGGCCTGTATTATAAAATCCATGAATTGTTGTTCCTTACCTACACATTTTATTTTTTTAATCTGTCTACCGACCTACCCATCCACATAATGATGGAACTATTAAATATGGATATTTCCAGGAAACACATGTCATCTTGGCTTTCAAACCAGCAGCTACATATGCTTGTGTGATGGTCTTCCTGTTTCCTATTTATTTTGAGTAGAATCGTCTGGCATTTTCCCCCCTTTTAGCTAATTCCCTTATTAGGTTTTGCTAAAATATCTTGTTGGGATAGTTATGAAAGTAATTCTGTTAAGAAAGTAATGCTGTTAAGAAAGTAATTCTCACATGAATATATGCCTTTCTATTCATTCTGGAAACAGTGCCATCCCTGATAAATCTGATTGTACATTAGAATTATGTGGGGATCTTTAGAAATACTACTATCTGGGCTCTACTCTCAAGAGATTTTGATTCGGTTGTTTCGCGGTGGGGCCTTAGGCATCAGAAGTTTTTAAAAGCTTCTAAGAATCAGAAACATGATATAAATAAACTTGAAAAAGAAGACTATTATAAATGAATGCAAAGAAGTTATTGAAAAATTATCCAAATTTTGAAGATAGTTATAGAAAACCCACAAAAAATATTCCCAAAATTGGTGACTTGAATACTGTACCAAGAGTCAAAATAAATTTAAAAGTAAAATATAGCCATAAAAGAAAATAAATTTTTGTCTAGTTAATATGAAAAGTATCTATAATTTTTAACTAAATTTTTCACTAATTGGTGCCTAAAATTCAGTGTTCTATAAATTATGGCATGGAGAGTCAGAACTAACTTTTTTTCATAAAAGACAATTTATGTAGTACTGATATGAATCATAAAGATAATTTATATTTGAATTTAAATCAAGAAGTGATGCTTAAAAGTTACAAGGTAAATAACAGTGATTATTTGTTAAACAGCATAAGAATCATTTAATTTGACCAAAATCTACTTGAATTTGAACATACTACTAAAATTTTCCTCTTTTTGTTCTGCCTTCCCATTTTTAAAAAAAGCTTTCTGGGGAAAAAAAAGTAATAAAATGATTTATCTACAGAGCCCAGTTTGCCCTCATCATTATAAATGGATGTGATTATCCACTAACATTCTTATTTGACAGGCACTAATAGGAATTTTCTCCCTTTGTGTATTTCATGGGGGTAGACTTATTTATGAGAGTAGTAAAATTATGCAAGATTCATGATTTTCGGATTGTAGACAGAAGAAGTAGGAATGAAGATGCTTCTTTTTCATGAGGGAAAAAACAAAAAATTCTTATCTGGAAACCCCATTTTCCTCCAATACGAAATTCTAAAATATGTGGATTTTTCCAATGTGAGTTTTTTCTAATGCAAAATTTTCTGAAAAAGTAAATGTTGGATTTACTCAAGAAAAGAATAACTTGGAAGTGGGAAGAGAAAAGACAGATAATGCAGAAGATGAAATAGAAAAGTGGTTTTACAATATAGCCTTAGAGGAGACTAAAGGAAAACAAGACAGTCCAGGTGAATACTGAGCCTTTCTTTTCTGGGTCAGTCAGTGGGAGGAAACTGCCACAGTGATAGACAGACTGGCAGAGCCAGGGCACGTGGCTTAGCCATGGCCTCACGTGTTCTCCCATGCTGTGTGAGAGGCTGTGTTCAGGCGAATGACCTAAGCACCGGAGAGGAGGCTGGTGACACCTCTGACTCAGCCTCCATCACAAGTGTGCAAGGACGCGAGGGGGAAGATTGTCGGCGAGATGGCCTGTAGCTCTTTCCCAGGCAACTTTTTCTGTCAATTCCTCACTTTTCTGAATATTTCATTTCCTATGTCATTGATTATTTTCTCCAAGCACTTTATTATGCTAATTTTAAACATAGAGAAAGTTGAAAAACTTCACAGTGAGCACCCATTCATTCACTGCTAGATGCTACAATCTTGTCACTTCTTTTTGAACCTAAAATATTATTTCTTGGAGATAGTAAAAACTGAATAAACGTTTGCTAATTTCATCCTAGTATGACTGTTAGACAGTGTTATTTGAAAGAAGAAAATAAAACTGTAAATTGAAATAAAGAAAAACTAATACACATAGAGCAAATGGCAGCGTCTGAAGCGATGAGGGAAATCGGTTAATACCAAAGAAATGTTTTCTTTGTCATGCAACCGAACAAAAGCACATAAGGTTTAAAAAACTGAATTTATTATTGACCTTTTAGATTATTCAAATTGTCTCATTGTTCTAGAGAAAAACTGTGTATGTAATAGTTTCAACATTTTAGATAACTGATTTATCTCTTCATAGGTAATTAAACTTCCTTTGCATTCAGACGATCAAAAAAACCATGAAAGCCATACTCAGCTTTCCCCTGAATTTCCAGTTTTTCTAATGGCTAAACCAGAGACAGCAGAATCAGGGGTGGACAATATCGCCGGCCTTTCAGAGAAAGACGTGGAGAGAAACAGTCATGCATCAATGGATCATGAAGCTAAATGCACTTTGCATTCTTCTCAGGGTTGGTTGACTTGTTTTTCTCAGCATTTTATTGCTAATATTTCAAGTTGTGTTATATTAAACTGGTTAACAAGTAGTTATTCTTTATTAATGTCTTATTTTCAATAGTATGCCATTTAAAAAGAATATAATCATTGACAAGAATATTAGTTTTTGGATCACATTTTCTATTACATAACTCAATATAAAATTACTTCATTGAAACACAAGTCTTTCTCCATGGTCTTATTGCTTTAAAATTTGTTTTTTAGGTTTTTTGGGGTGAGTACAATTTGGCTTCTTTTGGTCCTTATTTCTAAAGTTTAATCTTTCTTGCATGCTCACAAGATTGGTAAGCAAAAAATGGCTATGAAAGATAAAATGTTCTCAGAAATAAGTTCTCAAATAATATAGTTTATTTTATAGGTCTTTGATTTCAAAGACTGGTCTAATCAAGCACTAAATAAGAAAATAAACTTTTTTGAAACATTCAATCTACAAAAGTTCCAATTCATGGAGGAATATACTATTAGAGATTACTATAATTTTTACAAATGAATTATTTTCTTTACCAAAAGACTCATGGGTTTCTCTAACAGGGTAGATCCTCTAGCAGTAAATAATAGTATTAGTACAAGTAGTAGGGCATGGATTGGTAATAATTGCAATAACGGTGCTACCAGCATAGGATTACCAGTATTATCAGTGACCATAAGCCCTGTAATAAGGACTTTATTTTTTATTTTTGAAATTATAAAATATTTTAAACATTCTGTATGAAAATAATATAACATACACCAGTATCCAGTACCCAGCTTTACCAATTCTTACTATTTTGCCATATATATTTCACATCTTTTCTTCCAAAAAATAACATTTTACATAATGATTAAAGCCCTCTGTGAACTGATGCTTGATTCCATTTTCAGCCTTCTCATATTTGTCAGCAATCATTTCATATGTATTTTCAAACATTTTCTACAAATATGTGATCTTAAACAATGGATATATTTTCTATGGTTTTAAAATTTACGTAAATGTATCATACTTCACATCTGCTTCTGCAACTTTTATTTTCTCTCAACATTGTCTTTGAAATTTAACTATCTCTATCATCTATCATCTATATATTTCTAGTTTACTGATTTTATTTCCATATGGAATTCCTTTGCATGAATATAAAAAAATTATTTGTTCTTGTATCCAGTTATATCTCACTGTAACCAAGGCTGTGATGGTGATTCTTTTTTTTTTTATTTCAGCATATTATGGGGGTACAAAAGTTTAGGTTATGTATATTGCCCTTGCCACCCCCCACCTCCGAATCAGAGCTTCAAGCTTGTCCATCCCCTAGACAGTGCGCATTGCACTCATTATATATGTATACACCCATCCTCTCCCCCCCATATCTGCCTGACACCCGATTGATGTTACTCCTAAATGTGCTCTTAGGTGATGATCAGTGAAACCAATGTGATGGTGAGTACATGTGGTGCTTATTTTACCATTCTTGGGATACTTCACTTAGTAGAATGGGTTCCAGCTCTATCCAGGAAAATACAAGAGGTGCTATATCACCATTATTTCTTATAGCTGAGTAGTATTCCATGGTATACATATACCACATTTGATTAATCCACTCATGTATTGATGGGCACTTGGGTTGTTTCCACATCTTTGCAATTGTGAATTGTGCTGCTATAAACATTCAAGTGCAGATGTCTTTTTTATAGAATGTCTTTTGTTCTTTTGGGTAGATGCCCAATAATGGGATTGCTGGATCAAATGGTAGGTCTACTTGTATCTGTTTAAGATTTCTCCATAT
>CM052440.1:93776573-93792002 GCA_028533085.1 Varecia variegata
TAAGAGTTTTTCCCACATTTTCTTCTAGAATTCTAATAGTTTCACACCTTAAGTTTAAGTCTGTTATCCACCATGATTTGATTTTTGTGAGAGGTGAAAGGTGTGGGTCCTGTTTCAGACTTCTACATGTGGCTATCCAGTTTTCCCAGTACCATTTATTGAATAAGGATTCTTTCCCCCAGTGTATGTTTTTGTCTGCTTTGTCAAAGATTAGATGGCTATATGAGGATGGTTTTATATCTGGATTCTTGATTCTTTTCCTCTGGTCTGTGTCCCTGTTCTTGTGCCAATACCAAGCTGATTTAATAACCACAGCCTTGTAGTATAGTTTGAAGTCTTATAAATTAATACCTCCCATTTTGTTCTTGTTGCCTAAAATTGCTTTTGCTAAATGGGGTCCTCTCTGGTTCCATACAAAGAGTAAAATAATTTTTTCAATATCTGTGAAAAATGATGTTGGTAATTTAATAGGGATGGCATTGAATCTGTAGATCACTTTGGGTAGTATAGACATTTTAACAGTGTTGATTCTTCTGATCCACGAGCATGGTATGGTTTTCCACCTGTTTACGTGCTCCACAATTTCCTTCCTCAGTGTTTCATAGTTCTCCCTGTAGAGGTCTTTTACCTCCTTAGTTAAATATATTCCTAGGTACTTTATGTTCTTTGTTGCTATCGTGAAGGGTATTGAGTCTTTGATTTGGTTCTCAGTTTGACTGTTATTGGCATATATAAATTCCTCTGATTTGTGTGTATTGATTTTGTATCCTGAGACTTTACTGAATTCATTTATCAGTTCCAGGAGTCTCTTGGTTGAATACTTGGGGTTTTCTAGGTATAATATCATATCATCAGCAAAGAGTGAGAGTTTGATCTCTTCTGTCCCCATTTGGACACCCTTGATTCTGCTCTCTTGCCTGATTGCTCTCACAAGGACTTCCAGGACTATGTTGAATAGCAGTGGGGACAGTGGGCAACCTTGTCTGGTTCCAGTTCAAAGTGGGAATGCTTTCAATTTTTCCCCATTTAGTATGATGTTGGCTGTGGGTTTGTCATATATGGCTTGTATCATTTTTAGGTAGACCCCATCAATGCCTATGTTTTAAACATTCTTATCATAAAAGGGTGTTGAATTTTGTCAAATGCTTTTTCTGCGTCTATTGAGAGGATCATACTGTCTTTGTTTTTGCTTCTATTTATGTGGTATATTACATTTATAGATTTGCGTATGTTGAACCATGCCTGCATGCGATGGTGATTCTTAAACATGGGTGCACATGGGTGATAATTTCACTAGAGTATATACACCCCAGAATGGAGGAATCCAAATTGCTGAACCACAGTGCATGCACTTTCTAAATTTATAAGCTAGTGTGACATTGCCCTCCCAAGCAGTGCCTCAGTTTACTCTCCTGATGTCTGTGTAGGAGAGTTGTTTTGGCCTACATCCTATCAACCCTTGCTATTGTAAAAACCTTGCTATTGAAATTTCCAATTCAATCGCCATGAAATACTATCTCTCATTGTAATTTTCCTGAATACAAGCACGTTTGAGCATTTTTAAAATATACATATACATATGTACATATTATGTATATGTGTATTCCTGCTGACCATTTGGGTTTTATCTTCTGAGAATTGCCTGTTCCTATAGTTTTTCCACTTTTCCTTTTGATCATTTGTTTTTTTCCTCATCTATCTGTAAGAGTTGTGGTGCTTTGTTTTTAGGTGAGGTGAGTGGTAGGAAACCCTTTATTTTTGGATTCAATTTTTTATTGTTATCAATTATCTAATCATTCTTTATCAACTTAATTCATTAAAAACTAAATTAACTTGGTCTTAGTATTATATTGTCTTTTTAGTTTTTAAATTTATTTCTCTTTGTTACAGTTTTATGGAATAGGCAATACATTCACGTTGTTCATAGTAAGACCTACTTCTCACTGCACGTCCCCAGCAACCGAGTTCTCCCTGGAGAACACCAATGTTTTTTGTGTATTATTTAATAGATGTTTTATATATCTATAAGAAAAGACATAGAACTATTATTATAAATTTGAAATATGACTAAATGTATCATCATATTCCTCTTTCCATTCCTTGCATTAACACTTGCGTCTTGCTTTTCTTTACTAGTCTTGCTTGAGTTTTATTTATTTATTTATTTATTTATTTTTTTGAGACAGAGTCTCACTTTGTTGTCCGGGCTGGAGTGAGTGCCATGGCGTCAGCCTAGCTCACAGCAACGTCAAACTCCTGGGCCTAAGCGATCCTACTGCCTCAGCCTCCCGAGTAGCTGGGACTATAGGCATGCGCCACCATGCCCGGCTAATTTTTTCTATATATATTTTTAGTTGGCCAGATAATTTCTTTCTATTTTTAGTAGAGACGAGGTCTTGCTTTTGCTCAGGCTGGTCTCGAACTCCTGACCTCGAGCGATCCACCTGCCTCGGCCTCCCAGAGTGCTAGGATTACAGGCGTGAGCCACCACACCCGGCCGAGTTTTATTTTTTCATTCATTTTTTCCCAATATACAACTGATGCATTTGCCTTCTATAAACCTCTCCACTGATTTTTTTGTTTTCTATGTGTTTGTTTATCCTCTTAGCTTTTTGATTTAACTATTCTTATTTTCTTGAGATTTTCTCTTGGGTCACTTTTTCAATCTCTTTGATTTAGAGTTTATCTCATTTATCTTCAGTCTTTCTTTACCTGGTAGGTTGCAGTTATAAGTGGATCTGTCCATTTCTTCCTGTCAGTCTGTTAGATAAGGCTTTATATATTTTAAATCTGCTAAGTGCATGCAAGTTTATAATTGGTATAGTTTTAAGGGTGTTATTATTCTTTTCATATTGATGTAGTCATCCTCTATTTGTCTATTTAATACTTTTGAATTTATATTCTATTTCTTCTGGTATCACTACTACCACCTGAATTATTCTACAATAAGTATTTTCATGACATACGTTATTTTTTTACACTTTATTTTAAAATTTTAAAGTTTACCTGTGGTATAGTTTGGATATGTATTAGTTAACTAAACCTAGATTTTATTTTTGTATTAAAGACAAAATCTGGATTTTATTTTTGTATTAAAGATAAGTTAAAGGATATAAAAATACAGTTAGATAGAAGGAATAAGTTATAGGATTTGATAGTATAATAGGAAAATTATAGTTAATAATAATTTATTGTATATTTCAAAATAGCTAGAAGAGAAGATTTGTAATATTTCTAACAAAGAAAAGATAAATGCTTGAGGTGATGGATATTCCAGTTACCCTGATTTGATTATTATATGTTGTATACAAGTATCAAAATATCAAATGCACCCCCAAAATATTTACAACTAATTGATATCAATAAAAAAACAGAAAAAAGACAAGTAGACATATATCTTTTAATAGGTAAGTTTAAATTTTTTGAGATTATTCTTATTACTATTGTATTTGGCTTGTTGATGAAATCTTAATTTTATATTTACCATGCTATTTCTTTTCTTTGTAAAAATACTTTCATTTCTGAATTTCTCTTTAACCAAAAATAATTTTATTTTGCTTATTCTCTGCTGTATGTGTAATCTATAGATTTTATTAATGACTTTAGATGCTATCCTTAATTTTCCCATCTATGTATTTAATTATAAAATATCTTTAAACATCTAAGTTCATTCCATATTTCTATTCTCTTCCTGGATGTCACAAGGACTTTTAGCATGCTTTATCCACGAAACACCTCCTCTCACTATTGCTGGTACTGGCTATGCTTTCAGTTTCAGTTTTTTATCAAGCACAACATTTAGTTTTTTATTTTTTACTCAATTAAAAACTAACTTACTGACACATTTGTGCTTCATAATGTTTTTAATATAACACATCTTCACACTGTCTCCATTTTTCTTCTTGTTGAAATGAACCTTCAGTAATTCAGTAAGAGTTTGGATGTCAGCCATTTTATGTCTTAAAGGGTCTTTATTTTTTCTCCTACTTTTGATAGACCATTTATTCATGTATAAAATTCTAGGGTAGTAATATATATATATATATATATTTTTTACTATTTTCTGCACCATCTTTTTATGTCCTTTTTGTGGTGGATCAGAAATTGACGTTAAGTGAGCAGCCACTGAAGTATCTTCAGAAGGAGAGTGGTATATTTCAATTTCTATTTTAGGTAGATCCCTCTTGTAATTTTTAGGAGGGTTTATTTGAGAAGGGCATATCTAGAACCAGATCAGTTAAGAACAGTTTAGAGTAGTTCAAGTAAAAGATGAGAGTCTGAAGTCAGAAATTCATAAAGTATCAAAGAGGTACAACAGAATGACCATAAGAATAAGAATAAGAATGACCCTGTGATTGGACTGGATACTGTTGATGAACGATAACAAAGGATTTTAGCCACTAGTCTCTTTAATCCTAGCTACTGGGGAGGCTGAGGCAGAAGGATCACTTTAGGCCAAGAGTTTTAGACCAGCTTGGGCAACATAGGGGGACTTTGTTTCCCTATATGTGGAAACTTAGCCCAGTGCAATGGTGCATACCTGTAGTCCCAGCTACTTGGGAGACTGAAGCAGGAGGATCGTTTGAGTCCAGGAGTTCAAGGCTGCAGTGAGCTATGATGGTGCCACTGCACTCCAGCCTGACAGAGTGAGATCCTGTCTCTAAAAAAAACGGGTAACAAGGGATAGGACGTGGATACCAGGCAGCAGATGATAGGAAATAAAGGAGGAGGAACAAGATTAGGGGAAAAACCATAGGCATGATTTGGATCTACTGGATTTGAGATTTCTATATTATATTCAAATAATAATGTTCAAGAAACCATTGGGAACATGGATGTGAAGCTCAGGAGAGAGATGTAGGAAGGGAGACTATCTTCATTAGAGCAGCATAAACACGGGGACTCCAGCTGGAACTGCTAAGTGGTTGAATTTGGGGGGAGTGTTGGGGTGATGGGAGAGTTGGGTGGAGAGCACAGCTCAGGGAGACAGGTTTCAGAAGGCTGCTTGATCCTTCCCATAATAGCCAGACACAAAGTCTACAATATTCAACTTGCTGGGTGACATCTGTCTTCCTGTCTTGTTCTGCCGATCAGCTGGGTAACGTAGAGCTTCACAGAGGGTGATGTGTATTTAAGTTGTTACTGGAGTTTTCCAAGTCCCTTGGAGATTATTCCTTGTTGGGCCAAGTACAGCTCCACTGATTGTCTGGATCAAGTCCTAGAACCCCTGCTTCCCTGGGGGCAGGTCCACCATAAGGCCTGGGCCTCCTTATCCACACCTGAACTGCTTCCTTGTGAGTAAGCCAATACCGTCAGCTAATGACAACTGAGATACCACCACCTCCACCTCCAGATAACTAAATATCATCTTACAGAGTGGTGCATATCTGGAGATGTTCTGTTGCAATTTTATGCACAGAGTACATATATACATGAAATATGTCACTGGCTTTAAATACTTGTAAAAATAGATTAGAAATAAGGTATGTATTGAAGGTAGGTAACAAAGTACACAGTTATCAAGCAGTTTGATCGAAGTGTCTTGTTTCTCACACTTTAAAACTTGGGTTTGGTTTACTTGTAGCCAGAGAAGGTAAGTGACCAACAACACTGTCTGGTTTTGGTAGGTAATGAGTAGAGCTAATGGCCCTCAAAACGCACAATTTTAAGCTGACTTCAAGCATTTTATGTTGGAATATAATAGGTTTAAGACTTTAATTTTTAAATTTTAAGTGCAAATATCCAAAGTGGGTATCAATTAGTGTGTGGATATGCTTAGTGTGGAAAAAGGGAAGGTGAGGATGTGGGGGGCTTAACATAAGCCTAAGACTTCAGCAGTCAGAAAAAGAGCAGAGAGTGTCATAAAAGGGGCCTTAAACCAGAGACCACCCAATGTCAGATTTAGCTCGATTCCAAGTTTCTTCGTGGGGCAGTTCTGTTAAGGACATTCATGGACATTGTGGTTAATTCTGATTCAGTTGTCTCTGCAGGAGAATGGCTTTTACACCATGCCTTTATGTTGAATTAGATTAGTCAGGCCTTTCAACCTGAGGGTCTGGGATACCCTTGTTCTGTGAAAACAAATTACTTTAACGTTAGCATATCATTTGTGTAACCTGGGAATCTGAGACGGTAGAGGGGGAGGAAAAAGTACAAATCCTTTCTGAAGATTGAAGATCATCTTCCTAAGATAAAATCAATAATTCAAAAAATATAAAAGAAATGAATATGATTTCATTATATAAAAAGATAGAAAGTATGCCATTTTTTGTTTAAATATCAAGTTCAAAAGTCAACTATAAAACCACTAGGTGAGACACTATAAAATGCATGCCTTTGCAAAATAGATTTCTTTCTTTCTTTTTTTTCCTCTAGTGTTTTTGGATTAAGCATAGAGCTAAAATTATTATTTTAGAATTCTTAACTTTTGAGAAAGTGGGTTCTCACTTAACTGATAATATTTCAGTGTTATTGACATTTTAACCTAGTTTTAGGATACTGAGCAGAAGATGAGAAGCAATTACTCTTGGGCCATTTTTCATTAGATCATTTTTGCTTTCTAGTGTTTCCTCAGGGTAATGTGGCTATATTTTCCGCACCTTCTGCACTGTGCTACGAACTTGGCCTTTGGACTCCTGCCCCAGGTCCCCTGAAAGGAGGACAAGTGGTACTCCAGAAGACATGAATACCAACACGTTAAATCTGAGAATACTATATATCATAAGAAAAAGAATCTCTTATGCTTTAGGAAAACGCTTTAGAAAAAATTGATTATTCATTTGTTCTGTTCTGAGCTTGGAGACTGATTCAAGCCTCATATTCAAAGACTACAGAGGGACCTTCTGCTCCTATTCTGAACAGATTTATACAAAAACAGAACATAAAGTCTCTTCGCTATTGCTTATATGTATTTATTTTTCTTGGAAGCTTCCTAAGCATATTATTAGTGGCTAATATCCCCCGTGGGTTTGTTTTCTAATATATCAGGGCTGTAATACAGTATGCTGTTTCTGCCACTGATATGTTGCTAAGAGATTTAATAATGGGTAAACAAACACAACATGTGGTAATTCATTTCAAATTAAAAGTTTATTAAACTCTGGCTTGATGACTTTCTGGCTATTTACAATTAAAGGAGCAAACCTTAGGGAAGGGGTGACTACGTGGTGTGTTTATGGCTGCAACATTTCTATATGAGAAATGCGTTTATGATCTTCCACAAGCTGTCCACACTGATAGGCTCCATATGTAATCTGTCCAATCGACTGCTATCCCCAAATCATGAAAAAGTGACTTTAATGGTCACTTACAAGCACACCCATGTGTGCACATACATGCGCACACACATACACACCCCTAGAAGATTTCAAATTTAATCCCATGGCTGATGTTTTAAGTGGTGATCAGCCTTGTAAATAGGTGGGTGCCTGAGGCCAGAAAATATTTGTGAAAGGCTGGAAGATAAGACTTAAGATACAAGTTTTCGGTTATTGCCGTCTTTCAGGCTGTTTTACTTTTTAGGGAAATATTTGGTATGCTTGATAATTTTGTTTTGAATATGCCTACATTGCATGAACAATGGGCTCTGGCAAGGTGTATGTATGTTTTTAGATGCAGAACTCAATTCAGGGGAATTTTATTGTGTAACCATGAGAACAAATCTTGCTGCTAAACGCCATGGGATTACAAACCAAAACAACCTCCAGTCCCTGACCTCCAGGGGCTTACTTGAGCACAAGCCTGCTCCATCATGAGATACGTATTAATACGTCCACATGTCCAGTAGATGATGGGAGTGCCCACCAGCATTCTGGGAGACCCTCAAGCCTTCTGGGAGAGGATTCATACTTGGAGAAGAAGTGAAACAGATGCAAAATAACTGAATAACAAGAGATTTAGTGGTTAGTTGAGAGGAGCAGTTGTGGGAAATTTATGTTACCTATGAATCCCTTTAGTTCTCTAGCCTAGTCATGTCATGGTGGAATTCCCAGGGAGAGAGAAAACTGCATGGAAACACTCTCCAACTTGCGGAAATAGCGAATCATTTCACTGAAATTCTAGGAGACATGGAACTATACCATATGTTGTAGTATACACTCTCCTATGAGTCAAGCAGGCATACTATATATTCAATAGTAGTTCTCCCTCATGCAAAGTTTTGCTTTCTGCAGTTTCAGTTACCCATGGGCAACTGCAGTCCAAAAATAGGTGAATACAGTACAATAATATATTTTGAGAGAGAAAGAGAGAGACCACATTTGCATAACTTTTATTACAGTGTATTATTATAATTGTTTTCTTTTATTCTTAGTTGTTAATCTCTTACTGTGCCTAATTTATAAACTAAACTCAATCATAGGTATGCATGTATAGGAAAAAACAGTATGTGTACAAAGTTTGGTACTATCCTCAGTGTCAAGCATCCACTGGGATCTTGGAACGAATCCCCCATGGATAAATAAGAGGGGGCTGCTCTAGTATTTTCTATATGCTACAACTTTGTAATCCAAGATGTTACAGAGGCCACTGTGGGCAGAATATATGAATACGAATGAATATTCGTGGGCTCATGTGAGTCACATAGTTGGATCCCAAAAATAAGTGGGTGAGCTTTTGAAGGAGATTGAAATTTGCCTGAACTTCTTTTAAAATATCCTATTTTACATCTCTATTGGTATGATCTGGGGAATGATGTGTTAATTTCACAATTGTCCTAGGGTTGGGACAGTTATACAGTTCAAAAAGCAAGCATAGATGGAAATTCTTTGGGGTAAAAGGAAAGTCACGGCTAAATTAAAAAGTCAGATGGCATAAGGGTATATTTGAAGAACTATAAGGAACCACTGGACTTCAGGATATATTGGGATGGATTTGGGCAATGAACATTTTAAGACTGGAAATCCAGTAAGGAGGCCATTCATTGCTTTAGCCCAGAGAAGAGACGGTACGGGCCTGAAGTAGAACATTGCTGTGTGGCACTCAAGAGACATGCTAAAGTTGAAGCAACAGAATTTGGAAAGTGAATAGTTATGTCATAATGAAAGACATGAAGATCATAGGTAAGGGTATTTCTATCTCAGGTGTCCAGGAAAACAGTGTTGCCCTCATCAGAGATAAGAGACAAAGGAGTAGGTTTCAGATAAAAGTTAGCCAGTTACTTTTGGTCAAACCGAGTTTCGGTCAAAGTGAATTTCAAGCGTTAGGGGAAATAAAGAAGACAATGCCTTTCTTGGAGTTGAGAAGATGAATTTAAAACTCAGGAGAGACATGTGGCATCATCTTGATAGATGTGGAGGTTATAGCCACAGGAAAGAATAAGTTTACTAAGGAAGAAAAGAGTAGACCAAATTGTAGGACAACATTAATTTAAAGGACAGAGGGGAAAAAGGATACAGGAAATTGCGGAGAAGCAATCTGAAAAAGTGGGAGAACTAGGAGGTGAGGCATAATGGAGACCATGGAGTTTTAAGAGTCTCAGGGAGGGACAGGGTGGTCATATCAGTAAAACACTCTGTTGCAGCACTAAGCAAACTATAATTTGCAAATGAGTCACCTAGAGATCTTGTTAAAAGGAAAATTCTGATTCAGTACCTCTGAGGTGGGCTTTAATTCTGCAGTTCCTACGTGATGCATGTGCTGCCTATCTGTGAACCTCGCTTTGCTGTAACCAGGCTCTCGGAAGATTGACCAGGGTAAAGATGAAAAGACAGTTTGCCTGCAGTGCGTCTGAAGGCACGAGCTCTAGCTACTCACACCTCTATGCCCCATTTAGTTGGCTAAGTCTTGAAAAATTCTCCATGGAGAGACTCCAAACTCCACGAGGGCAGGGATGGTTGTTGTGCTTATTGGTGTAACCCAGGGCCTGTAATAATACTCGGAACATCATAGATTTTTAGGAAATATTTGCCAAATGACTAAATATCGACTGGGATCAGAGCACCTTTCTGTGGAAAGCAGTCAAGCAGGCAGTTTATTTATTTTATTTTTTAAATTAAATACAGTAAAACTGACTTTTTTTTAGAGTGTACAATTCTATGTACTTTAGCACATAGATAGATTTGTGTAACCACCACCATAATCAGAATAAAGAAGCATACCATCATCCCCCCAAAACTCCTGTGTGCTGTCTTTTATAGGCACATCCTTCCTCCCTATCCACCCCCAGCCCTGCATCCTAGGCCCCGGGGCCCACTGATCTGTTTGCCATCACTATCGAAATTGTCATATACTATGTCACCTTTTGTGGAGACTGAGTTCTTTCACTCAACATGATGCCTTTGAGATTCATAGGAGCTGTTGTGGTATCAACAGTTCATTCCTGTTCATTGTTGAGGAGCATCCCAGTATATGGATGTACCACAGTTGATCTGTTCACTTAGCCGAGGACATTTGGATTGTTTCCATTTTTGGCAAGTATGAATAGAGTTCATATAAATGATCATATACAGGTTTTTGTGTGATTATGATATTTATTTCTGTAGAATACATGCTTAGGAGTACAACTGCTGGATTGTATTATATGGGTATATTTAGCTTTATTAGAAGCTGCCTGTTTTACACAGTGACCGCACCATTGTGTGTTTTCAGTCACTTTGCACCCTTGTCAGCACTTAGCATTGGCAGTTTTATTAAAGTCCTTGTAATTTGTGTGTAGTGGCATCTCATGCTTTCAATTTACACTTCTTTAATGGCTAATGTACTTATTTGACACCCATATGCCTTCTTTAGTACAGTGTCTGTTCAAGTATTTTGCCTATAAATGAATTGTTTGTTTGTTTGTTTTAATGCTGAATTTTGAGAGTTTCATACATTCTGGGTACAAACCTTGTATGTGGTTTGCAAGTACTTTCTCCCTGTCTGTAGTTTACCTTTTTATTTTAACAATGTCTTTCATATAGCAAAAGTTTTGAATTTTGATTAAGTCCAATTTTTCAATTTTTTAAATGGTTGTACCTTTGATGTCATGTCCTTGAACCCTTTGCCCAACCCCGATTCACAAGATTTTCTCTTACGTTTTCTTCTGAAAGTTCTAGAGTTTTGCGTTTTACATTTAGATCCATGATTTATCTGAAGTTAGTTTTTGAGTAAGGTGTGAAGTTAAGGTTGAAGTTTTGGGGTTTTGTTTTTGCGTAGGAATGTCCAGTTTCAACATCATTTGTTGAAAAGACTCTTCTTTCCTGGTTGAATTGCCTTTGCGCTTCTGTCAAAAATCAATTGCCCAGATATATGTGTGGTTCTATTTCAGACTTATTAGGTGGCCTGGCGAGAGGCTCTGCCTAATGAGTACTGTCGTGCCCCACGCAAGCCGTGAAGCAGAGGCAGAATGAGGGGCAAAGTAATTCGCAGCCGTGGCAGTAGCAGAAGCACAGAGGGAAAGGAGCTGAAGGCACTGAACGCCGAAGCTCTGGAACAGACTGGTCACCGAGCTTGGCTGGTGGCCCAGTCAGTAAGAGACCTACATGTGACTGTGAGAGTCCAGAATCCCTGGTCACTTTTAGTCAAATCTCCATATTATGTTCCCCAAAGGTCTGAGGCCACCATTCCACGTGTCAGCTAAGGAAAGACAATTTTTTTCAGACACTGTTAATGATCCGGCCCAGAGATGTATATTTTTAGTGTATAATTTGTCAGTCTTTATCCTATTCCTATTGAAGAATTGTGAATCTGATGTGTGGAAACAGTACACGTGACTTTGCTTTTGACAGTTGGAGCTGACTTTGTGGAGAGACTGTCCCAAATAATTTGCTATTATATATTTCTCTAATCACTTTCAGAGAGCTTTTAAGGAATGAGTACTTCTATAAAATATATCTAAGATTTTAAGAATTTGGAATGGCCACTTCAAGTCAGACTCACCATTTGGTGAAATGTTGAGGCAATTTTTAGACTTTATGGGATTTGTTCTCTTGGATTTCTTGATTTTCAAAGAAGTGGATCTGAGTCCTTTATCTCAGTGCAAAATTGAGCCTCATGGAACCACAGTATGTTTCAAAATGATTAATCTGCATAAAAAGCTAATTACCTGCAATTTTAAAATGCCTTTATGTAAGATATGTAAATGCATCAAAATCTTTTAAGTCACAGAAACACTTCAAAATATTTTAAAGTAATTTAAATCTTTTCTAAAGCTTTCGTTGGTCAAGGTAAATCCTCCCTTCCTACCCCCTTCCCTGCCTCCCTTCTTTCCTTCCTTCCTTCTTTCCTTCCTCCCTTCCTTCTTTCCTTCCTTCCTTCCTTTCTTTCCTTTCTTCCTTCTTTCTTGGCAATGAAGTTGTCACCTTGTAACTTTATTTACAAACTGAATAAGACTTCCAATAGCTGCAACATTAAACTCCCCAAATTGGGGCTTAGCTGGGAAAATTCCACACAGTTGTTAATTGGAGGTGTAGTAAGTATTGTGCCATTAATGGATTTCTTTTAAACATTATTATAATTTGTTTTAATCTTTGGCTTATTTTGTGAGGTTCTTCACCATCCATCACGGCTAATTACAACAGTGGTTTTTTGTTTGATCCACTTCAATCTCAAAGTCATTTCTGAAAACTGCTGGAATTGAAAAAGCTTTAAACAGCCATGCAGGTCTTTAATTGTAAATTAGTTTTGACGGGACTACGATGCAGAGTCCTGCCTGGTTCCAAAGTGATGCTAGCTGACAACTGCTGCCTGCTTCAGGAGCAGAGGAACATGTGGAAGGAATTGTTCTTTTACATTTCACAGCTGGTCATTTCCTCTGCAGGGCACCCTCTGACCCCTCTGAGAGATCCTGACACCCATAAGGGAAGTGTTCCCACTGATGCAAAGGAAGTGGGGAAGCAGCTTAACGCCAAGAAGGGAGGGAGGAGGGTGTGCAGAAAAGATCTGGGGGACAGAGAGACAAGATGGGCTTAAAACGTTTCCAGCAGGTTAGAACCTTTGCTGCATTGTTTCCTTTCATGAAAGAAGCTTGAAAATCTCTTTATTTGGGAGGGTTCAAAACATTATGAGGTGGTTTTTAAGCTACCTTTTTAAAATTTCTTTTTTTTTTTTTTAAGCGGAAGGGGCAATAAAAGTGAAGGTGTCACATGAAATGATCAGAATCAAGATTTGAGGAAAAGTTACAAATACGTGTTTGGTGCCCTATTCCAATACGTTGGTGTGTGAGGAGTGTTTCTAATTACAGAGTGTGTGTGGATTAGATCAACAACATCAGATTGCAGCTTGTGTTTTCAAGACATTTTACACCTTCAACATGTTATTTGGTCTTATATATTCATCACAGTCAATTTATCCTCTGGACTCGTGCTATTAAACAGAGCAGTAAGAAAACATAAAAGGGCAATTGGGTTGCATTATCATTCAAACTGGTTTGGCATTCTTTCCAGTGAATCAAAAGAGACCATTTCAAAACTCCTCAAATTATCAATATTTCAGGAGTCACTAAGTAAGCCATTTTTGAAAGTACTTCTTTCTCTTTTTTTTTTTGAAACACTTGAAAACCTTTTCCAGGATACATACTTTTCTGAGTGCACTCTTTAAAGCAGGGGTGGTGAAAAGTTACTTTCCCCCCACTCTCCCACCGCTATCTCATTGTGTGTGTGTGTGTGTGTGTGTGTGTATGTGTGTCCTTTAATCCGTTATGGTGACTATGTTAACAAAGGCAAGCATGCCACGTGTATTCAGCAGTCATTCATAAAAATGAACTGGCCATGAAAATAATTCTATTTTTCTTTGGCCAATTTCTCTCATTTAATTTGTGGATACTCAGTGCCTCAGAATTAGACAAATGTCCTTGCAAAATGATAGTGCAGAAGTGGACATTGACCAAAAATACTACTGTAGTTCTTGACTGAATATGAGCCACTGCAATTGGCCTAACAGGTGGGGAAAACTGGAGTACTTCTAAATAGCCTCAGGAGCAGGGGCTTAGGAGGGAAGAGTTACTGTGGAGCTATGACAGGACATACTTATCTTTGGTTTCACTATTCAATCTGGACATTCCCAGAAGTACCCATAGCTAAATGCACAGTCTGGGTAAGTTGGAAATAAGGAACTGCAGGGATAAAATGCACTTTTGGTCTATTTTTACTAACATGTGAATTATGATGAAAGAAACCATGACTGGCTGGTGAGAATTCGCTCTACAGACATGACAAAGTAGCAGCCTGTCTGACGTGGCTTTACTATTGCTTCAGTTCGTATTATTGGTTTTTATTATGGGCTCTTTCTGCAAGTTCATAGCCAGTAGCATCTCCTTTGGTTCGGTACTGTCCTTCACAAACTGATAAATCTACAAGTGGGAATGAAAAATAAATGAAATTGTAAGACCTCACACACAAATAAATGGGCTCATTAACTCTTTTTAAACGTGAGGCTGCCTTTGGACACTTAAATGGCATGACTGATTGAGTTCTTCCTTTTCCAGTATCCAACATATAAGCATGCAATTGACTTTGTGCAATGTGGAAATAATTGAAATGGAAATTGGCAGAAAAGGACAGTATTTGTCCATAATGATCTACCCAATCTAATTAGATAAACCGTATGAAATAGGAAATACAAATTAGAAAAATATGATTTTAAGTCAAATAGTTAAATTTGGTGCCCTTTGTTATGAGGTAGGAGAAATATCAGTCTCTTTTGAAATTGTAATCATTTTATTAGAGAAATTAGTCTGTTCTTGAATGTTGACACCCTGGCAATGATGCATGTAGGAGTTCATGCTTTGCAGCACCGATATATGACATACTGTCCTTGAATGGTTTGTGTTAATAGAAGCCAAAACGTATGGCCCATTTTTATTTGCAAAGCCACAGCTGTTTTTTTTTTTTTTGTTGTTGTTTTTGTTTTGGTTGTTGTTAAGATCATTTGCTGCAACTGATTAAATGAGCACTGGACTTTAATCAATTCATGAGAATCTTGAGCATTTAGAATTTTGCAAGCTTGAAGTTTCAGTTAAAAAAATCTGGCAATGCATCTGACATGCTTAAAAAGAAACATATAGGAGTTATCATACTAGTCTTAGAGACATCAGTGGCTTCTGTAATATATCAATAGTTAAGAGGAAAAGGTTGTGAAGGCATAATTTAGTGAAAAAAAGTGCAGAACCCTAAAGCACATATATTTCTCCTTAATTCTGTTCACCCTCTCTTCTTGTGAGTTAGTTTCTTTGTAGGTAGGCTGGCATATTGTCTTCATCAGCAAGTGCATCTTCGCCAGCATTATATTATATTAAAAACACATACACACGTAAAACTTCCTAAGGCCAAATATTTAAAAGGTGTAAGCATTCTTTTACAACACTACAGCATTTTCTTCTTGAACCATAATTAATAGTATCTTCTTCTACCTTCACTTAGGCTTTTAATAAAACATCTTTCCCCCCACTTTTTCAGACTTGCAGATATCGAGTATCCTATCCTGTGTGTGACTAATTTCTGCAAAATGAAGTTT
>CM052440.1:93792502-93816528 GCA_028533085.1 Varecia variegata
AAATTCATCATTTGGATACATTTTCCCCCCATAATATTATACATGTTCTACCAAATAAAACCAATAGTTGTTGGATATGTAATCTGCAAATATTTTCTCCCAGTCTGTAGCTTGTTTTTTCATTTTCTTAACTGGGTCATTCACAAAGCAAAGATCTTTAATTTTAATGGGTCCAATTTATTAATTTGTCCTTTAGTCTAAGAACTTTTTACCTCGCCCTAGATCCTGAAGATTTTCTCCCATTTTTTTTTCTAAAAGCTAATCAATTTTGAATTATTTTTAAAATAGGAAGTGAAGTTTTAAGTCAATTTTCTTTGCTATGGCTATCTAAGGACTCCAGCACCATTTGTTGAAAGGCTATCTTTCCTCCATTGAATAACTTTTGCCCCCTTCTTAAAAATTAGCAGTTGAGCATATTTTTTGTGGGCTGATTTCTGGCTTCTCTGTTCTTTTCTATTTATTATGTGCCTGTCCCTCTGCCCATACCCCACAGGCTTGATAACTGTATCTGTATAGAATGAAGCTTAGTATCAGATCAAGTGACCTCTCCCATTTATTTTTCTTTTTTAAGATTGCTTTAGCTATTTTAAGACCAGTGCCTTTGCATGTAAATTTTAGAATAAACATGTCTGTGTCTATGAGAAAAACTGTGCTGAGATATTAGTAGGGCTTGCATTAAATTTAATAAAATTTATAAAATTGTTTTATACATTTATAAATTTATAAAACAACTTAGGTAGAAGTGACATCTTTACCATGTTGAGTTTTCTAATCCATGAACATGATCTGTCTGTGCATTTATTTAGGTTCTGTATGATTTTTTCATTAGCATTTTGTCATTTTGAGCACAAAGATCCTGTACATGCTCTGTTAGGGGTATACCTAAGTATTTCATTTTCTGTGGAACAATTATAAATGGTATTAGGTTTTTAATTTTATTTTCCACAGGTTTATTGCTAGTATATAGAAATGTGATTGATTTTTGTGTGTTGATTTTGTATCTTGCAACCTTGCTGAAGTCAATTATTAGTTCTATGACATTTTGGGGTAGATTCCTTGAAATTTTCTGTGTTATCTGCAAATAGCAATAGGTTTACTTTTTCCTTTCCAAACTGTATACCTTTTATTTCTTTTTCTTGCTTTATTGTAGTTGTTAGAAATTCTAATACTATGTTGAATAGCAGCAATGGGAGTAGATATCCTTGTCTTGTTCTGGATCTTTGAGGGAAAGCATTCAGCCTTTCACCATTACACATGATGATAGCTGTCAGTTTTTTGGAGATGCTTTTTATTAAGTAGAGGTAGTTACCCTCTATTCTTATTATCATAAATGGGTTTTGGATTTTGTCAAATTTCACTTTGTATTAATAGATGTAATCACATGATTTATATTCTTTAGATTATTGATATGATAGATTTCAAATAATGAAACCATCTTGCAAACCTGAAATAAATCCTTTTTGGTCCAAATGTATAATTATTTTCATACATTATTGAGTTCAATTTTTAATGTTTTGTTAAGGATTTTTGCATCTAATCTTCTGAGAGACAGTAGTCTGTAGCTTTGTTTGTTTGTTTGTTTTTTCTTTGTCTGGTTTTGGTGTCAGGTTTATAATGGCCTCATAAAATGAGTTAGGAAGTGTTCCCTTCTCTATTTTCTAGAAGAAATTGTGCAAAATTGGTATTAATTCTTCTGTAAATATTTGGTAGAATTGTCTAGGGAAACTGGGTGTGGGGTTTTAAAATGACAAATTCAATTTATTTAATAGCTAAAAGACTGTTCAGATTGTCTATTTCATCTTGGTTGAGTGTTGGTAGTTTGTAGTATTTGGGGTATTTGTCAATTTCTTCCAAGTTGTTAAATGTATGAACATAAAGTTATTCAAGATATTCCTTTATTTTCCTTTTTAATGGTTGCAGTATCTGTATTTTAATTCATGATATTGGTGTGTTATATCTTCTCTCTTTTTATCTTTGTTAGTCTTGCTAGAAGTTTATCAGTTTTATTGATTTTTTTGAAGAACCAGCTTTTTGTTTTATTGATTTTCTCTCTTTTTTCCCCATTTAATCTAATTGGTTTCTGTACTTGCCACTATTATTTTTTTCCTTCTACTAGACTTGAATTCATTTTCTTGTTTTCTAGGTTCTGGAGGTGAGACTATAGTTTATTGATTTCTTTTCTGATATAAGCATTTAGTGTTATAAATTTTCCTCTTAGCATTGCTTTAGCTGCATCCTATTAATGGTGATGTGTTTAATTTTTATTTAATTCAATTCTATACCTATTTTTATTTCCTTTTAGACTCCATCTTTGATGTATAGATTATTTGGAAGAGCACTGTTTAATTTCCATGGGTTTAAAAGGTTTTCTTTTGTCTTTCTGTTATTGATGGCTAGTTCAATTTCATTATGATCGCAGAACATATTTTGTGTGATTTAAATTCTTTTAAATTTAATAAAGTTTGTTTTATGGCCCAGGATATGATATTTGTAAACGATCTATGGTCACTTAAAAATATGTGTCTTGAGTTGTTCTTGGGTGGAATGCTTTGCATATGTGTATGTATATGCATGTCTGTGTGTGTATCTATCTACCTACCTGTCAATCATATTTTATTTTTTGTTTTTGTTATTCAAATCATCTATATCCTTGCTGATTTTCTGTATGGCACTACTATCATTTTATGAAAAGGAAGTGTTAAAATCCTTATAAGTAATTGGGTAAGATTGTTATGTCTTACTGGTAAACTGACAATTTAATCATGATATGTTGTTCTCTCTGGTAAGTTTCTTTGTTCTGAAGTCTATTTTATCTGATATTAATATAGCCAATGCTACATTTGAAAAACTAATGTCTGTATCATATAGTTTTCCCCATTTTTTTTTTTTTTTACTTTCAGCCTACCTACCCCATTGAATTTGAAGTATGTTTCTTGTGTATAATACATAGTCAGGTCTTGTTAGGTCATGTATTTTTTTGTTCACTTTGCTAATATCCTTCTTTTAATTGAAATAGACCATTTATATTTAAGGTGATTATTGATATGTTAAGGCATAATCTTCCATTTAACATTTGTTTTCTCCATTTCTCATTTCTCTTTTTTACTTTATTTGCCTTCCTGTGTACTTCTTAGGATTCCATCTTGATTTATTTATAGTTTTTGAGCATATCTCTTTATATTGTTTTCATAGTGATTACTCTGGATATAATAATATATATCTGTAACTTATCACAGTTTCCTGGTGTCAAAATTTTACCACATTAGGTCAATACTTCCATTTCAGTCCCTTTACCTTTCCCACTTTTACATATCATTGGCTCGAGTAATACATAGTGTTACAATTTTTATTCCAATCATAAAATATGATTTCTAAAACTCATGAGGGAAAAGGTAGTGTATTGTATACACTAACATTTGATGTTCTTTTGGGTTTTCTTTTTTTCTCTCAGATACTCCAAGATTCCTTTGTTTACCGTTTCCTTTCCATTTGAGGAACTTTCTTTAGCCATTCTTTAAGGGTATGTCTGCTAGTGACAAATTCTTTTAGTTTTCTTTCATTTGAGACTGTATTTTCCCTTCATTCCTGAAGGATAGTCATCAGATATAGATTTTTGGTTGACAATATTTTTCTTTCAGTAATTGTACAATATTGTGTTATTTTGGTCTGCATGATTCAACTTGTGTTTCTGGGGCCCCCAGTGAACCCTGCTGGTGATGCCTGAGAGGACAGAAAGAGCCTCCCATGTGGGTGGGGCCAGCCTCTGGGTGAGGGAAGGCAGTCTCTGGCCTCAGGATGCTAAGAGGCTTCCTATGTCAGGCACTTGTGGTGGGATCCCCCTGCTGGTGCCACTCAGCCACTTCTTGTCTCTCAGTGGGGGAGGGATGTCTCAAGCGGTAGGGAAGGAACCACTATCTGCAGATAGGGTGAGGTCAGGTGATGTCAGGTCTGTTGTGTGGGGTGGGGAGTGGAGCTTAACATGCCCTGCCCCATGTCATTGCTCCTGTCCTGGGATCTCCAATCATTCCACTTACCTCTTTACACCTTTCAGAGTTCTCCTTTGGTGGCCTCTTGCATTATTTTCAGGCTTTATAGTTGTGCTTAGTGGGGAGGACAAGGGAGAAATGACTTTTTGCCATCTTTTCCCAACTGGAAGTTCTTCTGTTGTTTTTTGTTTATACTGAAAGCCTTTCGGTATTTTCAAAGTTTCTTAGCATTTTATTCAGGGCTTGAGGAATCCAAAAGTAAAAAAAAAAAAAAAATTAATTTTGGTAAAATAGGGATAACATAAAATTTACTATTTTAATTATCTTTTAGTATACAGGTCAGTGGCATTAAGTGTATTCACATTGTTATGCAACCGTCACCATCGTCCATATCTGGAATTTTTTCATCTTGCAAAACTGAAACTCTGCACCCATTCAACAACTCCCCGTTGACCCCTCTCCTACCCCCTGTCACCTCTATTCTGCTTTCTGTCTCGATGAATTTGCCTACTGTAGGTACCTCATATAAGTGGAATCATGCAGCATTTGGCTTATTTCACTTAACATAATGTCTTCTAGGAGGGAGGTAAAATTTAAGGTAAATTTTATTACTCCTGAAGTGTTTTGAAACAGTTCTGTGGAGAAGAGTTTAAAATTAGTACCTAACTTGAGACCTCGAAAACTGTAAATTCAATGCCATTAGCTATTACTACTATTTTTTGCAGGGGTTTGTTATACATTTTTTCTTCTCTCTAGCATGAATAGCTAAAAGTCTGCAGTTAGGTCATTGAGTCACAGTTCTGTTTTTGTTCCTTTTTGTGCCAACTAGTTTCTCTTAAGATCATCACTCCTCAGCTCTAATCTCTGCCCACTGGCAAAGTGCAGCAAAGGATCAACAGAGACAATCCAGATGAGTGCAAACTTAGTAGGGGAACAGAACGTGGATATGTTGCCAGAGAGGCTTAAATTCAGATTGTGACTCTGTCCTTTAATTTCCTTTGTCAAGTTCCTTAATCTCTGAGTCTTTGTTTCTTCACCTATAAAGATGAGATAACAGGCCCTACTTGAATATTAGTAATATTAATACTTTATGCAAAGTGTCATACACGTAGTAGGTGCTCATGAATTCACCCCTGTGTTATTGGGTTGATTCCCACATGTTGGACATACACTTGGGTATGTCTGTACCCTGCTTAATCGTGGTATTGGGCAATGACTCCCTTTATCCCTACCTGTAATTTTCTTTTAGCAGTAGGGAATTACTAGTGGGCAAAATAATTTATTATTCTAAATAGCTTTGGATGTTCTAAGTTCAGTGAAAGTGTTAATTGATGACAACCAGGGAAAGCTCATGAGTAGCATATTAAAATTTCTGCATTCTTCCATTGTGCTTAAGATGGAGAGTTTAATATTATTAAGCATGAGGAAAAAAGAAGCTGACTTTCATAAAAGGATAGAATCTTCTTAAGTATGGCAGCAATAGGTGATGTTTAACATTATTCTTGGAAAGAATAACCAAGCATATTCTTGCTCTTACATTATAATAATATTTCATTAGGCAAGGCATGCATGTATATATGAATCTCTATTTTATCTTATTAATGCAAAATATTTAGAGATTGCTACTGGATTGGTGTGATGGCAAAAATATTTACAGTTCTGTAGCAGCAGTAAAGTTAAAATAACTTGAATTGCATAAGTAACATATATAAAGGTTTTAATAAACCAGAAAATGTTGCATAAGTATAATGTATTATTCTCAATCAACCAAGTGCTGATATTCATAAATGGTACCAAGGGGTAACCTATGTTAAGGACCCATCTGGAAAGACGTGGCTTAGTGGTTTGGAGAGAGTGAATGTAGGGATGGTTTCATTGCATTCCTGCTGCCAACACTAAGCTTCTTCACATTTCTAGGAAACCAGTTTATAAAATATTAGGTACATTCTACCTTTTACTAAATACTTTAGGCTTTGAAGGGAATAATTCTGGCCAAACCTAAGCTCCAATTTTATAATTCTTGCCTTTTGTCAACAGTTAAATTTTTGGAGATCAATTTGTTCATTAATTCTTCTCATGAAGACAAAATATTTTTGTGTTTCTTGACATTATAACAGTTACCTATTTATGTTTGCGGCATCTATGAAGTTGCTGTTTATAGGTTCAAACATGCTAAAAGAGAATCTAATCAACTCATTACCTGCATTTGGGTAATTTCTAGTTTATTTACTCTTAATATCCTCAAATATTAGGTTATTATAGATATCTGACCATAGTTCTGAATGTGGTTAAAACATTTCTCTTGACCAGAAACTAATTTTTTCAAAAATCACATTTCAAAAATTTTGAGCCTCTGTTTCTGCTGTAGATAAACACATGAATACTAAGATTGTGTTCTGTGGTTGTAGCCATGGTTGTTGCAGTGTTAGTGAGAATTTGTAGTTTGGTGCTTATTTTGGCCTTTAAACTGTTCATTTGTACTGTGAACTAGATTATGTGCTTCTAACTGTCAGTTAGCTGAATGCATTTCAAGTCAATTTACTAAAATAGTCGCTGTTAAGCGGTATATTTGGACAGAGTTGACACCTTTGACATTTTCTAAAATGGCAAAAATAACTGTATTTAAGGTTATGATTTATGAATGTTGTGTGCCTCCAGAACTTCCATCTGATTATGGTTTTCAGTTTAGCTGCTGAAACTCTTTCTACAAACTGCTGAAAGGGCAACTAATTAGTGCTGTGTGATCAGATATTTAACACAGCCAAACAGACAAACACACGTACACACACATAAACACACAAAAACATAATATTGATCTAAAAAAGGACGACCCTCTTGTTGCTTCTTAGAATTGCCTTTGTCTCACGAGAGTGACACAGTTGGGACCACAGTAGAAGCACAGTGTAAGGAAAAAGTAAGATTTATAGCATCAAACAGCCTTTATGAAACACATATTCTTTGGCACAAATCAGAAAAGCAACTTGCAATGATTAGAAAGTATTTTGAATCCTTAGTTGTCTTTTAGATTGCTGGCCTCTATTAAAAACTTCTTAAAATAATAGATAGTTTTAATTCCTCAAGCAAAAGAAAAATTATATAATCTTAAAGATTTTCCATATTTATTATATAGATGTGACTTGACTACGGGGAGAAAAAGAGCGAAATCTCGTGTATTGCAAGTTTTAAATGTACCAGGCTAAGGTTTACTTAATTAGAACCTCGAGGCAATAAAGGAGCCCTTTTTAAAATTCTGTGATTCTTAATATGCTAAATAATGCAAAGCTTCGACTCTTCAAGCATGAGACACACATCTGGCAGCTTAACATTTAAATTACAGGGTAAAAAAATCCCTCACTTCAGCAGTAATTTTCTCAAAGAAAAGAATGGAAAATATATTACAACTAAATTTAATTTCTTTTTAGATTTTGTCTTGTCTAATTGCAGGCATTTTTCTAGGTTCTTTGTATTTATATTTTTACACTTTTTTGTACATTTTATTAATCTTTAATTTGAGATGCTTCTCACTGTTAGAGCTCTTGAAAAATTGTGGTGCAGTTTACTTAGCAAATTGTTCTGAGAAATCTATCTGATCCCAAGTAATAAAGACATGGTATAATAAATAAAGGGAAAATGAAATTTCAGAGACCCATAAAAATATTACTGACAAAAAGGCAACATTTTTCAGTTGGCTCTACTTTCAAGCTTTAATTTTTTTCAGTATTAATGTTTTCTCTGTTTTGTCATTTTCTGGCCATTTTCATGCAAAGTTATTATAAGCAGCACTCTTTCTTTGTATTTCTCCAAAGGACAGTGTCAAATCCTTGATTAATTTTACAAAGGTCATTTGGAAAACCATTAAAAATATGCCAAGTAAAAAAGATTAGCACAACACAGGGAAAATACACTTTTATAAACATATGCATTTATATATAGATAGGGTACTGTAACATTATACAATTTTGACAAGTGTTTTCCTTGTGCACCTCATGTTTTATTAAAACTATGACTGTTCCATTTATTTTTTCTGGGTGATACCAGCTGACACATTCCCAAGGCATCAGCAGGTTAATGTTGTTTGTAAACATTTTGTCTTTTCCTCAATATAAGAGGATCTGATATTTAAATTGAGTTGTAGTTCTATAAAATAAAGTGGATTTAAAGTGGACTTTCAGAACAATCAACCCACACTTGCATTACTGGCACATAACATGCATGTTAGCCCATGACAAATTCATGTATTCATTTCTACCTTTTAATTTAAAAATTAAACAATACTGCAACTTCCAATTTTAGTCATGGTAAAGTAGCTGGTACTGTACTAGGTCTTCTGCTAAAATCAGCCATTAAACTGGAGAGAATATATGAAGCAACTGCCTTGAGGCACTGCCATCAGGAAGCATAAGACTGTGTGATCCCTGAGAGAAGAGGAACTTACGAGCAAACTCTGGAAGGTGAACACTGGCCTTATACCCAGGTGCAGTATTCTAACTGTAGAGTAGTGAAGTGGAGTCCAACCAGAGAAATTCCCACTGAGTGAGGAGACAGAGTTTAGCATCCAGGGAAGCTGAAGCAGTGGGAAATCTGCAGAGTATGACAGAGAGGGGGTGTCAGTATAAAAACTCCTCCATGAATCCTTGGTTGAGGGTTATGCTGTACACAACCATAGTAAGACTCACTGAAGCTTTGTGAAGTGACTACTTCTTAGAGACTATAGATCCAAGAGTGGAACAGAGATTCTAAAGTTGGAACAGAGGTGGAGTTCAAGTCTAGTCAGGAGAGGCACATTAATACCTCATTATCAATTCAGTCAGAAAATTGAGATGCCAAAATCTGCATATTAGAAATAAATTGTACACTCTAGAGTGGCTTACTCTAAACCCGCCCAAAGAAAGCCACACCAGCAGAGAAGTTAGAGTTTGAGGTGGAGTTTTGTTAAGTTAGAGTGGCTTGGCAACCCTTGTTTTTCCACAAATATGCCATAAAAAATATAAGTTAAGCCTACACAAATTTAAAGGGATTCACCAGTAATTGAACTTCCTACTAAAAAAAAAATCAATACCTTTGAGAGGAAGATAACAGAATCCAGAATCTTCTGCAATGTCCATTATACAATCTACAATTACTAGACATGCAAAAAAATAAGAAAATACGAACCTTAGGCAACAGAAAAGGGGATAATAAACCCAAGATGATTCAGATATCAAATTTAGCAGAAAAAGATATTAAAATATCCATTATAAATATGTTCATGAATTTAAAGAAAATACTTTAACTCATGGTTAGGCATATCAGCAGAGATATGGAAATTATTCTTTAAAAATACACAGAACTGAAAATCCAAGAATTAAATGAGAAACATATTAGGTAGTCTTTTTTTATTTCAGGATATTACATGGGTACAAACATTTTGGTTACAAGTAATGACTTTGCCTTGACCAAGCCAGAGCTAGAGGTGTGCGCTTCCCACATAGAGTGCACACCGCATCCATTAGTTGTGAGTTTACACCTCCCCACCCCCCCACCTGACTGACACCCAGTGAATATTACTACCATGTGAGCACCTTAGTGTTGATCATTTAGTACCAATTTGATGGTGAGTACATGTGGTGCTTGTTTTTCCATTCTTGTGATACCTAACTTCGAAGGATGGGCTCAAGCTCTATTAGGGATAATATAAGAGGTGCTAGATCACCACTGTTTTTGTAGTTGAGTAGTATTCCATAGTATATGTATACCACATTTTATTAATCCACTCATGGATTGAAGGGCTCTTAGGTTGTTTCCACATATTTGCAATTGTGAATTGTGCTGCCATAAACATTTGAGTGCAGATGTCTTTGTTATAAAATGTCTTAACAGCAAGTTAGAATAGCAGAAGAAATAACCAATGAACTTGAAAGAACAATAGAAATTAACTAATCTGAAGTATAGAAAAGAAAAAAAATAAGATAAAAATGAAGAGAATTTCAGAGACCAATGGGGCAATATCACATAGTATGACATATATGTAATGGAAGTCTTAGAAGGAAAAGAGTAACAAAATGGAAGGAAATACACATTTAAAAAGTAATGACTGAAAATTTTCTAAATTTGATGAAATATATTGACTCATATGGGTTGAATACCCTCAGCGAAGCCCAAAAGAATAAACACAAAGAAAATCACAGCTAAGGATATCATACTCAACTCCTGTACACCCAAGATAAAGTGAAAATTCTGAAAGTGGGGAGAAGAGCAATCAAACATGTTATAGGCAAGGAAACAATGATGTGAAAAATGGTTGACATTATCAGAAACAATGAAGATCAGAAGTCACTGTAATGGTATATCTGAATGATGGAAAAAAATGTCAATCCATAATTTTGTATCCAGCAAAAATATTCTAAAAACATTGGGGGTGAAATAAAGATATTTTTGGGTGAAGGAAAGCTGAAAGAATTTTTCTCCAGCAGACTGGCCCTACCAAAAATGTTTAAAAATGTTCTTTAAGGGGAACAAAAATGATACAAGGTGATTTATACAGGAGAATGGAAGGATACCAGAATTGCAAATATATGTATAAATATGAAAGACTAATTTTCCTAATAATTTTCTTAAAATATAATTTACTTTTTATTTCAAAATATTAAGGGGGTACAGATATTTTAGGTTACATGGATTGTTTTTGTAATGTTTAAGTCCCAGCTATAGATATGCCTGTCACCCAAATATTTTCATATTACCCATTAGGTTGGTTTATTTCTCTTCCCTCTTCCTCCTTCCCCCTAGCTCATTTCCACTGGATTTTACTTCCCTCTGTGCAGATGTGTGCTCTTTGGTTAATTCCTATTTAATAGTGAGTACATGTTGTGTTTGTTTTTCCATTCTTGAGATACTTCGCTTAGGAGAATGGTCTCTAGTTCCATTCAGATTGCTGCAAAAAGTATTATTTCATCTTATTTATGGCTGAGTAGTACTCCATGATATACATATAGCACATTTTATTGATCCACTCATGAATTGATGGGCACTTGCGTTGTTTCTACATTTTCACAATTGTGAATTGTGCTGCTATAAACATTCAAGTGCAGATGTCTTTTTGATGAAAAGTCTGCTTTCCCTTTGGGTAGATATCCAACAGTGGGATTGCTGGATTGAATGGTAGGTCTACTTTTAGTTCTTTGAGGAATCTCCATACTGTTTTCTACAGAGGTTGTACTAATTTGCAGTCTACCAACAGTGTGTAAATGTTCCTTTCTCCCTGCAGCCACACTAGCTTCTATTGTTCTTGGATTTTTAATAAAAGCCATTCTAACTGGAGTGAGGTGATATCTCATTGTGGTTTTAATTTGCAATTCCCTGATGATTAGTGATGTTGAACATTTTTTTTTCATACGTTTCTTAGTCATTTGTCTTTCTTCTATTGAGAAGCTTCTGTTCATATCTTTTGCCCACTTTTTAATAGGGTTGTTTGTTTTTTTCTTGCCGATTTGCTTGCGTTCTTTGTAAATTCTGCTTATTAGTCCTTTATTGGATGTGTAGTTTGTGAATATTTTCTCCCATTCTGTAGATTGTCTATTTGCTCTGTTGATTATTTCCTTAGCTGTGCAAAAGTTTTTTAGTTTAATCAAGTCCCATTTACTAATTTTGCTGTTGCCATGATTGCCACTGGAGTCTTAGTCATAAATTCTTTGCCTAGGCCAATATCTAGAAGAGTTTTTCCTATATTTTCCTCTAGATTTCTTATGGTATCATGCCTTATATCTGAGTTTTTTTAATCAATCTTGAATTAATTTTTGTGAGTGGTAAGAGGTAGGGGTCCTGTTTCATTCTTCTGCTTGTGGCTATCCAATTATCCCAGCACCATTTATTGAATAGGGCTACATTATTGTCTGTTTTGTCAAAGATCAGTTGGTTGTAGGTACATGGTTTTATATCTGGGTTCTCTGTTCAGTTCCATTGGCCTATGTCTTTATTTTTGTACCAATATCATGCTGTTTTGGTTACTATAGCCTTGTAGTATAGTTTGAAGTCTGGTAATGTGATGCCTCCAGATATGTTCTTTTTGCTTAAGATTACTTTGGCTATTCGGGCTCTTTTCTGGTTCAAAATTATTTATTCTAGATCTGTGAAGTATAACTTTGGTAACTTGATGGGGATTGCATTGAATTTGCAAACCAGTTTGGGTAGTATGGGCATATTAACAATGTTGATTCTACCAATCCATGAGCATGATATATTTTTCCATTTGTTTGTATCCTCTGTGATTTCTTTACTCAGAGTTTCGTAGTTCTCCCTGTAGAGATCTTTCACCTCCTTGATTAGGTATATTCCTAGGTAGTTTATTTTCTTTGAGACTATTGTGAATGGTACTGAGTCTTTTATTTGATTCTCAGCTTGACTGTTATTCGTATATAGAAATGCTATTGATTTATGTACATTGATTTTGTATACTGAAACTTTGCTGAATTTATTTATCAATTCCAGGAGACTCTTGGTGAAATCTTTGGAGTTTTTGAGATACAGGATCATATCATCAGCAAAGAGCAATAGTTTGACTTCCTCTTTCCCAATTAGGATTCCCTTAATATTCTTCTCTTGCTTGATTTCCCTTGCTAGGACTTCTAGAACTATGTTGAATGGAAGTGGTGACAGTGGAAATTCTTGTCTTGTTCCAGTTCTTAGGGGGAATGTTTTCAACTTTTCCCCATCCAGTATGATGTTTGCTGTGGGTTTGTCATATATGGCTTTTATAATTCTGAGAAATATTCCTTCTATGCCTAGTTTGTTGAGGGATTTTATCATGAAAGGGTGCTGGATTTTGTTGAATCCTTTTTATGCATCTATTGAGATGATTATATGGTCTTTGCTTTTGCTTCTTTTTATGTGGTGAATCATATTTATTGATTTACATATGTTGTACCATCCTTGAATCCCTGGGATGAAGCCCACTTGGTCATGGTGGATTATTTTTTTGATGTGCTAGTATTTTATTGAGGATTTTTGCATCTATATTCATAAAGGAGATTGGTCTGTAGTTTTCTTTTTTTGTTGTGTCCTTTCCTGGCTTTGGTATTAGGTTAAATAAAATAAAATGCCATTGTGAGGTGGGGTTATAAAGCATGTATAGATAAAAGATATGACAGCAATAGCTTAAAGGTTGTAGTAGGGGAGTTTTAATTACACTGCTGCAAGGTTATTATGTTTGAGACATATGAATTATGAAGTGGGTAATGTGTACTGTCAGGTATGAAGTGTAAAATTCTATAGCATTGACTCTGAATAGACTTGGATGATTTTAGGATGCATGCTATTAGCCCTGCAAACAGTACCAACCTAAAAGACATAGCCAAGAAAATAATAGAGAAAATAAAATGAAAGACTAAAACATAAGTATAATAAATAACCCAAAAGAAGGCAGGAAATGTTTAACAGAAAAACAAAAACAAAAAAAGCAAAAGAGACAAAACAACAATGGATAGCAAAATAGTAGAGAAACTCAATTACATACATAATTATATGAAATATTAAGACTAAATAAACTTGAAAACAGGGATTGACAATCTGGATTAAAAAGCAAGATTCAACTATATGCTCTCTACAAGAGATGCACGATAAAGTTGAAGATAGAAATAAATTGAAAGTGAGAGGATAGAAAAATGCATGCCATGGAAACACTGTATATAATAAAGCTGGTGTGGCCACATTAATCTTGACTCTTAAAAATCTAACAGTAGACTTCAGACAAAGATAAGAGGGCAACTCATTAGAAAGATATGACAGTCCTGAATAGCGGAGGTTAAAAATCATGAAACAAAACCTTTTTGTTGTTGCTGTTGTTGGCACATTTATCAAATGACCGAGTAACTCCACTCCTATATATGTGCCCAAAAGAAATGAAAATATATGTCTACAAGAAGACTTGGACACGCATTTTCATAGCAGCCATACTCACAATAGTCAAAACTTTGAAACAAATATCCTTCAATAGATGAATTAATAAACAAACTGCAAGTTCATTCATAAAGGGGAATACTACTTAACAAGAAAGAGCAATATGCTTCAACACAGATGAATCTCAAAATACCGTACTAAGTGGAGGAAACCAGAGCCAAGAGTGCAAATACTGCATTGTTCCATATATGTGAAATATTGTGTCAGAATTCTAACTTATAGTGCTAAAGATCAGATCAGCATTTGCTAGAAGTGTGTGTGGGGAGCGTGGGGGGTATACTGACCACAGAGGTTACAAAAGAATTTTTTGGTATGGTGCAAAAATGTTTTATGTTTTACTTGTGCTGGGAGTTACTATGGGCACATACATTTGTCAAAACTCATTGAACTGCACATTTACTATGTGCACATTTTATTGTATGTAAATTATAACTCAACACTTTGATTAAAAAATACCAGTTGGAATCAGGTATTCTGAATTTAGCCAGGGTTAATGCAGGATGTGCACTTGCAAAGCTGCTAGCGACATCCTCATTTGATAACAACTTTTAGACGCTACAAAAAATGAGGTGGTCCTTGCCCTTGCCCTTTCACTTGAACATACCATGCAGGGTAAGCGTGAGGAGGTGAGAGCCCATGTGCAGGGAGTCGAACCAACAGCCCTCTTGTGTCGTAGCACCCCTGCCTCCAGACTGGCATTATTCAGTCTATGTCTAGCCTAGGCCAATAATAAAAAAACATTTTCAATATCTTTAGAGGCTTCACCATGGTTTCCTTCAGGCTGGTCCTAAAAATTGAGAAAGGAGGGCAGAGCTTGATTACATTTTCCTCTCTTTCTGAGTCTTGTCCTTCTACTCCTTCTCCATCTTGCAAATCATGGCTATTGATCCCTTCAAGATCTGGTCAGGGGCAGCGATGGGAGGCAGAGAAGGTCTTTGATATTGTCATGACCACAGGAGTTGTCAGGTTTTCACAGCTGATCCCTTCTTCCATGGGACACGTGTAGACTTTCTTTACAAACACCCTTTCCATATCCTTCTCTTTGCCAGGGGTCTCTCCCTTTGGGCTGGGCTCTTACCACTCCTTCACTAGAATAGGCATCTGGCAGTGCAGTTGTTCCCTACGTATAGGACTCAGTGCTGAAAATATGAAAGTATCGTAATTGAATGGAGAAGCACAGTAGAACATGCACAGTAAGGAGGAAAATGAAAAGAGAAATGAATAGTGATCCAAGCAAATCAACAATGCAAAGAAATAGGAAGGAGGAAGTAGAAAAGTGAAATTGATAAAAAGAATGAAATAAAATAAATCATTTTTTTTTTACCTAGGAATATATTTATTTATTTATTTATTTATTTATTTTTTTCATTTTCCTGTGAAATGGCTTTTTTTGTTGTTGTTTATTTATTTCAGCTTATCATGGGGGTACAAAAGTTCAGGTTATATATATTGCCCATGTCCTGCCCATCCCCCTGAATCAGAGCTTCAAGCGTGTCCATTCCCCAGACAGTGCGCATTGCACTGTCATCATATAGCTATACCCCCATCCCTTCCCCCAACCCCCATCCCCCTAAGTCAGAACATTCAAGCGTGTCCATTCCCCAGACAGTGCGCATTGCACTCATCATGTAGGTATACACCCATCCCCTCCCCCCATCCCCCACCTCAGTCCGAAACCCAATTGGTGTTATTCCCAAATGTGCACTTAGGTGATGATCAGGGAAACCAATTTTCTGGTGGACAACAAAATAAATCATTTTTATAATAATATGATAATTCCTCCAGTAAAAGACTCTGTCAAACTGATTTAGTAAGGAAAACCCAAGTATAGAGTGCTTATAGTAGACACACATAAGACAGTGATAAAGAAAAGCTGAACAGCTCTGGATGAATGAAGTGATACCAGAAAATTAAAGCACAGGTAAAGCTGGAGAGGTAATGTCAGCATCAGGCAAGTTGACATTTAAAGTTTAAAAAGATCTAAACAGCAAAAGAAGAACATTTTGTAATAACAAAAGTATAATTTAGGAAAAAGATGTAATAGAGATAGAACCAATATATACCAAATAACAAATGAGTTGACTATAAAGCCTAACAAGTTTTTTATGTATGTGAGGGATATGTGCAAACTACAATAACAGAAGTCACTCTCTCTGATCATAATCTAATAGCATTATAAATTAATCATTCAAATTCAAAAGTGATCTGTTTGTGGCAAGGATGTGGGGAAATAGGTTTTCTTTTATGCTGCTTGTCAAAATGTATTTTTTTAATTTTTTTTTGAAAAGCCACCTGGCAACATCTGTTAACATTTAATATAGGAAAACTCTTTGACCCAGGAATTCTACCCTGAAAATCTATCCATAGAAATAAAAGCACCAATATGCATGGATCTAGGTATAAGGATTTTATTGTAGCATTCGTTTATACATGAAAATAAAATGAAGAAGAAAACCGAATATTCATCATCAGTAGGCAATGGTTAAATAAATTATGCTACAATTGTACTGTAATAGGCAGCCATTGAAAAGAATAAATTTGAGCTATAATTATTGACTTCAAGGGAATTTCATCAGATACTATTGAATGAGGAAATTATAGGGAGGCATATAAAATATATAATCTTTTTATGCAAGGATGAAAAGTACCTCTATAAATGTCTATGTCCATATGTTAATCTATATGTGTGTGTATCTGGTTATATGAACATGGAGAGAATAAAATGGGTTATGTGGGGGAAGATGAATTGCAGAGGGGTTAGGGGATTGTGGATGGAAGATATGAAGGTGGGATCAAGGGAAAAATCCATTTTAAGAAAAAAATTAGATGCATATTTACAACTCATAGAGATGACCATAATTTCTTACTAAATGAAAACATAAGTTTATAGAAAAGCATATAGCATTATTCTATTTCAGTTAAAAGTCCTTATCTTTATCTATTTATGTATCTGTGTAGCTACCACCTACCTGTCTATCTGTATAACTATCTATCTATCTACCTATCCCTCTGTGTATGTCTTCCTATCCATCTAGCTCTATCTGCCTGCACCTGCTGAGCTGGGACCTGATGAAGGCTCAGGCCAAGGTTGTGGCAGAAGAGAGGAAAGAACGGCCATAAAACTGATGAGATAGAAGAGAAAGTGGCAAATGATGAGACGTGGATGACAATAGAATAGGAAAATTCAGGAAATCAGAGAATTTTTGAGTCAGAGTGGCTTGGAGAAGAGCAAAGTCATGAAAAGAAATACGGAATGTGAGGAAGGAGCCCTCCAAGAGGGATGCAGGTCAACTGTGTTTTGCACATCTGAGCCTGAGTTGTTGGCAGGACCCAGGTGTCGTGGCTGCTCACCTGGGAGTGGGAAAGTACGCAAGAAAATCATGCAGGAAATTATGATTTCTTTATTTACTTACGGTCTGTCTATGCACAGTTTGACTATGTAGTATGGAAAAATTTTTGTAAGCTTATAGGCAAAAGGAGAAACAACGAAGGAAAACATTGATACACATGACTACGTAAGACTAAAAACTACATCTTAACTCACACACATCCACACAGACACACACACAAACACACAATTTTCAAAAAAATTAAAAGGGACACTTCAAACTGAGAAAAATATTTTGAACTATCATGTAAAGCTGAGTTAACATCTTTAATATGGGAAGATAGGCCAGGTGTGGTGGCTCACGCCTGTAATCCTAGCACTCTGGGAGGCCGAGGCGGGTGGATCACTTGAGGTCAGGAGTTCGAGACCAGCCTGAGCAAGAGCGAGACCCCGACTCTACTAAAAATAGAAAGAAATTATCTGGCCAACCAAAAACATATATATAGAAAAAATTAGCCGGGCATGGTGGCACATGCCTGTAGTCCCAGCTACTCGGGAGGCTGAGGCAGTAGGATCGCTTAAGCCCAGGAGTTTGAGGTTGCTGTGAGCTAGGCTGACAGAACGGCACTCACTCTAGACCGGGCAACAGAGTGAGACTCTGTCTGAAAAAAAAAAAATAATAATAATATGGGAAGATAAAAATTACAAAGAAAATGTTAACTATTCCAGCTGAAAAAAATTGGGGAACTGGCATAGAAGGAAATTTACAACATAAGAAGCATAAATGCTCAGCAGACATAAAAATATTCAGATTCATTAGATTTCCAGGATTGCAAATTAAAATAAAAATGCAATGTTATTATTTTGTCTACTAAGTAGGCAAAACTGAAAAATATGTTGACAGTTTTGGCAAGCATGTGAATAATTGGGTACTTTCCTACATTGTTGGTTGCGGTATGAATTTTGAGAATTCTTTTTATAGTGCAAAGGCAAAAATTCCAAGTGTTTGACTTAGTATTCCTGATCCTAGATATTTATTTTAAGAAAATAAGCACAGATGAACATTAAATTTTTTGTAAAATTTGTCCAACATGATGTAAATATCTAACCAGAGGAAGATGGTTAAATGAAACCATATGATGTACTATTATGCAGTATTTCCCATACTTTGGGAAATATTTAATAACAAGTAAAAACACAGGATATTAATATTAAGTGTAAAAAAGGATGCAAACTGCATATATAGTATGGTTCCAATGTGGTAAAAAATTGTATTATATATACATTTATATAATGTATAATTATATAATTTACATAACTATATAACATAAATAATTATCTAATGTCTGTGTATTATATTTTTATAGATAGGAAGTTTTAGAGCAAAGAACATTTTACATAAGAATAAAGAAAATGTTAAAGACTTCTCATAATCTCTCTCTTTGATAGGGACTTTATTACCTTAACATGAACAACATTACTACATTTTATTTAAGAACATATGAGGATATAAGTCCCATTAAGTCAGAAATTATTCCTACTAGGCAGAATTTCTAAGATGGTCTCCCAAAGATTTACAAGCTCTAATAAGCTTTACACGGCACAAGGGAGATTATCTGGGTACGCCTAAACTAATCACAGGAACCTGTAAAAGAGAACTTTCTTAGGTGGCAGAACACCAGTTAGAGAGCTTCGTGGAAAGGACATGATCTGCTGCTGTTGACCAGAAGGTAGATGGGACCACATGGAAAGTGTGAGGAGAAAATTAATCTTATAAATAACCAGCAAGCCTGAAGAGGACTCCAGGACCCTTCAGTCCTGGCTGATACATTGATTTTGGTCTTGTGAGACTTAAGTAGAGAAACCAGATGAGTCCTTGCTATGCTATGCTATGCCCAGATTTCTAAGCCACAAAAAAATGTGAAATAATGGATGCTGCTTTAAGTCACTAAGTTTGTGGTAATTTGTTCCAGCAGCAATAAAATGAATACATTGTTCAATGTTTAAAAAATGTATGTAAGTAGAAAATGGGGTGCAGTTTCTCAGGAAAGATACAACAGAAGGATTAAATGCATGGGCTTTGGGATCAAATAGAATTGGGACTAAATTTCAGATTTTTCACTAATTAGCTGTCCAATTTGAGGGAAGTTCTTTGATCTGAGACTCAATTTCCAAATCTGTCAAATGGGACAATAACTATTTTAACAGGGTGTGTGTGTGCGTTAAGAGAATAACATAAGAAATATATATATATGTATATGCAGTTCCTGGAATATACTAAAACAATACATTCTATTATTATGTCACATTTGTTATTCCAGGTAGCAGCTATACACTAAGAATTCATATTATAAGGCTTTGAAAAGAATAATACATTCAGAACCTAAATACAAATGTTTTCTATTTAATACATTACCATCTCTTTTCCTCCCTTTCTCTCTTGATTTTGACCACAACAACCTCCCTGCCAACAAATTCCATTTTAGAGTCAAAGTAAGCAAGCTCTTCCCAGGGTTTGTGTGATCTCATCCCACAGATGAGACCAGGCGTCTCAGGGAAGGGAGGCCTGATGCATCTGACTTCCCTGAAGAAGGATATTTCCCAGTATCTGCCTTTAGCTTGGTAGAGTGCACTGGAGGCAAGGTCAAAAACCAAATGAAGAAACCAAAATGCATGAGCCACACAGACTGAGGCTGGGGTCATTCTTGGAGAGGAAAAGCTTTCTGAAGCGTGCTCACATGGAGCCTGTGTCCTCAAAATTTTATACTGCTGAAATCCCATTTTAAAATGTCTACAAGGGCAATTCCAAAGGGCAAGGGAGAGCAGCATTCAATCCCTGGAGGGAGAAAAGAGGACAGAAAACAAGACTCTGACTGCTCAGGGTAACCTATCCTTTTTGAAAAAAACCATCAGGTCAACCTCCTCATCAAAGTTGTGGCTTTCCATACTCTAGCAGCTTCTGGACCAGGCAGGGTATTTGTTACAAGACCCTGGAGATGGGTCTTGGCATAGGAGTTCTTCGAAGTGAGAGGTCAAGCCTGTGATCTGAGAGGTACACAGCTGTAGTAATGCCCACGTATGTGACAGCTCCATGTATTTATTTTTCATTTAAGAAACATTTGTTGAGAAAGTTCTCTGTGTCGGGGACTGTGGTAGACACATTACAAGAGAAACAAAGGTGAACAAGATACATTGTCTCCAAGGAGGTTGCAACCTACAACATTGCTATCCACTGGGGGTGTTTTGCCCTCTAAGGCTGCAGTCCCCAACCCCAGTTCTTGGCCCGCCTATTAGGAACTGGCTGCAGAACTCCTCCGCCGCCTCCCCCAACCCTGTCCCCCAGTCTTTGGAAAAATTGTCTTCCATGAAACTTAGGAACGGGCGGGGCGTGCGCTGGGGGGCGCACAGCAGGAGGTGAGCGGTGGGGGGTGGGCAAGCATATTTACAGCCACGCGCCCACTCCCCGCTCCACATCCGTGGAAAAATTGTTTCCCATGAAACCAGTCCCTGGCGCCAAAAAGGTTGTAGACCACTGCTCCAAGGGATACTTGGCAATGTCCAGAGACATTTTTGGTTGTCACAAGTGTAAACAGCGAGAGGGGTGGGGAGGGTAGCTGTGCTGTTGGCATTCGCTGGGTAGAGGCCAGGGATGCTGCTAAGCGAAGCACAGGACAGCCACCACAACCAAAATTACCCAGACCCAAAAGTCAATAGTGCTGAGATTGAGAAACCTTGATCTAGAAGAGGTCATGAAAGATATGAAAAAGGCAGCTCAGGTGAGAAGCACTAGATGCAGGCAGAGAACACCACCTCTAAGCTCAAGGTTTTCTACTGGACCATTGATATGAGGTGCAGGGGGCCTTCTTTGAAAATATGATCCGAGAAACGTAGCTGATGATGGAGAATCCTACGGATAAGGCTGGGAAAACAGCTATAGCTGCTGCTTGTAAATTACGACCCCACGGTGCTGAGAGTTCTACTTGAAGTTCTTACACTGACTGCATTCAAACTGGGGATGTAGAACAGCTTGGAGCCTCCTTCTTAGAATTATATTTTTTACCCCCATTTGGCAGACCTTTTGTAAGCTCTTAGATTTCAGCAGTATACGCTTACATATCATCTGAAGTGAAAATTTATAATATATTTTTTCCACCTTTTTGTTTTTAACCCTAGGGAGCATTTCTAATAAAATTGATCCCTGCCCTGCGGACTGTCATCTCAATCTCTTAAAAGAAGACCATGAATTACACTCTAAGGTAAGATGAAGGCTGTAGAAGTTGACTTCGGAAAGACCATGAAAACATCAGGCCCTGATTATTAACGACGATTTCTTAAAATGTATTTCCAGGTAGAAAGTAATTTGGTCTTCAAAGCAGGTTTTAAAGTGCAGGATATTCTAAAGCAGCTGATGTTCGAGAAATCAGCAATGGCAATAAATTTCCATTACATTGCAATCAGACTTCTTCAAGCTATTGAAGACTTTAGTTAAATTAATCAGTCCATAATTATAGAGTCTTTTCAACTTGGGCAGTGTGATTAGAAAATGTTCTGATTGTGCTATGTTACAGTGACTTATTTGGCATGATCCTGGCTGCCATGAAATCTGTATGGAAACAATCTCGATAAACTTACCTAAATTTAGTAGGCTTGCTTTCCAAAACATTGGCTAAATTAATTTTACTGATATTACCAGATGCAGTTTTTAGACACTTAACCACTTCCAAAATTTATATCTACCTAGACCAAGTGACTTCCAGTTTTAAGTATTTAGATTTAGCCTGGCTAGAAAATTGAAGTGAGAAGATTGTTCACCCCAACTGGACCCTCTTGGTAGGAGTTGTCTGAAAATTACATTGCTAATAAGTGTATAGCTGTCTTTGAACCCAGACTGTCTGGCTCTAGAATCCATATTTGTATCAATTATGAAATAACCCTTCCAAAAAACAGTTGTGTATTCCTTTATCTTTTCATCCAGGTATATTTTTTCTATTTTTTTGTTCTTATAACCTTAATTTAAAGGCTGGAATATGGAAGCCTAGGGGTAATCCTTGAAGAAGGAAAAGAAATGGGTAAAGTAAACCTCACATCTTTTTAGTAACTATTATGTATTAGGTACTTTTATGTATACTCTTTGGGAAATTTAAGAAAGGTTATGTGTCCATGAGACTTCAAGAATATTATGGATCCAACATTAGCCTTTTATATATTTTTGTAAAATTCTCATACCAGTTGTTGACCTGAAACTTTGGGATTAGAAGCAAGGCTAAAGTAGGCAAGGTAGGAATGAATAATATATTCACTCTAAAAACTTAAAATTCTTCCCTATATTTTCTGAGTTGACACGTTCAATTAATGAGTTCTCTTTTTCATTCTATTTTTAATATTATGTTCCAAAACTTGTGAGTCAATTGCATGGGAGAGTAAATTCTCCCCTGGGGGTCAGGCACATTGGGAAGGTGTCTTAACTCTGGATGGCTTTCAAAAGCAGCATATGCATGTTGGGAACATGTCTCAGTAATGTCAGTGCTGCAGGAAGACAGAGCAAGAAACACACCCAAGTTATAAGAAACTTAGTGTTGTGGGTTAGGGCAGTTACCACTTTCTAAGTGTAGATATACCACCCTCTCGACAACAAACAGTATCAATCTGACACTCTGTACTCCAGTGTAAGCATTTGCTTTTTTTTTCTGCCATCTTCTCTTGGTATCAGAAATTAATTTGGATTTTCAATTAGTTTTAAGGACTTTAACCTAGGCAATTCATAGAGGGGCTGTGTGGAAATGAAGTTAATGTTGAACTTCAAATGTGAAGCATCAGTTTTTCAATTGAAAATGATCAGAGAATAGTCTAAACTTGTTCTCCCAAGTAGCCAGGGATGCTAGTTGTCCTTCAGTGAACAGAAACAGAAGCCCAAGGGCGCTCGGTAAGTGAGGAGTCTGTCCAGGTACATCTTGAGCTACTTTGCCAGGGGGATCTTGTCTTCCCCTGGATACAGTTAGTGGAGGCCTGTCCTGTAAAGTTCCCTTGTAAACACATCAGACATGCATTAAAGAAAGGGGAAATAGTATTCCTGCTGGATGGTCTCAGGACTTAGGCTGGATTCAATTCGGAGCGGTGACTTTTTTGGGGCATGATAACAGCGCCAATGGAAATGAACGTGGTGCTCTATTTATTTGCTTTGATATTTCAGATGCACCTGGTATTTGTTGTGGTTATCTATGAGTTACAGTTCTATGATCTTATTAACACAAGCCTCTTAGCAAAGTGTCTCCCCCCCAAACCTTCCTCCCCTACCTTCTTAAAAATCTGTGAGCATCACTTGGGCCGGTGTTAAAGCTTCCATGGCTGCTCACTTCTGATCTTCCCAGGGCAGTTCAAAAGCATTTGTAATCCTCTGGATTCAGCCCTTTATTCACTGTTTCCTCTTTCTAAGGCTCTCTCTTTTGATGAAAACAATCCCTTTGCCCTTCATCTGGCCAGATGGGCAGGTGAACAGTTCTTGCCAGAGACCCTGGAAAGGGTTTGAGGAAGAAATGCTGTTGCTAAGTGGAGCTTAACTGTGCTGACACCACAATGCTTTTCCACTGTGCTGGTGTCACCACCTGTGAACTGCAAGCTCTCTCTACACACAGAGACTTACCCTGTTACTGGTCCCTACAACCTCACCCTTCTCCAAGAACCAATTGGATGGTCCATGAAAGGAATTATGGCAAAGGGACAAAAAACCTCTAAACTCTGTATAGGACACCTGAGCTTTGCTGTATACGATGTGACACAAT
>CM052440.1:93816628-93838109 GCA_028533085.1 Varecia variegata
TGTTAAATATTCATTTGATCATCTATGCTGTACCGGATACTGTACCAGATACTACTTTATCCTTTGCATTGAAGCATTGAAGTGCTATCCTCTCATCCCAGAAGAATTATATAAGTACATATATTTTATTTTATATATGTGTATATATATATATATATATATATATATACACACTTACATACACACACACAGGTACAAATCTGAGGCTGTCTTCATAAGAATCTTGCTATCTGTGTAGGATAAACACTATCTCAAATTTTCAAATTAAAACTCTTCAATTTGTAGAATTTAAATAATCCATCTAAATTTACAAAGTAGTAAGAAGACTTGAATGTATCTTCTGACCATCCTCTGACTACCCTTTTCACTGTAACACTATATATTTTAGGTTTTCAAAATTCCTTAAAACATTTTTTGCCTCTCAATATATGTTGTGTTTAGAAGAGTGCTCATTCATTGTTTCCTAGCCAATGTTGTGTTTGAATGGCAATATCCAAAAACCAAATTTTTAGTTCATGAACTTGAAAATCAGAGTCTGAACTTTAGCAATTTATGTTTAAATATTTGTTCTCGACTTCTGTAGTGGGTCAGGATATGAGTAACCATACACATAATGTATATACAATGTGATGTTCTAGAACAAATTTGCAGCACCAATTTATCTTGTAAAGTATAGATATTCAATTTATCTTTCTCCACCTTTTTATTTTTTTCATGATCATGTTCTTTGGTTTCAGGATACAGATGGGACTTACAGTTGTAATGGGCTAGGGCATATGTTTGCTGTCTTTTGAATGTTGACAATATTGTAAAGCATTATTTTTTAGGCATAGATTTAAGATATAACTTTGTGCTTGGTGGATTGTTTAGATTATTAGCGCATCTCCATGTGAACAGACTCACACTCCCTGGTACTCACCTGGGAATTTCCCTGTACACATTTACCTCCTTTTTGAAATCAAAACTCTTCTTTCTTTGGGTTTTTATTCCTTTTTTCATTCATTTCTTTGGAGATGAACTAGTTTCCATGATTTTATATCTCACAAAAAACCCATTTGAGGAATATTTTAGTGCACTAATTTAGATATTCCTTAAAGAAAATATCAAGGTTCATATAATTTTTGCAATGTATAGAATTCACAGGTGTTACTCTTTATGACTTTGCAACTAGAGATAATGTCTACTGTTGTTATTGTAATGTAAGTACTTAATGAAATGACCTAATAGGTATTTCTTGAGCCTCTACTATGTTAGGTGCTGTGAAAGATACAAAGAAATGTGCTACATCCCATTTCCACCATGAATTTAGTTTGAAGAAACAGTGCAGATATTCATAAATTAACCAAATAGAAAGCAATTTAATGCACTCTATTGTGAAACACCTATACTTTAACAAATCAGAAGTTTTAGTGGGGAAACCAAATCTACAGTGTAGTTCTTGGTAGCCATTTCAAATTTCTGTCAAGTGAGACCGAATAAAATATCTAAGCAACTCATAAAGAAATACCATTAAATTAAAAATTTAAATAGCTAGAAAGGCATATTTTCAGCAGTCTGGCAAGGCATGTCAATCAATATATTTAGTTGGGACAATTAAAAGCTCTCATATGTTTTCAAGAGTTTCAAGTACTCTTTAATTTACTTACGAATGGAGTAATTAAAAATACCAACATTGAAAAATCTGATCAAAAATACTTTTATTGGTATAGGAGCTATAGAAGCTAAGAAAGATAAAAGGGCCACAATGAAAGGCATTTTTAAATTGATGGCTGCCATAACTGGATTTTATTCTTAACGTAATCAAATCAATTAATTTCATAATGAAAGAAATGAGCCTTCTTGAGTTCTCCAGGGATTTGATGACATATCTACTTCACCGGAGTTTTACTCTAAGGTTTTCCTGTTTACTAGAACTTGCCATCTCAAAGCAACATTTTGCAACTACAATTGCATTTTGCAATTTGGAGTGTGGTTTCCATAGTCATTCTGAAACTTACATGAACTGATATCAGTGAATTTCAACTAATTGGCCTCTTACAAATACTGATTAAAAACATTTAAGAAGAATGTAAAGAAAAGGAAAGAAGGGTTTTAACAAAACTGTCTTGTAAATGCAAGTCATGCCTAATTTTCTACTTCTTCAGACTACCAATTTTCAAATTACTTTTTGTCAGTAGCATTTTGTAATAAAATCTTACAGGAGATCCCAATATAACAAATAGGCAAAAATTGAACTGTTTTGGTGAGACAGGGAGGAAAAGCCCTGCTAGGTTAGTTAGCTGGTCCCTCTCCCCACACCCTACCATAGCAGGGCTCCCAGAAATCCTTGGTTGAACTACAGGGCTCAGTCTGTCTTCTGGATGTATCATCATGGCTCACACAATTCTCTCAAGTTCTAGTAAATTAGCTGCACAGACATTATGTAAGTCCTGAACTTAAATTTATGCTGTTGAGAGTCATAGGCTATAGAGTTCAGGAGCTATTGGTGACAATGCCAGAATGAAGTGACCTGCTGAAGCACAAAACAGAGGTGAAGAGAGTCCTGGTAGCCTTCCAGTCCTTGGTTCTTGTGTTCTTGAAGTCCAGCTACCTCTCTGCTTTCTCCACAGGCTGGTTGTTCAAACCTTCCTTCACATTCCCTTTTTCTGAAAGTCAGTTCAAGCTGCACTTCTATTACTTGCAACCAAAGTCCTGATTAAACACAAATGCCATAACCATAGGTATGCATATGTTTTCATTCCAACACAATTTACAGAAGCTGTTCAATGTGAGATAATACAAAAGTGAACACACGATTGTCTCTGCCATGATGGACATAAGAATTTACTGAGAGAATTTGGAGTCTGAAACAGTAATTTCAATGTAAAAATTGTGGCTAATGATTCTTCTTCATGATCAATTATTCCATAAGTCATTCTGAGGAAAATGTCACTGAACCAGGTGAACCTTCTATCTGCTATTAATAAAATACTTCATTTTTTCATTTTTCATTTTTTAATTTCTCTGACAAGGGGGATAGCCTGACGGATCATTCTGCTAAGGAAAAATCAACTATTTGGAGAACTGGAGACCCTGGAGATTATTCACAGGATATGTCTTACTTGGAGGAACTGGAGGAACACCAATTTTCAGTTTGGTGAGTGCCCGTATCCTGTCCTTTTATTTTCAATTTAAAATTCATTGACTCCAACAAGCCTTTATTTGGTCTATTCTTTTATTATTTATTTATTCAACAAATATTGATTGTATGCCTATTATAGGCTATAGGATATATACTCTGACATGGGAAAGTTCATAGTCCAATGAGGGATACAATGTTTAAAAACACCAAGGTGTTGTAATAATGGTATTTTTTTTTTAAATTGCACAAAGTGCCATGTGTATGAATGGAGAAGATGATAGCCAAATTTGCTGGAGAATGGAGAAGGGTTCTTAGAAAAAGTTTGTGCCAAGTCTTGGGTAGAAGACTGCAGTGAAGAAATGGTGACAATTTGATGTGGGCAGAAGCTGAAGATGGAATTGAGGCTGGGTAGGGGTAGCTGCGGTTGATACATGCTGGAACCCTTAGTTCACATAAGATCTGAGCAGGTCATAATTATTGCTCTTTCTACCCAGTAGTGTGTATATGGGTCTGTTTATGTGAAATCACATATAACAAACATGAAAAAAGCCATAAAAGAGTGAGTAATGGAGCCTCTCAGAGGTAAGGACTACAGGATTTTGCAATGCTGTTGTCCCTCCATGGTGGTGGGAGGAATGACAGTGGCCATGTGACAGGGAGTGACCTAGGAAAGAAGCAACAGTAGCTAGTCAAAGTCATCCATCCCGACCCTCTGCCTCCCTGCCCACCCCAAGATCTAGTCCCACAGTGGTTTTCCCACTGGGCATTTTTCTGCCCCGTGACTGATTCTCAAAGAATTTGCTCTCACTCTTCCATCTTGAAACCATCATGTGGAGGACATGGTATCAGCTCAAATTTCTTTTTCCCAGTTACATTTTTTACAACTTCTACCAGTTCTCACTTAGAGCTCTACATGCTTTCACCAATGCTTCTTGCAGCAGCTGGAGTGTGATTTCCAGGCTGAACAGTGAGTTATTTTCTGAAGAGAAACAGGTCTGTGACTAAGAAGCATCAGGCAGAAAAAAATACATGATAGATGCTATTTTCAACTAAGAAAAAGACATGCTCCCTGTTCTTCAGAAACTCTCAGTTTGTGATATTCTCTAAGGGGAGGGTGATGTGTACACATCAGATTTACTTTGATAAAATAACTGCCAGAAGAGAAGTACCAGGTGCTTACTGTGGTGTGTAGAGGAGAGGGATGGAGCTTCTGCTGGATGCACGCAAAGCCTTGATCCCTATTTGAGGTTCACCAGGACTGGAGAAAAAGCTCTATTAAGCCTCAGGCTCCCTGGCTCCTTCAGGATCCTTTATTCTCTGATGACTCAGCTCCCAGTTGCTCTTCAGGACTGGCCTTTCAGAGTCCGGATTATGCAGTGTCAAAATTCTGTTGTTATTATAAACATTGAGTTAAAGGCTGAAAGGTTTCTAAAAACTCAGAGCTTCAGTTTCTGATTGATCCTTTAAAAAAAAAATCAGAATACTACGGGGGTACAAACGTTTTGGTTACATGAATTGCTTTCGTACTGCTTGAGTCGAGGTTATAAGTGTGCCAATCACCCATATAGTGCACATTGTACCTGTTAGGTATTATTTCATTCCTTCCCTCCTCTGCCCTCCCACTTGCATGATTTCTGTTGAGTTTTACTTCCATGTGTGCACATGAGTGCTGATGGGTTAGTTCCAATTTAATAGTGAGTATATGTGGTGTTTGTTTTTCCATATCTTAGATACTTCACTTAGGAGAATTTCCAGTTCCATCCAGATTGTTGCAAAAGGTATTAATTCATTTTTTATGGCTGAGTAGTACTCCATGGTATACATATACAACATTTTGTTAATTCACTCATGAATTGATGGGCATTTGGGTTGATTCCATGTCTTTGCAATTGTGAATTGTGCTGCTATAAACATTCTAGTGCAGGTGTCTTTTTGATAAAATGACATTTTTTTCCTTTGGGAAAATACCTAGTACTGGGATTGCTGTATCACATGGTAGGTCTACTTTTAGTTCTTTGAGAAATATCCATACTGTTTTCAATAGAGGTTGCACTAGTTTGCAGTCCTGCCAACAGCGTGTAAGTGTTCCTATCTCTCTGCATCCATGCCAACGTATGTTGTTTTGGGACTTTTTGATAAAAGCCATTCTCACTGGGGTTAGGTGATATCTCACTGTGGTTTTCATTTGCATTTCTCTGATGATTAGTGATGCTGAGCATTTTTTCATGGTTACTGGTCATTTGTCTATCTTCTTTTGAAAAGCTTCTGTTCATGTCTTTTGTACACTTTTTAATGCAGTTGTTTAACTCTTTTCTTGCTAATTTGCTTGAGTTTTTTTGTAGATTCTTGTTATTAGCCTTTTCTCAGATGTATACCATGTGAATATTTTCTCCCATTCTGTAGGTTGTCTATTTGCTCTGTTGATTGTTTCCTTGGCTGTGCAGAAGCTTTTTACTGTAATCAAGTCCCATTTATTTATTTTTGCTGTTGCTGTGATTGCCCTTGGGGATCTTCTTCATAAATTCTTTGCCTGGGCTGATATCTAGAAGAGTTTTTCCAACATTTCTTTTAGAATTCTTATGGTTTCACATCTTAGATTTAAGACTGTGATCCATCTTGAATCAATTTTTATGAGTGGTGAGAGATATGGATCCTGTTTCAATCTTCTACACATGGCTATCCAATTTTCCCAGCACCATTTATTGAATAGGGATTATTTTCCCCAGTGTATATTGCGGTCTACTTTGTCAAAGATCAGATGGCAATATGATGATAGTTTTATATCTGGGTTCTCTGTTCTGTTCCATTGGTCTATGTTTCTATTTTTATGCCAGTACTATAGTATTTTGGTTACTATAGCCTTGTAGTTAGATGGAAGTTTGGTAAAGTGATGCCTCCAGATTTGTTCCTTTTGTATAAGGTTGCTTTGGCTATTTAGGCTCTTTTCTGGTTCCAAACAAAATGTAGAATAATTTTTTCTAGATCTGCAAAAAATGGGTAGTATGGATATTTTAACAATGTTGATGCTGCCAACCCATGAACATGATATATTTTGTCCATTAGTTTACATCATCTGCAATTTCCTTCCTCAATGACTCGTAGTTCTCTTTGTAGAGGTCTTTTACCTTGGTTAAATATATTTGTAGTATTTTATTTTCTTTATAGCTATTGTGAAAGGTATTGAGTCTTTGATTTGATTCTCAGCTTGACTGTTTTTGGTGTATAAGAATGCTACTGATTTGTGTACATTGATTTTGTAACCTGAGACTTTGCTGAATTTATCTATCAATTCCAGGAGTCTCTTGGCAAAATCTTTGGGGTTTTCTAGATAGAAGATCATATCATCAATAAAAAGCAATAATTTGACCTTCTCTTTCCCCATTTGGATACTCTTAATTTCCTTCTTTTACCTGATTGCTTGGGCTAGGACTTCCAACACTATGTTAAATAGAAATGGTGACAGTGAGCACCCTTGTCTTGTTCCAGTTCTAAGTGGGAATGCTTTTAGCTTTTCTCCATTCAGTATGATGTTGGCCGTGGGTTTGCCATATATGGCTTTTATAATTTTGAGCTATAGTCCATCTATGGCTATTTTGTTAAGAGTTTTTATCATAAAACGTTGCTGAATTTTGTTGAATGCATTTTCTGCATCTATTGAGATTATAATATGATCTTTGTTTTTGTTTCTGTTTATGTGGTGAATCACATTTATGGATTTATGTGCACTGAATCATCCTTGCATCCCTAGGATGAAGCCCACTTGGTCATGGTGGATTATTTTTTTGATGTGCTGCTGAATTTTGGTTTGCTAGAATTTTATTGAGAATTTTTGCATCTATATTCATAAGGGATATTGGCATATAGTTTTTTTTTGTTGTGTCCTTTCCTAACTTTGATATCAAGGTGATACTAGCTTTGTAGAATGAGTTGGGGAGGATTCCTTCCTTCTTAATGTTATGAAATAATTTCTTCTGTATTGGTACCAATTCTTCTTTGTAGGTCTGATAAAATTTAACTGTGAAACCATCAGGTCTGGGACTTTTTTTTGTTGGAAGATTTTTTTTCTGCTTCAATTTCATTGCTCATAATTGGTTTGTTGAGGAGTTCTGTTTCTTCCTAATTAAGTCTTGGGACATTGTATGTTTCCACAAATTTCTCCATTTCCTTAACATTTTCAAGTTTATGTGCATGAAGTTTTATATAGTATTCACAGATGATATTTTGTATTTCTGTTGTATCAGTTGTAATACCTCCGTTGTCATTTCTGATTGAGCTTATTTGGGTCCTTTATTTTCTGTTTCTGGGTAACCTAGTGAGAGTTCTATCAATTTTGTTTATCTTTTCAGAGAACCACCTTTTTGTTTCATTAATCTTCTGCATTTTTGTTTGTTTGTTTGTTTTCCATTTCAGTTAGTTCTGCTCTGACTTTAGATATTTCTTTTCTTCTGCTGGGTTTGAGTTTGGTTTACACTTCCTTTTCTAGTTCCTTGAGATGATTCATTAGGCTGTTGATTTGTGATCTTTCTGTCTTTTTGAGGTAGACATTTAAGGCTATGAATTTTCTTCTTAAGACTGCTTTTGCTGAATCCCACAGATTTTAATAGCTTGTATCCCCTTTATCATTTAGTTTGAGCAACGTTTTGATTTCCGTCTTAATTTCTTCCTTGCCTCAATAATCACTCAGCAACAGGTTGTTTAATTTCCATAACTTTGTGTAGCATTGAGTATGTCTGTTGGAGTTGATTTCTAATTTTATTCCACTGTGGTCTTAGAAGACACATGGTGTAATTTCTATTTTTTTGAATTTGTCAAGACATATTTTGTGGCCTAAGATGTGATCTATCCTAGAGAATATTCCACGTGCTCATGAGAAGAATGTATATTTGGTAGTTTTGAGATAGAACATTTTGGAAATGTCTGTTAGGGCCATTTGCTCTAGAGTCCCATTTAAGTCCAGTGTTTCTTAATTAATTTTCTGCTTAAAGGATCTGTCCAGCTCTGTCAGTGGAGTGTTGAATTCCCCAGTAATTACAATGTTGCTGTTTATCTCTTTGTTTAGATCTAGTAGGGTTTGCTTTATGAATCTGGGCATACCTGTGTTAGGTATGTAAATATTTAGGATTATTATGTCTTCTTGATATAATTGCTTTCTTTGCCATTATATAATGATGCTCTTTGTATTTACTATTATTGATTTGAAGTCTCTATTATCTGATATGAGAATGGCTACACATGCTTTCTTTTGATTCCATTTGCATGGAATATTTTTTTACATCTTTTCACCTTGAGTCTCCATGAGTCCTTGTGGGTTAGATGTGTTTCCTGTAGACAGCAGATACTTGGCTTGTATTTCATTTTATCCAATAAGTCAGCCTGTGTCTCTTGAGTGGGGAATTCAAGCCATTCACATTTACTGATAGGATTTATAAGTGAGATGCTTTTCTGTTAATCCTGTTGAGTAGAATCTTGTTGCTTTGTTTTACCTATTGAGCCATTATTTTATACAGGCTCTGAGGTTTAGCTTTTGGATAATTTTACACTGGTGGATTTCTATTGTGCTGAATGACGTATAATGCAGATCTGAGTACTTCCTTCAGGGCAGGTCTTGACAAATTCCCATAGTGTTTTTCTGAAAAAGTCTTTATTTTTCCCTCATGTAAGAAACTTAGTTTTGCAGGATACAAAATTCTAGGCTGGCAGTTTTCTGGCAGAAAACTGAAGATGGGGCCCTAATCCCTCTTGCTTATAAGGTCTCAGTTGAGAAGTCTGCAGTTAGCTTGGTGGGTTTTCCTTTATAAGTTACCTGATGTTTTCATCTTAAGGCCTGCAAGAGTTCCTCCTTCATATTGACTTTGGCCTTGGGGTCGTGTGGGAAGAAGGTCCCTCCAGCAGCACAGGAATCCACTGTCCATCAGAGATGTGAGGAGGGAAGAAACAAACCTACCCTTCTCACTGGACTCTGGATCTCTTGGGGGTTTATCTCTGCTGATACCTTGCTCCTTCCTGTTCTGCTCCACGACTTCTTCCCATGGAGTCTCTGGTAGGTTCTTCCATGTTTTCCTTGAAGTTGTACCTGATCTGTGTTTGTTTGTTTATTCTTTTTCATCTAAAACTTTTCCTTCTTTCTGAGACTATCTGGCAGCTGGTGTCTCTGGTCCGCCATCTTCCTGACTGATCCTTTAAGATGCAACTCTCAAGCATTACACTGCTGCAGTAGGCTTACCCTGAGGCTCCAAATCATACCAGCAACTGGTAACTACAGCTCCTGGGGCCAAACCCTGTCCTCCCTCTCTGTAAATAATGTTTAACTGGAACTCAGTCACATCCATTTGGTTACTCATTGTCTTTGGCTGTTTTCCCCCACAATGGCAGAATTGAGTCATTGGGGCAAAATCAATGTAGCCCACAAAGCCTAAAATATTTACTATCTGAGTCTTTCCCCCAAAAGTTTGCTCATCCTTGCTTGACATCGACTTAGATGCTTCACTGTTCTCTCATGACACCCCTCATATTATTTTAAAAATTTTAAAATAACATTTTTTAATTGGAAAATAAAAATTATATGTATTTATGGCATACATGTATACGTTGTGCAATGACTAAATCAAGCTATTAATATTTAATATATGAATTACCTCCCTTACTTATTTTTTGTAGTGGGAACACTTAGAACCTACTCACTTAGCAATTTCTAAGTATACAATAGATTTTTATTAACTGTAGTCACCATGTTGTACAATGGATCTCTTGAGGTTCATCTTCTTATCTATCTGAAATTTTGTACCTGCTGACCAACAACTTCCAAACCTCCTCATTGCTCAGCCTCTGGTAATCACATTCTACTCTTTGCTTCTATTACTTTGACTTTTTTAGATTTTGCATTTAAGTGAGATCATGCAGTATTTATCTTTCTGTCCCTGGCTTATTTGAGTTAACATAATGTTCTCCAGGCTCAACTATGTTGTCATAAATGACAGGATTTTCTTTCTTTCTTTCTTTTTTTTTTTTTTAAAGACTGAATAGTATCCCAGTGTGTTTATGTACTGTATCTTCTTTATCCATTCATCTGTCAATGGACTCTTAGTTTGATTCCACATCTTAACTATTGTGAATAATTCTGTGATGAACATGGGGACTCTCACATTATTTTTAAGATATTTATATGTTTGTCTCCCTCACTAGGCTGGGCTTTTTATGAATTTTGGTCATCTATTGATACATGCCAAATCAACTGAAGGCTTAGTGTTTTGAAACAACCATTTTATTTGCTCACAATTCTGAGGGCTGGGAATTCAGGCAGGAAACATCATGAAAAAACTTCTGGTCAAAATAAGTCACAGAGCCAGCCATAGGAGGAATAGACTCTACCTCTGGGTGTGGAAGTAGAAAAGTGACATTGTAAAAAATCAGGTCGGAATGGACAATACCGTGTGGCCATCTTTGGAAACACAGTCTGCCACATTTTGGCACAGCTTCTAGGATAGGGTTCAACAAATATTTGTTGAGCAAAAGAAACAAGTTAAAAGAAACAAAAAGATGTAGTCTTTGTAGATAGATCAATATGGGTATGAATTCCATTTCTGTCACTGCTGTGTAATCTTGAACGATTTGTTTAACATTCTTTTTTTTTTTTTTAATTCAGGATATTATGGTGGTACAAACATTTTGGTTACACGAAATGCATTTGCCTTTCCCAGGCCAGGGCTACAAGTGTGTCCTTCCCCCATACAGTGTGCCCCGTTTCCACTAGCTGTGGGTTTGTCCCCTCACCCCTTCCCCCATTCTCCACCCTCCTACTTGACTGGCGCCCAGTGAGTATCACTTGGTACCATGAACTTTCTGAGGCTGTTTTTTCTTGTGTCAAACTGCAATAATAATTCCTATATTGTGGGATTTGATGGTTATTGTGAAAGTTGAGAGATAATGAGCCTACAATATCCTGCACAGTGACTAGAACATGTAGATTCTAATAAAGGCAACTATCATTATTAACATTAATAATAATATGTTTCAAGGAAATATCTTTCCAAAGGTTAAAACACAGGGCACAGGTCACTGTGAGATGATTGCTCACTTTTCACATCTGCCTTCCTTTCTGTTCTTCAAACACACCGAGCACTTGCTGACATCAGTGCCTTTGCACTTAATGTCCCCTTTATTTGGAATGTTCTCTCAGTTCTTAGTGGTGAGGTTGGCTGTGCATTTTGCAGGTCTGAGCTCAGTTTTGCCTCTGCAGAGAGGCCTTTCCTGACTCTCCTGCCTAGTGTAGGACCCGCCTCTATTCTGCCTGTTTACTTTCACATCACCCTGTTTGTTTCCTTTAAAGTACTTACCACAATTTGAAATCTTTCATATTTATTTCATTTATTTGCTCATTTCTGTTTCCTCCGACTAGGAAAAAGCTACAGGCAGGAATCCTTCTGGTTTGGTCACTTTTGGGTCTCCAGGCCCTAGCCCTAGAGTACCTGGTACTTATTTGATCAGTAAATATTAATACTTATCTCTCTCTATATCTCTCTGTCTCTTTTTCTCTCCCCCATGTCCAATCCCCTTGGCTATCATCCTTATTTATTGACTTCAAATCTCTTCTTTCTCTTGAAATTGCTACCATTAAAAAAAAAAGGGTGGTGATATGGGATAATTAACCACTATACACATTTCTTTTTAAACCAGGGTTGAGGATATGGAGGCTGCTGAAACCTCTATAAACTTCTGTTTCAAATGGTCTGAGATACAATCTGAACAATTTCCTTGATGTTTTATTAGAGCTGGTAAATCATTTATTGGGGCAGCCTTTACCTAAATGTTCTCCGAATCCCCATAAAATACATTTAACACAGAATACTGTACTACCCAGCTTCAAAGATACATATGTTGTTGGGTGGGAAGCATTTTCTCCAGGGCAGCAAGTTTAAATGTCTGTGTTTTCTTTCTCTCTGTCTTGTATGCTCTGTCTCACACCCAGACTAACTCCTCCCTCCTGGTCTAGTGCTTCATTTGAACATGTCAGTTTTGGTGAATTTGATAGATTGTGAGAGCTTCAGTAAATCACAGGTTCTATTTTTTTTTCTCAATGTATAAGAACTTTAGCTAGTCAAATGTACCTTTATCTTGTTCATGGCTTCCAGTAATTTCCAAGAAATACTTCTAAAATGTAATTTTAAGACTGGAAGGATACTCAGTTAAGTTGTTTTGAATATGTAAATGAGACTCTATTCCTATATAGCTTACTCTAGTTGGCCTGTTGCCAGCAGCATCAGGTAATCACAGGTGACAGTACTCAGTGTCATCATGGGTAGGGTCTGTGTCACAGCTCTCTTTACTGGGCTGCCAGATCTGTACACATGATGTTTACATTTTTTTCCTTTATATATATGCTTGTGTAATAGTTTGACTATCTTTGGCTCATATTTGAGATAATATGAGATGTCCTAGGTATTTCTTACTACTTTTGTACATTGCAAGTACTTAATAAATACTTTTTGAAACAATGTATAAAAATAAGCTTAAAATAAGAATATTGGTATTTCCAGAGCAAAGTTTTGGAGAAAAGGCCAATAGTGCAAAATTTGAGACTGACTTTAGACATTCTGAACCAGACTGTGGCGGCTATTGTTTCTTCCTGTGAGCGTGTTTCTTTTCCCGAAGTTTCTTTATTCCCCCTGTTTTTTAATAACAGATCTCCCCCACCCCACCCCCACACATGCATAGTTCAAGGGGTTGGCTGTGATGTGTATGTCATGTTCCCAAGACCACTGTGATTGGCCCAGCAGTGGGTGTATGATCTGAACCAGGCCACCCAAGCCTTTTCCTGAGTTTTATTAATATATTTTTTTACTTAGAAATTCCTTCTCCTCTCCAAGCTCTTAGGCTGGAATGATGTCAGTTTACTGCTCCCTGTGGCCAAGGCAACTGTTTTACCAGCCATACTTTCTTGACCACCACTTGTTAATATTTACCATTTCTAGCCCATTTTTAAGTAGTAGATGTAGGAGTCTCACTGATGCTTTGTAGGTGACACATATGTATTCTGCTCTACAGAAAGCAAAACAAATGTAAAGGTAAGTCCCAGAAACTATATGATATACATGAGCCTATAGGGGTAAATGATATGCATATATGACAACATGTATTTCAGGTCAAAAAAGATACTGTCCACTGGGAAGCTTTAATTTAATTTTTTTTTCTCTATGAGAGGAAGGACCTCAGAGAGAAAGTGAACAATGTCCATTCAGTTAATTACATAAATAACCACTCATTTGCCTGTGTAAACAGAGCTATATAATCTCATTGCCTGTGGAGTGAATTGGGTCCCCTGCTTGCTAATGTGGTACTACAAAGAAGTAAGCCAGATTATGTGTTAAGTACCTCTGGAAGTTCCACTAGCAACTGCTTCAAAACAGTGGATATCACTCCAGCGGTTTAAAGAAGTTAACATAGTTTTCAGAGGTACCTAACTCCCAACTGGGGAGAAGCCTTGGTAACAAGACAATCTTAAAATGTTTCCATTACTATTCAAATGTGACCACATGGGTAAGCAACCAGAGAATCACACACTTTTAGAGCAGAAAGGGATCTTGGGGATTACTTAGTTCAGCCCTGTCAGTTCATACAAGTATAAAGCTGAGACCTGCAGAAGTTAAGTGACTTGCCTTAGGTCATTCAGCTGATAAGTAGTGGAAATGACATAGAACCCACTTCCTTCCAATCTTCATCCAGTCCCAATTATAAAAAACAAATTCTCCCTAGAACTCTGCTGGTCTTTTTATAGTTTCCTGTTTCCATCAATTGCAAGCTGCTTTGATATTTATCAATACGTTGATGAGAAAGTGCTGATTCTTGGGAAAATGCAAACAATGAATTAATACTAGTTTCCTCCTGCCACAGGGATAGGAAATAGGCAGATCCAAGACGTTTGCAAAACACACGTTGCTGGCCATACAGATCCTTTTGTGTTCTTGGCCAGTGATTTATGTGGCTAACCTGAACGCATTGCTTAGGTATGGGTTAACTGTACACAATGCAACAGGAAAGTTATTCTTTAATAAAAGTGATACACTTTCCTTTTTATAACACACATGTGATTTGACATTAAAATAAAATGCAGATGCTTCTTTGACTGGTGTATTCCCTGTTGTGCTTTTCTAAAACACCTTCACATATGGTCTGCCTCATTCCTGAGAAATGACTTGTTGTTTATGTCATACAAACAGAACAGATTGATTTTACAGTGAGTAAGGAGGTTGATGAATTGTACGTTGGAGAGAAATCCTTGTCTCGGCAATCTAAACACTTGAAAATAAATGTTGCCTTTTGGAAAAGTCTCTCATGATACACCCATGATCCTTTCATTTCATGCCCCCTTTATAGGGGTTAAATAGATACACACATGCAATCTCAGCAAACAGAAAGGGTAGTTATAATCACCTCAAAATGTAATCTTTCTTTTTGCTATGAAACATATCCTCAAAACTAACAGGTTAGAAAATGGCAGAGTTGTCTCAAAACAATGAACCCAAATATCAACTCCAACACTGCATCTGTGCTATGACCAGAATAAAACATTCCTGATCTTTGGTAGACAAGTGGTATTGTTTTCTTATTTATCAAGTGAATCTTAAATATAAAATTCTTATGCTAGGAAGCTTTCTTTAATTTCTTTAGAATTTTCTGCACAATACAGTGAAAGTAATGTTGTGTGTTAACTCCTCTGACAATAAGTTAACCACATCTATTTGTGCATAATATTACTGTTTATAACTATCTCTCTCTCATACCATTTCTTTGGTACTTACAACAGCTTTGTAATACTATTATCCCAGTTTTTCTGATTATATGCCTGAAGTCCAGAGAGACTAGGGGGTTTATTTATCAACACTCAATCAGTACCTCTCTTCTCTTTCCCTATAGCATGCCACTTCCCTAACCAGCCTGAGATTCATATGTAGACATTAGTTGGTGCATTCTGCAGCTTTTAAAATATAACGTCTTAAAGTATACTCTACTGGCATGTGCCACAGTTGGCTGGATGTAGGGTGAGAATAGGATGCCATGGAGGAAAGATGCTAAGTCAGCCCTAGAATGGTTCGTCAGAGCAACATAACGATGGAGGCCTGTTTCTGATAGTAATTTATCAATGATCGCATACAAGTAGGTGATTATTGACTGATGTCTTTATCTCATTATGTGTGGCTAAAACATACCCATATATTTGTGCTGAGAAGGAATTAATCTCAGTGGCTAAGAGTATAGGCTCTGGGAGCATAAAACCTAACGTCAAACAATTTAGCTTTACAAATTCATGGGTGAGTAAACTTAGACAAGTTTCTCAAACTCTTCATACCTCAGTCTCTTTATCTGTAAAATGATGCTAGTAGCATCTACTTCATTTTAGTGAATTTAGATACGTATGTAAAAATTGGAATAGTGTTAATGCTTATAGAGTATAGCAAAGACTCAATAAATGTTTGCTGTTAGGATTAGTTCAGGCTTCCTCCTCTCTAATGTTCTCCACAACTCTCTGTTCTCCAGCCTATATTGTAACTATTAAAATAATGACCTGCTTATTTGGGGGAAACAAAGTATTTGGTAGTAACTAAGAGATCTTCAGCATGAAAGTAGATGTCAATGGTAGAAAAACAATATCAGAGGAGTAAACATGATTGTTAGTTTTTTTGTTGCTTTATAACAAATTACACAAAATTGGCAGCTTAAAATAACACACATTTTTAAAATCTCAGAGTTTGCATGGGTCGGGAGTCTGGGGGTCCTCTTCCCAGGGTCTTACGAGGCTGTAATCAAGGTTTTAGTGGGGCTGTGTTTTCATCTGGAGGCTTAACTGGGGAGGAATCCCCTTCACGCCCATTCAGGTTGTTGGCAGAATTTATTTCCTTGCGCTATATGATGGAGAGTTTGAGCTTTTTGCTGGCTATGGGCAGAAGGCTGTCCATAGTTTCCAGAGGTCACCTGTAGTCCCATGCAATGTGAACTTCCTCTCTGTGGCCCCTTGTTTCATGAAGACCACAGGAGAGTCTCTTACCTCAGGGAAGGCCGGTCTCTCTTTCAAAGGCTTTTATCGTTAAGTCAGCACCACCCTTAATAGTCTCCCATTTGATTTCAAAACCAACTGATTAGGGATCTAATTACTTCAGCAAAATCTCTTCACCTTTGCCATTTTTTTTTTTATTTCAGGATATTATGAGGTACAAACATTTTGGTTACAAATAATGACTTTGCCTCGCCTAAGCCAGGGCTAGAGGCATGCCCTTCCCCCACACAGTGCACTCCACATCCCTTAGTTGTGAGTTTACCCACCCCCACCCCCAACACCCAGTGAGTATTACTGCCCTGTGAGCACCTTAGTGTTGATCAGTTAGCACCAATTTGATGGCGAGTATATGTGGTGCTTATTTTTCCATTCTTGTGATACCTCGCTTTGAAGGATGGGCTCAAACTCTATCCAGGAAAATATAAGAGGTGCTAGTTCACCATTGTTTTTTGTAATTGAGTAGTATTCCATGGTATACATATACCACATTTTATTTTGTGGATCAGACACCTTTGCCATTTTCTATCATCCAAAAGTAAGTCACAGGTGTCACCCACACTCCGGGGTAGGGATCACAGAGCAGGCACACCAAGGCAGGGACCGTGGGGCCTGCTCACTGGGTCTGCGTCTGTCTGCCGTGCGGGAAGACAATGGACAGGCTGCTGGTCCTCGCAGCACAGCGTTACTGCTTGTCCACTGGTGCCGTAATGAAAATTACAGCATGAGGAAGATTTCAGTCTGCTTTGCCTTTCATTGACGTTGGCATCTGCTTCTTCCCTGTGTGGGCTGGAGGTTGAAATGGCCCATGTTCCTGGCTGATCCCCCATGGCTCAACTGCTACATTCTGTAAGCTCCCTTCTTCCTCTCAGAAGACTTTGTTTTCACCTTACTTTCTCTGTGCCTTGATCACGTGGCCACAAAATACCGTTTTCCTCTGCCCCTCTCCTACCCATATTATCTCCTATACAGGTTTATGTTGGTTCTGTTTTTATGTTGGTTTTAAGTTTCATGTCTACTTTTTATACCACTCTTGGTGCCCGGTAAACTCATTTTAAAAACTATTCTCTAACAGGGTTTCTCCCTGGCATGTGTATATATATATATATACATATATATACACACACACACACACACACACCTGGGAAGCCATAATAGCTCTGACAAATGTTCTCATTTCCTGGATTGTATAGACCTCTAAATTCCTAGATTGATTAAAAAATGGCATCACCTTTTTCCTCATCTATGTCTACGTAAGTGAAATAACAATGTAGAATTGAGTGACCGTTGACATCTACTGGGGTAATTTAAGGCTTCGATCCCTCTGACTTCCCTTTTGTTTGACAGCAGCTATGTGTAGTGTGGGACGCTGCTGGTTGCACCCCAGTGCCCATCCTCTCCCCGCCTTTCTTACTAGGGATGGTGCATCCAGTGATTGCACATGGTGGACACGTTCCAGTCTATCACGCACTATGGGCGGTCATGGACCCAGTTCTGGCCAGTGAGATGTAAGAGGATACCAGCTTGGGCTTCCTTCCTTTCAGAAGGAAAGTGAGCGAAAAGAACCCCTATTGTCCACCCTTTCTTTCCTTCCCACTTGGGTCATTGCTATAAGGATGTGATGCTGGAAGCTTCTGAAGACATCTTTTCTGATGAGAGGAATAAAATGGGAGAGAGAGCAATGCAGCACTTGGCTGTGTTAAGCCACCGCTTATCACCTCCCTCTACCTATTTGAAAGTTTCTTTTACATGAGATAATTAAATGCACTATTGTTCGGTACTCTTGGATGAGCATGCTGTTGCTCATAGCTGAAAGCAGTCTTACGGAGGCAATTAACCTGCATAAATGTAGTGCTGGTGTGGTAGACCCTCACACACACTGAGGAGCAGGTGTGTGTTCTTTCATTCAGTATTTAGCAGGTTTGCACAGTGTCTGATATTCTGGACACAAAATATTAGAATCCTTTCATATTGTCTGGGATCCACCAAAGCATAGCATATAACCAGTTGCTTTTTAGTTCAGTACGATTTGGAAAATGAGCACAGTGTGGTGCAGGAGCTTCTTCTCCATAGATACCACACCGATTCAGTTGGGGAGATGGAGAATGAGGTGAATAGAATTAATTTAGCCAACTGTCTGGAAACCTAACATGACATCAGTGATAAGATTTAAATATCCAGGATCTTCAGATTATGAGTCAGTCCAAATTCAAGCTGCGTGATTTAAGTGATGAAAGGGCAAAGCTGGGCATGAAGCAATGTAGGGATTTATTTGATGCAAAAACTCAAATGACCAGTAAAATAGATAATGTGCTGTTGTAATAGTTTGCAAACAGCATCAAGAAAACAATTGAGTGGGTGTATTTTGAGCTTCAGGCGTTGTAAATTCTTTCACTCTCATATACTTTATGCCTTCTTTAATAAACTGAAGAGTCTTGGGCCAGCTTCATTGGTGACGGTAGGTGGTCATTCATTTCACAATCCACTAATTTTCATGATTATTCAGTATTTTATGTTACCTAAACTGCTTTGGATTTTGTCTTACTCAAATTGTAATATGGCAATAGCTTATATGATTTCAGAATCATTAATTCAGTAGGCATTCTTGACATACGGGGGTGACTCCCCCATATCTCCAAACACGAACAAGAATATGAGGGTCTTAAATGTGCTGATGGTACGTAAAAAGTTCTGAAATATATATCACCAGTGTGTTAACCTAGTGCATCTTGTTGAAAAGATGCAGAATGCTTAGAAAATTCCTGGGAAGAAAAACAATTGACATCAATTATAGTGTAATCCTGCCTTCGAAGAGACAAATGCATGTTTACCTTAAATTCAACTGACTTCTTAAATAACATGGAACAAATAGTAAAGATGAGATTATTTAAGGTTTTAATATCTTTTGATTTTAAATACTTTCTGTGTATGAGATTTTATGGAAATTTTCCAGGAATGTACTGTAAGGCCTCCTAGGATTACGTTTCATGGCTCTGCCCCTCCTTTCTGACATATTCCTCTCTCCCTAAAATCTGATGCTCACTGACCACCTCCTGCTGGGTTGCCATGGAATCTACGTAAATACATTCAGGGATGGGCTACCTACTGCCTTTCAAAGCCATCCAATACATTTTGGGAAATGTTGACAGTTAAAAAGTTTTTTCTACTATTAAAATCTGTGATTCTGTTTTTCAAATTATTAGTATCAGTTTGACTCATTAAAATCCCACATCAAAAGCAAATCTATTCATTACTCTATTTACTCTATGTACATATGTATGTATGTATTCATCTAACTTATTTACGCATTTATCTCTCTCAAGTGGTAAGGATTCATTAAATATTTTGATCAATTAGTTATTGATTCTTGCATCTTAATTTCAATATCCTTCACCATCTTCTTATCTAGTCTCTCCAATAGTGATTAGAAATGTATCCCTAACAATACACAACTTTACACAGATGCTTTGGAAGAACTCAAGTATTGACAAAAATGTAGTTTTCACTTTTTAGGAAGCCAAAACTCATGTATACTGTTTTCATTGATGAACTAAAATATACCATGGTACCAAAATATCATTTATGGATTTGATAGACATTACTCTGCCCCCCCCCCATAACCAGTTCTCTCTTTCTAGATACACAGAAGACTCCCTGTTCCCTTTGCAGCTGGTTGAGTTCATTTGAATTTTTCTGTCCAATTGATTAAAGGCAGAAATATTATGGGGGTACACATGTTTTTGGTTATATGTATCAATTTTGTTATGCTTGAGTCAGGGTTATAAGTGTACCCATCACCCAGATAGTGTTTATTGTACCCATTAGATAGATCTTTGCCCATCCCTTTTCCCCCTCTCCTCCCGTGCTTGATTTCTGCCGAGTTTTACTTCCCTCTGTGCACATGTGTGCTCAAGAGTTAGTTCTAATTTAATAGCAAGTACCTGTGGTATTTGTTTTTCCATCCTTTAGATACTTAGCTTGGGTTAATATAGTCTCCAGTTCCATCCAAATTGTTGAAAAAGGCCTTAATTAATCCTTCTTTTCATGGCTACATAGCATTCCATAGTATACATATACCACAGTTTGTTAATCCACTCATGAATTGAGGGGCACTTGGGTTGATTCCACATCTTTGCAATTGTGAATTGTGCTCCAATAAACAATTGCATGTAGGTGTCTTTTTGATAAAATGACTTCTTTTCCTTTGAGTAAATACCCAGTAGTGGGATTGCTATATTGAATGGTAGGTCTACTTTCAGTTCTTTGAGCAATCTCCGTACCATTTTCCACAGAGGTTGTACTAGTTTGCAGTCCCACCAACAGTGTATAAGCATTTCTCTCTGCATCAGTGCCAGAATCTATTGTTTTTGAACTTTTTAATAAAGGCCATTCTGACTGGAGTAAGGTGATATCTCATTGTGGTTTTAATTTGCATTTTCCTAATGATTAGAGATATTGAGCATTTTTTCATTTGTTTATTGGCCATTTGTATATATTTCGAAAAGCTTCTGTTCATGTCTTTTGCCCACATTTTAATGGAGTTGTTTTTTTTCTTGCTTATTTGCTTGAGTTCTTTGTAGATTCAGGTTATTAGCCCTTTATTGGATGCATAGCTTGCAGATATTTTCCCCATTATTTATGTTGTTTATTTGCTCTGTTGATTATTTCCTTAGTTGTGCAGAAGCTTTTTTAACTTAATCAAGTCTGATTTATTTGTTTTTGTTGCTGTGATTGCCATTGGGGTTGTCTTCATAAATTCTTTGCCTAGGGTGATAGCTAGAAGAGTTTCTCCAATATTTTCTTCTAGAGTTCTTGTGGTTTCATGCCTCAAAATTAAATGGTTTACACATCGTGAATGAATTTTTGTGAACGGTGAGAGATATGGATCCTGTTGCAATCTTCTGCATGTAGCTATACAATTTTCCCAGCACCATTTATTGAATAGGGCTTCTTTTCCCCAGTGTATATTGTGGATTGCTTTGTCAAAGATCAGTTGGCTGTATTGGATGGTGTTATAAATGGGTTCTCTGTCTGTTCCATTGGTTTATATCTCTATTTTTGTGCCAATACCATGCTGTTTTGGTTACTATAGCCTTATAGTGTAGTTTGAAGTCTGGTAATGCGATGCCTCCAGATATGTCCTTTTTGCTTAAGATTGCTTTGGCTATTCGGGCTCTTTTATGGTTCCAAATGAAGCATAGAGTTATTTTTCCTGGGTCTGTGAAATGTGACATTGGTATTTTGATGGGGATGCATTGAATCTGTAAATCACTTGGGATAGTATGGACATTTTAAAAATGTTGATTCTACTGATC
>CM052440.1:93838609-93936368 GCA_028533085.1 Varecia variegata
GTGTTGCTTTTGGTTCTGATCAGATGGGGCTGTCAGCTGCTGTTTGCCTCCTGCCCTGATGCCTTGTCAAAGTTAATCATTACCATGGGCCTATGGACAGTTCTAGACCCATTGGCAGTGTTTATAGTGGATACTCTCCTGGGGGTAAGTCAAATAAAATAATTGGGATATGAGTCCTTGACAGAGAATTTAGCTTTAGTGCATGAATCAGTTGACATGGAAAGTTTCAATAATGATGAACATTCAATATTCATCTTACATTGAAGTTAAGTTCTTCCTTATAAAAAATCATGGCTGTCTAATAAAATCAATTTAAGTGTAATTTTACCTATCTTAAATAAACTCGTGCAAAATAAGCAGGAAATCATGTTGGAGATCACATCCCAGCTAGTTGTCGCATTTTCAAAATTATTATAAAGAAGCTTTCTTTTGCAACTTTTTTTGGTAACTTTATTTTTAATATTAATATTAAGAATTTTCATAGGCAAACTTTGGAAAAAAACTCCCTTCAATTGGTTAGGTCACTTACCTGCTTTATGATGTAATACTCTTTTGTATTAAATACTAGAATAAGAGCTTTTTAACATTTATAAGTAATAAATAAATTTTAAAAAATCACCCCATAGGCATTTATTTTGACTTTTGTGATGAAGTGACAAACATAGTGAGTTCATTTTCACCCTAAAATATGTAGTTTTAGGATTTCCTGAATATGAATGATGTACTAAGGTCCATAATAACATATAAATAATGGTAATAATGATTCTAATATTTGAAGAGTGCTTTATATTTTCCAAGCATCTTCATGTAATGGATTTAATTACATATTAACAACAACACTGTATGTTGACAGGGCAAGTAACTCCTTGTTTTACAGCTGGGAGAAACCAGACACATAGAATTACACAACTTATCTGTGGCCTTATAGCCAATTCGCATTGCACCTAGGACTAGGAACCAGATTTCTGAATTCTGAGACTGGTGTTTTTTTCCATTATATTAAAATCTCTACTTCAAATTTTCAGTCAATATATTGTTTTGTGAAGTTAAATGTACACTATCCCTGATGAAAATTATTTGTTTACATCAAATATTTAATTTGCTAATGAATTTGGGGGCTATAATATGAGGCAAAATTGGTGTGGATATTAGTGTGAGTTGATTGCCACATCCAAATCCAAACCTCTAGTTGCTTTGAATTTGCAAGGCCTTGACTTCCTGGTGAGTGTTACTGGAAGGTGCTGATTTTCAAACCTCATTTGGCATCAGAATCTATTGCAGGCTTTGGTAAAACACAGATTGCTGGAGCTCAAGAATTTGCATTTCTAACAAGCTCCCAGATGACACTGATGCTGTTGGCCCAGCGGCCACAGTTTGAGAATCACTGACATAGCTGCGTAGGAACACTCTGATGCGCAGTCTGATAGGATCCAGAAATGGCAACACAGCTTGGAAGATGCGAGCTCCACACAACCACGGCTCAGCGGGGCATCCTTGACTGTGCTACCTATGGCTTGTGACCTCCAAATTACAATTCAGTAACTTTATCTAAGTTCCCTTTAAGTTGACAAATGTTTTAGATTAAATTGTCAAAGTGAAATGAAAGATATTGACAAATAATGGGATAATTCAAGCCAAAAACCACTTTAACTTGGAGTCATCAAAGTTTTAAGCAATTTCAATGGTCAAAAGAAGGAAAATATGAATTTTAACTAAATTTTTATACTGTAGACATGGTCATAAAATGTAGTTCCAAGACGAGAGCAGATGGATACTAGGATCAATATGATCAAATATTCATTTATAAAATAATCTTAATATATGCAATAATATTCCACATTTGGTATATTTCTCCTTTTAAGACGAAAAGGAAAAGTTCCATATTCAGATCATGGAGATGGGTTTTGATGGACTCTACTTGTTAACTGTAGTTGATTCTACCATCAATAATGTGCTTTTAGAACTAAAACAAAATTTTCATCCAAACAGCATCCGTGAAGATACTCTACATCTTGGGTGCTGGAGTGGGCAGCTAAGGTCAGCAGTGCCTGTTGCTGTTTCTGTCTGTCCATCTCAGGCCACAGTATGCTGTCGCAGTGTTTCTCAAACTTTAAGGTGCTTGCAGTTCCCCGGGGGTCATAGTAAAATGCACGCTCTGATTCAGCAGGTAGAGCCTGAGACTCTGCCTTTCTCACAGACTCCTAGGTGATGCCAATGATGCTGGTTCCATGGACCACACTGTCAGTAACAAGGTGCTAGATACTTGACTGAGGTCTCTCCCTTCACTTGGCTGCTTGCTGGGCTGAGCTTTCACTCGCTGAAGACTCCTGGGCTGTGCTTAACAAGACTAGGATGCTTGAAGCTCTGAGTCCAATAATATCTTTCTCGATTTCATGTCAAAATTCTGACTGCTTATTTCTGAGTGGAAATGACTTCTGCTAGAAATGCTTACAGCCTGCCCACAAGTGTGATTGTTGATTCTCACTGTGCAGATCATTTAACATTATTAAAATGAATGAAAATGGTGCACATCGAGCCCACCAATGACCTAGTTTCTAGTTCCACTGCTAGGCATTGGAGGTAGAATCGTGTGCCAAGGAAAGCTCATCAGTACTTGAAAGGCAGACCACTCTGCTAAACCTCAGTACCACTGAACACCCTGATGACATGGCAGAACAGCGAGCATTTTGAGTCAGAAATAGTTGTGTTTTCTACCCCATCTCTAAGTATTTTTCATCCTGCTGATTAGCCACATTCTGATTCTGAGTGGACTGAGCTGGAGCCAGCCAGATTCCATTCACATTGCTACCTCTCTCATTCTCCAGGTTAGCAAGAAGGAGACTGCCGTGAAGGTTTGTTGAGCAGATGTAGAGTAGAGGGCGTCTGCATTCTGGGAGGACCACGTTCCATCGCACCTCACCATTCCTCCCAGAGGCCTGGCGTATGTACTGAGCAGGCAAGAACTACAACACCACGTGTGAAGCCATTAGGGGAGGATGAGCAGTTGACCCTGTGATCTTCTTAGATCTCCTCAGAAGGACATCTGCAGCCCTCCTGGAATGGCTTTTCGTATTCCAGTCAGGTCCCTTAGGTAGATTAATAGCTGACCAGTCCACTGCATCCAAGGCAGCTGACAAAATGAGCAGACTTAATTTACTCTGGGACCTCTGATGTAATCTATAGGAGGGTGGCCACCAGCATGGCCATCTCAGAGCCGGGTCACAGGTCTGTAATCTGATGGAAGCTGACTTGGATTCTAATAGATGAGTAGAACAACCATATTTCTCTCCACTTGGAAAGAAAAACTAGAGGTTTGTTCCAAATCTGCACAAATTATTCACCCTCCAGTTTGAATCCATCATGTTTCATTGCAGATCACATCTACTTTTGCTGTCTTTTAAAAATCTCTAAAGCTGTATGTAATCCACAGATCGTCAGCATCGGAGTCCCCTGGGAACCTATGGGAAGGGACTCAGATACACCCACCGACTGAATCAAAATATGCATTTTAACATGTTCTCCAAGTGATTTGACGCACACTGAGATTTGAGAAGAACTGATCTAAAGCAATGGTTCTCAAAGTGTGGTCCCTAAACCAACAGAATTAGCATCAACTGGGAACTTAATAGAAATGCAAAATCTCAGGCTCTGCACCAAATTACTAACTCAGAAACTGTGGGGAGGGGCCCAGAAAGCTGTGTTTTAGCAAGCCTTCCAGGTGTTTCCCATGATTTTTTAAAACTCGAGAATTACTGCTTCCCATGGGATTGTGGTTACCATGGATTAAATGCCAGTTGTGAGACTCAGGTTGCCTGACTTCATACCTCCACGTCCTTCAACACTTCCTTTTAACAGATAAAGTTGAGGATTGTCTGGATTTGATCCAGGTCAACCAGCCCAGAGAGATGCTACCTAATTTTACTGATATTTTCTGTTCTGAATGCACCTTGTTCATAGCACTCTAAAAGGAGAAGTGGTAGGTGGGTTGGTTTGAGGCTGAAGTGCTGAGGGACTGTCGATGTTGGTAGTAATGCTTTTCTGGTCTCTCAGTTGCTGGCTCAGAGGTTGGCAATGCATTGATGATACTACGCTCAACAATTCCATTCAGTTCATAAATGCTTTCTCTTCCTTACCCCTAATCTAGGTAAAAGGTAGAGGAAAGATTTGCTGTTGAATGTTTTACTTGATAGCATATAGTTATTGACTATATATATATTCTCTGCACAGGATTTTAAAAGATACAGAATAAATATGGCATTATTTGTGCCCTCAATAGTGAGATAAGAAAAAAAACCACACAAGAGCAAAGCTCAAACAAAGGTAGAATGCAAACATATTCATTCAGCAAATAATTCTTGAGACTCCTGTCTTAGTCTGTTTTGTGCTACTGTAACAAAATACCAGAGACTAGGTAATTTATAATGAACATGGTCTGGAGGCTAGGAAGTCCAAGATGCCAGGACCTTCTTGCTGTGTCATCCCATGGCAAAAGAGCAAATAGAGGCTAAGAGAGGGCAAGAGATTGAACTTGAAGCCTTAAGCCCTTTTATAATTGGCATTAATGATAAACATCTCACATTAGGTGCCACCTCTGAACACCATTGCATTGGGGATTAAGTTTCTAGCATATGCTTCTGGGAGACACATTGAAACCACAGCCCTCCATTAGAAGTGACTATGGAGTAGTAGAAATACACAGAGTTGGAGTTAGTAGGAGGTGGGTTCTGGTCCCAGCTCTGCCATTTGTCTGCTATATGATGTTGGATAAGTCAGTTAACCTCTGTCTTCAGTTCCCCTCATATGCACAAAAAAGTAGTAATGCCTACAGATAGTAAAACCTACCTTACTCATTTCACAGTGGTGTTGGGAGAATCAAAGGAGAGACTAACTGGGAATAAACCTTAAAAGTCCACATATAACATAAAAGGAATAAAGGATTATAATGAGATGTTGATACTATGTGGATGACATAAGACGTAAGAGCCATTGCCCCCAGTGGTTTAGGCTGGCACTTAACAATCTGTCTGGGGATTGGAAATATATACCCCCAAAGATGTAGCATGGGCAGTGTGTGAGGAATGCCACTTGGGAAGTACAGGGCACATTCTCTTATATCCTTCAGGTCTTTGCTCAAATGCCACCTTTCTAATGACACCTTCTCTGACAGAAATATTTAGTAACACACTTTTATCCCTCCTATAGCATTTTTCTGCTTTATATTTTTCTTCATAATATGATCCTCTGATATATCATGTACAATAATTTACTTAATCTTAATCTTTCATGTAGGCTTACTACCGTTTACACACCCCTTCCCCACTTAAATGTGAGCTCCAAGAGGGTAGAACTTTTGCCAAATTTTATTTACTCTTTTATCTTCAGTGCTACATGACACATAGTAGGCATTCAACACTTGTGGGACAAACGAATAATGAGCATCTATTGATTAGATTAGATTATTATCATCAAACATACATCTCTTTTTTTGTTTTATCGATGAATGCCATGTCCATTTCATTACCTTTAAGAAACAGCAGAAAGGTAAGATCTGGAATAGGAGAATTGAAAGGCAACTCTTACAATCTAAAGTCCTAGCAGAAGATCCACATTTTGCAAGGAAGACTGATTAACAAGTACAGAATACGAAAATAAAAGTTGTGGAGTGGTGGTCAAAGAAATAGTAGCTGAGAGTTGGGAGCATCTAAATTCTAGTCACTGCCCAATCACTAAAGTCGTTTTGGTACAGGGAAAACACGAATTCATCTAAGATTCTGTTTTCATCTACAGCACAAGTGATTTGGATAAGCTAGTTTTAAAAGTGCCTTTTTTCACACGGTAGTAATATTCTCCAGGGATTAGGAGGTTGAGGGTTGGTAACCTTGCAACTAATGGACGTGGTGAGTATTGTGTGGGGGGGCGGGGGAGAGGTCACACCCCAAATCATTGTTTGAGTGTGGAAAAGTCATAACATGTAACCAAAATGTTTGTAACCCCATAATATCCTGAAATAAATAAATAAATAAAATTAAAAAGAAAGTGACTTTTTAAGCTATACTTACATAAATGTCAGTTTAAAAACTAAAGAAATTCTTCCTTCTTTCTTGCATTGGAGAAAAGATACCTTACTTTACATTTATATTGCATATTACTTTCACTTGATATCAGGAGAGTCATAATTAAAGAACATTCATATTTTATAAAACTCAAAGGTCAATGATGTCCAATGATAATACTATAGGTCCTTAGAAACTTCTGTTTGTTTTATAAAACCTCATCGCCTCATATTCATTTCTAATGTGACATAGAATATGTCCTTCCTTGTCTAAAATAAGGACTTATTGTTAAATTAACCTAACATAAACTTTGGTTTTCAAGCTCATATTAAGTAGCCTGATAACATTTTTATAAGTTTCTAAAATAAGCCATCTCTTTAATGCATAGCACAAATTAAATTCCTATCAAATCTGCTTCAGAAAAAAAAGAATCTTTCTACCATCATATTTAATTTCTTCATATCTTGTGCTCATTAAATTCAAAAGTTAATAGTACATAAATAAAACATGGCTTTACTTTATGAATTGCATGTCGAGTGTGCACATTTAAAGGCTTAAAGGAAAAATGAGAAAAACGTGGTAAACCAAGTGTGCAAAACCTAGCCTTTCTTTTCTTTTCCTCTGTGCACCTGAAAGTCTGGCAATATTCAGTACCTAGAAGATTTAATTTAAAAACAAATCATAGTGTTATATAGTCTTTGTGTATTTAAATTCATCTAACTTGACGATACATGTTTCCATTCTTATTTTTTTTGGTTGCGTCAGCGGCTTACCCCTAATGGGGAGACTCCTGTAGCCGATGCAGCAAAACTCTACTGGATGTTTGTAAGGACCATGCAACCAGGCCTTGTTGGCGTGCTGATCACGGGGTTACTTTACAGCCTCCTGTTCATCATTTCTTCTTTGATTTTCTATTTGTTCTGTCTGAGGTAAGGTGCAGTTAATTTATTTTTAAGAGTGTTCAGCCTCCAGTCCTGTTGTTATACAGTTACGTTGTGAGAACATGGTTAAAGAAGAGGAGTTAGAAACACCTCTACATTGCTAAGGTAGACATTTTTTTGGTTACCTGTAACATCTGTTCCAAAGGCCAGCCATAAAATTATTTGACTTTTAGAAAAATATTTTCCACATGGTAGAGAGAATGCTACTAATAATTTTACTATGAATCACTAGACTTGTTTCTCCAAACCAGGAACCAACAGGAAACAAGGAGTAAGCTCTTGATATCCAATGACATTCTGGGAAATTTCCTGGGAAGCTTGTCTAAAATTTCTTTTTCTCCTTCTTCCAACTTGCTTTCTTCCCACATTTTTCATCCCTGCCAAAATCATCAATAGAAGAATCATCTTTCAGTTTTGATCCTGAATATCACAGGGTCATTGATTTAGCAAGCAATATGTTTGTGTGAAGAAAGACAAGAAAACCGACAAATACAAGACAGTATGAAAAATGTTAGGAGGTCGTTTTATTCTGTTGATTGTTTCCTTTGCTGTGCAGAAGTTTTTAGTTTGATGTAATCAACTTGTCTGTTTTTGCATTTGTTTCCCATACTTTCATGAAATCATTGCTAAGTCAAAGTTATGAAGCTTTTTCCCTGTGTTTTCATCCAGCACTTTCACAGTTTCAGGTTTACATTTTTGATCCATTTTGAATTGATCTTTTGTGTGTGGTGTAAGATAAGGGTCAAATTTCACTCTTTGGCATGTGGATATCCAGTTTTCCCAGTACTGTTTGTTGAAGAGACTATTCGTTCCCCATTGTGTATTCTTGGCTCTTATTGGAGATCAGTTGACTGTATATGCATGGATTTATTTCTGGGCTCTCCATTCTGTTATATTGATCTATGTATGTCTTTATGCCAGTACCATGCTGTTTTAACTACTGCAGCTCTGTAATATAATCCTGTAATCCCAGTTCAAGGTATTTATCCAAAAGAATTTAAATCAGGATTTCAAAGAAATATGAGCATTCCCATGTTCATTGCAGCATTACTCACAATAGCCAAGATGTGGAAGCAACCTAAATGTCCATCAACAGATGAATAGATAATATGGCACATGATACAATGGAATATTATTTAGTCATAGAAAAGAAAGAAATCCTGCAATATGTGACAACATGGATAAGCTTTGAGGACATTATACTAAGGGAAATAGCCTGGTCACGTGAGGACACATACTGCATGATTCCACTCACGTGAGGTGTCTAAAATAGTCAAACTCATAGAAGCAGAGAATGATTTCTAGGGGCTGAAAGGAAGGGGAAATAGGAAGTTGCCATTCAATGGTTATAAATTGTCAGTTATGCAAGATGATCCAGTTCTAGAGATGTGCTGTGCAATAACATGTGTATAGTTAACAATATTGTATTGTGCACTTAAAAATTTGTTAGGAGGGTAGATCTCATGTTAAGTGTTCTTACCACAATTTTTGAAAATGTGCCAGAAAGAAATCGACACAGGGATCTCTAGGAGCACAGAAAAAAGGAACCCACACAAGTCTGGAGGAGGATGTGGGCAGTAGCCAAAGACTTCAAGGAAAATATAACACTTGTTTACACATGTTGGTACCCAGAACAACTGAAAAAAAAAGAAAGAAAATATAACACTTGGGTAATCTTTGAAGCTTCAATATGTTAATAATTTAGCCGGGAGACAAGCAGAGGTAAGCATGTTTGCAGGCAAAGGGAAGATGCACAAAACCACATGGTGTTGAGCAAGTAGGATATATGTGGCAAATCCAATGCATTTTGACATGGCTGGTGTGTAGGATATGGGGAGATGGCAGCTGGCTGAGATGAGTTTGGGAATGTAGTCAGGGACCGGATGATAAAGACTTGGCTATCATGCTATGGAGCTTGAATTTGTTCTAACGGTAAAGTGAAAACATTGAAAAATTTAAAATAACCTTTTAATTTTAGGAAGATTATTCTGATAGTAGAAGGAAAGCTGGATTTAACAATGGCCAGGTTGGAAGCAGGAAAATCTATGTGGAAAGCCATTGTGATAATCTAAACTAAAGAGAATGACCCTGGAAATGGAAAGTTGGGGTGTATTTAAGAAATAGTTAAGGGGCAGAATGTAGCTAGTGGGCTGAGTGGCAGTTGAAAGTGAAGGAGGGGATGATGTTTTGTATAACCTCAAGCTTTGGAGTTGGGCAGATGGGAGCGTGGCTGTAGCAATCTCAGAGGCAGGAATTAGAGAGTAAATGTTTACAGGAAGTACATAATTGGTTAACTTTTCTTTTGTGTTGACCTTTCATGTTGAGATATCTTTGATAGTGCCAAGGGAAAATATGTTATAAGAAGTCGGAAAGATGAGTATAGAGCTCAGGGAAATCAATCCAGATTTTCGATTTGTATGGTTGAAGCCGTGAGTTTCATTGCCTTGCAGGGTACAGACTGACTCTCAGTGGACTGAGAAGGATGTGGACATAGAGTCGGTACTTAGCAACGATCTTTTTTTTTTTTTTGGCAGAGCTATGCTATAAATGGAAAGTAGATAGAAAAAGATATTTTAAAAAGAGCAGTTTTTAAAATATGGGTGTGGTTTGAATATATTTCTATGTGGAGATGAAAATGCTAAAGAAAATAGAAATATTGAAAGTACCTAAGCAAGGGAGGATAATTGAGTGAAGTCTCTGAAGACACGAGGTAGAACACAGCTGGAGACAAACCTTAGATTTAGGAAAAAGATCTTGCTGTGATAAGGAGAGTGGTGGGAGTGAATGCAGAGGGTTGGGGTTTGTGGCAGGGGAATGCTGAGGAACTTCACATATGATAGTCATTATTTTCTGTGAAAGGCGGATGAACTCACTGCTCAAGTCTTCCTTCAGTAGACTGATCGTTCTCTGATGCAGCCTTCAGGTCACTAATATAGCTGTAGTAAAATTGCCTAATTCTCCAGGCAATGTGTGTTGTTTAGGCACAGTCCTGGTTTATATTTTGACATGTCATAAGCACTGTATGTCATCTTTCCAGAACACTTACTTTCCTAGGAAAGGGCTGAAAGTCTTCCCTGATCACTCAGTTTTCATTTGACCACTAACTTGTCATGTGGCCTTAGGCAAGGATGTTCATTTGCTAGATTTTAGGCATTTTCTTGAGTAACATGATAACAAAATAATGTGTATGTATAGATTTTTATAACAGATTCTACATGAATAATCAGTCTATTATTTAAAATGGCTAGGGTTTCCCAGAGAAGTTAAAGAAGTGAAATAGTCTGGCATGTAGTTTAGACTTCTGTATGATTAAAAAAAAATTATCAAATGTTTTGTATCATTTATTTCCACATCAGTACAATCCTTCTTACTCAAAACAAAATGAATATTTACAGCAAGACTATTATCTGAGGTCTATATTTTTATTATCTACATTACTTGTAAAGTATAAAAAAGTAAACACAGAATTTATGCACCAAATAAATAAGATTTAATGTTTTGCTACCTAAAGCAAATGGGTATTTGCATTAAAATATTATGATTACCCCACAGGGAAGTATGGGCAGGAAGAGTGGGAAACTCTGCTATGGATGGAGAAATTACTAAGTACAATACAAAGATAGATAGAATGCCTGGGCATCATGGAGAATGAATCTGGAACAATTCGGGAGAAATAAACAAGTTTTTTTGCTCTCTCAACCTAGTCCTCGTTGTCTTCCATGCTTAACCTGTCCTGTTCAAACTAGGCGTGCTTAGTTACCCCACGCAGGGTTTGCTTGTATTTTAGAAGCAGAGGCTTTTAAGATTCTTTCAGATAATGATAGAATTACAGTTGTCTCCCACAGGGAAAATATCTGTATTTTCCATATGAATAAATAAAGTCACTCTAATACATCAGCTGAAAATCTCTCCTTACTCCTGTTTGCAAAGCATCTCTGAAAGGGTAGAATGCCGGCCAGCCCAGTCCTTCTGTGAAACCAGCACTGTCCCTAGCAGATGCATCCAGTGAAGTGAGGTTTTGTTCTAGCATGACATTAGTCAAAGAAACACAGAAATTGTAAGAACTCATCTTAGTGAAAAATGCCAAGGTGGGTTTGTGCATATTGGCTGATTTAGGCTAGCATCCTTCATCAAAATATTAAAGCATCAACCCTGAGTCCTTCTGAATCTTTGGATCAGGAGTGTCAACATGATAGTGGTAACATGGCTAGAGTTACGCAAGCACAAAGGAGATCAAGTCTGTTGTGCTAGTTGCTAATAAAGAATTTTGTCTCGCTCTGGGCACTGGAAGCTCCACATTATGGAGCCTGGCTGTGCAAACTCAAGATTGTACCCTATTGAGTTTGGCTGATTGGATCTCATTCTTCCAAGAGCCTGAGTAATTTCTTGCTGAAGGGTTTCTACTAGGAAAATTCTCATTCTCTATAGTTCTGAAAGGAGAGCTGACTGGGACACACACCAGTTCCTTGTTTCTGTGCTGAGTGTAATTATTTGGACTTGATTTTACAGTTTTCAAAAAGCATTAACATTTTAAATGATTTTTTTCTTATTCTCAAAAGAATATATGTTTTCTATGGAAAAATTGAAACTATAGAAAAAAAATCAAAGAGTGAATTAAAAAAATACCAATAATCTCGTCATTTAGTCAAAGCATTGTTAATTTTTTGGTAAATTTATTTCAACCCTTTTTCCCAGACACATGTAATTTTACAAAGTTGAAATTATATACTATGTATAATTTCATATGTTGATCTTTAACCTAATATATGTGATAAATATTTTTATATTCTTTATTGCCTTCACAAATATTTAATGCCTTAACTTTATTTTATACTGTATAAGGAGTATAAAATATTTAAATACTTCTTTATTGCTGGGCAATAGATTGTTTCACATTTTTGTGCATCTTATAAATAATTCTGATGAGCATTTTAAGGCACAGGGTCTTGTCTACATTTGAAATTATTCTTTGAATAGAATCCTAGAGACCCAGAAATACTGGTTCAGAGAACATAATGTTTCTAAGACACTTGATAACTATTGCAAAATTGTTTTCTAGAGAAGTTCTATGGATTTTACTTCCACAGAAGTACATGAGGGAACTTACCAAACCATGTTCACATCATGTGTTAACCTTTTTTAATCTAATAGAAGAAATGGTATCTCATCCTTTTCTAAATGTGCATTCTTTTGTTTAGTCGTCAGTAAGCATTCTTAATATGCCTATTACTCATTCATATTTCCTTTTCTGTGAAATGCCTTTTAAGTGTCCCTTGCCTTCCTTTTTCTATAGGGCATTCCAATGTTTTTCTTACTCAGTTATGTAAGTTTTACATATATTTACAGTATTAGCCCTTTTGCCATATTTTTAACAGTTACTTTCTCTATTTACTGATTACCGTTTAAATTTATTTTTTGATTTTTAAAAAAACAGTTATTTAAAATTCACTTAAAGTCTTTTATAATTTTTATGAGATTTAAATAACTCTTAAATTAAAAAAAATTCTTACCCATTAAGAAATTTTGTAACTATTTCTATTTTTAGAAAGTTTAAATTTTTTTATTAAACTGCTTATCATAAGCTATGTAGAAATCATTTGATGAGGATAGTGTAAAGATGCAAAAGAGACATCATTTTATCTTTTATTTTATTGGTATGTTCTGTAAGTTGGTATTATCTTTAGAGATTAGCTGTTTTGGTATTTATCTTACTGGCTTTTATTTTAAGTAATTTTAACTCATTGTTTTATGTTTTCAGTACAATGGACAGAGTGAGCTTCTTTCTTCTAGAGATCCTTTTACAAAATTTACCTTTTTCCCAAACTTTTATAAATGGCTATCTATAGATATTGGCCTAAGGGAAAAGCCATGAGGCCCATCCGTGACCGTCACAGTGTTTGGCCTTGTGGCATTCCTTCTAAATAAAGCCTCCGTTGATACCATGTGAATCCTTTAACTAAAAATCCTTTATCTAACTAGTACAAAATATTACATATTTCTTTATAATATGCAAAGAAAGCACAATTTAAATGCCAGTTAGATTTGTTTAAACTTTTTATAATTCTGAAAGCTGTACACAAATTTAAAAGACTTGGTAGTCGAGTTAATTAGTTTTTGGGGGTGCTTATATCTTCTTAATCATTGACTTAATGGTTCCAAATAGCCTTATACGTTTTAGCTGCTGTCATTTATTACTTAGGAAAATTAATTTAGATTAAAATAATTTAAAGACAGGTTTTGATGAGACTATTATGAGCGTATTCATTGTCTAGGGAATATGTATGAGATAATCAAAGATTTTCCACTTTCTGAAACTTTTCACTGCAGAAATTTCCACAGTCATCTTTACAATGTTCTGTGGTACAGGAAAAATATTATTTGCCATGTAGAGGAAAAAAATCTTCCAATTTATGCAATTAATAGATAGCTAAGCAGTTTTTATCCCCTGAAATTGTCACTGAGTTTATGGGCACTCTGTGCTCTGATGGGCAGAAATGGACTATGCACATTAGGACATGCTCATGTAGGAATAGACATATTTTAAAGATTTAGCTACTACATTGTGTCAGCTCCAGTAAACTGAATAATTGTAACAAAAATGGCTCATTGCACTGGTTCCAGATAAATTCACTGAATGCCCATTTGCTTCATTGATGTTCCCCCCTCTATGCTGGAGTGACCCTGAGCTCTCTGGTGTGGGCAGTTGAGCCTATACTATATTCTGATGGCCCTTACATCTTTTTTTTTTTTTCCTAGCAGGTAGAGTGCTCTGTTTCTACCCCAACTCTTCCCATCTGTAGCTTCAAGGACCTGGGCCGAGATAAACTGAACATTCCTTGGCATGATGTTTGTTCTCTTATAAACATAAAATAAAAGCTGGTCAGTTAGTCAGTCATTTGATAAATTGACTTTTGGTAAATTAGCCCTCTTCCGAAACCTCTAGGATAAAGAAACTAAAATAATCTATTGGAACTTCTGTTTTTATCCCAAGCATATGGGAAATGGGGCATGTGAGTTTTGACCAATGGCAAGCAGATGTCAAGAAGGTATATGTACCTGAATAAAGCAACAAGGTGCAGATTGTCTGGTTGGCACAGTCCAGAACCTTGGTTTGAGCTTATTTTAGGTCACTGGGATGAGAAGTTTCCTTTTCCACTTTCATGTAAGTACTTGCATCTGACAGCACAGTTAATCTGCATGGGCCAGTGCCACACCCCACTTTTCTCTGTCAGCAATATATACAATCTCTAAAACTCTTCTCGAAGAATTTTCAACATCCTTATCACTAAAACAATTGAGCAAACAAACAGCCAAACAAAAAGAGCAAATATTTTGGTTTGCTGCCACAAACCAAGGAGGATTACATATGCATAAAACTGGTCTCTTGAACTCTCTGTACCATGTATTTTAATGTTGCATTAGTCCAGAATGAAACAGAAATATTGTGGCAAATGACATGAAATTCTTGAACTGGGGACTGAGGACAAGGTTGTTGACTCCATAATTCATCCATCTCTGTACCAAGAAAAGTACCTGGAATACAACAGAACACAACAAATATTTGTTGAATGAAAAACATGAATAAACAAAGGAATACATTTTGTTATATGGTAAAGACACCTTCCCTTTCAAATAAAATGTAACTTACAGGCTGCATGTTCAAATGACACTTGTCCCCAAGTGTTTTTCATTTTGAATTCTCAGCTGGAATGTAATGAGGAAGTGTGAAAAGGTACACACAGCTCTCCTGTGTGTTAATTTGACTTATCAAAGTGACCGGACTAGGTTCTTAGTTTGACTTTTTTGACAACATCCAACTTTAAACAATACAATACAATGTGAAAAGAGGAGTTAAGAAGTGTCAGAACAACACGCATAGCAGGGGAAATGCAAAACATTTAATCCATGTATGTGAAAAATCCAAGGAACCCAGGGCAGTGATAATCATGTCATAGATGCAGAATGTTCTCTAACTCCCTTCTTCACAATTCTCCGCTCTAACTTGGTATTTCCAGATCTCACTTCCAGGACCCTCAGCCCTGGTCCTCTGCCTCCCTCCCCAAGTAGTCTTTTCTCTTTAATGATGTGTTAAGTAGGTTAATATGAGGCATGCTTAGATGCTGAAAACTGCAGATGAGTTCCTAGTGATCTTGGTCACACTTGCAAAAAGACTGTCCTCTGCAAAGGCACAATGACAAAAGGTGCCTCAGCCTTTAGTTTGGGTCCAGTGGTTAAGCAGCAGCTTTCTGCACCGTTGACATTGATCATGAGGCCTCTTAGCTCCGCTGCGCTTTCCCAGTGGCTACGACCTCACCAATGAGTTCAATTTGAGAAAGTATTGCTGTAGTTCTTCTGGTTTACCTTACTCTTGACAGTTTGGGTTTCCCTAGTATAGATCCCAAAACAGATCCGTCTACATAATCTAATGAGTCAGTACCCTTAAAGGAATATAAGACAATGTGAACTGGTAGATCTGATCTTTATAACCTTTGGAAATAATAGAATCTGAATTCTAACCAATGTATTACTAGCTGTCACAAAAATCTCAGAAGCTCCAAGTATAGGTTCAAAAATTTTCCATCATATGCCATATAAATTGGCATATGGAAATTACACAGAGAGCTTTCACACTTCAGGACACTGGTCTTGGCAGTGAAGTTTTAGATATGACACTCCTTAGATATGTATAGACAACAAAATACAAAGTAGACAAATAGTACTATATCAAACTTAAACACTTCTGCCCATCAGAATAAACAACCAATAGCGTGAAAAGGCAACCTATGGATGGGATAAAATAATTAAAAGTCATATATCTGATAACAGGTTAATATCTAGGATAAGGAACTTCTACAACTCAACAATGAATAAACAAATAACTCTATTAAAAACTGGCAAAGGACTTGAACAGACATTATCTAGAGAAGATAACAAAATGGCCAATAAACACATGAAAAGATGCTCAACATCACTAATTATTGGGAAAATGCAGATCAAAACCACAATGAAGTATCATTTCACAACCAACAGGATTACTGCTGTCAAAAGAACAGAAAATAACAAATGTTGGAGAAGATGCAGAGAAGTTGGAATCCTTGTGCACTTCCGGTGGGAATTAAAAATAGTGCAACTATTACAGAAAATAGCATAGAGGTTCCTCAAAAAATTAAAAATACAATTAATTACCATATGATCCATAATCCCAACTTCTGGGTATATGTGCAAAAGAATTAAAAGCAGTATCTTTAAGAGATGTTTGTACACCCACATGCATTATAGCATTATTCACAATAGCCAAGAGGTGGAAGCAACCCAAATGTCCATTGACAGATGAATGGACGAAGAAATATGGTGTGTCCATACAATGGAATATTACACACTCTTAAAAAGGAAGGAAATCTCATCATGTGCTACGACATGGGTGAACCTTACGGACGTTATGCTGAAGGGAGTAAGCCAGAAAAATACTGTATGGTTCCATTCATATGAAGTATTTAAAGTACTCAAAATCATAGCAACAAAGAGTAGAAACGTGGTTACCAAAGACTAGGGAGAGGGAAAAGAGAGAACTGATATTTAGTGGCTATAGAGTGTCAGTGTTGCAAGATTAAAATCTTCCAGAGATCTGTTGCACAATAATATGAATATACTTAATATTAGTGAGCTATACATTTGAAAATGATTAAAATGGTAACAAAAAATTACATTTGTGGTTAATTTTCCTCTAATGAATGAGTGTGATATAGTGGATTAATTCCTGGCTTGAATCTTGGCTGTGTTACTTACTAGCTGTGTGTCCTTAGACAATAGTTCTACCTCTTTGACTCTATTTCTTTATCTTTGAAATGTGGATAATAAAATCAAGCTTAAAACTTTGAGGAGTAGACAGTGTATATGAAATGTGTATTACAAGTATTTACTCAATAAATATAAACATTGACTATTATTATTCATTTCTATTGTCAGTATGAGAGCAGCTAATGAGATATGTTCTTTAGAAATAATGTATTTAGTGTATTTCTAACTAAACCATAACTTAGGCAATTATGTTTAGTTTTCGAATTTAGTTCTTTGGAGCTGAAAACATGAATTTAGTCCAAAAATTTAGCACTTTCAATTAACTTTTACAACTCCACAAATATATGCCAAAAAGAGTTTGCAATTGACATTTTGAAAAGAGACTCATAGTCTTCTCCTCCAAATCACTCTTCATCTAGGGGTCCCCATTTCAGTAAATCCAAGATCACCCATCCAGTTCTGAAGGGAGTGGGGGGAGAGAGAAAGAAAAGAGGAAGAAAAGACAGACACCAGGAAGCTTTCTTCAAATCCTCCCTCTCTCCATCCCCATATCCGCTGTCCTCAGATTCTAGAAATTCCTTATCTCTTGAATGTGTTCATCTAGTTCTACCCATGAAGCAAATTTCCCTGTCTGATATGCCCTAGTTTCTCCCTGACTTACTCTGATGTTCACTTTCCAATGAGTCTTCTTATATTCCCTCTTGCTTCTTTCAAACTACTCTCTTCACTATAGCCAGAATGATTTTTAATCTAAAAAAGTGTATATGTATAAATGTCATTAAATATGAAATGTCCGATTTCAAATCAAACTTGTAGTTTATCATATCTCAAACAAGAAGCAGTACAATTAATAAAAATATGGGCCTAAACTATCCACACAGTTTTGCCATCTTAACAGTAGCTTGTTTATGCGAGCAGCAAAGAAGCCTGGAGAGCAAGGGGCCATGAAATCGTGAAAGGCATTTTCCGCAGCTTGTTGAGAACTGAATAAATTTTTTTACAAGAAGTGGTCCAAACCCTGGAAGAAGTGGCAGTCAGTTGGTGCAAGGTCTGGGAATACAATGGATGACAGAGAGTTTCCAAGCCCAGCCTCTTTGGTTTGAGCAGCATTGTTTGTGCGACATGCGGTCTTGCAAGAGGATTGGCCTGTCTCTATTGACCCATCTTGGCTGCCTAATCTCAAGCATCCTCATCATTTCATCAGTTCATTGCAGTAGACATCAGCTGTCATTGGTTGACCAGGTTTCATGAAGCTGTAGTGGGTAATACCAGCGCAGGACCACGAAACAGACACCATTAGCTTTTTTGTGATGATTATTAGGTTTTAGACTGTGTTTTGGCACTTCATCTTTATCCAACCATTGTGCTGAAGGCTTGTGATTGTCAAAAAAGAATCCATTTTTCATCACATGTAACAATACGGTGTAGAAATGGTTTGCCTTTATGTCGTGACAGCAAAGAAAAGCAAGCTTTGGGATGATTTCTCTTCTGATGCTTGTTTAATTCATGCGGTACCCATCTATCCAGCTTCTTTACCTTGCCCATTTGTTTGAAATGGCCCAAAATTGTTGGAATAGTGATGTCAAACCTTGCTGCCAATTCACGCGTAGGTTGAGATGGATTGGCTTCCACTACAGCTTTCAGCTCATCATTATGCACCTTCATCTCAGGTCAACCACATGGGTTATTTTCTTTTAAATCACCAGAATGCAACTTCTCAAACCATCCACGTACTATGCATTCATTAGCCACATCCTCCTCAAACACTTCATTGACATTTTGAGCTGTCTGCACTGCATTGATTGCATGACAGAACTCATATTCAAAACTAAAGTGAATTTTTCACTTATCCATGGTTGCACCAAAATTGCTATAAAAAATTTGAAAGATAATCACAAGCCAAATGTGTGTTTGAAACAATGAGAATGTACCTTCACAATAAAAAAAAAAACAAAAACCAAGAAGCATCAAAGATATCACCTGTCAAATTTAGTACTTAAGGAAATCAGACATTCCATACTTAATAACCTAATAATATATATCACGTCTTTCCTTTAAGCCATATATATATAGTAGCTTCCTACCAGTCTTAACAACGTGCTTTCACTCAACCTGGGCACTGCCTTGCCAGCGTGGCACTGCTGTATTACTCTGTCTCCCCTAATCAGTGTGTAGGGTAGTCCTCCCCTCAGCTCCTCCTGTCTCCTTCCTGGAATCCTCACCGCTCCCCCCACCCCGCCCCCACCCAGGCTGTGTTTACCATCCCTTGTATTCCTAGTACTTGGCGTATAGCAGGTGTTAGGCTGAACCCAGAGGCTGGTGCGAGGTTCCATGGGAACTTCCCCTTTGAACTGGCCCCACCCCTTTGAGCAGCCAACCAAACCTGACTATAGAAGCCCTAGATGCCCACCATTTCCGGCCTGACGCCATCCGGGCCTTCGTCCGTCTGTTTGCAGATGGTAAAATAAACTTGTTTTCATCTCTCCCGGCCTCATGTGTTCTAACAGTAGGCACCTGTGAATGTTTGTTTGCTGAGTGAATAGATGAATGAGGAGTGGCTGAGGATGATTGTGCCCTTACAAACCTGAGACCACATATATTTAATGCATTGAAGGGTAGTGACTTCCTAAGTAGAAACCTTTGCTAGCGCTGCCTCTCCAAGTGGTCGCCGGTGGGAGGGGAGTTCTTGACTGTTTCCCACTGTGTGCTGAGCAGTGTTATTTTCTGAATCTCTTTTTCCTTTTTCTAAAAATTTTGTTTCCCTTTTTATTCTCTTTCTCTTTTTTGCTCCCTTAAATTTCTGTTTTCCTCTGTTTAGTATGATTTCAATCCAAAGCCGTTCGAATTTCAATTATTATTAAACAGAATTGTGAGTACCCCGGGTTCTCTACAAAACAAGCAAAACCTGTCTCCATACGTCTCAATATGTTCATTTCATACACCTCACTTAAAGTGTTTAACAATTCTGCTGAAGAATATGTGGATTTTTACATGTCAAAAATAAGAATGAACTTTGGCAAGCATAAATCGGTTGTGCCAAAAACAGCTTGATTCTTTATACGCTTTCTGCTCTGAGCTATACCCGCGTCATTCTGATGCAAATATGCCAGTAGGTAAGTAGTTTTCCAACTTGGATCATAAACACATTGACTATTATATGTGTAAGGTCACACTGACAAACTCACTTGTAACTTTTGGAGTTAGAAATAAGCAATTATGTTTGATTCTTTTTCGTCATGTATATTTGCATTTAGAGCTATTTAAAGTTACAGATTCCATCCTTTCCATGACTCTTAAAATAGTATATTAGCTAAATGTTCACACTTGTCCTTTTTAGCTTTAAAAGAAATGTCACATACTAGGTTTGTGTAAATGACCCACATTCAGATGTGAACCAAACATAATAGCTTCTGCCACTCACCAAGCAATGAATTGCTGCAAATGTAGGACACAGGGCAGAGGACTTTGAAAATTACTTTGTTTCATTGGCCATCGTCAGAACCTGTGGCATGATATGTGACCTATTTTTATAAACAATAATGCCTAAGGCTTTATGGACAGGTGGAATGTAGTTTCTCTTTTAATTACCTTTTGAAGAAATAATTTAAAAATATAAAAATTTCAGGCATATTGAATAGTTATATTGTTAAAAGAAATCCAAATTTTTAACCATCGCCATATAAATGTGCATTTCAATAAAATATTATACAATTTTAGCTTTCTATTAAAAAAACTCAAACCTACAAAAATTGCCAGAATATTGCAATGAACTTATGTATTCTCCTAGTCAATAATTGTTAAAAACTTTCCATGTGTGCATTACTTTTTCCTCTTCTCTCATCTAATATGATCTAATATCTTCAATTTTATATAATTGAATATGATCTTCACACTTTATATGGCAGAAAATGGTTGAAAATATTTGTGTGCATTTGTGTGTGTGTTATTGGTGATTCATTTGAGAATAATGAACTTTCATAACTAAATATGATTATGACAAGTTTGACAAGTTTAAACAATGTTTTCTTGAATATTGAGTATACAGAAAGGTCTATTGCTCTTTCATCAATATCACCAACACCCAAAAATAAATTGAATAATAATAATATGAAATTGGGACTGTTTTTACATTATCTTTACAGAAATTCTCCTGACATTTAGTTGGGCTCTTTAACTTCTAAAGAGAACCAGAAAAATAGAAGTTCAACAGATATGCTAAAGTACAAAATATCCTTTTATTGAAAAGGATAAAGTTATTCACTTTTAGATAGGTGTTATATTACTTTATTGATTACATTATCAAAATAATTGCATAATCAATGTTCAACTAGTTTTTTTATTTTGCATATACAACTGTAGAGTATTTTCTCCTTGTGTAATCTGGCTTTATAAAACTGAAAATATGTTAAAAACTTATAAAAGTCAGTAAATTGTCTCATTAACAGTCTATCATGGAGCTTTTCACTGGAAAATGTCACCTAAAATAGCAAAAAAAATTTTTTAAATAAAACTAAAATGCAATTATTCTTTGTGCAGCTTTCCATATTTCAGTGTGCCATTTTGTTCTCTGTGAAAACATTTGTTTACCATCCTGTAGATCCAAGCTTGGATGTTTACATAATTATTCTTTCATATAGAATGAAGGAGGAATAAAAAGGAGGCAGACATTTTCTGGGCAAAAGGAACAGAAGCCAGAAGAAACAGGACTGTGATTCCTAATTAATTCAAAGTTAATTGCATTGTTGATAATCCTGCACTTAAAATCTTCATACAGAAAATGTTTATGGCAGCAAATTGACAGTAATTTAACTATATTAAATCTTACCACCATTAAAAGAAAAAGATGAATGTTACTTTAAACAAGCTAAAGAGAATGGTAAAGGCTAGTTCTTGTTTAACAAGGCAACTAGTAAATCATTCAAATGGCCAACCTAGAATCTCAAAGCGCTGTAAGAGCAGTCACTGTGTTTCAAGATGGCACCAAGCCATATGGCCTGTCTTGGGCCATCAGTTAGGCTGAGTGACAGTTTTGCTTTTATTTTCACTCTGTGATGAATGCAAAATAGTTGGGGGGAAAAAGACACATAGAAGTTCTTATTTCGTAGCAGGGCCAAAACTATTCTACTGTTTTGGAAAGAATCGAGATAGAGGTAGTTAAATGAAAGTATCCGTTGTATCAGTTGTTTTAACTGAAGAGTCAGTATGATAGAATGAAATGAAATTTGGAGTTAGTTCTGAGTTTAGATTCTGTCTCAGTTACTTATAAACAGTAATGCTAACTTTTTATTTTAGTGTGTTAATATGTAAAAGGAGGAATTAAGATAAGGTTTGAATAACAATGGATGTGAAATTTACTGTCATTATAATAGGAAAGCAATAAATTCTAGTATTAATAATCTTGACTATTTAAAGCAAAAGATAATTATCCTGATCATTGAACTAATATACTTTCAATTCTCCATCTTGAATGTGTAGAAAGTTTCATAGTTATGTGATGGCCAGATATCTGGACAGTACAATTTTTATCGTAGGCATTTTCTAAAAACTTCTCAAAGGGTAGTGTATTGATGCAGATACATAAGGGCTTGTGGTCTGGCCCATGGGTGTTAGTGGTGCAATTCTGTGCTGCTTAAACTAGTTCCAGATATACATGGTGAGACAAATGTACACTAAATCAAAAAGTAAATACGATACTTCTCCAAAGCTTCAATTGTACTCCGTGTTTTGAAAAAGAAAACGTATTATATTAAATACTGGTAGATTAGGTCTAGTATGTCCATTTTCTATTCTCTGCCTTTAAGGGTATTTAATGGAAAAGTTTATAAGTATTGGCCTAATTAATGTTTATAATACTCATCTAAATGTCACTTAGCAATATCAAAACATTAATATTTTGTATTAAAAATATTAATGTTTTGGTATAATACTGTCACTTTATTAGTATTTCAGAAAAAACAGTGATTTTCTAAATTAATATTTGGAGTTGTTTTGAAAAGTGGAAAAAGGTTAAATGAACAGCTTATCAGGTTAGGTGCATTAGCAGATTGATTCATTTATCATTCAAGCTGTAAAACAACAAACCAAGTGATACCTCCATGCTGACTGAATTGGCCCAGTGGGGTGCCTACCATGGGGCTCTAAAATCAGCTCATGAATGAATCCAAGAACGAACCTAAATTTAAATTTTCTTTAGATAATTTCCTCACATATGAACTAACTTGGATATTCATAATCCAAATTAATGGCTACATATTTCTCAATTTTCTACTCTATTACTTAGAGTAGAAAGCCAGAAGCCTTGGGGTAATTAGGAAATAACTAAAAAAAACCCCAGATTGTTGTTGTTGGGTTGTGATATATCATTGAGGAAATTATTAAGTAATTTCTGGAATCTTAATTATCAAATAATTTCTGGAAAAACAAATGGGGAAAGTGAACTAAAATAGTTGATAAAAGAAATATAAGTTATTTAACACTATGATAAAAAAGTAAACAAGATTTGGGTAAATAAAAACAGATAACAGATGATTTTGTTCTTAGGTTGCACAATGATTCTTGGATATTAGATGCATTTCAGCGCATCCACAGTGAAGAAACCAAGTTCTTTATGCCATATGACTTGGAGATTTCCAATCAGGAGCTAAGTTACATAGTGAAGAGATCAGAGCAGTGGAGAGGAATCACTGGTGAAAGAAGGAAGGTGAGTTAGGTCGAAGTAGATTTGTTTCATTGACTATACAATATCAGCAAGTTGGCGTTATCAGCAAGTCCTTCAATTTTCTCATGTTCTTGAAGTTATTTGCTATGACACTTCACTGCTACTATTATACAATCTTGCAACTTGACTTCATATATTTTTTAATTAGTCAAAATGAGGAGACAAGACCAGATGGTTCTTATAGTTTAGCACTATTATTTTCTAAGAGAAATATTTATTAATTAATTAATATATCTGCTGTATATACACTGTGAAAAAACATCAGGGTTGTGTAAAACACAAAAGAAGCTAGTGACAGGGTTGAAATTGTCCACATGTGAAGAGATTGTTGGCTTTATTTTACCTTTGAGTGGACAGGAGGAAAGGACTGCTCTTTCTGCCTTTCTCCTTTGATGCCCTTGGTAGTCAGTCAATATCCTGGGTTTTCTTCCCTTCTTCCGGAATCTCCTTTGACTTCACTTCCTCCATCAGCTGTTTCTGTGTCAGTGTCTCCCAGGGTTCTGTACACACTGTATTTTTGTCAACCTCCATTCAAACTGTCTTCCATACTGTTGAAAATTCTCAAATGCATATCTGTAGGCAACACCTCCCTCCTGAGTCCCGAAGTGTATAATCCAGATGAATTTTCCCAAAGACACCTACAATCCACTATAGTCCAAACAAAATGTACGTCACACATATTGTTTAATTAATTAGTTAACACATACACTTCACCTGTATCGTGAACCCACAGCACTTACACTTCTACAAACTCTGTACATAGCATTTTCATCCACTCTGAATCACAAAGGTCTGAAACTCAGAGTTTTTCTAGACTTTTCCTTGTCTCCTAGGCTTTTCTTCTATTTGAGCCTCAAGTCCTGTTTATTTTACTCTCTTAATATCTTTTCTTTATTCCTTTTGCAACTACAAATATCCAGGCCCTCGATGCCCGACTGCTGAAGATCACCGATGCTTTGCTAACCGCTCCACCTTCACTCCCACCCTGTCGTGGCCCCACCTTTACACTGTTCATGAATTCATTTCCGTCAGAGAGAGATCTCTAAAATGCAAGTGTGACCCTGCATGCCCCTGTCATAAACACTTCAACATCTTCCCATGGCCTGGTGAACAAAAGCCAAAATCCTGACTGCAGTGCAGTTGCCATTGGATCTGATTCTGTCCTACCCTTCAGCCACGTCTCCTGTAGCCCCTCTGCCTCTTCCTACCCAGCATGCTTCTGACCAAAATGTGATTAATCCGTATAGAAATATGACTAACTCACTAGACAGCTCAGAGTGTTTCACATGCCCACACAGTCCTCTCTGTTGGAAGGGGCATCCTCCCAACTTCTCATGTACGACCTGGCAAACTAATCATTCTTCCAAAGCTCAGCTTGAGTGCTTTCTCTGTGGGCTTAACCCAGAGAGGACCATTTCCTTTTTGTCAAAACTGCCTATCTTACCTGACCCTTCCAGCATCCAACACACAACTTGAGAATTGCCTATTCACATGTCCCTCTTTCTTTTGCAACTAAGATCTCCTTACAGAATAATAGAGTGGCTTCTCCATCATTATGTTCTCAATCTCTAACAGAGTGTCTAGAACATAACACCTATTTACTGGCTAAATTTACTGGCTATTATTTATGTATTGTATTTTGTTCAATACATAAAAGAATGCATGCATGAATGCTTGAATGATTGAATATTTTAGTTAGCCCATAGAGTGAACATATAACCTACCTCACCCCATTCCCTATGTGATAGAAATTTAATCAGCTTTAAAAAATTTTCCACATGGATTCACTCTTAATACACTCAATATGCCTTTAGTTTTATTTATTTGATAATCAATATAACATCACTGCAGGCGTTTTCAAGATCACTGTCCCTAACTTCAAGCAAAACAAATTTTATGTTACTATATATTTATTCTGGTTTCTTCTTTTTCAAAAATACTTGACTTATAGCATAATTTGTAAAAGGCCAAAATTGTTGAAATTATCCTAAAAATTAAGCAAAGAGCATTTCATCTTTAGGGTAATTTCACAGTGCCTAGGGTAGGAAGAGTGCATTTTATTTCATTATTAAGTTGCATAACACTGAAGTTTAAGAATTTGAAAGCAATCCAAAGTTGGATAGCAAAATGATTTGAGTTAAACAATAGTATCTAAAAATAGAAAACATAGGAAAACAGAATTATTTGGGTATTCATTATTTCTATTTTAGCAAGAGATGGGAGAGAGCCAAGAGAAAGAGAAGAGAGAGAGAGAGAGAGAGAAAGAAAACCAATGCCTGGATGCTAAAAGGAAAATTGAAGGAGACTGTGAAATTATTTAATTATTTAAATTTAATATTTATGTCCTTCTTTGTAAAATGATGTAGCTGGCCTATGATGGACAAGACTAGAACTCAAAAAGAGACCCCAGACCTTGAGTGTCCATAATTCTCTGTGTAGATATTCAATTAAATCAAAGAAAAGACAATTTGATTAAATGTAATTAAATAAACAATTTAATCAAAGCCATTTGAGTCTTAAGTAAAATATTTTGGCTTCAGTATAGTTGGACACTTAATGGAAATTCATATATCTAGATAAATGGCTGCTGTTCCCCCTAAAAATATGTATAGAATCAGCCACCATCGGTAGTGGGAGTCATAGAGATCATTTGAAAATCTGTAGAACACTTGTTATTTCTTGTTGTTAGGATTATGTTTATTAAGCATAAACAAACATTCTCAACCTTAAATGGATAGACATATATATTTTATTCATTATATTGGCACCATGAAGATTTCCTCTTTCTTAATGAGTAATTTTTATATGTTTTTCTTCTTAAGCTGTCCTGTGTTTGCTTGTTTAGTTTATTTTAATAGGGAAGCAAAAGAACCCTGTTGAATAATTGATGTACTAATCTTAAGATATAATACCTGTTTAATTGAGAACAATCATCTGTAGTCTAACATGCTAAATTAAGAGTGGAATAGATATTTTAATATAAAAGTGTTTCAAGTAAGTAGTCTAGAATTCTTGTGCTTTAAAAATTTGATCTAGGCCGGGCGCGGTGGCTCACGCCTGTAATCCTAGCACTCTGGGAGGCTGAGGCAGGCGGATCGTTTGAGCTCAGGAGTTCGAGACCAGCCTGAGCAAGAGCGAGACCCCATCTCTACTAAAAATAGAAAGAAATTATATGGACAGCTAAAAATATATATATAGAAAAAATTAGCCGGGCATGGTGGCGCATGCCTGTAGTCCCAGCTACTCGGGAGGCTGAGGCAGTAGTATCGCCTAAGCCCAGGAGTTTGAGGTTGCTGTGAGCTAGGCTGTTGCCACGGCACTCACTCTAGCCCGGGCAACAGAGCGAGACTCTGTCTCAAAAAAAAAAAAAAAAAAAAAATTTGATCTAGATATTTGCCATGGTGCTAGCTATTAAGCATGTGCTTCTCAGTTTTATGATCTGGAATAAAAATTGCCCCATAAATGGACACTTTATAATATGCTTAATTTCCTTTTATTAAATTGATAAATGCAGAAGCACTGAACACATTTACAGTATGGTGAGAATTTAGGATTATTGTATTTTATAATTTTTATATTGTTCATACATATAATTTGTCATTTGTGCAGAGACAGCTAGTTGATAATTTCAAAGTATTTTACTATTTTTTTTTGATAAGGAAAAGGTCACTTTTAGTAGTCAGAAAAGACATTATTCTATTAAACTAATTTGCCTACATGCAAATTTTGTCATTTTTACCTCATTAACTATTTATCATGGAGTAAAAAAATATATATTCATGAAGGGGCAGCTCACAGCCTGATGGAGCTGGAACTAATATTTTGCAACTCTAATGATTTTTTGCATCCTTAATTAGATAGCATAAGGTTGATATGATTAGGTCAGGATGTAGTGTTTTTCATTAAAATACATTTTAGAAGCTGTATTCATAATCTGCCCTTGCAATTAAATAATGAGCCTATGAATTTAATATTATCGACCCAATTATTATCCCATGCAAACGTATACCTTTAATAAATTTGTGCCGTAGGACCTTCATTAGCAACAGAAAGAATGATATTTCTAGGTACATAGATTGAATGGCTATGGTTAAACTTATATAATTGTTTTAAACATATCAAGAAGCAAACCTTCAATACCTAGGCATTTAATTCCAAAATGTGTCTTACTATTTGTTGAAGACTAATTTACATTGTAATTATTTTCTTAAAGAAACTACCACTTTAAAACAGGCTATTGAAGCTCATAAAAATAGCAGGATATTAGGTAGAGATGGAGGATTGGAGAAAGTTGTGCATCATGGGACAATGGAGTGTAAATTTAGAGATCCATTCAAGAGCAAAATTGGAAAGCATAAAAACTAAAATGTCTATTTCTCAAGTGTCTGTATTATCCGAGAACAACCATATGCAATTAATGAAAATTATTATTTTTGTTGTTACATGTTAGAATAGTTTTTGCTAATAGAAGGTTTGCAATGGGAGTATGTAAGGTACTCTGAGAGGGAACTGCCTGTCTCTTATTGTGAACGTGTACACACATACATACATAAAATACAAACCCTGTTCCCTCTTCCTTTTATAAGAGTCGCTACTGATCTACTACTTTTGTGCAACAGCAATTGTTTGAGCTCTTTAGTTCATTCTTGATGAAATTTCATTATGAAGGTTATATACAATGTATAATTTTTAATAAATGGAGATAATTAAGAAAAGTTGACATTTAGTAATGGATTATGTAGAGAGGTAAAACTAAGTATTGTTAACTACACAGCAAACTGCAGACAATGTGTTGATCTGACTACAGTGTTTTTCTAGAAGTCATGTTCATTTCTGTTTGGAGAATATAGTCGGGGAAGGGGCGGGGAGCGGGGAGAAAGGTTTGACTGGGGTCATGAAAGGCAAGATGGTAGGTAGCCAAGCAGATAAAATGGAGGCATATTGATGGGAATTTGGGATGAGAAATTTGGACTTTTCCATGTAAAAGGAGACAGTGAATAAAGGTATAGTGTTAGGAAATACCAAGGCAAGTTTGAAAACTAAAAGCAATTTGTTTGGCTGAACAAAGGTGGGAGGTTGGGCAGATAAGCAGGAGAAGCAGACTGAGAACTGGAAATGACCTTAAAATGGGGACTACGTATTTATCATAGGCAATGGGGAGTCATTGAAAGTTTTAATAAAAAGAAGTAACTCAATCAGTTAAGAATCTGGGTTGCCTTTGCGTTGAACTCTACAAATTGCTTATTTTAAAGCTCTAATACTTTTACCTCTTGGGAAGTAAGTAGTTTAATGTACTCTGGTTAAGACATAGTTCAACTTTCCACCATTAAGAGTTGTTTATTCATTGGAATGTCTGAATTATCCATAGAGTTTTCTAACTATTCAACTCAATTTAGTCCCACAATCACTTTTTTTTTAATTTCAGCATATTATGGGGGTACAAAAGTTTAGGTTATGTATATTGCCCTTGCCCCCCCCTTCCCAGTCAGAGCTTCAAGCGTGTCCAACCCCCAGACGGTGCGCATTGCACTCATTATGTAGGTATACACCCATCCCCTCCCACCCCCCACATCTGCCTGACACCCGATTAATGTTATTCCTATATATGCTCTTAGGTGATGATCAATGAAACCAATTTGATGGTGAGTACATGTGGTGCTTGTTTTTCCATTCTTGGGATACTTCACTTAGTAGAATGGGTTCCAGCTCTATCCAGGAAAATACAAGAGGTGCTATATCACTCAGCCACAATCACTTTTGAGTTCTGTTTTCTGTGTCATCAAGTATTCATCATTCTCATCTTCAGTGGAGGAATCCTCCCAAGGCTTTGAGCATTTTACGAGCTTGATGGGGACTTGAAAGTAGGTGAAGATAAATAAAAAGTCAAATTGGACCTAGCCAAATTTGAAATTAGTAATGGAAGGTGAGAATATGTGGAAATAGAAACCAGGAGTCAGACTGAATCCAAAATAGTAGATGAGACAGCGGTGACTACAAAACTAAGAACTCTTGATTTTTGTAGGTTCAAGCATAGACTGGTTGCCTTGATCAGAGGAGGCGGGAAGCAGGGGCCTAACTCAACTAGAACTAAGAAGCATCTGAAATAGCAGGAAACAAAAGAAGGGCACTCAAACAGTCTAGATATAACAGTTCTGGTCCCCTGATTGCAGTTCCAGTGAAATTTTATACTTACAGGCTTTATCTATGTTGGCTTCCACCTCTAAATTCACCAAAAGGCTTTTGACACCAAGTCTCAGACACTGAATTAAGTACCCACAAATAAGCAATAAGCATTTTGGATTCCCAAACAGAATTCTTAGTAAAAGAGGCATAAACAGCAAGGTAGGAGGGTCAATGAACTGTTTTTTTGATAAGAAGTCAGTAGACTAGGTACTAATTTTCTTTTTGCATTGAAGAATTACATGAAATTTTTTTAGCAAAGAATATATCTTAAGTACCTTAGTGAACACAACCTAAAAATATGTCTAAATGATCTTAAACAAAGGGGTTTCTGTTCAGTAATCAAGCATATATTCTGAACTCCATATTTAGTGTTATTTCCTTCTTGCATTAACAAAATTCCCAATTCTACATAAGCATGAAAACAGTTATCTTTTAAAGGGTTTTATATGAATGCAGACAGTAATTAGAACTACTAACATTGTACAAATTTCAGTTCTTGTACAATGAAGAGATTGATACTGACCCAACTAATTTGAAAATATGTCTTAGCTATAATTTAAAAAAATATATAAGGAGGATAATTTTTAAAACATATATAACAACTGGAATTTCTCTTTTCCTTTGTTTTTTAAATCAAAATAAGCAAGGAGCAGTGGAAAATGTTCTGTCTTGGTATGGTAGTTTTGGTTAATTGATATGCATGTCTCCCTTGATCTTTTTTTATCTCTGAATTTCTTGGATGTTTGTTTATAACTTACCCAATATATCGTTAAACTTTTGAAAGGTCATTTGGCCATAAAGAGATTAGTTTCTTCTATAAAATGAAAAGTATAGATAACAACTAATAAAGGAATCACTAGGAGTTTTCTGAAGATATCTCAAATGTTTGAGTTTTAAGATTGACAAAGAACTATAACATTTTGCTAAGTACTTTCCCCCTTTATTCTAAAATCATTTCTATTTGAAGTGAAGTGTAATCCATATGTTTTTGATTCATTAACACGTAATTTGTTAGCATCTCTTTACTGGAGTGCTATATAGCAGCCTTTTCATCTTTTTTATAAGCTTATTTTCCTCAGACACAGGAAATCAAGTTTTTCTAAGAGTAAACAAACTTAAATTTGAAGAGACATGAGAGGGTTTGTTTGTAACACAGCACCTATTAGCTTTGAACTACCTCTGTACTCAGTATGCAAATTTTTTCTTTAGAGTTCCGTAAAAATCTGATATATATATGTGTTAATAATTAACTGAGACACAATATTCAGATTTCTGTTTTATTATTTACTAAACCTTCCTACTATTTTACATTAATTTCTCCTCATGATAAAACAACCAACTACTAACATATTAATGAACAAGTCATTAATGACAGTTATTTAATTGCAATCTTATTATTTATTCTTATTAATAATGTAGGAGCTACTTACCTTTTAATAATTATGTGGTGGGAAATGAAATTTAATGTAAAGCATTAAACAATGTCTTTTTCTTTTCTTTTTTGTTCTTTTGGAAGTACAATATTCTTTACTAGGAAGAATGCAAGTCACTTTTTCATATCTTATTTGCACTTGAGACACACAAGTTCTCCAGCATTACTTGCATCTGTGGAGAATTTAATGAAACTAAAATACAATTTCATCTAAATGCCATCTTTCTTACTGCCATTAGTTATTTTAGTTTATCTAATTACTATTGTAGGGCATTCTTTGGGCTTTAACAGTCACAAAGTTTGGATAAATCAGTATCGCAAAAATGCCTCCATAATATCACTGCCTGCTAAGAGAAAGCATTTGACTCTTCACACTCAATGTTTTTAGTAGATAAGTCAAAGGGAAGATAACAGCTCTCAGAATTTAAGTCATATTTTCCTAGAAATGAAGGAAGGGGAAAATAAATGGCTATTACCATGGGTCAGGCACTATACAGGCAATTTATATGCTGGTTCATTTAATTCTCAAAGCAAATATATGTGGCTGTAATTATTCTCATTTTATAAATGAGAAAATGGGGGCTCAGAGAAATTAACTTCCTTTATTTACCCATTCATTTCCCACTTTCTTATTGATTATTTTTGATGCACTAGGCACTTTTCTTAGGTGCAAATGAAAATAAGATAAAACAGTGCCTTTTTCCTCATATTCCAGTAGGGAAGACAAATAGGTGAGAAAATAACGGTAATACAGTCAGAGAGTGGAATAATAGAGCTACAGGCTGGGCGATGAGGTGGCAGCTTGAACATAGATGGCATTTGAAGGGATCAGGAGAAGATGATAGAGATATTTAAGACGAAGAAGAGTTCAAGGACCAAGTGGGTACCAAAAGAAAGGGGTACTCCAGACAGAGGATGCGATGTCATGGTATGGAGACATGGAAGAATGGAAAAGAGTTTAGTATGGCTGGAGTGTAACTGATATATGCAAGACAGAGCACAGTGCCTGGTTAGGAAGGCAAGAAATAGATATATGTAAAGTGTCTGGATTTAGCTTGACCACTTGATTTCCTGATTGGTCTCGCCTGGGGTTAGTATAATTTGTCAATATTAAGATATTTTTGATCAATCTCAGCTCCCTATTTTGCCAGACAAAGCCAGCCTCCTGCCCGCTACCCATATCCCTAAATAAGCCGTCTTTAGCACCCATCCCACATTCAATGACTAGGGCTCCCATTTAACTGGAAAAAGAAATGGTTTTCTATCTCTTTTCTCTATCCATATGTTTTTCTAAACTTTTATAATACTTCGACTTGTGAAAATTCTAGGATTCCTTTCACATATCTTAGAAAAATAAGCAAAAGACTTCAGATTATAATATGATGACAATAGTGATTGACTAGCTCTTATTCATCATTTCATTGAAATAATTATGAAAATACTCCAAGACATACAAAAGGGACTTATAGGAAATGAATTGACATATAATATATTACCAAATACTAAAATATCAGTTAATGATTTTCCAGACTTCACATAATTTTCAGTACATACAGAAAAACATTTTTGGTAATGAAATGATTCTTTGACATTTGAAACAGCAGAACTGAGCAAATTAGGGAAAATAAAGAGTTTACCTCCTCCCTTTCCATCCAGCCACAAAATATCACTCAACAGGCACACGCATACATAATGAGACTCAGTCCTCAGTTCATAGGAAATCTAGACCACCACAATCTGAATGAACAGGGTCTACTTCCTGCTATGTCTGGGGTCATTGCAAAGCTTCACATCCCAACCTCTCCTCATCAGTATCTCACTTTTTGTGTCCATTCCAAAAGCACAGTTCTCAGGAATTCAATGTGAAGTAGTGCCAGAAGGACCCATGGCAGACTGTAAAGTGAAGTCAAAAATTGTAAGGGAAGAAGAAAAGGAAGATAAAGATTGAAAGTTCAACCTAGAATCTGGAAAAAAAAATGAAACAAATGTAAGAAAATTTCCAGAGATTGGTAGGCAAACTGAGTGTGTAGGTAAAAATGAGTCAGCAAGCATCAGAAAATTAATGAAAAATGTCAACACCTCTCTTTTGTTTATGTTAAATATTTAATTACCTAGAGTAATTCAATTATTAAATTTAATATTTTTAGGAAATTTTAAATATGATTTTATATCATGACTTTTTTCATTTAACATTTAATCAAGAGCATTTTGCATATTATTTAAAAATCTTCAAAACATAGTTTCAGGGTGTACAGTATTTCAGTGCATAAAAGCATCATAATTTAGCAATATCATTGTATTTTTTGTTAAAATGTTAAATGTTTAAAGGATTTTAAAAATCCTAAAAATATTTAAAAAGAAAGTACAAGCAAGTCACCATAAAGGCACAACACCCTAGCTAAACTCAGGCTTTCTTTTTGCAACCCCAAAGTCAGAAAATAATGTAATAGTGTGGCAAAGCTTTGGGGAAAAATAACTCTAAACTCAGTCAAATATTTACATGAAAACAACATAAATGTTTTCTGTTGTATTCAAAGTTTGAGAAATTATACAATTTACAAATTCTACCTCCCACCAAAAAGAAAAAAATAGTCAAATATAGAGCTGATTTAGTGATGAATCAGAATTAAGAAATGGGAGCTGCAGCTACTTAACTGTTGATTCTATTTATAAAATATAGAATGCATTTATAGAATTTTTGATTATTAAAGAGGGTTGTAGATTTTAAAAATAATTACTATAGAAGGTAGCATATAATGTAAATAATAGTGATAAATCAATAATGAACTGATTGTAAAAAATTCAAGAGTACATTATCAAAAACTGAGAAGTGAGTGGGCATTAAACATGATGAACATCCATATATTGTCCATAAGAATGTAAACTGGTAAAATCTTTTTGGAAAGTAATTTGACAATTATTATTGTAGGAATAATAATATTTTAACAAGAATTTTACTTGAATAAATCTATCTGAATGAAAAAGTCAGAAATGCACACAAAATTCAAAAGATGCTTATCATAGCAACATTTAATGCAAAAAAGGAAAGAAAACAATGTATGATTGAAAGCTTGTTGAAATGTGATGTATTTATACATTAGAATATTTTACATTCTTAAAAATTATGTTTTTTGAAGATTTTTAAATGATATCAAACATGCTCTTACTCAAATGTTAAATGAAAATATTAGGATATAAAGCTGTATATATGCTATGCTTCGTGTGATTATAAAGGCATACATAAAATTGTCATAGTAGTTATATCTTTCTTTAATGTAGAATTATAGGAAATTTATGTTATCTTCTTTGTGCTTTTATAAATTTCCTACTTTTTAATGAGCATGTATTATTTTCATAATTTAAAAGAAGGACCTATAAAATTGCTCTTTAAAAGGAAAAAGTGTCAGGCACAATTTAAAATCCTTTGTAAGCCACCATCTTGTGCCATTCAGGAGCATCCGTTCTGCAGAAAGAACGAGAGACTGACCAAACAAGCAATTCATAATGTTATGCTCACAAATGGATGTTTGAGCCACAGCAATCTGCCTGCTACATTCTGGCCTCATTATTGTCTTCAGGCAGAGAGGAAGGAAAATCCTGGTGAGCATTGATGTTGTAAGAAAGTATCAGCCAACGTGTTCATAGCGTGGTGCCTTCTCATCCATTCTGATGGTTCTCTTTCAAGATTTGGTGAATCATGTGCCTTGCTTAACTTGGTGACAGAACCTAGTCACACTCTGTTTCTCCTGATGAGCTTTGGTTTGTTGTTCTCTTTGCCCACGTTTTCCCCTTTCCAATTAGAAATGCAGTTTGGTTTCCTTTGTCAACCGCCAACAGCAGCAGTTGTGGTTTATGCCTCGATTAGGTCCTAAAACACAGCTAAGCTGCTGTGACTGTCCCTGCTGTACATTTGGCAGGAGCAGAGTCACCATGTGGTATGCCAAGTGACACACACTGCCATCTACATTTCGTTCCTAGTTTTCTGGCTGGTCCCTTGGCTGCTTCTCAGACAAGCTGTTGGAAAAGCTCTCATTTCACTCTACATCCTGTTACCAGGTCAGTCTGCAACTCATCTGTCCCCTTGCTTTAGATACTTGCTTATTTTAAATTTCTTGCTATGAAAAGTATGTTTCTGAGTTTTTTTGTTAAATAATTCATGATTTATAGTATAAATAAATCCTGCCCTATCCAAAGGCTTGGCCCTTCTAGGTTGCCTTCATACCCTTGGTTTCTCACATTTTCCTAATAGACCCTTCCTGGGATTCTTCTAATTGTTTTAGTTCCATATAGAAGTTATAAGTGTGAACAACATGATTATTTTTGTCATTAAAATGGAATGAACCTTGTCAATGTTTTTTTTTAATTTTTACAAAGAATGCAGTTCTTTAAACTTTCAGTTTTCTTTTAAAATTTTATGCTTTTAGATATTGCAAGATCCAAAGCATAGATCAAGAAAATCCAAGTACTTGTGATTAACTAATTTTGATCAAGAGGTAGTTGACCTCAAACTCTGGGAAGTCTATATGGGAAAACAGTCACAGTCTTTTCAAGGATAGAGAAGCTGGTACATGTTCCATGTACATTAGTTCAAATTATACCATTTTTTAATATCATGTATTACCAAAGGAATTTTGAATATCGAAACCAAATTGTCCCTTTTGCCATAGGAACAAATTAAAAGCCAATTTCTTTTACTGTTTATATCCTACATTTTGATATCTGTAGTTTTCATTTCTTAATATCCATCTCATGCCTATATATCCTTGGAGTAAGCTAAAACACCTTTTAAAGGAAATCTGGGGCATCCTTTAAAATTTAGTTGAGAACCTCACAGTGATCAGCAGACCCTAGTATAACAAACATTTTCATCACCTCAGATATTATCATGGAAATAGAAACTTTAATTTAAAAATAAAACTCAGAGAACTTGAGATTACTGAGAGTGCATTTTTGGACCCCAGTTTAAGAAGCAATGCTCCAGGTATGTACAGGTACAGGACAGACTTGGGTGGATTCTAAAGAGCTCAACACAATGTAACTCTCTCACATTCCCAAAATTTGCTTTTCCCCAAATATACAGTGACTGTTTCTATCTCCAGGCCTTTGCACTCCTATTTGTTTGATGAAGTCCCCTCTTCCACCACATTGTCCCATCAAAATATTCTGTATTCAGGGGCCAGGTTGGCTATCAGCTCCACCGTACAGCTTTCTGGGGTATGCTTGATCAATCTTCCCCATCTCTGTGCATTCAGAACAATTAAGAACTTTCCATTGATTATATTCTGATTATACTTTATCTTTTTCACTGGATGTCATTTCTTTTCTTATTTATGGGAAGATCCTTCAGGTTTTGTTTGTTTCCCCTGTTTCTTTAGGATATCTGATTCTTTCCCTATGCCAAACTAGGATCTCTCCTATATTAAATATTCAAGTGATGCCAAATTGATCAGGATATGCCTGAGGAGGTCCGTTTCCTCATGAGGAAGTCATTTCTGGTTCTGCTTTTGTTTGGCTGAGGCACTAAGGCTTAATAAGCAGAAAGGAATCACCTCTTAGTTCCCATGATGCCTCAGGTAAATCTCATAGAGACAAAAATACTGAGTTTCTCCTTCAGATCTTTCAAGGAATCAGACTGCTATATAGGATATTTGGGTTGCTTGGAATTTATGAATAACTATATATACCCATGATCTATATTCTTCTTTTAAGCCTGAACAATCCAAGCAATCTTTCTTCATCCCTGATCCCCAGCCCAGGATAATTTTTAAGGGATTTGAGAGCAAGATAGCCGAGAAGACTTCAACACCAAGGTTCAATAATTAATGCCAAGACAAGAAAATGTTATCAATGGTGTGACAGTTTTTTTCTCTTGAGTTTCTTAATAGCTCTTAGGATTTTCTACTGTTACATACCACACAATCATGTAGATGAAATGACACTGAAGATCATCAGGATTGAAAGAAAATAGATTCTGTTATGATAATTGCACTTTTCTGAGCTCTCACTTTATTTGCCATAGCTTCAGGTTCATGGAAAACACCTACTACTGTTTTTACTTTAAATATCAAAATTTTATAAGGTAGTACTGTTTTCTCTTATTTAAAGAATATAGAACAATTTCAATCTTGTGGCACACATATTCATTTGATATGAGCAATGGCACAGATTGACCTAATTAGCAGTTTACTATCATCCTCTTAATTACCATACCTGGAAGAGAGTTGTTATTTTCTGCAATACTTAAACTGTTTTGCCAGAGTCCATGGGCAGTCATGAAGAAATAGTGCACTTTATTAAAAGTTTTGCTACAGCTCACGCAGAGATTTGTTGTTACAAACTAATGATACTCGATAGCCCTCAAGATAATTTTACAACAGTGTTCAGCAAATGCTGCATCTCTATTTCCATTTTTCTCAACTCCTCCAAGATAATTTGTGTCCATGAGGCAAACTATTGAAAATTTATGGAAAGAGGGTCCATCAACCAAGGGACTGGCACAAATGAAGCAGTGAACACTGATGTTTCTGTCCTATTTGCATTGCCAAATATTTTCAGGTCCTGTAGGCAGGACATGCTGCATGTGGTCTTTCAAATCAAGGAAACTTGATTTACTTTACAATTTAATGCATTTCCTTACTATTCATCAAAACTAATTAATATCAAGTCTAAGCCCTACAAATAAAATGTGACATTCAGTTTTTCCGAGGAGTAACATTTCAACTCCATGTATTTCTTTTGTTTTGTTTTGTTTTGGTGTAGGGATCTCACATCCAGTAGTGTCTATTGCATGTATTGGATTCATTGAGAAAGCCATGGTGTCCTTTCTGTATGAACCAATATTAGAGCACAGTAAAAACACTATATTGCAACTTTACAGCTAACCCAACTCACCCAGTAGCTTGGGGTAGTGGTAATGTGTCCTCTCCTCCCTCCCTCCCTTCTCTTTCTTCCTTTCCTCTCTTCCTTATTTTTTTCCCTTTTTCATTATTTGAGTAATTCTATGAGTAACCACTTACTTATTGTTGTGCAGAAATCAGAGATATAATACATAATCCTCATGCTCAAGGACTCTGTGAGTTGCTCCACTATAATGATGTTGGTAAGTTAAATTCTTTGAAATGATCCCATCAGTCACTGGTATTTTCCATTTTCAATATACAGGAAAATTGCCACTAGTACATTTTTTAAAAGGAATATAATGAGATAACATGATGACAGTAGCTAAAAAACTGAATTGAAACACATTTTATTAATTGTGTGTTCTAATGCCCACACTTAGCCAATCCTGATGTTTCTTAAGGTACAACATAATGGTGGAATAGGCTTCTGTGGTTAGCCTTTTTTCCCTAAGACAATGTTTTGAGTTCATTGGCTTAACAAATGATGATCTATACAGTGTAAATAAACAACTTATTTCCATTAACAGATTTAACAAAAGGGGCATAAGAGATTTTCACATGTTAAAAAAAACAGAAGCACTTATCAAATATTTCTTTATATTATCCCTTATTGTTTCCGATAAAAACTTCCCCAGTTCCAACTAAATTTATAATTGCTTCCCAGTGAGTCATGAAGCACAGAAGGTTATGCTGTTAGATAATTATTGTGGAAGGAAATTTTTATACCTGCCTTGATGCTTGGTGCAGAACGCCCTTATATTGTAGGAGTGTTACGTTATACCAATGTGTAGATAAGCCTGTTGCTAACCATGATGGAGTGCTGAAAAAATGATCCCAGCAAGTGAAACTCTGGAGAAGACTATGTTTTGTCACTAGCTCTTTTAAAAAAATAATTAAAACCTAAAATATTTTACTTCTATCATTTAATAAACACTTTTTTAAATATCCCATGGAACTATAATCAATTTGTAGATTTTAACTTAAAACACCAAAAAGAATAATAGTACCTTACGTTAATATCACACATTGAAGTCTTCATATTGTCACATTATTTTATTTGTTCCTCAAAGAAACCTTCAGGAATAAATGTCACAGCAAGGACTCAAATCCAGGATGATTTGCCAGCCGTGATCTTTACACACATCAGAATGTTTTGGGAAAGGGATGAAAACCTCCTGAATAAGAACCTTTTTGTCTTTACTTTCATGATTTTTAGTAAATAATATTTAAGTAATTACATGAAATTTTGCACTCAATTTGAAATCTAGAAATGATGAACCATAAAAATGGCTTGTGCTAGATGTTCAATCCAGAAATCTCAGTTTATCTGCTGAAACAGCAAGAGTCAGTCTCTAGGGAATGAGAGATTTAGGATTTTTAATTCTATATCAACCTGGAACTGAAATATTGATCCAAAAAACACTGCTCCTGAGTAGCACATGCTCCTGTGGTGAGAGCGAGTGAAGAAATATTCAGAGGACTTTGGCGAGATCCTATGAGTAGGGAGACTTTTCCTGATCCCACAAGACCACTTACAGGACCAGGAAGACAGTTTTTCCATGGACTGGGGAGCAGGAGTGGGGGGAATGGTTTGGGGATGATTCAAGCACGTTACATTTATTGTACACTTTATTTCTATTATTATTACATTGGAATATATAATGAAATAATTATACAACTCACCATAGGTTGGGGACCCCTGCTTTAGGGTTTTCAGTGTATTTGCAGATACCCCACGGTTGTTTTGCTATAACACTTGTTTGCCAAGTGGTTTCCTGGCCAAAGTTCTTTGAGCTTCTTTCTCCTGAATCTTCTGATCCCTCCCACGACTTTCTTTCTGTGAGACATAACTAATACATACTTATACGCACACATACACATATACACACAGAGGGAGAGAGAGAGAGAGAGAGGGAGAGTTGGAGATACAGATCGTTTCCTCCTTTTCTCCTCTTTTTCTACTGTTTCCTCAACCCGCTAGATTTAAATCACTGCATAAGCTACAGATTTGAAGACCTGGGAGTTTAAAACCCCTGCCGGTAAGCCTGGGTTTATAGACTTGTTATTTCCATTATTGCTTTATAAACGACAGTGTTTGAAGTAGATCATGGGTTAAGTAAAAGTACACTGAAGATCTCAATGGTTTTGGAGTTTGGAAGGTGATAGTCTTGAAAAACACACTTGATTTTTGTGTGTGAAGCAACCAGATTTGAAACACACTCGCTCTGCTTTCCAGATTGTTTTAGTTTAAGAAAGGACGCTTCGTTGGAAGCACAGATGACGCTTTTTAAGGACTACATATTACTGGATTTTTAGCAACCAGTTGAAACCTTGACACATCTGTTAAATAGAATTGACCCATTGGAGGAACAAGGACATGACCGGTCTTAATTTAGTGTCTTCTTAAAACCTTTATCCTCTGCCTTCTTGCTTACTTATCATCCAATAAATCACTGATACATTTTCTTTTCCTGAGTGGCAATGCTCTCTTAAAGGAACAAGGAAAATTACTTGATTCAGGTTGCTGTGATCATTTCACTTTTCCTCTAAATATTTAGTGTCTTCCATTTTAAACAAAAATTGGGGATCCTCATTTGGATATCTTCTTTAATCCACTTGATACAAATGAATGTAACCATGAATTACAGTTAACAGTATAAGATACATCTAAGGTGTAGGATATTACTTCCTTTTATAAAGTTTAGTTTTTAACTTGGAATGCTTTTATATCCTCCCATTAAAGGGAGGATACATCTTCTCCAGCTAAATGTCAAAGAGTGCTTTTCTAGATCCTGATATAATTAATACAATATTGCTGGTACTGCTACTGCTACAGCTACTGTAAATAATTTCATAAAGCACTTTTACATATGTGGTTTCAAGAAGTTGCCATAGCTCTAAGACAAAGATTTTGTTTTCTCTTTTAGTAATTAAACAAAGGCTTATGAGAGGCTCAGGACTTGGGAAAAGCTACCTGTTGGAGGCCAAGGCTGAACTGAAATTTAGGTCTTTTGACTCCAGGAGCCCTGTTGTATCTCTTTCCTTCACAGTTATTTGAATTTAGTAAGAATATACAATATGACATTAAGATATATTTCACAAAAGAATTAAGAACAGAGGCCAATAGTTTGTTGAATATGATAGTTTAAGCTATTTAAATTAAGCATTAAAAATAAAGTCTAAAAATCTAGGTTACGATCTACCTTTCAAAAGCATTGACTATGTATATCATACACCACAGTATGGGATAATCCCCATGAGAAGACAGCAAATTTTAAGTCACATCCCGAACTTCAAAGAGCATACAGTCCTCCTGGAAAAGACAGAAACTATAAACATTAAAGGAAAACAGAAAACAATTGGAGACAATTATTAATGTGATAGTGAGTCAGTTTTGTTGGAGTTGAATCACAGACCATGTATGTTAGGTAGGGGTGGTATGAGAAAATTTGTTTGTTTCTTTAAAATCATACGAAAAACCTTTAAGCAAAGGTAAGGTTCAGATGCGGTTGCATCAGATGACGCCAGAAGTATCTTCCTCAGTGTCCTCGTCCTTTCCGGGCTCTCAGCGGCTGCTACTGCCCGCTGAGCTACAGAGTTGCCTTCCGCTTGCAAACTCTAATACAAGTGTGGAGAAATTCCCTTTTTCTTGGTATTTCAACATAGCTCCAGTAGGCCTGAACTTAACAAAATAATTTGTTAAATACTTAGAACAACAGGCAAATGAGATGGACATGTAAAACATTTTGAGCCTACAAACCACCGTTTATGATCCTCCCGTAGCTCATTTACTCAGCGGCAAACTCCTGCCCTATTAAGCATCACTTTGGGGACATGGCTATCACACCTTTACTTCTAAGAGCCTATATAATTTTTAGGAACTTCCTACTTCCTTGCTTTTTAACTCTCAGTTTGCTTTTCAACAAAGGAAACTCTTTACATGATCTCCTAGGGTCCTTGATGGTGGCAAACTAGGATTTTTATGGAGTTCATTTTCTAGTCTGAGAGACACATTTTTTTTTTCTCCCTGAGGTGATTCACAAAACTATGGTGACTGACAGGATGAATAATCTAAATTCAGGGGGAAGTAAGGGCTTTTCAAAATTATCCCATGGCAAGCTTAGTGATGTAGCAATACCACATAAGCAATTATGATGTTCCTACAATACGAATTATATATTTATATTATCAGGAAATAGAGACAGGTAGAGTTATACTCTTGGGTCACAGGAAGGGGACAGTTTGAAAAAATGGTAAGGGTTTAATATACCACTTAAAGGATAAATATTAGAAAGGGAAGATGCTCTTATTTAACAAGATGTCTTGAGCCGTTTAGATTTCTGAAAATATAACCTTATTTTTCCAAGGATAAGAAATGTGCCTGCTAGTGAACCTTTAATCAGCAGTCTTTTTAATTAAAAGAATGTGAGAAAGAGAGGAAGGCGGAAAGCGGTGGCTTGAGCCCAGGTCATCCCTGTCCTAGGAGGCATCATGTTGCTTACAACATCAATAAACCTTCTTCTTTAAAAGAATTTAGTCTGCAGGCAGCAAATAAAATTTTATTTTTCCTTCACACATAAAATTCATCCCAGACAGACCACCAGCTTGTAGTTAAAAAAAAAAAAAAACCCCAAAAACCAAAAAAGAAAAAAATCTTAGGGTTTATTTGATGTTACAGGTCAGAATATTAAAAGTCACATATAGGAATAAAATTATAAGTATGTCAATTTCTGTTCATGAAAGTCATTATGGAAATGGGAAGCCTATATATTCTCATTGTATTTGTTATTTGACAAACTTAAAAAAAAGTAATCTTTATAAAGAAATCTTAGAAGGTGTCAGGTATCTGACAAATCCTCTCAAAGGAACCAGTCATGCAGTTATCCCCAAACACAGGCCATATCACTGAGAAATGGACAAAGAAATCTGAACTACTATTACATGAAAGTTGCACATCAGAAGCTCTGTGTGTTGTACAGAATATTTGGGAGAAAAAGTCTTCAGTCTGTTGGTCAATCAGTGAATATGTATTGAATACCTACTAGGTTTTTAGAATGAGTATTAGTGGTAGTTAACAGTGTCTACTCTGTGTCAAGCCATGCATAAGTTCTTCACATGGATTATTTAGTTCTCAGAGTCACGCTGTTCGGCAAGTACAATTGCAGGTGAGGAACCCGAAGCACAGAGAGGTTAGATAACTTGCTCAAGATCACACAGCTAGGAAGAACAGAGTTGGGATTTGAAATCAGGCTATATGAGTTCAGGAACTATTTTCTTTGCTAAGATTTGTTTCTCTTTAAATTTATCATACAACCCGGAAGTTCCACCCCTGGATATCTGCCTAAGAGAAATTAAGACATGTATATGAATGTTTGTAACTGTGTTGTTCATAATAGCCAAAAAGTGAAAATAATTCAAATTTCCCTCAATGGGGAATGGGTAAACAAAATGTGGTATAGTCATACAATGGAATAGTATTCACCAATAAAAAGAAATGAACTACTAATACCTAATGGAAGATAAATGCACCTCAAAAACATTATGCTGGGAAAAGAAGTCATGCAAAACATCATCATGGTAGGCAAATTTCTGAGATTGCTCTTGAAATCCCACCCCCTGTTGTGCATGCCCTGTGTAATCCCCTACCCTTGAGTTTGGGAAGGACGTGTGGATGTGATGGGACAGTCACTCCTGTGATTAGACTATGTTCTGTAGAAAAGGTGGAGAGATTATGAAAACATAATTAGGTTAATCAAAAGGGAAATTACCCCCTGGTGGGCCTGACCTAATCAGGTGAACACTGTTAAAGAGAATCCAGGTATTCCCTGAAAGGAGAGAGTCCAAGTGATAGAGATTCTTTCATTGACGTTGAAGGAAACATGTTATGAGCTTCCTATGGAGGGGGCTTTGGGGCAAGGACAGAGGAGCTAAAAGCAGTCTCCAGCTGACAGCCAGCAACAGAACATGAACTTCAGCCTCACGCCCATGGGAACGAGATTCTATCAGAAACCTCAATGAATGTGGAAATGGATTCTTCTTCCCTCGTCAATCCCCAGATGAGAATACAGCCTGGCTCAGACCTTGCCTGTAGCCCATTAAGACACTGAGCAGGGGACCCAACTAGCCAGGACTTCTGTCCTGCAAAAACTGGGATCAAAAAGGGTATTGTTTTAAGCCACTAAATGTGTAGTAATTTGTTACAGAGCAATAAAAACTTAAATACACCACTGATTATATCATTATACGTATATAAAATATCCAGAAGAGGCATCTAAAACTCTGAGAGTAAATCTGTAACTCTGGATAGAAAAACCAGAGTAAAGGCATCATTGCTGTATGAAGAGAGTGTGTGTGTGTGTGTGTGTGTGTGTGTGTGTGTGTGTGTGTATGGGGGGGTTGTCTATGAATTAACATAATTCTGAGCCCACCAGCAACTGGTGCAAGTGTGGAACAGATCCAAAGAACTCCAGTGAAGGCTTTGAGAAGTGAACAACATAAGCCCAAATCTTAGACCACAGTGGCACATGCGTGTAGCAGATCAAAATAGCATAGCAAAGTCACAGAGAACTGAACTTCCATTGGATCTACCATCAAAAGATGAGATGGAACTACCTGGGTTGATTGCTTGCTAAAACAGAAGCAAAAGCAAACATTCACCCACCTTCTCCAGGGGTATTTAAAAAGTCAAGAGTACAATCCAAAATTACTCAATATATTAATACAAACAACCAGGAAAATCTGACCAGTTATTCAGGGAAAACATAATTAACAGATGTTAACCCTGAGATGATCCATGTGTTAGAAAGACTTTAACATCAGTTACGTTGATCATCCTTAGTGAAGTAAAGGTGAACTCTTTGGAATAAATGGAAAGATAAACATTTTCGGCAGAGAAGTAGAAACAATAAAAAAAGACCCAACTAGAAATTTCAGAACTGAAAATATATGAAATGTGAAATAAAAATTTATTTTGTGAGCTCAATAATAGAATCAAGATGACTGATGAAAGAGTAGGTGAATTTGAAAATAGTTCAATAGAACAGCAAGGTGGGATGAAGGTAATGACAGAAACTTAGAAGGGTCACAGCCCTGACCAGGCAGAAAACCATATTGTGAGTTACATCAGCAGCTGACCTCAGCAGGGCAAGCAGTGACCAGGAAGTACATTGCTTCAAAAACCGGAGGATTGCGGAAGGATGCCAACAAGAACCAAGGGCCCCTTGTGGTCACCTTACCATGTCACCTAAAGCATATAGTATACCCACAACTCTCTGAAGTATCTCTTCTGACTCTTTGGCGAGGAGCAGAGGAACAGGAGAGACGATTTTAAAGAACAGTAAATGAACGAGCCATTTAAAAAGATCTCTGTGAACTAGCTCTTATGGATTGGATGGATTTCAAATGGTAAGGAAGAAGTGGAAAATGGCACCAGGTGTTGGGTCTGAGCAGTTGGTGGATGGTGTCGCACTACTTATTGCCATGATGCCCACGGCCTGAGAACTTCTTTGTCAAAGAAGTAGAGTGGGTGGGAATCAGTAGTTCTGTCCCAGCCATGTGAAATCTGAGTTGAGTAATAGATGTCAATGTGCAGATGTCAAATAGACAGTTGGATGTAAAGCTGTGGCTCAGGGGAAAGTCCGAAAACGTGATATAAAATTGGGTCATCATCACCTAGATGGTGTTTTCGGTCCAAGAAGAGAATGTTAAGAGAGGGCTGAGAGTTGACAGGGAGAAGAGCACAGTCCTATGGATGATGTTTAGAGGCCTTGCAAGGAAAGGGAACTAGCAAAGGGGGCTGCGTGACAGTGTAGTTAATATCTGTGTATCTTCCCCAGGAAACGACTTAAAATGTTCGAGGTATTTATCCCAGTCCAGTGGCAAAACATAGACATGGTTGAGGTAAAATTTCATAGACTTGACAAAAGTAAAAATGTTTGTGATTTAGGCAATATTTTTGGCATTTACGAAAGGAGAAATGAGAAAAGCGCGCTCAGACACACTGAGAATCAGATATTCACATTCTGTTCATTTCCTCCAGAACTTGATGAATCCGGGACAAAAGCCTCCAAATTGAACAGCTGGAATGTGATATGCATCACACACACTGTGGAAGCTCAAGCTCCCATCGCTTTTCGTCCCATGTATTAATAAGTCTTAGGGATGGAAAAGGAGAAAATTTAGTTAGGGGAATGTTGTGTACTTCTATGTGGGATTATGAATCCTTAATGTTATTGTCTGTACTGATGTTTGTTGGACTAGGAAGAGGCAGCTGGCTCTCTGTGGTTTTCACATGAAGATATCCACCTCACCAGGCCATCACAGCGAGAAAAATTTTAAATGCATAAATGAAGATGGATCATTTTCCCAGTCCCATTGCTTCTCTTTGTGGTGCTTTTTGCCCCGAGATTACACAAATGGATGGTTTTATGGCCATTGAACGTAGCACAGCTGTAGATACAATTTATAATACAACAAGAAATTGTTCAGAAATGAGGGGGATTATGGAAACATTATCTGTGTAATGCTGTCAAGTTCAAAAGCTCCATGTGTCACCCTACCCCATATAGCACAGACTGGTCATATAAGTTAGAAATAACCTAGAGCTACTTTTAAATTATAGGCATAACTCCTTAGAATATTGTTGGCATTGCACTTTTCTTTTTTTCTTCCTTTGTTTTCTTTTTTCTGTTTCTCCTTTTTTTAAATTTAGTTTGTGCCAGATGCAAAAGAAAACAAATATTCTTTTATCCTTTGTCATTTTCTGCAGATCTTTTCCCTGAAACTAGGGCCAACTTAGTGTGCCCTGGTGTGAGGCCAAGCCACCAGTATACCAACCCATTGCACCGGAGTCATCAAAGATGCAGTTTTCCATGCAATTCACTAATTTTCAAAATGGTGGAGTTTTACAGTTATTCATAAGGAAGCCCCAGGAGCATGAAACAATATTGAAATTAAGCTTAGTGTGTGAAAACATTATGTACTTTCCTTCCAACCCCTCTGCATTTATGTCTCTGCTCTCTGAGTGATAACACTGCTATAAAACCTCACAGCTACACTGGAATGTGTCACTTTGCTTATACCTAGGGGTGTGAGGCCCTTGTAAATCTTGGCTCTTCCACTGCTAGGAGCTGATTAAAGTGTGCTGGCTTGCTCTGGTGCTCCGTTCCTTCCTGAGCTTCCACTGTCATTGCCAAGTACCAGCAGTCACTGACAGGGCTCCCTGGTCTGCCTCTGCCAACTGAAATGTTTTGAAATTAAAAATCTGAAGAAATGGTGCAATGAGTGCTTGATCAGGTGGTTTCTCCTTAGGAAACTGCTTAATGGAGAAAATTCAGCACAACCTCCCAGTGGCCACTCCAGCACAGAACTTGAATTTAAAGAAACAGGATTTCTTTCTTCAATTAGACAAATATATCCCAGTCCGTCAAAGTGGGGACCTTTGTTTCTTCAGATATATATTTATTTTTGAACAATATTTATTGCTTTTTGTTTATTGTTATTGTTTATTGTTACTCTAAGTGTAATACATGCTCATTCCAGGAAAAGCTGGAGAGCACACAAAAAGTATACAGGAGATAATAAAATGATCCATAGTCTTACCAGAATTTAGATCACACTATGTATATATTCCAATACGTTTGGAGCATCTTCCAGGGTTATTAAAGAGTCTATGAAACTGTATGAGTATTTATATAATAGTCCATTGCATAGAAGTACCAACATTGATATAACTTATCTACCATTAATGAATATTTGAGTACTTTTCCTCTTAATTCTACATCATTATGAATTAGATACAATGAACATTTTTGTATATAAATCTTACTCCACATATCGAGAACTATAATCACCAAGCCAAAGGATAGGGAAATTCGAAAGACCTGATATCAAACTACACTCTAGAAATGTAATAGCTTACATTATCACCAGCAGTGGAGTAGGGAAGTGTAAATTCTAACTCATCATTGCCAGCACTGAGTACCATTTTTAAAAAAAAAAACTTTGCTAATTTGAACTAAGATTTCATTACCTTAATCTGTATTTCTTTGATTGCTAATGGATCTGAAGTTTTCCATATACTTAATGCCTGTTTTCATTTCTTCTGTGAATTACTCACTTACGACATTTGCTTATTTTTTTCTATTTGAATGTTAGTGATTTTCTTTTTAAGTCAGAGTTCATTGTAGATTACAGCTATACTCTTTCTTTTCCTATAATTTCTTGTTACAGACATGTTTCCAGTTTGTCACTGGCCTTTTAATAACTATGATTTTTTAAAAATGAGCTTTAATTCTTAGTGACTTACATTTATCTTTCTGAGTTCTTTCATTGCTTTTATGGATTTTTAAGTCTTTCTCCACCTCCAAAATTTGTTGAATAATTTAAGGACATTGCTATTTTTGTAAGTGGTTTTGCTTTAAACATTTAGAACCTTGATGTATATGGGAATTTATTAATCCCTTTTGTATCACTTTTCTATCAGTCAAGTTTATCTTAAATATTAAAGATATGTATATTTATACCCTAATATCTATTTGGGGGTTAAATATTCCATTACATACACTTTCAATCCTTGTAGACTATAATATTTTAATTATTTCTTCTCAATTCTCATGTCTAATCACACAATCCTATCTATCCTCATTATTCTGACATTTGAAACTTATTACATACAATTGCATATTTTTTCTTTTAGATCAATTTTAGCATCTTATTGCCAGGGTTAGAAAAAAATATCATTAGGATTTTGACTCAATTTGCTTTAAAGCTATAGGCAGTCCTCACTTGGCACAGTTAATTGAAATTCATACTATGGGACTGTGCAAGGACACTGTTGCAATATACGTAAGTTTTAAGTAACAGAGTATTGTGCAAAGTAAGAGCTGCCTGTATAAATTATATTAGCAATAATCTTCTAATCCAGAAGCAATGTTAATCCCCAAAATATTTATAATTTGCATTCTGTAGTCCATGCATATTAATTAATATTTTCTAAGTCTCTCAGGGAAATACTACCATGTTCCTTATATAGGTTGGACACATTTTAAGATATATCCCAGTTATTTTAAATTTACTTTAAATAAAACATGTTTTACATTGAATCTTGTAAGTAGTCATGGTTTTAAATAGAAAAATAACTGATTTTATAGGTATTTTTCTTGATTCTGATATCTTTTCTGAACTCTACTACTAATCTAAAAACACTTTTTTTTCCTATTTATTCCCTTTATCTTTCTGTATGAGTAAGGCAACTCTTGCCCACCTCTAATTCTCCAGTTATTATATTCCTTTTTCCAGTTCATGTCTTATTCAATGAAACTGTCCGTAATTTTATAACAAATTTAAATAGCACTAATGATAACAAATAACTTGTTTTTTAATTTAAATTGGAGTATCTCTCATGTTACATTGCTGGGAATTATGTTGGCTCTTGGTTTAAGGTAAATAACCATCTTTATGTTAAAAAAAAAAGGATCCTTCTCTTTCTGGTTTTCCTGGAATTTAATTGGAAATGTATTCTGAACATCATAAATACCTTTTTGGCTTTTATTGAGGTTTTAGAATATGTTTCCCTTTGATGTAGAATACTAGAGTAATATATTTACCAATACTGAAATAGTTTGTGTTTTGAAAAGAAACCTGCTTGGTTAAAAGAAAAAATTCTTTTGTAGCACTATCAAATATTTTCCCTAATACTTATGGAAAATTTTTAAAATTATATAATAATAAGTGAGTTGAGCTATTATTTCTTTTCTTTATAATTTTATCTATGTTTGTTTTAGATTTTATGATCATGCTAGATTTATAAAAATTACCTTTCTTTTGGCCTGAAAGTATTTAAATAGCATGAGACTATTTCCATCTTAGAAAAAAATTTTATAGTACTCACCAATAAAGTGCCCAGGCATAAAGCTCTTTCTGAAATAATTTTTTGAGAATGTATTGATTTTCTTTCTTGGTTGAGGTTTCCTTCTTGTGTACTTGGGTTATTTCGGGAGAATTTATATTGTCTCTGAAAATTTTTCACCTTTACTGAGACTTACAAATTTAGTTACAGAGTTATGTGTGATTTTATTAATACAAAACAGCTCCATTTTCGGAACGAGCATTTCTCTGGCGTATATGCTCCCTTGCCGTGATAGCCTCCTGCCCGCCCAAAGCTATCAGTTATTTCTGTGTATCCTCAAGGAGTCCTGGGTCCTCAGGAATAAGACCTGTCAACTCACGGCAGCTGACATCATCTGTCCGCCTGCCTTGGCCTTCCGGGCTGCCAGGTGCACTTTCCATTGAGTACCATTCCTGCAAAGCGCAGTATCTCCCTCTGGGTACTGCTGCTTCTCCTAGCGAATGCAATAGCTCTCCCGGGTATTTTTGCTAATTCTCTCTGGTCATTGATGCAGATTCATTAAGTTCTGTTGTCCTCAAGACACAAAGCCATTAATGGAACAGGAATTTAAGAGGTAACTTTCCACCCTCTCTAGTATTATACTGTCCGCAAGGATACTTAGGAGCCAGCAGAGGAACATCTCATTCAAGAAGCCCGGGTTGAAACCCAGAGCTTTCCGCTTGGTTAACCCCCCTCAAAATAAAACGGGAGCAGTGCATGTAACTTCAGTGTGAATTGACAGGAAGCTGGAACTGAAGACAAGTCAGGGTGAGAAAGACCATGCTGCACTCAGAGCTAGCTCTCTCTGTTGACCAAGGCTTTGCTAATGGCCAAGCCTTGTCTTCCTTTAGCACGGGTACTTCCTGAAGGTACTGCTCAGCTCCTCTTGTAGGAAGATTTCTGCAATCCAGGCACACCAATTGGCTGAGTAGAACCTATTGGCAAGCCAGAAGAAAACAGGCACAACTTAGTGCAGAACTTGGGTGCTTCCACTATATGCAACAGACTCCATTTCTTATTTATAAATTAAATTACATTTATTTTTATCTATTTTTATCCCTTACCTAGATTAGGCAGGGATTATGTAGTTTGCTTTATTCTGTTTAAATGTGTACTTAATGGTTTTATGTATCAATTTAATTCTTTTAATTTTTACTTTTATAATTATTTATATTTTCTTTAAATGTGTGCTTTTTAAAATTTCTTTGATTTCTTTATTGGGCATCTTAAACATTTGTGCCCATAAGTCTGTCTCTAAGTACACATTTTGTCACATTATCTTGTAGTTCATTGTATGATATCCCACTGTTATTTTCTAAAATGTAATTAATTGCAGTTTTGATTTCTTTTCTAACCTAATATGTATTTAGAAGATACTATTTCTTGTGATATTGTTATGCTTTAAATTTCCAAATGGTTTGTTGCTTTCCATTTAAATTTGCATGATTAATTCCTAGCTTATTATACACTGAGAATGTGTATGGCTTGTATATTTTTTCCCTGAAAATTTTATTGAGGATGCCTTCATGGTCTAACATATGATTATTTCTATAAATGTTTAATGTACACTTGAAAAAAAGATTATTCTCTGTGGGATTTATAGTTCGATATGTCTTTTTCTGGGGTATCCATTAATTCAAATCATATTTATTAGTGTGTTAAAATACCTATGTCTTTGTTTTGAACACTTATATACCAAAAATGCAAATGAGAGCTTGGGACTTCTACTGTAGTGATGTTACAGTCCTCTTATATTTCTAAGAATTTGGGGTTTATATTTGTAAAGCTAATTCATAATCAGGGCCATGATTTTGCCTTTTAGGGATATGGAATGATTCTTTTTTCCCTTTGCTTTGAATCCTATTTTGTATGCAATTGGTATTTCTACACATAACGGTTTTTACACTTTTGTGAATTTTTTTAGTATGGCATACTAGTGATAAGTACAAATCTGGAGAAAAACTAGCAGAGTTTAAATAGTGATTGTGCCTATTTAACTTTGTCCTTCATTTCCTCATCTGTAAAATGAGTATGTCAGTTAGGATCATTTAGCTGACTCCAACGCAAATTAGTTTGGCTTCATCCTGTTTCATTCTTGGAAATTTCCTCTTCTGTCTCTTCTCTATATGTTGGTTTCTTCTTCAGGCTGGCGTTATGCAAAGCTGCAAGAGGGTTATTGCAGTTTAAGGCTTCACATCTATAGACAAAGATGTCTCATCTTCAAGACCAAGGACAGTTTTCTGGTCAGTTTCCCTTTATAAATGTGATTGGTCTCATGTAAGTGCGAGATTGAGTAGGGTTTTCATGAAGCCACTCCACAAATTGAAAGTCTGGTCAGGTTTTCCTTAGCAAGGCTACAAGAGGAAAGGTGGTATCTTAATAAAAATTGGGTCTATTAGGATGGAAAGAGCAGAAGTCAACAATGAATGACTGTAATGGCACTTATCTCATATTGGATGAGGGCATCTTACTAAAGCAATTAGAAGGGTGTCTGGCACCTTGCAAATGCTCAATAAATAAAAATGCTATTATTACTAACCTTTTCATATTGCCTTTTATTTCCTTGAGAGCAGTTTGTATTTGAATTTTATAAATCTAGTCTGAACTTTGCTCTTTCAGTAGAAGAATTTATATCATTTGCTGCTATTCCCAAAATTTCCATTTACTAATTAGTTCTGTCATCTTGTTTTATAAACTACTAGGCATTCTGTCTTCCTTTAAATTTCCTTGATTCTGTGTCTTTTGCTATTTGAACTGTATGTATTTCCTTATTCTTCAGTGATGTGTAAAGCATAACTGTTATTTTTTAAATTTTGTAAGTAGATAAATTTAAGATTAAGAATTGAGCCTCTGTTTAAGATTTAATTTGAGCCTCCATGTTTCTTCTAATCTCTTTAAAGATCAATGTAGGACTATAACAGAGACTTTTGTCTGTGCCTTTGTGACATGAAGACAAAGCATGCTTTTATTTCCCCTCCTCCATTCCCTGGTATTTGTTTATATGATCTTGGGTAATAGAAGCAATTATTAGTTTTGGGGTTTTTTTTAAATGTAGTTTAACTTCTTTTTTAAGAATTCACAAGACCACGACTTTCCCATGTGGTCCTTTGGCCATATCTCCTTGCTGCCCCTCCATACTAGTTTTCTTTCCCATTAGAGAGCGGCCAGTGCATCTCTCCTCTACTCTGCATACAGTCTGGTATCTCAGCGCCATAGAACTCAAGAAAAGAAACTATGAAAACAGTCCAGGAAATGCAACTCTACACAATGAAGATAGCAGTTTATATTATCATGCTCAGTAGTTTGCTCACATTTCAGAGGCTTCCATTAGCAAATGGAATCACACTTTTTCTTTCAATATGCAAATGGTCCAGTCAAATTATTTCCCAAAGACAAAAGATTAGTCTTATTCCTAATATTAATTTAAATATTACAGTATGGGAAACACAGAAGTGATATTTGGCCTTCAAAATGCAACATCCTTCTCAGGGTTTCCACTTAACAGTGTGGGTGTACAATCTAAAACCTGGCACAGTATTAAAGAGGAAAAGGGCTGAGTTTAAAGCAATATTAATATAATAATCAAAGATGACCTTGTCATTCATCATTTCTTCCTATATTTGCTAAAGTCTTGAAATCTAGAACTGTGGGCCCCAATCCCCGGTTCACGGACTGGTACCAGTCCCTGGCCTGTTAGGAACCAGGCCACACAGCAGGAGGTGCGCGGCGGGCAAGAAAGCTGTATTTACAGCCTCTCCCCTTTGATGGCATCACCACATAAGCTCCACCTTCTGTTATATCAACGGTGGCATTAGATTATCACAGGAGCACAAACCCTGCTGTAAACTGTGCGTGTGAGGGATCTAGGTTGTGCACTTTTTATGAGAATCTAATGATCTGAGGTGGAGCTGAGGTGGTGATGCTAGCGCTGGGGAGTGTCTGCAAATACAGATTGTCATTAGCAGAGAGGTTTGGCTGAACAATAACTGTGATGTGCTTGAACCATCCCAAAACCATCCCCTTCACTCCCAGCTGGTACCTGGAAAAATTGTCTTCCATGAAACCTGTTCCTGGTGCCAAAAAGGTTGGGGACCGCTGATCTAGAAGACACAGTGAGGGCACAGTGTCCTCAGGAAGCCTACCACACAGCAGGTGAGATAAGACATTCATACCATGACCTCAGTTTCTAAATTCCTTTAGAATGGTGCAAGTATGGTAAGAGATCAGAAAAGAAGAAAAGATCATATTTTGGAAGCACCCAAGCTAATGGTAATATGGAAGGATAAAAAAAAATATTTAAAACTGAGTTTGAATGTAGACAGTCTGCTTTCTGAAAGAGGCTGGAGTCAGGAGGGTGGCATAAAACAAACAGCAACACTACAAAGCCTGTACCATTCTTCCATGCCACGAAAGTGACAGCAACTCAGAGTAGATGGCCATTTGTGTCAGTGATTCTTAGATGTACAATCAAGCAGCTTTCAGCAGAGGAAAAGCAGAGTCCATCATGTAACTAAAAATATAAAACAACACATAAGAAATATTCAGTCTTGAAATATATATTTAGGAGAAATGTGCACAGAAGTGGCAGTTGCTTTAAGGAAGGAAACCTAGGATCCAATATAAAGAGATCACATGTCAATACCAGTGGAGTAATGATTCTCAGATTTTTTTTTCTTTGAGACAGGGTCTTGCTCTGTTGCCCAGGCTAGAATGCAGTGGTGTCATCATAGCTCCCTGCAACCTCAAATTCCTGGGCTCAAGTGATCCTCTGGTCCCTCCTGAGTAGCTAGGACTATAGGCTGGTGTCAGCACAGCCGGCTAATTTTTCTATTTTTGGTAGAGACGGGGTCTCCATATATTGCTCAGGCTTGTCTCAAACTCCTGGCCTCAGTTGATCCTCCTCCCTCAGTCATCTGAGTAGCTGGGACTACAGGCATAAGCTACGATGCCCAATTCATTAAAAAAAAATTTTCTTTCCCAGAGATAGAGTCTCACTGTGTTGCCCAGGCTGGTCTCAAATTCCTGGCCTCAAGTAATTCTCCCACCTCAGCTTCCCAAAGTGCTAGGATTACAGGCGTGAGCCACCATGCCCTGCCCTTAGATTATTTTGAAGAAGTTCTACTTAGAAAAAAAAAATCAGATTATAAAAATCACCTTGTTACATTTACTTTAAATTATTTTGTAAACAAAATTCTAACTTAAATGTCATACATTGAATGTCTATGTTTTTGGAAGCCTATGATTATTAATAATACATAGACTTGCTAAATTACTTAAGTATAATTATCTAGTTCCTAAAATAATAATTGTTCTAAGATAATAATAGTGAAAACAAAAATACAGATTTAGTTGCGCTTGGTTTGTCTTATTTCATTTCTGCATAACCATGCAAACTAAACTATAATTCTCATTTTCCTAATGGGAAAATTAGGCTCAGGGAGCTTAATATAAGTGACTAAAATGCCATTCAAACCTTGATCTTTCTTGTCTGAGTCCGGTATTTGTTTTCACTATGTTATACTTAATGTTGTCAAAATAGTTCAATGAAAATGATTAGTTTTTCTTAGTAACACATGCTTTCCAATAACCATTAAAATAAAACACAGCAGCTACCCACAAATAATCACATCACCTGGGTCGAAGGCAATATTGATCACTCACATGACAGAAAAGGCAGGGATTAAAATTATTCAGAAAATCCAGGATAAGATATCTCATGATACAGCAGTCACCATGATTGCAAAATGGATGCAAATTCAGATATGATCTTTTGCAAATCAATAAAGCTTCTATTCCTATAGTTCCTCACATGCCCTTTCTCAGCATTGTTGCGGTTACCGTGAATTCTTCAAGGTTACATTGATCACACAGTTGATATTGCTGGAAGCTGTGTTTTGAATGTGCAATTTTGGCTCATTAATGAAGGAGCTTCTGCAGGTCATTGCAAGGGGGCAATGAAACTAAAATGCTACTAATACGACATCACAGAACTAGGAACCTGCTTGACTCTTTAAAAATCATTGAGAGTGCCAAATATCCTTGACAGTGAATCTGGCATTAATCGAGCCACTGCTCTGTCCAGCTCTGCAGTAAATACCTTGGAGGATATAAATACATATAAAGTATGTAGTAAAGGAGCTTACTAGCCAGGAGTGTAAGACAAAAATTAAACACATAAAACAATCATAGAGCAAAGAGTAACAGTTACAATTAATTGCTCAATTGTTTTGTATGGTTTAGAAGCATATATATATATATATATATATATAACTCTCGAGGAAGTATATGTGCTCATATGATAGGAGACATTTCTACATATCAAAAAGTTTCAGAGATAACATCACTTCTCCAAGAGTTTGTTTATATAAGAGAATTTATTTGCCTCCAAATGAATCAGTTTTATTATCACCTGAGGAACTGTTGGAAGCAAATAGCCCTTAGAATTGAGCCCAATAGAAAGAGTGCACTGATAAATTTTTCCTGGCCCTTTGGCACAGCTGTTCTGCCTATATCAAATGTGATCAACAGGTCTCAGAAGACCACCCTTCAAATCACTCCCCTCCACATCAGCACAGGCAAAGCCTGTATGTGTGAGGTGGTTTGTTTTTCTCCCAATATCAAACATCATGGAAATGACAACTCATTTTTGGAAGAAAGTTTTGTTCTCATAAACACATTCCTTATTCACACAACATGCTTTCTGAATGTGCCTGGAATACAATAGGATGCAGGACAAATATCATTTAAGTGAAACAATGTAATAGCACTAGCTTATTTTTTATAATGCTTACAGATGTGTAGATACCTTATTATGATGGAAAGAAAGGCACTGATAAAATGTACTAACTCGGTTTTTAGAAAGTCATTAAGGAAAGTTGCTAAGGAGGAAATATTATGAGCTGATAATTTTTAGGACCCCAACCTTTAAGTCAAATGACACAGAAAACTATGATTTCAAAATGGGAATAACAGTTTATCATTTCACTGGCAAAAAATCTTGGGGCAGGTTTTGGGTTTCTTATTGGTTAGTGTTATGAGTCACAAAGAACAGAAATCCCCTGGATATTTTAAGAAGAAAGGAATTCATAAAGGGGACTCATGGCTAAAAGCGGATCTGGGAAATGTAGTGTTACTTTTTTCTCTGTCTGTACTCCTGGAAGGCACATGGTTAGGGTCTGGGGTGAATGTTGATTGAACTGGTCGGCAGGATCTGCCACAGAGTTCCATGCACGCCATGCAATGTACTCAATTGATCTAAATTTAAGTTAATTAAAATCTTGATAGGAATCAGTTATGGGTTGTTTGGATTATTTTTTAGTATTTTTGTGTAGTCTTTAGCTTCTGCTAGCATATCTAATAGCAAAAATGAATGGATGAATTTTTGCTCTGTTAAATACTCATTGACCTAATAAATACTAGGCAAATATTTAATATGTAATTTTGTTAATTTGTAGAGAAACAAAGAGGAATCAAATTTTTGCCTTTAAGATGCTTCTATAGAGGAGGTGTTGAATTTTGAACCCTTTGATACTTATCTCGGGTGGCTTTGTAGTTGACAGTTATCAACTCTAGGACATTCTAGTCATATATATTTACTTCAGGATATAGCAGAATTATTTTCCATTGATTATATAATTTTGGATATAAAACCTGGTAGAGATGATTTGGAAGAGACACAAATAAAAACCATTTCCCTGGAAAATAGATAGTCAGACTATGTCTTTGATGACCTGGTTGAAGTATTCAGTCATTGTGTAGTTTATGTGTGGTTTGACTGAATTATTATTTACTAAATTTATCAATACTTTCGCTGCTTGAATATTTAAAAAACAGATAAAAATTTTGTCAAGTTTGGAAGTCGACTAACCCCTGTTCTTAGCTTTAAAACTAACTCCGGATGAATTGATCTTAAAGTAATCAGATTTAGGGTCTCTAGCTAACATAGATTAGCTTCCGGAACATATACTAGGCCAACTGGGCCATTCTGGGTAGCAGAATGTAGTGAAATAAAACCATGAGCAATGGGTTCTGCCACACAGAATGCTGAACTGTCAGCTTTTCTCAGATTCTCTGGCTCAGGCACCCGCCAAGCAGGAGATTTGCGATGAATAGCGCCCATATTGATTTTTCCATAATGGAGTGTAAAAGAAAAATGGACAGGTTTTGTTGCAGGTATTTTCATGGGGTACTAAATTGGAGGATTAGTTGCAAACAGCAGTACTGATAAAGTCTGCTGTCCATCTTGATGGTTGGGTCTTTCTATTAAAATGACACATAAATAACCTATTATATCCCCCACCCATGGAAATTCAAATGCACCTGTCAACTTGATAAAGCACTTGCCTGGAGGGAAGCATTGTTTACATTTTCATTCCATTCTTCAGAAAAAGTGAGATTCTAATTATTTCTCCCACTGTAAATTAATGCTGACTATGATGGTTAGCATATCTCTGTATTGTTACATCTTTTGGAAAGTTAAATAATAGAACTGATCCATCATGCATTATGCAATGTGTATTTTATGACAGCCTTCCCTGGGCTCTTCCATCTCCTCTCTATATAAATGCTCATTTCTTCTCTCACTTGTGTGCTTTCCGCATCTTTCTTTCTCTTTTTTAGCCCTTGAGAAATCCTTGTTGATACCCAGTCAGTTCTGAAACTTTGAACTTCTACTCTCTTCAGCCTGATTTGGTTTCTTTTCCTTTATTGAAAAACATTTATGATTTTCACCTGACAACTACCTGTTCTCAATGATCATACTCCAATATGTAATATTTAGTCTCCTCCTGGGATATTTTTTCCCATTAGATACATCATATCTAAAGACATATCATTTGGTTATATTCAGAACTTCTGCCTTTTAAGTAATTAATTTTCTTTGGAGTAACTCACCTTTTCATTGTTCTTCTTATCTCTTGGTTAATATCTTGCTATTTCTTGGTTAATACTTGTGATAATTACATTAAATTATGCACCTTATAATAAACCCTTACCACTTTCCCCAACTTGTTGCATGTATTTCTCCTTCCAGTAATCCACACACACTCTAATCTCTATCAAAAAAAAAAAAATTCTTCATGGACAGAAAACACATAGGAACATATAGTCTCTGTGAATTCCTGCAACAACCTGATACCAGTTACCTAAGGTTACCTTGAGTATGATGTTACCTTGTAATCCTGAATCCAGAGTTTTCTATTGTTCCCTATACATAGACACTCATTAATACTTTTTGTCAACTGAGGATTATGTTCATTAAACTCCAGGTGTCCACTAGGTGACCTTGGAATTAAAAGTACCTGAAAGATAAAGATTCAAGAGATCAAAATTGCAGCTGCTGCCCATTTGAAGACCCTTGCTCAGCCATTTCCAGAACTGTGACCAAGCAGAATCCCACGCCTCATGCACTCTGAGTGCCACCTTCCAGCTCTTTCCTTAAAGTATGGCCAGGGGGTGAACTCTTCTTCCCCACTTTGTAAATCTCAAGCCAATTTCTAGTTCAATCTTCTCTAATGCTTGTTCCTTTCTACAAGTAAATTCCTGCTCAAGTTCAAGATATTACACCACAAAATCATTGCCAAACTTAAATTGGGCATTTTCAACATAAACAATTTGAAAATCTGTACATATCCTTCTATTGAGCTAATTTAGCAGAAGCTAAATTAATGACAATACCTTTTAGCTAAAAATATTAGAGCAATTTAATAACTTCATTATTTTTAACATAATTTTTGAAATCAATCTTTAATAATTAATTTGTATGTCTTTACAGTCTCTATCCAATTTTCTCAATCAAGGGATATTATTGTATTTTCATAGCCTCCAAGGAAATATACTAAATGATTTGAAAAAAATATCTTAGTATATGATCTGTCAATTATTTTATTTATAATTCTTTCACACTATCTTGAAAATTATATTTGCTCTTGTAAAAATTGGACCATCAGTTTTATCTCCTTTCTGTCTTCATTCTTGCAAAGGTAATGGGTGGATAGAATGGGGAAATTAAATGTCCTAGTTAACATTTTTGGTTCTCTTAGTACACTTAAGAGCAAATTAATAGGTCTGAAAGAATTAACAGATAATCTGAAAATAATATACTCTGAACTGTAAACTAGCACCTAGCTGCTGATTAGTCTGTCAATAAAAAAAAGAAGTTGTAGTTTTGACAAAGATAGTAAAAGAGTGTTGCTAAGTGGTTTTAGCTGTTTCCAGATTATTTCAATCTGACATTGCCTGGAATGTAGATTAGAGTATTCTTTAATAACCTAGAAAATAGAGGTGCTCTGGTGTGTGTGTGTGTTTGTGTGTGTGTGTGTGTGTGTGTGTGAGTGAGAGAGAAAGAGAGAAAGAGAGAAAGAGAAAGAGAGAGAGAGAAAGAGAGAGAGGGTAGACTGATGTTCCATCCTTATTTAATAACTCCATTGGTCACTCAGTCTCATGTCAAGTAACCAAATAAATGAGAGAAACTAGACAGTGCTGCATACTATCATAAGTCATCTGGAATAAACAATGTACAAATCTCACTGGATCATTCTCTTCATATAAAGAGAGATGCTTGTTCTGTCTAGTAAGTGTACTTCTAGTAGTGTTATAGAACCAAACAGCAAATGAGTTTCATGCTAAAAAATAATCTTTTAACAAAAGTTTTAGAAATATTTTTATTTCTTTTAGACATTAAGATAGAAATGCTTGGTAATTATAGTTCTGTCACTTGAGACTTGATTTTCTGGCTCTTAAGATGGACACATTGATGGGTCATGTTCAAATATTGACTTATGTAATATTATAACATCTCAGTCTTGGCTTTGTTATTCCTTCCCATTCTAGTGTATCTTCTTTACTCTAATACACTGTACTGTATTTCAGATTGAAATTATCTTAGAAATCACTGAGTCCAAAACAGATTCTCCCTGACTTACAATGAGGCTATTCCTAATGAACCTATTAGAAGTTGAATACCATAAATTGAAGATGCACTTAAACCGCTAACCTGCTGAACATAATAGCTTAGCCTAGTATACTTTAAATGTGCTCAGAACACTTACATTAGCCTACAGTTTGGGAAAAATCATCTAACAAAGCACATTTTGTAGGAGAGTGTTGAATATCTTTTGTAATTCATTGAATACTGTAGTGAAGTGAAAACCAGAATGGCTGTATGGACACTTGAAGGAACAGTTTCTACTGAATGCATATATTGCTTTTGCATCCTTGTAGTCGAAAAATCATTAAGTCACTGCTAAGCTGGAGAACGTGCTTCATTTTATTACCGAGGAAAGTGAAAAATCAAGAATCTTGTCCAAATGATAAAAATCTAGATCTAGAATTTTGTTTTTATAACTATTGCAGAAGACTGTGTTCTAGGGATAAGGAAGGACTATAAACTAGAAACATAAGCAAATGTATAATAAATGATTTATTAATATTAAAATGAATGTTAACATTAACTGTATTTACAGACTTTATGGTCACACTGCAACTCATCACACAGACAACTTAGCATTCTGGGTTGGTAGGCGTTGCTCCATTATCACCAGGCCTCTGTTTTTTTGTTTATGTTTTTGATGAGGAGTCAGAGGTCTGACTTTACATGTATTATATTTCAAATATTATGTATTTTAAGATGTAGAGACTCTAGATTCCATTATTTTTCCATGAAGAGTGTTTCTTCTGGTTTTAGCAGACAGTTAAATTATTAGATGATCATCTTTAACTTCATTATCTTTGTTTTAAATTTTGGAAACATAAATCTGAAGAAAGCTCAAGGTATGTCCTAAGCCACTCTAACTTGAGGGATCTCAAACTCAAATTCAGTTTCCACTGTAAATCTTGTTCAGGCTTGGTTTAACCTTTGCTAGTTTTGGGTCTAGCCTGGGTCTTACTTTGTGACGTGTGGCTCTTACTCCTAAGTTGTGGCCTTCCTTCTGCCTCAGTTGAATGCTGGGGATGTCTTCAGCTGTTAATGGTATATCTTTACTCTGGCAGGGTGAGAACTCCAACCTGTCAACCTCTCAAGACAGTACCTCTTCTCACAGTACCACACAACTTACAGCATCTTTCTTCTGCTTTTGATCTCATAGAAGCTGCTATTTGATAAGCCTTGGGTGGTCTCACATTGCAGAGCTCTCAGATGCAGACTCACAGAGCACCCCTACGTGTACTTCTGAGATTGCCAATTCCTCACCCTATAAATTTCAGCCACATAAACTACCTCAAACTCTGCCTCAACTCATCAGAACCTCAGTGTTCTTTTTGAATTCTTTCAGCACTGTGGTTGGGAAATTACACCCAGGAAGAGATCTAGGTCACCACAAAACTCATCTTTGGGGTTTCACTTTATTCCTGGGAGTCTTGAAGTACTTTTTGTAAAATATCGGAAATCCTGAAATAAAATTGTAAATATGCGCACCCAACACTGGGGCACCTAAAATATAAAGCAAATACTAATGGAACTGAAAGGAGAAATAAACAGCAATATAATAATAATAGGGGACTTCAATACCATCCTTTCAACAGTGGATTGATCATCTAGACAGAATAACAAGAAGGAAACAGTGGAAATAAACAGCACTATACACCAAATGGACTTAACAGACATAAAAAAAATATTACATACAACAGTACTAGGAGGAAAATTCTTTTTAAGAGCACAAAAAAACATTCTCCAGGATAGATCATATGTTAGGTGTGAGAAATAAAAATAAAATCCTAAACCCGGCAACCAACTGAACAGACTCCCACTTGGCCAAGGGGATTTCAGAGAAACATTTAAAATAGTTCTTAAGGGTTATACAGAAACCAGCTCTTTCAAAAGACTTGCCAAACTCCCTTTTCTTTTTTTGATCACAGCACAACAACCAGCCAGCATTCATTCCTTCCTGATAAGAGACCACCAGCTATGACATGGACTGGTTGTGGCCAGTTTACAGAGGCTGCACACAGGATGCCTTTGTGTCCTCTATTTCACCTTTTGATGTATAGAGCCTAACTTTAATGCACTGAAATGTTAATTCTCCAACCCAAAGTGAACATGAGACATATGTAACATGCATGTTTGCCTACTATGCCTGTGTGCATCATCCCCTTTGTGAATATTCTGTTTAATATGTGTGCTTAGATAACCTGTTTGTCATAAGTTCCTGTTCTACCTTTCCCTCCCTGGAAGTGCCTGCTTCTGGTTTCTGCCAGAGGCTACTATTCCCAGCCTGCAGGCTGCAACCCTTTATAGGAAATAAAACTCTGTCTCAGTTTGGGCAAGGCAAAAGCATTATATGTAACCAAAATGTTTGTACCTCCATAATATTCTGAAATAAATAAAAAAATAAAATAAAATAAATAAAGCTCTGCACTCCAGATTTGTGAACCTTGTGCTTCTTCATCTGACAAGCCACAAAGCAAGTCTTAACAAGTTTAAGAAGACTGATACCATATTAAGCATCTTTTCTGACCACAGTGGTATGAAACTAGAAATCAATAACAGGAGGAAAATTGGAAACTTTACAAATGTGTGGAAATTAACGCACTTCTGAACAACCAATGAGTCAAAGAAGAAATAAAAAAGGAAATCAAAAAATATCTTGAGACAAATGAAAATAGACATACAACAAATCAAAGTGTTGATTCTTCCCACAAATGGGAGAAAATATTTGCAAACCATACATCTGATAAGGGGTTAATATCCAAAATATATAAGAAACTCAAACAACTCAATAGCAATAAAACAAATACTCAAATTAAAAATGAGCAACTGACCTGTATAGACATTTTTTCAAAAGAAGACATACAAATGGCCAAAAGTTATATGCAAAAATATTAAACATCACCATCAGGAAAATGCAAAGCAAAACTATTATACAATGAGATAGCACTTAACACCTTTTGCAATGGCTATTAACTAAAAGACCAAATATAATAAGTGTCGCCAAGAGTATGAAGAACAGGAAACCCTGGTACACTATTGGTAGAAATGTGAATTAATGCAACTATTATGAATAATAGTATGGAGCTTCCTCAAAAAGAAAAATAGAACTACCATGTGGCTGAGCAATCCCACTTCTATGCGTATGTCCATAGGAAATGAAGTCAGTATGTTGAAGATGTATCATGTTGATTGCAGCACTATTCACAATAGCCAAGATACAAAATCAACCGAAGTGTTCATCAGCAGATGAATGGATAAAGAAAATGTGGTACATATACAAAATGGAATATTATTTAGCCTTAGAAAAGAAGGAAATCCTGTCATTTGCAATAACATGGGTGAACCTGAAGGGCATTATGCTAAGTGAAATAAGCCAGACACAGAAAGAAAAATACTGCATTATCTCACCTATATGTGGAATCTAAAAGAGTTGAACTCATAGAAGCAGAGAGTAGAATATAGTGGTTGCCAGGAGCTAGGGATGGAAGATGGGGTGGAAAATAAAGAGAAGCTGGTCAAAGGTTTCAGTTAGACAAGATAAATAAGTACTGGAGATCTATTATACAGCTTGGTGACTACAGTCATACCTCGGTGTGCTTGAAGGATTGGTTCCAGGAATCCTTATTATATCAAAATCCACCCATACTCAATACCTACAGTCAGCCCTGCAGAACTCGTGTCTACAGAGAGGCAGTGCTCCATATACAAGGGTTTCACAGTCATGAGTACTGTATTTTCCATCTGCGTTTGGTTGAAAAAATTTTGGTATAAGTGGACTCAGGTAGTTCAAACCCACATTGTTCAAGGATCAGCTGTATAGTTAATAATAATATACTGGAAACATATTATTGAAAATTGCTAATAATAGATGTAAATGTTCTTACCACACATAGACACAAAAACACTTATGTGAGGTGATATATAGGTTAATTAGCTTGATTGTAATAATCATTTCACTATATATAATATATATATCTCAAAACATGTTGTATACCATAAATATATATAATTTTTATTCATCAATTATACCTCAATAAAGCTGTAAAAATAAAAATAATAAATTAATAAAGTAAATAAAAAGAAAAACAAAAAAGCAGACACAAAAGAATATGTTCTATATGGTTTCATTTATCTGAAGCTTAATGGTTGGGAAAATGTTGCTGTCAGTAGCAATTCTGAATCATTGTTGGTTCAGGCAGGGGGCTGCAGAAACGACAGGGATTGGTGGTAGGTAATAACTGGGATGAGGCCCAAGGAAAATTTGGGGGAGCTGGAAATGCTCTGTATCTTAATCTGAATGATATTATTGGCATATATAACTTTTACCCTCAAAGACAGGTTTAAAAAGTAAGAAACACAAAATATACGACTATTAGACCTGGAAAATACTTATAAAGTTATTTAATCCCATTTCCTCACTACTGATAAAGAAACTAAGACCCAGAGTTAATGAATGACTGAGGCAGAGTATAGCACAGATGTTCTGTGTCCTGGAGGGTTGCATAGAAACAAAGTCAGGAGATAATTCTTTACGGCCAAGTCCTTTCCAAACTCTTGTGCTCTATAGCACACCGTGACAATAAAAAACACAGATAAAGCTGTTGAATATATATTTATGACTTGAATATAATTTTTCAGTTGGGAATATTTTCCTCTCAATTCACAATTTTAAAATGTGTCTTTTAGAGTATAAAAGCCTGGGTTTTGGGGTCGGATGGCCTTGCCGTTGTATTTTGACTCTACTAACTCTTACCTACGATGCATGTAAGAGTCATTGCTTGTGTTAGTTTCCGGGAACTGTCAAATTAAAGAGCCATAAATTAGGTAGCTCAAACAACATCAACTTACTATCTCACAGTTCTGGAGACCAGGAGCCCAAGATCATAGTGTCAGCAGGGTTGCGTTGTTTTGATGTCAACAAAGGAGAATCTGTTCCAAGCCTCTTTCTTGGCTTCTGATGGTTTCCCGGCAATCTTTGGCATTCCTTGGCTTGTAAATATATCACCTGGATCTCTGTCTTCATGTTCAATTAGAGTGAAATCCATAGTCCTTCAGCGGACCACACATCCCTAAATGCTCAGCTCCTCTTCCCCGGTTCCTGCTGCTCTGATCTCAACTAGCTCTTCCTTACTCACTGGGTTTTGGTCCTTTTGACCTCTTTGCTTTTCTTTGAACACAAGGCAAGTACCGTAGTGTCTCCTTATGCCCAGGGGATAAGTTCCAAGACCTGAAACTTCAGATGGTACCAAACACTATTTGTAGTGTGTTTTTTCCTATACATACATATCTATGCTAAAGTTTAATTTATAAATTAGGCACAGTATGAGATTAGTTGGCAGTAACTGATAATAAAATAGAACATTTATAACAATATGGCAGCATCACTATTCTTGTGCTTTGGGGGCCATGATTAAGTAAAATAAGGGCGACTTGAACACAAGCACTTCCATACCACCCCAGGGGGTCTCATAGCAGAGATGGCTCCTAAGTGACTAATGGGAGGGTGGAGTGTACAGCGTGGATGTGCCGAGGGAAGAGACAATTTGTGCCCTGGGCAGGAGAGAGCTGGACAGCATGAGATTTCATCATGTTATTCAGAACTGCATGTAATTTAAAACCTGTGAATTATTTATTTCTGGAATTTTTTGCTTAATATTTTTGGACTACTGTGGGCAACTGAAACTGCAGAAAACAAAACTACAATATACGTCCCTCACAGCCATGTGCCTGCTGTTCCCTCTTCTTGCCATGCTGTTCCCTCTGTTATACACATGACTCACACCCTCACTTTATTCAAGTCTCTGAACAAATGTCTCCTCAGAGAGGTTTTCCTTGAATGAGGTAGTAGTCTGAATAAAAGAGCAATAAATAGCCCTCCCCACCCCACTACCTAGTTCCCCTACCCTGTTTCTGTTTCCTCCATCCACTTATGACATACTTAGTTATTTATATCTGTCTTCCTCCCCTAGAATGCAAGCTGCAGATCAAGGGCTTCGTCTCTTTGGTTTAATTCTCTGTCTCCAATATTCCCCTGGTACAAAATAGGATTTCAATAAATACATTTTGAGGGGACGGTTGAATGAATGAAAGAATGTGCTTTGAACAGAGCCTTTTACATAATGAGTCCTAAATAAGTAATATTTATAATTCTTATTCCTAATTAATCTTTCCCGAAATAGTCACTGCTGTGATCAATTTTCTGAATGCTTTTTTTCTGCTCTTTTATTCTGCTCTGGAAATGCCATGCTCAAAGAGAGAACTACATTCAAACAAAGACAAGATCCAGTGGGCAAGTGTGATGATAAAATGGGACGCCTGGCAACTATCTCTCGAAATCTCAAAAAGTGTAAGCACTCTGGAAACCTAGGCTCACTGAAAGTCGCCAAATTAGAAGTTCAGTTAACAGATGAACAGTAAATTCCCTTACTCATTTATTTTGTAAATCAATAATATCCATCTTCACGTGTGCCCTTTTTTCCTTCCTTCCAAGTTCCAGCCCAGGGGAGATGTCCACATGGGCTGTCTATTTTCATCACTTCCAGACATGATTTATCCCTCCTCAAATGCCTAGAATTTTAAATCTGTCATCACTTACTAGTTTTAAGTTGTAGTTACTTGCATTTGTACCTCACTTCTGTAAGTTTCATGGAGGCCAGGGAAGTATATTTCCTCCTGTCTTTGAATGAGCAACTCAAAGGTGTTTTTGAATAACGTAAAAAGACTTAGTTAAAACTAAGGAACACATAACACAGGAAACCTACTGATTTCTTTTTATAGTTGTGAAAAACAACTGTGAAATAATCCTTGCTCCTCTAAGAGAAAGGTAATAAATTAAATAGACTCATTTTTTTTTTCATTAAACCATTAACATCCCTATCAACTTGTACGAAGATGGACTTAGTTCATCTTTTCTTGTCCCTTTGGTGTTACTGAAGGTAGAGATGTGGTTTTACTTTTTTTATTTGAGACTTACTATCTATAAAATCAAAAGACTGTAACCCTTTCTTACTTGTAGGGCTGTTTAATGAGCTAATTAATCATCATATAATGCATTGTGACTCCTGGAGTAAAGGTATGATATGCGTGCAAAGGGGTATTATTCTAGAAGAGTTATGACATGGGCAGTCTTTGGCTTGTGGGTGGTGTAGGTGGAGTGAGGTGCTGAGACAGCAACAAACGTCACCGAATGTAGAAATAGGGAGTGAAAACTTGCCTTGTGGGATGTTGGTGGAGAGTTGGCCTCACTGAAACTGCTGAAGGAATAGCCTTAGCATTATTCCTTAGCATTATTGGAAACCCTGCCGTAAAAGAACAGTCGGGTCTTACATATCAACTTTTCATTTAGCAAAAATGAATTGATTCCAGTAGCTTCAAAGGTTTAAGCATGATAAAAACCAAATCAAACAAAAAAAACAGATTGCCTTAAATATTGAATCGATTTAAGTCACTTTATTTATTTATTCTTTCAACAAATACATAAATTAGTGCCTCTTGTGAATCAGGCCCCATTTCCTTTCCTCATGAAGCTAACCTTTGTGTGCAAAAGGACAGACAACAAATATGTAAACAAGTAAATGCAGAGTATCGTTAGTAGCAACACTTAGAGGAAGGCTCGTTACGAAAGTGAGGCTTTGGATATAGCTGAGGGTGGAGGTTCTAGTTCCTTTAGGGTGGTCAGGAAAGACCCCACTGATAAGGTGACATTTGAGTAGCGTCTTGAAGGAGAGAGCCAAGCAGGTATATGGGGAACACTTGCAAGAGCCATTGCAAACCTCACGGAAGAGCATGCTCAGTGTTTGATGTGAGTTCATGCTTACTGCTGCTGATCCTGCCTCCTAGGTCTGCAGCCAATTTATACTACTTAACTTGGTTATTGGAATAAGTTTGGTTGCAGCATAAAAAATATACATTCATAAGTCACCTAGTTTTGTTCATTTCAGTTGACACAAAAAGTATTTGGACAACTAAATTTGAGGGTAATTTATTCTGAAAATAAGGTAAAGTACACCACCCCACACACAGAGACAATCCGCCCCCACTCTTTTGTTTGTCCTACACTTTGGTATTTTTCTACCATTAGAGAAAACTAAACAAAATGATGTGCTAAGAACCAAGTATTAGTCACCAGCATGGACAGAAGGCCACCCTTTTGGATGAGTAATGCCCAGGCAGAGAGGAAGCACTGTCTGTTTCAGTGCCTTGTACATCAAAGAAGAAGTAATGGTGCAAGCTACATAATATTTTAAGAAGAATAGGGCAAGTTATCTTCATATGAGTAGACATCTGAAGCTCCTCCTACCAATAATAATTTAGTGGCTTAGTGGCTTTAGCGGACTTTAGTAAACTTTAGCCAGGTCTGGGCACCACATTGCAAGTCTCCTATTTAGAAAGGAAAAAAAATCATAGATTTGTTTTCTTCTGATAACTGTACTAACACAATTGGACTAAGTCAAACCAATTGTTTTGCTTCAGTTCTGCCAGACCAGGAACTAAGATATTAGAGCAAATAGATAATCTTCAAATTTCATGTTCCCCAACCCCGCCAGCCCTTCTGAAATTCAAGGCAAGACAAAAAGTCTCTTTTTAAATTAGAAGATCTGAGTATATTATACAATTCTCTGGTTATGATTTATGTTTTACATAATCTGACTTTAAAATTTAAAATGTTCCTTCCTGTATCTGTAGAGGGTGGAGTATAGGAATGGAAAACATCTCCGGCCTTGTCATTCTGACTGCTTTGTATTTAAACAATGCATTTGCCACCTGTTGCATTATCAGAGCAGTGGGTGACTAGAGGTTTTTTTTTTTTTTTTTTTTTCTTCTCCTTTACCTTTCATCTTTCTGTTCTCACTCCCACACACCTGATTTCCCACTCCGCTCCTAATCTCAGATTTGTGGAGGACTGTTCTCACCCTTGTAATCCATCGTTCATGTTGATAGCTAATGTTTCACATGCACAGTGAAAAGTGGCAGAGGGAAGTCACTCTACGCTTCTACTTGTTCTGAAACTAATCTATAGCACGTTCATATTACATATAGTTGCACTGCTGCCATTATTAACATTTGCATGCTTATCTACAAGCAAAAACCTTGCAAATACTCCCAAGACCTGTGACTTTCTACTTTCATGAAATGCCCTGCATCATTTTCTTGCATTTATTTCTGTTTACAAAAGTTTTGAAAGTTTTGCTTTTCTGTTCGTAACTAGAAGTCAAGTTCTTTGTGCTTTCTGAGTGTGTTTCTTATGAATTTTGCAGTAGTGGTATGAAAAGCACATCTTTCCACTAACAGATGCAAGATGTAAAACTGTTGGTTACCAAAATTAGAGATGTTCATGATAACAAAACTTGCTATATAATGTGTGTACAAACACACATGGGTATTAACTTTCTCCAAATTGCATAATTTCTATCTAAATTAAGCACAGGTAATTTTGTTTAGAACTATGGCTTTCTGGCAATGCAACATAGTTTATTGCCTTTCTCCAAATTGGTTCAAATTTACTTAAGTGCTTGTTCTATACTCCTAATGGTTATGTTAAAGAAAGAAACATCAAGTCATAATCATTTTACTTACCTAATTTATTTGTAGATAATCTTCTATTAATTTTTTGCTCTTTTATTCCAAAGCAACACACGAAATGAAGAAATGTGCAAAATTGTGGATATCCGCAGACTGCATGAAAATCAAAATATTAGGATAAAAATTAAAAACATCAAATATGTTTCCAAATGTCTGACATTATCCAAGGTTCTAGTGTTTAAGTCCAGGTCATAGGCTAGATTCTAATAGGAGCCAGCTATGTCTTTGACCAAAAAGTGGAAACTATAAATGGGTGAAGGGAGAGCATTCATTTTTCCCATTTTGAAAACCATTTCCTATTATGTCTGTTGCATTCTGTGAACAGGGGTTAGCATTTTTTTACTAGACACCAATCTCTGAATTTTTGACATTTTTTGTTTATACTGGAATAAATGATATTGTGAAACTATAGACACAATCTTAATCATGTATTTACATTTGTTAATTTTAAAGAAAGACATCACTTTCTAAGACAAAATGAAGCATTTTGGGGTAAGATGTCCATTTTACTGAGACCCAGTTTTTTAATGAATTGTTCTCTCTTAAAGAAATGGTGACTAAAATCACAATCATCAAGGCATAACTTATTTGGAGTTCTAAGCTTTAAATACACAGGAGACCAACTGGATCATCCAGTATGACCTAATTTCCTGACCCTGGTTCCCTCTTGCTGACTTTCCATACTTGGAAACTGAGTACAAATTGAATGAGAAAAGAAAAGAAATCCACCCAAGAGTGGTTGGTTACAAATGTATCTATGCAGTAAATCTATACACCACTGTGTAACTATAATAACATAAACAACTCCACTATAAGGACATTCACATCAGACCTAATTTCATGCTGAACTATTATAATGCAATTAACAGCCTCATAGTCCTGTTTTAATTAAGCTCTGTTGTGAAATATGCAGCATTTGAACCTGTTCCGGCCTGTTTCGTCTACCATTGAATTACCGTCCTTAACTTGTTTTTCCGCTGAACGATGAATTTCAATTAAGGATTGCTGTTCACGGATCTGGCATTTTGTGGGTTCTTCTAGGTTTTTGTGCCTCCAGATCGAGGCCAACTTTAGCCCCTCAGATGTGTCCTATATGTGTAATCTCTCGACTCACTTGTCTCAATAGATTTATTAACTCACGCTGGGCTCTCCTAGAAATGAAGGGACATATTTGATTGGTTTAATGAAAGAGATTTTAGATGACAGGAGAGAGACTTGTGGAGCTAACTTCAGATTATGTAGGGCAGAATAGCTATCTTCTGATCTATCATTTTGCAGAAATCCTAAATGAACTCTAATTTTCCATGGATGTTATTTAGTCTGCCAAATAGTTTAACCATTACTCACTAGAAAATGAAAAACAAAGACACATACAGAAAATGCAGTTTATAGAAAAATCGTATCCTGCTTCCTTCTTTGTATCCCTCACCTCCTCTAGGCAAGGATGTCTAGGTTGTCTGGTATTTTGCCTTAACAGATCTTTGCCTTCCTCTGTTTGGATTGTCTTCCTGGCCTGAAATAAAATTAAATGAGAAGTATTACTTGTGAACATTCAATTTGGTGATCGAATATCCCAGGTCAGTTTGCCAAGCAGCTGGCTCCTCAGTGGCTGGTTTTAAGGGCACGGATTTCAAAGTCAAGCAAACAAAGTTGCAGAGGCTCACTCACGTCCACCCACTGCAATTGTTCAGGAATGAGCCACGTGACCTAAGAAAAAACAAATGGTGATTTCTTCATCACTCCCCACTTCGGTATCTGTCCTCTGATCAGCCTGTCTTCAGGTTTCGTCCCTGTTATAAAACATCCATGTTCTTCTTTTTTTTTTTTTTTTTTTTTTTTTACCTTGCCCTACTTTCTTAACCCTGGGGAGAATTTTAAGAAGTTTTCAAAGCTAAGCATCCCCAATTGCTCGAGGCTGTCTTTGGCTGTAAGTCAGTGTATAAAGCAATTACCCCGCAGGGTAGGGTGTTTTCATGACCAATGTGAGCATGTTCAGTACGTCAGCAGGTAACTGGAAATATCCTCTTCTGTGTGAACATCTGGTTCAGATCTTTCAACCACGTCTAGTGAGGTTTTATGGGTCACACACCCTCACTTCTGTCACTCTCTTCCCTCCTCCTTTCCGAAAAGCAGTGTGTACTCAGGCAGCACTGTAGTAAGCGTCTGACTTGGCCCAGGTGCCTTGCTGTTCGGAGGTGTTTTGAGTGTCCTAAGAACTGCTAACTAGAAATTCTGGAAATGACCACAACTGCTTTGGTACCAGACCTCTATGGTCCAAAGAAAGGAGGAAAAAATGCATTCCAGTATCTTTCCTAGTTAATGTTCAATTCAAAGAACCTTGAGAGCCTTCCACAGGACTTCATAGAGCCGAAAGCCTAAGGTCATTTGGACGTTGCCTGTATTTCTGCAAAGTTTCCACCCAGACCACGGATAGAAAAATCTTCCCTCAGAGTCTTCTCTATAAGCACTTAACTGAAGGGAAAGTTCAGCACCCGGGATCGTGTTCAGACACATCGCCGTGCTGAGCAGCTCAGTCAGACACGAAGACAATAGCGCACTGTGTAGTCAGACATTGGACCACGTGGCGTAATCAGAAGTGCATGGGCTGCAGAGCCAGACCAACCTGGGTTCAAACGGTTAGTCTTAGGTTTTCAGGGGGCTACTATGTTATGATGCTCTTTTCCCCATGAACTTTTTGAGAAAATTAAGAAGGAGACTCAGGAACCAGACCAAAGGAAATAAAAATGTCAGCCTCGTTACTGATAAAGCCGTTTGGAAGATGTGGCTCCGGGTCGCAAGTCAGCTTGTGACTTCATCACCCCATGGGGCAGGGCGGTGGGGGGGCTTCCTGTGGAAGAGGCTGCTCTTGTCAAAATGGTATTATGGGTAGGCAGAGAATATAGGTACTTCCAGGAGCAGACTGGATCCCCCAAAATGAGAAAGAAGGGACAAAGTAAGCTCTTTTACTTTCCTGTTTCAAATTCACCAGGGAGGAAAATACTTTAAACTTGAGAAGAGAGACCAGGAGTATAGGGAAATCTGAGATTAAAGAATACAGATTATCCTTAGTAAATATCATTGCATAACTGTGTCTTTGAGCAAGTTACTTAGCATTTCTGAGCCTCAGTTTCTTTGTCTACAAAATGGACATAATAATACTAACCCAACAGAGTTGCATATATTAAACTAAATATATATATATATATATATATAAACAAACATGTATGTGTGTGTGTATGTGTGTGTAGGATGTTAACTGCCACCTTAAGGCTTAAGGCCTGCCACTAAATAATAAATAATACTGACTCGCTTTCCGGTCTACCCCTTCCCCCCTCCTTTTCCTCCTAGACACTAGGTCAAAGATGTCTTTGGACAGAAGGCAATTCACCCCTCTCTTTCCTAGGATTAGGGATGGTTGAAAAGCAGAGGGAGAAGGAACTGCATATCAGAGTGAGTAAGAATCATTGTTAAAAAGCTACTCTGCACAGTTTACTGCCCAAATTGTCAAGGGCACTGACCCTTTGAAAGGAATCAGCTTCCAAAGCAAGAGCTACCATTTCACATACACATGTATCCATCTTTGGATTTCTGTAAACATGCATGTGCCATCCGAGGGAGCAACACGGGTTTGTCCTATGTTGCGTTTCCCAGACTGAGAGGCCCCCATCTACCTGACTCCTGTCTCACTAGTCTATTGTGGAGTGAGCGGAGACCCTGTGATTCTCCACAATGTGGCACGCTTGTTCCATCTCGTTTCTTTCATTCTGCTTGGCCTGAAGGTAAACCTTTTACATCCAGAGGCTGGGGGACATCAGGGAATGGGCTGACCCTCAAGGGAGAGAAGGAGAGACCTAGTAACACCTGGCCAGAGCTGCGTGCACAGGCTGGGCAGCTGGGAGTCCCCAGTTTGGATCGTGCCTCCGTGCACAGACTCCTCGGAGGCCTGAGGAGCAGGTCATCACTGTCTGCACCTGGGGAGATGGGGTGCTGCTTAATGTCCTCACCAGGCTGTCGTGTGGAGTAAGAATGAATTATATAATTCTATTTATGTTACCATGGTGGTTACCGCAGTTTTGACATAGTTTAATGAATTTCTCCTTTAGACATATCCAGCACTGATTCCTCAAACCTGCCCTGCCTGCCTGTGACACCCCCATTTCCATGGCATCACTGGTCCCTGCTGGCTCAGGCTTGTGGTCATCTTTGAGGCGTCTCTTTCACTGGCAGCTCAGATCCAGCTAGCATCCCCAACTCTGCTGATTCTTCCTCTGAAAAAGAAACCATGGACTTGGACTCCAATCTAGCGGTGTCATCACCGCCCAAACTTACAGGGTCTCATTGTCCACTTTTGGCAAGATGGTTTCTAAACTCTTATCCTTCTGATCTGCCCTCCACGCTGTCTTCAGCCTACAACTCTAAAACACGTGTCGGGTCAAGCCTCTTCTGCTCCACAGCTTCCAGCAGCTTCCCTTGTTTGTGAACTACACTCAAAGTGTCTTAGCACAGCATCCAGAGTCTTCACAGTGCCAAATGACTCTCCAGCCACATGTCCTTGTCCTCAAACTCCTCCTACCATCCAGTCCAAGGGGCCATTCGCTGGTCCTTGAATCTGCTGTGCATTTCTGCATCTTTGTGCCTCTGCAAGATCTCCTCTGCCGGAAGCTCCTCTGTAGCACTTTTTATATCAACTGAAATCCCTCTAAAAGTTTGAGACCCCACTTGAACCTCACCTCCGCCGTAAAGTTCACCAGTCTCTTTCTGTGAATTCTTGCTGGACTTTTAGTTCCTGAAGCATGTTTATATTGTCTCAAAAACCTGTCGTAGAATGGCTCCTCATTAAACCTCTGTTTCTAAGCACAATAGAACTTCATCTTTCCTCTTCTTAAAGCCATGTCAAGACATTTACAACTTGTTTTCCTGTACGTCTGGATTTTAACTACACTTTTTTATTTAAAAAAATCACTAGAATCTTGGGAGTTTACTATCAATTATAGACTTGGGCTAAATAGTAATTGGCCAGAATTTTCTTTCATATTATTAAATCTTTCAATATTTCTGAGAATTTAAATTATTTGTGCTTCTGGGAAGGTGCCCAGTAATGGGATTGCTGGATCAAATGGACAAGAATGGAAAAACAAGCACCACATGTACTCACCATCAAATTGGTATTAACTGATCAACACTTAAGTGCACATACAGTAGTAACATTCATCAGGTGTCGGGCAGATGGGAGGGGGAGGAGGGGATGGGTATATACACACCTGAGTGCGGTGCACACCGTCTGGGGGATAGACATGCTTGAAGCTCTAACTCGGGTGGGGCAAGGGCAATATATGTAGCATAAACATTTGTACCCCCATAATATGCTGAAATAAAAATAAAATAAAATAAAAATAATAAATGAATAAATAAATTCTTTGTAAATCATCTTGGGGGCAGTTAGCTTTGGAACACACATTTGATAGGGGCTTTCCACAACAACAGATATCTGTTTTCTGTCTTAGAAAGAGCCAATGAGGAAAGAAACCCATTGAAAACTTTCCTCTGTCTACTTCTAAAACTATTGGCATCTGTGAATATAGACATTGGAAATTTTGGAAAGCATCTATATAGCTTGGCAGTAGTAGAAAAAGATAATATGGATATATGGCAACCAGACGGCTTGTCAGCCTCAAATTTTAGAGGATTATAATGTAATCTTCATTGCCCAAATTTTAAATAAGCAGAACTGTGTCTTTTGAACTCATTCATAAATCAATTAACATTAATGAAAGCCCCACAGGCTGCACTGTATTAGACAATGAAATTGTTACCTGAGAAATCCTACCAGAAAATAAAGTCCAGTAAGTATTAATACAAAAGTCAGGATTGCCATGAAGGAAACATAATAGGTAAATACATGAAGTGTGCAAAAATCCTGCCCTGTGCACCTCAGTAAAAATGTGTCTTTAATGTCTCTTGTCCACTGTAATAGTGATGCCAGAGACTTAGCACTTAGCACAGTGCAAGTAAGTAAAAAAGAACAAAGATTTCTTTTGGATGAGAAAATACAAACACTCATTCATAAAACCATTCGTAAGCATTTTTTTTTTTTTAATCAACACTGTCATTGTCACAGCCTGCTTGATCTTCCTACTTTGGGTTAATGTGGGAGCCAATTACAGCTTCATCTGTGTAGAATTAACTTTATGGAGCACACACCGGGGATTTGTCTATCTTCACTATTTAGATATATGCCATAAAAATATGCATGGAATGGAGTGCAAGCACTGCAGATGGCAGAGACTTTCAGATTTATTGTAAAATCATTTAAAATGGGTTATGCTGTTGCCAGAAGTTAATTAATTTTTTTCTGTTTTTTTTTTTCTGGGGCTGGGGGGCTGGGTTGGGGGGGGCGGTGCCTCACTAGGTGGCAGTGTATGATTACATCTGGAAAAGCCATGACATCAAGTCCAGTGTCTCCAGCTGTGACCTCCAACATCAGAATGAAATGTCTGTGTCTGCACTTGGTCCAGGAGATGTTACTTCTCATGTGGCTGTGTACACAGTCTATCCCAGTGGGTTCCAAGAGCTGTACCGCCATTTTCTCAGGCTCCCCGGTGGTGCCATTCTTGAGGTATGTCTATATGATCATATTTTGATGCAAGTACTTTGTATTCTGTAGTGCATGAATGTACATATATATTCATGTATGTACATGTGTGTATGCCTGTGTGTGTTTATACTTGATTTCAAAGGTGTCAATATTACTTTGCAAACATATTATAACTTATGTATTTAATGCTATAGTGGGCTCGAAGATGTATTTTAGTTTCTGCCTAAACAAACAAAAATACCACATAGGGAAAAAAAGAGTTTCTGTGTATGTCAGAGAGAGACAAGAAACCAACCAAGTGAAATACTTCAGCATTCTGCCTGCAATGACTTTTATTCAGTTAATATTTGTAAACATCAGCAGGTTGATGAAAAAGAGTTCTCTGAGTCCATGGACACTTCCATGCCTCAGGAAGTGCACAGCCTTTTGCTTAAATGATTTCACACTAAATGACTGCGATCCTGACATTTCTGATTTTTTTTTCCTCCATGAGAAAAATCTTCAAAAATAAAAAAGTGCCCCATTTCTAAATCTCTAAAAACATTTTTTTAAGTAGCATTTGACAAAGATCTTAAAGTCATGCTTTCTCTTAAAAAGTTAGAGTCTTTACATGGGCTCATTTTGAGTTTTTCTTTTTAAAAAAAAAATCTTATATTACATCATATTCTCTGAATCCAAATTCATGGCATGTTGAAATCTGAGGCTCTCTGTCCCATGAAAATCAGTGTCGTTGAATCATTAAGTCTGAAGGAGTGTTATTATTTGGAGGAAATGAAGGGTATTAGAGAAGGAAAATTAAGGGATATATATCCTATTGGTTCCTTGGTCGTGTTGGCATGCAAAAACCACTGAACATTGGCACAATACTGTCTGGTTAGAATTTGAAGATTATTTCTGTTCCCACCACACTTACTTTATGAACTTTAGCTATTGTCATTTTTGTTATGAAGTTGATGAAAATGTGTCCTCATAAACATTCCTTTCAATTATAACCTTGGAGGAATTTAAAACTGTTTAGGGGCCAGCCTTGCAGATTGGGAGCTTCTCCTTTCTACCACAGCAGCCCACAACATTATTTGGGTACTTGAGTGAGTCACATGGACACTCTACTCAGAAAAGCACAGATGTGCAGGAAAAGATTCCCCATCAGCTCGCCCTCCTCTCTCCCATACCAAGGTGTAGCCTAAGAGGGAATTGCATATACTGTAGCAAAGCACCAGGTAGGCAGATTATGACTGTATCCAAGGGAATTCTTCGGGAGTTTGGGTCACAGGTTGTTAAGGGCATTCTGCATATGATCCTTTTCAAACTTCAGAAACATTTGCTTTAGCAACTTCTTTGCATAATGAACTGCCAGGACTTAAGATTTTTAAAAAATTTGCATAGCCTTGTGATATGTGTGCACACCGTGCACTGAAATAACACAAAAAGCAGAGATGCCGAGTTTGTCTGCCCTTCTGCTACTAAACATCTCGTAGCTCCCATAGCCTTGGGGCCTGAGCAGAAAGCCTGGGTGTAAGGTGGTGTGGTCTCCTGAGCAGAGCGACCACCAGGGCCCTTCAATTCGCTTAATTCTTTATTTGCTCTGTAATCTTGGCTTAGTCATTTTTCACTACTCTGCCTATTTCCTTATCTGCAAAACTGGGTTATGAATACTTATACTACCTGGCTCATAGGGATTTGGGGTAGATTAATGAGATAACATCTGCAAAGTACTTTTAGCTCTTTTTAAAAAAAAAGGTACAATAAAGATTACAAAGTATTATGGATCATGCACAGTTAAATTCACTCAACTTGTAAACATTTTTTAAAGTACTAATAGTAACATTATGCTAAAAATAAAATAAACTCACTTCTGGAAGAACTGGCCACAGGGCAGTTAAGTGCTATTGACCCATCTGACTCTTTTATTGCCTGTGTTTTCCACACCATTGCCTTATACGACAGGCATGGTGGAAGTGCACCTGGGCATTGGTAGGAGCCTGTGCCCAACTGAAATTCCAGCAAGTACTAAATTGGCTTTCCGCCTTTATCAGGTCCCAGCAAATGCACACCCACTGTTGGGTGTGCAGTCCATCCTTACCCCTGTATTTCTTCATGCTTTACTGTATCTGCATCCTCTTCCATGGCACCTATGAAATCCACTTCAAACTGACCTATCCCCTTTGCACCTTCTCTAACACTTAGCACGAGTACTATATTTTATTCTTTAGCCATACTAAAATGTATTAAATTGTGTCTCCTAAAGGACAGGAACTGTAAAAAAAATGCCAGTCCCAAGACAAATTGAGGATTAGGCCAGTTTTCTTTCAGGCACCTGTCTGGCTATTCAACAATCTTCCTCCTTTCCTTTCTATCTCTCTTGACCCCTAACAGGTACTGCCAGGTTTATTATTGATCTTTCAAAGTGACAAAACCTGAAATTGGAAGGGATTTGATACTGGTCTTTTGCAACCTCAGGGAGAAACAAAATCCATGTGTTATCTTTCCCAAAATGTGCATTGTAAAGAAATTTCAAATAGAAATTTCAAGTAGGATTATACTTTCTAGATAAAAAAAACAAACAGTCCTTAAACTTTTAAAATTATGGTTTATAAGCAGTCACCTACTTGCCTGAAACTTAATTTCAACCCTTGAATTCCCTTTCCCTGTACTATGTACATATTGATGCTCAAGGTTATCTATTGAATTGCACTGAATTTCTGGATTCCAAATTATGCTGCATGATCGGTACCAGGAGATCCTTACCATCAATGCCCATAGTGAATTCAGGGAACCTGCACTCAGGAAATGACTTAGATCCACTTAGAGATACTTGTAAGATCTATGCCACATTTAGGTCAGATATTCTGATGTGGGAAGACACAGGTAGCTGTGTGTGGACCTAATTTGTTTATAAATTAGATATGGCAATAAATATGAAATAAAAGTGGATAAAATTTTACTTCAGCCTTATAACCTGAACTCTATTCTCCAATGTTTTATGGTGGATTTTAAATAGGGTGCCTAGTTATCTAAGTTCCTCTTGCATTTAACACAGCTCTAACTTGTAACGAGTGATTTTTAAGCCTTTCCTAATTCTGATATGAAATATAGGTCATATAGTAACCTCATCTCTTTTCTTCCTCAATAAAACCCTAGCACTTTGAGTGTGAGGGAAATTATTTTCAAGTTTTTATTTGTGTAGAAAGCTATGCTTTTGGGAAAAAAAAATGATTTCTGCACTAAGGAGGTCAGATTTCATGAGTCTGAAATAGAGGTCGTATTACAAACAATCTTTCCTATGGATATGTGTCCATAATGTTTTTCATCCAGGCTCGTGACCCAAGATGGCACAGCTCTTACGGTGTTCTACATATTTCGCTTTAAAAACCCCACAAAACCTCCACCGCTTGTGAGAGATGGTCGTTGGTGGGCCATGCGATCAGCTCCTCTTGTTTCTATTTTTATCAGCCTCTCTGGGCTTCATGGATTCCTTCCATCTACTCTCCACAGAGCAACGCTTTGTCTCTTTGTTCGATAGTAGGGTTATCTTGAGGTATTTTGTAAGAACAAAGTTACTCTAAAGTTTTTAGTGCTACAAAACCTAGAAACCCAGGCAAGGTTGGTGCAGATTCATCAAGTCACAAATAAGCTTCCCAATCCCAGGGTATCAGTCGCAATTAAGAAAGTCCTTGGAGCATTAGTTGGGGCGGAATGGGAAAACGATTTTTTGTCATTAGAGGCAGTGTCGCCTGGTGGTCTGAGCGGAGAACTGGGAGTCAGGAACTGAGCGATCTAACACGGGCTCCGCGAAGCCCTCCTGCGCGCTCTAGGCAAGCGGCTGGGTCTCAGGGGGCCAGGCTCACCTACTTTGAATCTCCCATTTGAAGGCTCCTTACCCAGGGCCAGGGGATACACAGCAGGAAGGCTGATTCCTTATCTGCAAAATTAGAATATTAATACTTGCTAAATAACGGATTAACCAATTAGTGATTGTTAAATGCTAGGCTGATAGCAGCAGGAGAAGAAAGGAGAAAACGCAAAACCGAAACACAATTTTATTACTAGATGGGTTTCACTCAGATCTGGGTTTTTCTGTTTCTCATGCCATCAAGTGACCACACAGTGCAAAGAGCCAGTGTAGAGAGACTGGACCTTTAACTTTATTCCCCTCGAGATAGCAGATGAAGCTGACTGTATCCCGCAAGCCTGCATGAAGCTTTGAATACGTGGAAGGGAGGAAACCACATTTTGTCCTTGAATCAATGAATTGCAGGGCAAGACCGCATACAAATAATTGAGAGTTTTTCAGCTTTAACTTTTCTATTTTGATTTCTTCCAGAACAGATTTAGTGCATTTGGAAATTCCCAAATCCATATTCTACAATGACCAATTTGCAATATATAAATGTGTGTGAGAGAGACCGAAATTGCAAGAGCAAGAGCGACAGAAATATTCACAGTAATGTGGAAGAGAAATCAATAGAAAAACACACACACACAAAAATGGGTCCTATAGATAACATTCATTAAACTAATACAAATTGTTGATGATATCTTGTATTTTCAAGGAGAAAACTGTTTCATCAGTTTTTCCTTTTGTTGAAAGTCATTGCATGCAGGAAAGAACAAAGCCATCCTTCTGTTTCCCATTGTGCATAATTTCAATATTAAAATTAATTCATTTATACAAAATGGAAGAAAGACACATCTTTATTCATCAAACTTAGAACACTTGATATTTTGTGCAAAACATCTGCCTAAGAAATAGGCAGTATGTTCTTTTGGGTACATTTGCTTATACAACAATATTGAAAATCTATGTTGAAAGAAAAAAGTAACAACAATGGTTAAGGGAATTGCATAAAATATTGCTAAAAATGTCAAGTTCACTAATATATTTTATTTTTGGTTTTCAAATTCAAGCTTAGTTACCACTTGTATTGATTTTTTAAAATAAGGTCCTGATACTATTTTGTTTTTTCTTTCACTAAAGAATGATTAGCTATTTTAGCTAAACTGTAAAGGGTCACCATTTTGTTATATCTAAAACTTATACCTTATTATAAGCAACATGTTAGAAAAAAACAGAATGCAAAAGCAAAGTAGAATTCAATTAGCAGACTAGTATTAGAATATAATGTCACTTGTAAGACATTTTCCTTTCACACTACCATGAAAAGTCTTACATAGTCATATTTGCCAACCATTTAAATATATATAGGAATTTAGCTTCCTTTAAAAATTACTTGACAAAATTGTTATTCCCATATGCATTTGCCAAAATAAGTGATTTTTTGTCCATAATAATTGGGTCAGTGCAACTTGCTGTGAAATGGTTAGCTTTTCACAAAAACTGAAGAAGACTCATCTCAGCCTTCATTTATCATTTTATGTGTATTACTGGTAACCTGAAGAGGAAAAATTGAAGTTTTGTTCTTTTTAAATCTAGCACATTGTAAATTTCAAATGAATACAGTAGATTTCAGACATATTTTCAGAAAAATGCAATTATTTACTTTTACAAAGCTATTTTAATTGTAAGGTCAAAAATATTAACTTTTAGTGACTTACAGTAATTTTACTATAGGTATGTTTGGTTTCCTTAGAAAATCATGAAGAACTGTTTTGATTCCATTTATTATATATTGAGATGTGATTATTAGAAACATCTTAGAGATTCTACAGGTCTTTTCTAAAATAACTATTATTATCAAATCTTATAAAATATTAAATTTCTCTATACTTCATTTGTACTCATATTTTGCAGTAATCAATTATTAGTAATTCCTGCTTTATATGGACCTCATATTTTAAATTTTTATATATATAAGAAAAAAGATCAGATACATATTTCTGGAAAATGTTCTTATACATAAAATAATTTTCAGCGTTTTGGATTTTCTTTGACTCTCCAACTAGTTGGAACTTATGAAGGCTGTAGAGAAGAATTGTTCTAATTTTGCCCTCATATGCCTATTAGTAATAATAGAAGTGTATATGATATATTAGATAAGAAAACTTTCCTGGGATTCTCAGTCGTAAGAGAGTCATAAAAGGTAAAAGTGCAAAGAAGCAGTTCAAAAATAAGCCTTGACATATGAACTAAAATATATGGTTGAACATCTAATAGAACCATTATAGAGGTGAAAAATTAAATCTTTATTAAACAATTGGTAATATTGCATGTTTTTCCTTGAATCAAAATATATTCACTATTAATTCTGGATATTTTTCTCGGTTATTGAATTGCATTTCAAAAAAGATATTAATATCTTGAGGGGTGATCTTCTAGATGTGAAAAAAATATTTTCATGCTCCTTTTGATTGATTAACCTTAATTTACTATAATATTTGGAAATTATTTGAGTTTTTACCTTATAAATATATTTGATATCCATGCAGCCAAAAGTCAATGCTTGAGATGAGCGTTTTCAGAATGTGATTTTTATCTTGACTCCATTTAACAAGGCTGCCTAATACTGATTTCTAATAAAGTCAAAGGTAATTCACTCATGATAAAAAGCAAAAATAACCTGAAACATATTATTTTTATATATGTAAGATATTTATATAAGTTTATAAATATAAGAAGATATAATATTTCTGTATATAAATATGATATTTAATATAAATATAATATATATCTTCTTATATTTATATACAGAAATATTTTGGTGCACTTTGGAATTGTGTCAATATTAATGTAAGAACTATCTAAAATATATTGATTTTTCTTTTTCAGAATCCATAGATGTATTAGTTTCTCCATTTTAGCCTATGGGATAAATACTTCCAAAATTACTTGAAACAATTATTTAATGATAATATGATAAAATAATGTAAAAACAGTTGCTTAGCATCAGTTATTTTTATATATTTGTATGCTATAAATTGTTTTTAATCTCACATTTTCTGAAACACTGACATAAAATTATATAAGCTTATTTTATGTGCAAAATCACACATAACTATGCTGAATGACACTTAAAAGGAAGGAAACAGTAAAGGTAGCTTATTTTCTGAAGCAATCTTGACACTAATGCTGAATTACAACTTGAAAACATCTAGCATTTTTACCTTTATGAGAAAAGGCTTTTTACATATTTAACATAATTCCAGGGAAAATAAACTAGAATTATGTATAAAGATAGGTACACTGTAACCAAAGGGCATTTATATTCCCCTGTAGAATACTTACAATGATTTTATTGCCATTTTGTGTCATTTTCTAAAGGATATAAAATATAGCCAGTAAACAAACTAGACTTTAGATTTAAGTTGACAGCTTCTCCTTCAGAAGCAATATTCAGATATTTAATCTTAAGAACATTGAATAGTTTACAACCAAGTAAAGCATACTTTTGCAAAAATAGAAGGATTGTGTGCTTTGGCTTATAATTTTGCAGCTGTGATGATCTACACAGCCACCACTCAGCATCCCTAAATCCCGGAGAATAAATCCAAATGTTGACCCTTAGTTCAATTAACCCCTTGAGGAAATTAGCCTAAGTGCTCTACTTTTTCAAAATGCAAAACATCCTTTCTCTACAATGATGTCGATTCAACCTAGTACTTATAGAGTGCCATATTATTTCTAGTTCTATTTTTGAAATCTACACTTCTAATTTAATTTTAACAGACTCTTTCCTCCTAGTTCAGATTGCTGCTTTTCAGGTGTAGCAATCTGAATTCTGTTGAGGAGAACTTGCACTTCATTTCAGAACCATCATGGGTTGTACTCGGCCTCCAAATATTGCTGTCTTGCTGCAGTCAGTGAATTAGTGCTATGAATACATAAGTCCTGTGTTAAGTGGGCAAACAGAATAAACACTTACTTCAGAAATGCTGTTTCTACTTTATTCTTCCTCCTCCTCATGCCTCTGACCATATTTATAATGGTCTCAGTGTAGCTTTCTCAAGAATGTGTATTTTGGGTAGCTGCATATGACCCATACCACCAGCTCGATTATAAATAAAGTCAATTTCATCTTTCCAATTAGATACTTGAGGATTTACCTACCCTTATTAGCAAGCAGCTACCTATCTCTTTCTTAAGTCCTGCCTTACCCAGACATTTTTTTAAGAAATCCAGGTACTTCTTTTTATCAAAGAGGTCAGTCCTGCTTCAAGCGCAAGACAGAAGGGGCTTACGTGTGTCGCCGCTGAACACTAGCTTGGCACAGTCTGAAAGATCCTTGTCCGTCTTTGTAGAAATCATTTTCTAGTCATGCTGCCTGGCAATGACACAGTGGTGTCCCATGCTCACATTCTATTAGTTCACAATCCTAAATTTCTGACACCATGGTGGTGGAGTCCTGAGTGGCTAGTCAAATCCTCAGTGGCTTCAGCCTCAGCCACAGGGCGTGCAGATCTAGTTTTCCTCCAGAAAAAGTTGATTCTGACAGCTTTTGCCCATTTTGTTGTTGGTGGTGTTGTTTTTATGGAGGGGTAGAATTTTCACTGATGCCCTATATTATTTCTGAAAGATAGTCTGGCAGTGGAATTACTAAGTCAAAGAACATGAGAACTTAAAAAGGTAGGTGTTTGTGGATGTGGATGTAATGTATGCATACATTTGCGTGTGTGTGTTTGTATCTGAATTGCCCTCCAGAAATATGAACTAATTTATAACCGCAACTGCAGTGAATGAAAAGAGTACCCAGCACTCTGATAGTCTTTTTGGCTGTAGCCACACAAACTACACTTGTATAACTTAATGAGATAATGCTGTTTGAAATATAAAACCACATGTATATCATAGTTCATCATCCTTTTCTGCCTTTGAAAGATGCTACATGACTAGGTCAGTTTTTTGTTTATTTTCAAAGCATAGCACATTTAAGTACAAGTTTGTCATGAGACATAGTTGTTTATAGTACTTGTTTTCAAGCAACATTTCTCCCCATTAATCAATGAAATCATAAAATGAAATAATATTATTTGCTTTTTTAGCACACACATCATTTGAAATAAATGACTACACAGATTGCTAAAAATTAAAAATGTTCTAAGAGCTCTTTATCATCACATTGCAGCAATTGGAAAGTTAACTGGTTTACGTGGAGTTAACTTAGAAGTGACAAAAAAATAAGATTTTTAGCAACTTTAGCAAACCAGTTGAGGCTGGTTTTATTTTTATTCCCTCTTCCCAAGACCTATCAGGCCAAAGTATATTTGTTAATTTGATGAATATCACATAAACATAGAAATCATTTTTTGCAAGTACACTTTGATACATTACAGTGGCAGCTGTGATGAGGACAAGAAGAATAGTTACAAATGTGGGAGCAAAGTAGAAGACCAGAGTAACCTGGAAGGCTACATGCTGCTGGTCCGTGATCCCGCTCTGCGCAGCCAGGGAGAGAAATGCTTGCAGGGAATTAGCCCAGACAATGAGCAGGAGGTTTTTCAAATGTCCAGCAAACAAAACCATTCCTGCTCCCACTTTTTTTCTTGCCCATGCGATCTAGACTCTTTAAGGGATTTGAACAATTCATTTCCTAGAAGATAAAGTGATGATTAAAGTTGTTATTCTGAATCTAATTCTCAGCAACAAAGAAGCTTTGCAGATAACAGGAAACTTAGAAGAAAAGAAAGTGACCTTGCCATTCATTTTGGAACTCATTGTTCTGATGAAAGCTCAGTGCTATCCAATTTGATATTTGGCGAGTGCACTTCAGAAGTTCAGAGAAGTAGCATGATGGATCTGAAAGGGAAGGCATCTTGAGAGTCCTGGAAAAAGCTCTAGAATTGCATTTCTGACTTGCATTTTTAAACAGTCTTGTGATATGAAGGAAGAGAAGGCATCTAAATAAATATATGCCATGGTGCACAGAATGTTTCCCAACAAATTTAGGTTTTAAAAGATGATATACAAAGAAGTAGAAAGAAAGGTACATAATAAAGAATAAATGCAGGAGATGGTCTAGAAGAATGACAGGGAAGCAAATGATGGAAAAGGACTACACAATTTCAGATGAGGGAAGGGGACTCTGAGAGGCCTGGCAAGAGAGATTCAATAGGACCTGACAAATCAAGGATATCTGTCCTTGTCCAGGGAGATATGTTTTTCTCAACACTGTTAAGATGTGTATGTCAAACACCTAATCTATTTCTGCTTACTCATGAAGGGTATTTGTTAACTCATATAAATGGGAAGTGCCATAGCTATTCTGATAGGTTGGCTGAATTTAAGAGTTCATAGGATGTTGTTCCATCTCTTCTCTCTCTTGGCCATCTGTGTTGGTTTCATTCTTGAGAATGTTTTCTTCATACAATAGCATCACTCCAGGCCTTTATCATCCCTAGTCCTCACTATCTTGGAAGATTTGATTTTCCTGGTATTACAAACAGTACCTTTTTCTTCATCTGCCCACCGTGGGAGAGGCTTTATGATTGGCTGCCTGTATGATTCACAGCCTCATATGACGAAGGAAGAGTAGCTCTAGAAGGAGAAAATGGCTCTTCCAAAGAAGAGCTTGTCAGATAAGCAGATGTCCTCTTTGCTACCCAGAGAAATATATTCAGTTTGCCAATTTATATCTAGATGTGGCTCTCTGCCTTTCTCGACTGAATAGCCTTCAGTACGAGAGGTCATAAGTTCTAGGGAAAAGCAAGCCTTCAGCAGAATGCTTGGAAATGTTAGATACCTTCAAGATGTAGGAGAGACATACGAAGTCAGTGAAATTGGTGATTATTATAAACAGTCTAGGAATAAACCCAAACTGTGTGTGACAAGTGAAACAGGATGTTGGCATGGCTGTTAGTTGTGCTCAAGGATAATGAGTCTTGTATATACAGAAAGCTTCTCTAGGGACAATGAGTTCCTACTTAAAGGAATGTTGCCCTGTGTTTTCCCCCTGACAGTTTTTGTTTTTTATGCATTTCATCAAACAAAAGCTATTAACAGCAAAAAAGAAAATTCCAGTCTTGTTTTTGATTTTGACATTTTTGGTTTCAGTAGAATTAAAAAAATTAACTTTTCAAATGTGTTTTAGGTACTCACTATGACCCCATGTTCTGTATTACTAAATATATTTATACAAGTATTATTTTATATTTATATAAAATACTTTATATTTTGGGTAGGGTTGTTATAAAATTATTGTAAAGGTCAGAAATGAAACTGAACCATAAAATCTAAATTATAAGCTTCTGTTAAACTGTGGAATTAGGATAATAATATGGCATTTCAGGGGATTTCCAAGCTATAATATTCTAGGGGAAAAATAGGAAAAAAATAACAACTGTTGTTTATTCCACCTAAACGTTTCTTTGAAATGTGGTGAATTAATATGTGCCCTTTCTATCACTGCTTTTCAGGTGTTTGGTGATATCAGTGGCTTAAAGCTTGTCCACAGTGAAGTGATCATAGCTATTCAGGAGCATATAAGTGAAATGGACACTGTACTGGGAAACACCTTTGATATTAAATCAAGAGAAATGAAAAGAACCCATTAAAATAAAAAGGTATTTTTTTTTCCTGCTGGTTAAATATTTAACTCATTGCTATCAATGAGTGTTAGCAAATAAGAAGGAACCATCAAGTGCTATTTCCTTGTTGTTTTCCGAAACCTCCACCAAGGTGCACAAGTCGTCCTGAGAAGACTGCATTCGACTTCTTTTTCAGCCCTACTGCCTTATAACATGTAGTTGACTGAAGTCATTAATGGGTATTAGAAACAACAGCTAGACGTCATGATCGTAGCAAATGTGCTCTCGGAGAGAAAAGAAATCACTTCCATCTTTGCTAGCTTAGAAAGAGCTACTTGGCTACTCTGGAATTTGATGAGGGATAGCATGCCATTTTTAACAGTCTTTGACAGTAGTAGTATTTCATGTAGAGGGAACAGGAAATTGGCTAGAAAATGATTAAGACCAAGTCTAAATAAATTCCCTCTCTCCTTCATTTAGCAGGAAAATTTCACATTTTTTTCTAGAAGGAACTTTAAAAAATGGAAAAAATTAAATAACAACCAGAAGTTTTAAGTCCCTTAAATGGGTTAGTTTGCAGAGTATGTACTTTGTATTTTAGGATAACAACCACCAAGCCCAAACTGGCTGGCTCAGATTTGGCCTCATTGCATTCATCTCGCCTCTTTCTAAAAGTTTCAAAGTAGCACAGCCCTCTTTCTGGTCCTTCCATTAACATAATCCTTTTTTTCTCTTTACTTTCTTGCTTTCCTCTCTTTCGACTGAAGATTTGGAATCAAATGTATGATCACAAATGGACAATGAACCATCAGCGGGTTGATGGCTCATAAAAAATCCTGCATCACTGAGAATCTTTTGTCTTCATTATAGACTAATAAACACAGTGGATATCTAAGCCCTCTGGCTTTCCTCTGCACCTTTAAGGGAGTATGGCAAATATTTTTGTAGCCACATTTCTCAAAAAGAAGGCCTAGCTTATTAGAGGGGTCACAACTGATACTGGTAATTAGAAAACATGTGAAAACATGCAATCCTAGTGACTTTTCAATTCCCAGCTTTAATCATTGTCTAGCTATTATGATAGCATCAGTCTTACATAATAAATTTGCATTAGGATTACATAAGGGGTTCCCTCTGTTGGCAGAAATGTGTGTGTGTGTGTGTGTGTGTGCGTGTGTATGCATATATATATATATATATATATATATATATACTGTCAATACTTTTTAGCCTGTGTGGCTATAACTGAAGGACCATCAACATACATTAGTATCTTTGTCAACAGATCACAACTTTACAGAAGCTAATAAACATTCTAAACATGTTTCAATAGTTTACGTTGTCACACTTGCTCACCTTAGGCTAGAATCTTCTTTCAGATACTTAAATGTCACTGTCACTGATTTCCTCACTTCCTCTCTTGCAATATAATTACTCATAGCTCTGATCACCAGGTATTGACCTCCACTTTTACTTAACACATGCTACTCTGTATGCTAATTACATAGTTTTACTTTTCCCATTACAGCATGATTTACCTGTTAACAGAAAAATTTCTAAACGCATCCTTCTATTAACAGAGCTCAGAGTAATGTTTGGTGGGACTGTGTGGGAACTCGATAAACATTTGCTGTTGGAAGGATGGTGGGAAGGAGAGGCAGGGGTGGGATTCAGGTCAGGTCTTTATTGTGCTCTTATTTATAGTATAAAAAAGGCCCAAAAAACAAAGAAAATATTCTGAGAAGGAATAAATGTATATATGTAAGTAGATTTCTGCATCTTAGGCTATATTTCATTAGATTATTAGGTCAAATTTAGTTGAAAAAGTGCTATGATAATTTTTCACTGAGCTGCCGTTTGCTCAATTGAGTTAATATAAATACCTGCCCATTTTGTAGGTGTGTCCCTTCTATTTATACTTCTCTCGCTAGAATTTAAGCCCTGTGACGGTAGGGATCATTGTCTGCTTTATTTACATGACCTCCCCAGTCCCTAACACTGCACTTTGAATTTGTAAGTGCTCAGTACATTTCTAGTTGAATGAAAAAATAAACTGACATATCAAATTTCACTTAAGTTTATGTTTAATGTGCTATATGACAGTGAACTGAATAAGTGATACAGAAATCAGCAATCAATCAATTGATACTTTTCTTTTTTCATGTTTCCTTTAGGAAATTGGTGGCCCCAATGGAAGGATGAGTATTATTAATAAAAGTGATATTTTCTGGCCCTGAAGAATGCCTATGGCCACATTGTATTTCCTAATCCAAGGCATATTTTACTACATTATTGCAGAGTATGAGTTGTTTAGTATTTTAAAATATAAGTCTGTGAATGTTTTATTGCTGTTGTTGTTTTATATTTGTTTTTCTTGCCATTGAACTTTTCTAACTGAGCATTAAATGTTAAGTAACAGGTTCAATATTTGAGTTTGTCTAAAGCTTTTATAATATTATGTATACACATAGGTGTTTGCTGGGTAGAAATCACTAACATGTTTTCATGTGTTCTCTCTTCTTGTTATAAAGAACCCATCTGATTAACCTTCTGGGCTCAATGCTATAACTCAGTTTAATGTTGAAATAAGATTTTGGTACTGTCCACATCTTAAGTAACCTCTGTGTTTGCATTGGCATTGAAAGAATCTATTTAATTTTGACTTTTTTGGTTGTATATGTATGCTTAGTTTCTTTAAAAAAGATAGGGAAATAAAGTAACTTTATTCTTATAATCAATTCCTCTCATTTCCTGTATCACTTTATGGACTGCAAATAATAATTCCATGAATAAAGAGAGATGGATGTAGTTTTTGTAAACAGATGCTCTGTGAGAGCTGAGTTCTAATGTGAAAGACACCAGTATAATGTCCCCTTAGGAAAGTGCACATATTTATGTCCAGTATAAAGTATTATTTCACAATGGAAAATGGGTTTCTGGGGAATTATATATCTGAGAATTTAGTCATCAGTCTTTTTCAGTCTATTAAGGATAATTTATAATGCTAATAATTATTTTTCAAGAATCTATTAGTGAAACAATACCTATAAACTTATACATATATTCTCAGTGATTTCATTGGTAACTTCATCTCTAGTATTATAGTTAATTACTAATTGACTTGTGTCATTCACACTGACTTTTTCTCCTACAGCGACAATACACAATACAAAATATGATCATAATTAAAAACTGTAAATAAAAATTGTTTTTAATAGATCATTTTTGCTAGTACCTACTGTGCTCTTATTGCCTAAATAAATTATCTACTTGGAATTCAATTCTATTAAGGAGTAAAAATATAAATAAAAAGGAATTAAACATTTAAATGCTTGCTGTAAATTTAACAGTAAGATCTATTAAATGTTCTTTGTATAAGTTCAGTGACAATAGATAGATTATATTCAGTGTCAGTTAAGCAAGTGGATGAAAAATGAGTGATTTTCATCCTTCAGTTAAATATGGTGCTAAGTGGTATGTGCTAGCATTAAAGGCAAATTACTTATCACTTCAATAATCACAGCATGAGGGCATTCTATTGGAAACTGTGTTTCCAGTCTTTCTTGGTCCTCAGTTTTATTAAATAAATCAACTGATAATACTTGGATAAGCAGAAGAAAAAGCGTTGATGGCATTATGGCATTTCCATTTTATAAGTGCTTATTGGAGATGTCTCCAAAGTGATTTTTGTATATATTTTAGTCATTAGGAATTCTCACACCAAAATTGTATATACATACATGTATGTACATACATACACATAAATATATACATATATACATACACACAGATGCAGATGCACATATACATACACACAAATTCATCTGGTCCAGCCACCTATGTGAAGCACAAATGCCTTCTACTACATCACTTCCAGTTGGCCTTCTAGCTTTTTCTTCTGAAGCTGACTTTATACGTTCAGTGTGTTTTTTTGAATGGTCTCGGTTGCCCTGATTTTGTTGTTCAACTAATTTTGTACTCAACAGGAGGAGATAGCGTGATTTTCTTAATAGTCCTCTCCATGAAGTCACCTCAAGTAGTTCCAACCAATCTCTCAGGTGGAGTTTTATTGGCATCCACTTCATGGGGCTATAGTGGGGGGGTAACAGGGATGATGAAGGGGATTTGTTAGCTACTGTTATTGGCTAAGAAAATTAGTGAGTGAAAGAAGGGGAAAAAAGGAAGAAAAGAACAAAAATAAAGGGACAAGAAAGGAAGAAATGATGGAAAGAAAGAAGGAAGGTTAAAAGAAAAGAAAGAATATATTTCTAGAAGTAAGATTATTAAGTCAATGGGTAGCACATTTAAAATTTTAATATATACCAATTTTGCTTCAGAAATATTGTACCAATTTTTACTTCAACCACCCATGGTAGTTGAGATAAACTTTTTCTCCATACTATTGCTAGTAAAGGATGTTAATAGTAAAAATAGTTTCTTTTTAAAAGGGTGAAAATATTTGATGAGAAATGCTGCCCATTTTATATGAATAATGAAAATTTATAGTTTTATTATTGGAACTCACTTGTTCTTATTTTATAATAGCTCTTTACATATTAAGTGCAGCAAAACTTTGTATATAGCACTTGTCACCAAATTATGCCAAGTTTGTCAATTGTTTAGTTTGCTTTAATGTATATTTTGGCATATAGAAATTGTCAATTTTTATGCAGTTTAATCTGTAAAGTTTTTTTGTTTTTGTCTCAACATGGTGTATCAAATAGTTTATCATTTCCCTGATACTTTCAAATGCCACTTTTAATAGATAATAAGCACATTTATGTTATATTTTTTTCCTGGAAAGTATTGCTGATTCATTGATTTATTATCTACTCTCACACTAGTTTAAAACCTCTTTAATTAATGTAGCTCATAGGTGAATCAGGGACATCCTATGAATAAACTGCACACTACTAAGAAAGATTTGCTGGCAACCTGGGAAGAATGAGGATGGAGAGCAGAGAGTACAACATGATGGCGAATCTTAGACCTAGGTAATAGATATGTGAGAGTTCATCAGATACTACTTTTTCTATTTTTGAGTATGTTTAGAGCTTTTTATAAGAAGTTAAGATGGTCATAGAATGGGATACACATAGAACAGGTATGACATAATATTGTATATTGATTAAGGTTTCATTTTTAAATAATAAATAATGACACGAGGAAATGTTCGAAATATAATGTGGAGTGAAAGAGTGGGATGCATATACTATGGTCCCAATTATAAAAAATACATATTGTATAGAAAGAATTTGAAAGAACACATGTAGATATGTTGATAATGGCTATCGGTGAGTGTTGAGATTACAAATTTTATAATTTTTATTTCTATATTTTCCACATTTTCTCCTATGAGCTTATGATACTCATATAATTAGTGCTGAAACAGCATATGTAATTTTAAGCACTAATAAGGAAAGTATATATTATACCACCTATAAAACCAAAAGCTATATTATATGTATAAACATTGTATGCCTAAGAGGGATGTCCAAACTTGGCATTCTGGGAACATTTCAGAAGACAAAGCCTGTATGAAATGGAAAAAGAAATCTATAAATAGTGAACAAGCTTAGATAAAAATATAACAGGATGAAAAAAGGAAAGTGAATGTAGTAAGGAAAGAGTAATGAACACCAAAAATGCGATTGCAAGGTAAAATGGCATCTCAGAGACTTGAAAGGGCAGATTTGATGTTGCAGAAAATCAAATCATGTCAATTGCATGCATCTCCCCTTGCTGTCTACCACTGCCTGCCTTCCCAGCTCGCTTCCCTGATCCTGACTCTGACAGTCCTCCAACACCCGAATTCAGAGACTCTGTCACCTTTTCCTTGGTTCATCCTTTTTTTGTTCTCTTTTCTTCTTACCCAGCTTAATTTCCATAGTCAACCGCGATCATCACTCCTTTGCTTACACTTTCTACTCACCTCTCTCTCACCTCTCATTACCTCTTATAACCTGGAGAGATCACAGCCCTGGTTGAACCCACCTGTGCCTAATTTGTGCCTACACTGCTGCAATTAAAAGCACCTGGAGAAAAATACACATTGACATTGGCCAATCTCACTTTAAATTTGTGACTGTAGACCTCAAGTGACCTTTAACACTTCCTAGTAATCATATATTTGTTAAAAATACCATTCATCCACCCACTATCCTGACTATTAGCACATTTTATTTTCTCTTCCCAAACCTGCAACACATCTTTCCTTAGCCTCACTCTCAAGTGATTAACTTGGCCTTCCACTTGACTGGGAAAATTGGAGCAATCAGAAGGGAACCTCCACAACTTCCTGCCACCCTGTTGACCTACCTACCAGTACCTGCACACACAGGGTGCTGCATTTCCGCTTCCACCGGGAAGGAACTTTGCACATTTCTAAAACTGATCCTTTCACTAAGCCCTAGGTCATGTGACCTCCTCCATGCCATCAATTCTTTACTCTCTTTCCTACATTATCATATATTTACCTTCCATTTGATAATACAAATTTGCTATTATTTCTCCACCATGAGAAAAAATTACTTCTCTTGACCCCGCTCTTTGTATCATCTCTCATTTCTTTGCTTCCCTTTATAAAAAGACTCCTCGGAAGAGTATTTTTGCTGCCCCAAATTCTTCTCTTCCCATGTTTGCCTCAACCCACCCTTGTCAGAATTTCACACCTGTGCTCTGTGGACACTGCTGTTACCAAGGCCAACAGTGACTGCCACCCCACCCCCAAGATGGTAAATCCAATGGTCAAGTGTCAGTCCTCAGCCTACTTGAATTGGTAGAAATATTTGACATAACTGAGCACTTTCTCACTCTTGGTGCATTTTCTTCACTGACTACCGGGATACTACTCTTTCCTTATATGGCTGCAGTTCTTAGTTCCCCGTGCTGTATTCTCCTCTTTTCTCCCACTAATTAATGTTAAAGTGCTCCGGGGCTCAGTCTTTGGTTCTCTTCTCTTTTCTCTCTCTACTCATTAGTGATCTCATTTACTAGATGATCTCATGCTATAGTTTGAATGTGTCCACTTGGAAATTTAGGTGTTACCAATGTGATGGTATTAGGAGGTGGGGCATTTAAGAAGTAATAGACTGCTCCCTGGACAGTGGGATTAAGGACCGTATAAAAGAAGCTTCTCCTTCACACAGCAATTATCTAGCTTGCTCTTCTACTCTTCTTACCTGTGAGGACATGGCATTTGTCCCTTTTGCCTTTCTGCCATGTGAGGAGGCAGCAAGAATGCCCTGCCTAGATGCTGACACCTTGATCTCAGACTTTCCAGCCTCCAGCACTGTGACAAACAAATTTCTATTTTTATTAATAATTTATCCAGTCTGTGTTCTTGTGTTGTACAGCAGTACAAATGGATTAAGACAGATGACTTCCAGGTTTATATCAACAGCCCAAATCTCTCTTGCAAACTTCAGCTATATATTTCCAAGTGCCTATTGGAAAACCAACTCATACTCAACATGTTCCAACCCCAACTCATTTTTTCACCTCTAAATGGGGTACTTCACATTTTAATGCATCTCAGAAGATCAATCTTCTGTTTGTTCAAACCAAAAAGTTTGGAGTTAAACTGGGTGCTGTAGCTTGTGCCTATAATCCCAGTGACTTGGGAGGCTGAGGTGGGAGGATCACTCGACCCCAGGAGTTCAAGACCAGACTGGGCAACATAGTGAGACAATGTCTCTTAAAAAAAAAAATGTTAAATATTAGCCAGGCATGGCTGTGCACACCTGTAGTCTCATCTATTTGAAAGGCCAGGAGTTCGAGGCTACAGTGGGCTGTGATTGTGCCACAGCACTCCAGCCTGAGTGACAGAGCAAGACCCTGTCTCTAAAAGTTAAATAAAATAAAGGTAAAATAAAATAGCTTTGGATTTTTCTTGAACTCCTATATCAGTCAGGATAGGCTAGCTCATAATGCAGTGACAAATACTACCCAAATCTCAGTAGCAAAACCAGCAAAGGTTCCACGTCATGCTACATGTCCATTGGGAGAGGGGGGTCTTCTCTGCATCATTGTCATCTTCTTTCTGTGCCCAGGTTGATAAAGTAAACCACTCTTTACAACACTGTCAGTTATTATAGCAGAGAAAAAAAGGGAATGTGGGACAGCATGACTGGCTCTTAAAGCTTCCAGGTAGGAGTAAGATACGTCTCTGCCACTCACAGGATCAGAACAAGTTAACTGGTGGAATACAGTCAAGAGGCTTAGTCCAGACATCAGTGACTGTACTGACTCCACAGTGCAGCTCTGCCTCTCCTGTCAACCATTCAGAAACCCTGTTGGCTATACTTTGAAAATAAATCTTGTGACTTATCACCTACTTCTCTGCTACCACCCAAATATGAGCCACTGTCATCACTTTCTGGGCTTCTGCATTTATCTCCTTACCAGCTTCCCTGCTTTTGTCCTTACCCTGTGTTGACTTATTCTCAATGCATTAGCTAACATAATTCTTCTAACATAAGTTAGCTCACAGGACTCTATTGCTCAAACTCTCCATTAGTTTAGCAGAAAAGGCAAAGTCCTCACGTCACACCCCATTACCTCCTCTTATCACATTCATGGATGTTTTTGCCTTTATTCACTCTGCTCTAGCATCCTGGCTTTTTTCTTACTTCACCCAAAATACCTGTTCTTTCTGTCTGGAAGAAAACACCATGTTTTCCATTCCAGTTGATTTCCATACCTCCCCCCACACTTGGCTAACTCAGCTCTTTTGCCGCTTTGAACAAATGGCACCTTCTTGTTGGAAGAGAACACTGACTCCTCTATTTGAAAATTACATCTCCCTCCAGAGAGATCCTTCTAAATCTGATGAGCTTTTTCTTTTCATAGTCCCACAGCCTCTGAGTATTGTATAATTTTGTCTGCAGATCAATTTAATTCTTTTTACTTATCACAATTTTAGCCTTTCACCCACACACAGCACAGCCGCTGGAGGACCAGACACTTAAAGGGCTTTTAAAAGCATCCGCTCATCAAAACTTCTCCTGCTAGGAAAGGTATGTAGAACCAAAATAGAAGGAAAAAAGAAAACTCAAACAAACAAACAAAGAAACCACACATCGCAACAACCCCCAAAACGAAATAACAAAAAAACCACCTACCTCATTATGAGTTATGAGGCAAACTTTTCATACATAATCCTGAACCAATCCTTAGATAGTTTGAGTTAGGAGAGCGTGACTACTTCTTGGAAAGCTGCATTTTTACAAAACACTGAATGTAATTTTGACAAACTTCTAGGTATCCACTAATAGTGATAACATGAATAATACAATAAATCAGGATAATTTATGTAGAAGAATGTTCAT